>CM053626.1:164905347-164916578 GCA_028646595.1 Phalanger gymnotis
TTTTTTTTTGGTTCTGTTTCTTCTTTCTCATGAGTCATTCCATTGGTCATACTTCTTCTCCACAACTTGACTAGTGTGTAAATTAATTCAATGCCAAGTTATACATGGAAGTTATATGGGATTCCATGCCTTCTTGGGGAGGGAGGGGAGGAGGGAGGGAAGAAAATCTGGAACTCAAAATTATGTAGAACTGTGTGTTGCAAACTAAAAATAAAAAAAAATTTAAAAAATTAAAAACAAATGCACCACAAAGAACAATAATGAAGACTACCCAAGTATACTGCTAGAAACCTATAAAGGCTCTGAGTGGGAACAAGAGGGTAGGTGGGAGGCATAGCATGGAGGCAGCTAGACTAGCAATAATAGCTCACCACTGTGCCATCCAGCTGCCTCACACTGGCACACAGGCAGCCTGTTCCCAGCCCAGAGGCCACGTAGCCCATGCCTGTACCGTAGCAGGAGTAGTGGAAGCCCAGCACCCAGGCAACTCATGGCCAAGCCCATGACAGGAGAAAAGATGAGGACAGTTCCCCCAAAACAACATCTGGGGGCCTGCAGGAAGCCTCCTACCAGTGTAGTCAGTGACATCTAGGTGTAGTCTGTCAGGGTCACAGCAAGGGCTGGAGCTAACTTCAGGTATGGAACTATGCAAAAAGAAGACAGAGGATCTAAGGATTCATGGCCAGAGCCTAAGTCAAGATGCCAGGAGACAAAGCCCAAACCCAGGAATTACAAAAGGGGGTAGAGCCTCTAGGCCCTCCATCCAGGACTAGGAAGAGACTGCTCACAGCATTCAAGAAGATTGGAGGGAGTAGAGTCTGACCCAGGCACAAAGCCCCAATCTAGAACCTGTGGCTATAGGTATGAGTCAACAGAAGAAAATGTCAAATATAATATAGATTTCAAGGAGTCCAAGAGGTAAACCCAGACAGAGAATGCAAATCCACTACAAGTCCAGGTAGAAGCCCAGAGAAAAAATGAGCTTGCCATAAGAACTACAGGAGTACCTGGAAGAAATGAAGCAAGAGATATAAAATGTAATGGAAAAGAGAATTAATAGCATAGAATAGCAGGTGGTAAACTTTACCCAAGAATTGAACTTGAAAATTAGAATAGATCAAAGGGAAAGTAAGGACTTCCTGAGACAATAGAAAATATCGAAACAAAAATCAGAAGACTGAAAAAAAAGAAGAAAATATGATACATACTAATCTACTCTGGAAAACAGGTCAAGGAATATAATCAAGAAATATCAAGACATCTGAAAATCGTGATTCTTTCCCATCCCCCAAAATGTCTGTATACGATGTTTCAAGAAATCATAAATAAAAACTGTCCAGATCCATTATAACCCAAGGGTAAAGTAAAAATAGAAAGAAAACATTGGTCACCTCCTGAAAGAAGTTCCAAAATGAAAACTCCTAGGAACACCTGAGCCAAAATTCAGAGCATCCAGGTTAAAGAAAAAATACTAAAAGTAGTAAAAAGAAAAAAAAAAAAAGAATGAGTAAGTACCAAGGGGACCATGGTCAGGATCACACAAGACTTGGCAACTAAGACCTTAAAGGAAAGGAGAGCCTGATATGATATTCCAAAAGGCAAGAGATAAAGGCTCTGCTTTCACTGCCTTTTCTTCACCTCTTTGTGTTTCATAGGATTGTCCATTTTGATCTGGCTGTGCAGCTACACAATATAGACCTCCAGTCCCATTTTCATCTAACCTTCAAGGTTTGTCTCCATTTTCTGTTTCCTGCCAGTATGAGAGAAGCTTGAGACAAACTCACTAGTGTGGAAGGTGGCCCAGGCACCTCTTCCATTCTTGATTTGGAGTGTCTGCCACGTTATTAGTTAATTGACATTCAAAGACTCTTGGTCTCTTTGCCTGCTTAGGTTAGGTGTCCACTTAGGACAGACTAACTCCTTAAAATGTGTTTAGGACTGGGTAAGGAAGGGGTAAGGAAAGGGAGAGAAAGACTTTGTGTTTCCTACTCTTGGCAAGTGAAACAGTAAAGCCCTTCCCTCCCCAGAAGAGAGTTTCCCCCTTACAAAACCAGCCCAGAAATCTAGGCATCCTCTCCATTTCCAAATCCAACTTATTGAAATCCATAGCATGAGTTGAATTTTAATTGCTGCCTTCTATTCTTTTTGCCCTCTATTGGTGGTGATTGAATCTCTGACCCAGATTCTTTCTCCCCCATCATAGTCCATCCCAAGGCACCTCCTTTCTTACATTTCCTCTCAGCCCCCCCCCCAAATTCCCAACTCCAAACCAGTGTCTTCAAAACATTCAGGCAACTTCAAGAAAAGCATATTTACTTAGCTTTGTGTTGTAGTAGGTCTGGTGCTGTATTTGGAGTCAGGAAGACCTAGGTTCAAGTTTAACTTTAAACATTGTGCAGCCCTTAGCAAGTCACTTAGTCACTCTCTGGACCTCTGTTTCCTCACATGTAAAATGAGAAAAGTTGACCTGTAAGGGATCTTTTTTGGGGGGGCAGGGAGATTGGGGTTAAGTGACTTGCCCAAGGTCACACAGCTAGTACATGTGTCAAGTGTCTGAGGCCAGATTTGAACTCAGGTCCTCCTGACTCCAGGGCCAGTCCTCTACTCACTGCACCACCTAGCTGCCCCGACCTGTAAGGGATCTTAAGGGACATCCAGCTCTAAAGCTGTCATCTAGGTCTAGGACAAGCCAGTAGCTCATTCTAGGACTGCCTCAAGCTCAGGGCTCTACAATGGTTCTAGACGGAGCCATACCTATTTAGTC
The DNA here is from genome assembly GCA_028646595.1 of Phalanger gymnotis. NCBI lineage: Eukaryota > Metazoa > Chordata > Mammalia > Diprotodontia > Phalangeridae > Phalanger > Phalanger gymnotis. Next base: position 164,908,112 of record CM053626.1, read on the forward strand.
AGACAGCTCCTGCAGTCTTCTTTCCCCCTAATCTCTCAAGCTTCATAGTGGACAAAGCACTGAGACTGGAATCAGGAAGACCTAAATTCAAATCCAGCCTCAGATAGTTACTAGCTAAGTAACCCTGGGCAGATCACTCAGCTGTTGTCTGCCTCAGTTTCCTCAACTGTAAAATGGGGATAATAATGGCACTTACTTCCCAGGTTACTGTGAGGATAAAATGAATTAATATTTGTAAAGTATTTCGTGGCCCTTAAAGCACTGTTTAAATACTAATTATCATCATCGTCATCTCCAGTGAAGCCTTCTGGGTTTTTATAATAAATTGGAGCTGATCTCAGAGGGAAGACACTGTATTTTTACTGAGGCTTAAAAGAAACTAGGATGTGGAGATGCAGACGTCTGAGGAATATGTTGATGTGTGCACATACATCATGCAGAGGTCTATATGATTTAGGAAGTCTGACCTATCACTCTGCCAGCTGACCATTCTGTACCTGAGACATTTCCTCTTTTTATTCAGGAAACCCTGTCCCGGGACGCCAAGGTTTGGAAACCTATGCCCTAGAACTCAAGTACCATTTTTCAACTTGGCCCCTCCTTTTCCCCAGGCTTTGGGATTGGGAATCAAAACTGAATTGGGCCTGAGTGGACATTGGCAACGGGGACTAAGCCTCCCTCCCTCCCCTAAAGGAATGAGCTCCTCCTAGCCTCAGCATCCTGCAGGTGCTTCCTCTCCCTATTTCTGGTTATCTCCCACCAGTCCTTCCTGGAAGTACAAAGAGAGAGAGAAAGAGAGCCAGTTTTATCAGGATAACCTTAAGGCTTGAGCGGGCAACAGAAGGTCAATGAAGCCATCCTCCTGCCTCCATTCATAGCCATTCTTTCTCTTTTTCTCTCTTTCTTTTTCTTCTTTCCTTTCTTCCTTCTTTCCTTTTTTCTTTCCTTCTTTTCTTTCCTTCTCTTTCTTCCCTTCTTTCTTTCTTTCTTTCTTCCTTCCTTCCTTCCTTCCTTCCTTCCTTCCTTTCTTTCTTCCTTCCTTCCTTCCTTCCTTCCTTCCTTCCTTTCTTTCTTTCTTTCTTTCTTTCTTTCTTTCTTTCTTTCTTTCTTTCTTTCTTTCTTTCTTTCTTTCTTCCTTCCTTCCTTCCTTCCTTCCTTCCTTCTTCCACCTTAAACCACGTGCAGACAGCAGACAGGGGAAAATCTATTCTTCCATTTTCATAGTCCCTTCCCATTAGGAGCTAAGTGACTTCTGGAGGTCAGCTAGATCCAACCACTCCACTAGATAAGATGTATGGGGTGGGGACAAAGGGAGAGGATCTAACCTCAGAAGTGGGTATTGGATGTGAGATGGTGCTAACTACAAGTTGGAAATTCCCTAGGGAGAGAAATTCTTAGAATCACTAGAGCAGTTCTCAAGTCTGAGAGATGGCCTCAAGAGAGGGGGAGAACCCATTATAATTCCCATAATAAATAATGAGACAGGAGGGACCATCCTATCTATGTGGCCTTCTCATAGCTTAGGAGGGGGAAAGCTGGATTCCTGGGAAGGCACAGCCATCTCTTCCCAGCCAGACTGCCCCTCTCTGACCCCAAACTGCCTCCTTCCATGGGCCGGCTGTACTGGGGTGGCTGTCAACACCATGGCCTGGCACTGACTCCTATGTAAAAGTCTTTAGTATCCCTGTCAAACTTTCCCCCTCCCCCCAATGACTGCCTGGTATTTTAGAAGCAAACAGATGTATGAGTGGAGAGGGATGGAGCCAGTTTGGGTCTAAGCCCACCCTTGTTTTTATTTTTAACCCCTGGATGTCTGGGCCTCCCCATCCCCCAAATATAAAACAAAAACTCATTCTTGAGCCTTAAGCATACCCACTGTGACCTGCCTGCCCTTTGAGCTTGGTTTGGAGGCTTTATCCAGTAGCAGAGAAGGCTTAAATGACTCAGGATCTCAACACTTTTTGGCTCCGCCCCCCTTCATTTTATAAGGGTCTAAGGCTCTAGAAGAATAGCATCTTGTCTCTAAATAGGTTAGCAGTGGACTGGATGAGAAGAATGAAACCAGGGAATTTAAACCCTCCCCTAGCAAAAGACCACAGCCTTCTTCCCATTCCCTACCACCACCTTTGCTGCTTACATGGTGGTTGGCAGAATCCAGCTGTGGCTGCCCCCAGAAAAGCAAACACCTAGACAAGGAGGAGACTGGGACCAAGGAGTCAGGATAATAAAGCTTTTGGCACCCATTGCCACAAGAACAGGAAAGAGCCCAGATTCCCACGTCCTGGAGCTGTGGCAATCACCCACAGTAGGCCCTTTTCCCCACACCAGCAGAACTGAATAGGAGAATCCCCGACTCCTTCTCCTCGAACACTCTGAGTCCTCCACGGGCTTGTCCCACCCACCTCTCTACATGGGGCAAAACCCTGCAGAGCAGAGTTCTCTGCTAGGAGGGGGTTTCTGATCTATTTCTTCAACCTCCCAACTGAGGGTGGATTGGAAAGGAATCCAACAAAGAAACCATCTAGCATCCTGGCACTGCTGCCCAAGAACTTGGAGTCCTGGGGAAAGTTGATAATGGCAGAGAAAAGTTTTGGAAAAAGACATCAGCACAGGACCAGGGGTAGACAAAGGAAGCAGCTGTAAGAGATACAAAGTAATAAATACATTTTGATTCATGTGTCTGTATTACATGTGTGTATACATATATATGAACCAAGTATATACATAACATTTTTTATGAATCACATATTTTTGGTGATCAAAAAATTTCCCACTCGCCATAGCAGGCATTTGTTTCTCAATCCCAGGCATCTTGATGAGGTAGAAAGATAGATGGATTTGGAATCAAGAGGACCAAGCTTCAAATCCCCCTTCTTTGTGCCTCAGTGTCCCCATTTTTAAAATGAAAGGCATTTGACTAGATGGCCTCTGAGATTTCTTTCTGGCCCTAAGTCTGTGATCAAAAGTTAGACAAGAGGTGAAGTATCTTTTGGCCAAAACAACTTTTGAAGACTCTTTTAAGAGGCAGGAGTATCGTGGTCTGCCTTGGTGGAGGGAGCTCCCACTATGACGAAATCAAAAATCCTTGAAATATCAAAGTAATGCTTGTGACATGTGTTCCATGAAGGCTGCCAGGAGGAAGAGCATCACACATGGGAACACACACACACACACACGCGCGCGCACACCCGGAGCATGGTCTTCAAACCTTACTTGATTAAGACTAACACTTCAAGAATGGACAAAGGACTTGCCCCAGCTTGGAGGGCTTAGGGGCAGGTACTTAATGTCCTGTGGTATTAGGGATGTGGCATCAGTGGATTCATGGGACCTAACACTCTCACTCTGGACACATCCTTCTGTGTGTTATTGAGATTATTATGTATGTTTTGAGGTAATTGGGGTTAGGTGACTTGCCCGGGGTCACACAGTGTCTGAGGCCACATTTGAACTCAGGTCTTCCTGACTTCAGGGCCAGTACTCTATCCACTCCATCACCCATCTGCTCCAAGATTATTATGTATTATTGATATTAACACATCTCAAGAGAACCAAACTAGTCTCTTTTTTTTTCTAAGCCGGCTGCCCTACCTGTCGCCCTCTTCCCCTCTACCCCAGGTATGACAGAATGGTATTCATTGGATCCCACACCTCCTACAAGCACCATAGCACAGGGCAGATGAAGACCTCTGCTGGCATCCAGGTTCTGACGCTTACTAGCAGAATCACTTACCTTCCATGCCCTGAAGCTTTCTCTTCTGTAAAATGAGCAGAGGTATCAGTAGGCACTCCCTACCTCATAGGGTTGTTGTGAGGACCACATAAGACAATGGGTATAAAATACTTGGCAAACCCTGAGGAGATAGGGCCGCCGTGTGTGATTTCACCCACACCTGGAGTTTCTCTACACCTGCGTTATAGAGCGCTCCTGGATGAGGAGAATCCCCGATTCCTTCTCCTCGACATAGCGTTTCAAAGCAAAAGTTCTTAACCCTTTCTTTGCCATGGATCTTTTTGGCAGTCCGGTAAAGCCTACGTCCTCCTTTGCAGAATTTATATTTTTAAATGCATAAAATATAATGCCTAAGATTACAAAGGAAACCAATTAGAATGAAATAGTTATCAGAGACCCTAGGTCAAGAATTTCTGGTTTAGGAGAGTTGCATAGAATAGTGATGTTAAGTGATTCGACCATACTCACATAGCCAATATACATCAGAAGTAGGATTTGAACCCAGATCTTCCTAGCTCAGAAGCTGACTCTCTATCTTATGTCATACTGCCCCTCTGCTTCTACGTTATCTTAGCAGATGACCTAGTGGTGCAGTGGTTAGAGCACTGGGCCTGGAATCAGGAAGACTTAAGTTCTAATCCAGCTCAGAATACTTATGAGCTGTGTGGCTTTGGGCAAGTCACTTAACCTCTGTCTGCCTCAATTTTCTGTAGAACGGTGATAATATAATCTGACTCCCAAGGTTATTGTGAGGAGAAAACGAAATCACATTTGTGAGGTACTTTGTAAACCTTAAAGTGCTATATAAATGTTAGCTATTGTTATTAATTCTATGAATGTCAGATATTATTAATATCAACAATGCATCAAATCCAGCTAATTAATAGGCTCTTGGATGTGCATACAGTTTGTAGTGGTCCCAGTTTCAGGCTCCCCACTTTCTTGCCTCTGTGCTCCTTCTCTACAGCTTCATCTCTTCGCCTTGCCTGCCTCTCTGGTAATAAGGTCAGCTCTTGACAGGCCCTTGGAGGCACGAAAGAGATCACCCCAGTGCTGGTCAACCAGGCTTTGAAATTCAAGGCAACTCAAGAGTTGCCTGCTTGACTAACCACTTGGGCGGGAGAAGATGAACCAAGAAGAGGGAGGGAGGGAGGGAGGGAGGGAGGGAATAGCATTTGTTCAGCGTTGACTCTGTGCCAAGGACTGTGTTAAACACTTTACAGATATCTCATATGATCCTCACAACAACCTTGGAAGGTAGCTCGATGCTATCTGAATTTCACAGTTGGGGAAACTGAGGCAAACCGGTTCAATGACTTTCCCAGGGCCAGAGGGACAGAGCAGGGCCTGGCCATGTGAAATACAGTCATTGAAGCTCACTCCTTCATTCCTTTATTCCTTACCCTAATCTGGTATTTCAGATAAGGAACCTTTCCGGGCAGCTAGGTGGCACAGTGAGTAGAGCACCAGCCCTGGAGTCAGGAGGACCTGAGTTCAAATGCAGCTTCAGACACTTGATACACTTACTAGCTGTGTGACCTTGGGCAAGTCGCTTAACCCCAACTGCCCTGCCTTCCCCCCTAAAAAAAAAAGAGAGATAAGAAACTTTTCAAGGAGGGGATAAAACAAAAACTGGTGTTTATATTTGCATTTTAATGTTTGTAAAAACACTCTAAATACATTATTTCATTCACTCCTTGAAACACTCATGTGAGTGGGGATTACTGTCTGCATTTTATAGATGGGAAAACTAAGACTTAGTGAGATTAAATAACCCGTCTAAGGCCACAGAGCTAGTAATAGTAGGAGGTTAGAGAAGGAGTTAGGGATGCTTTCCCATGGCTAGAAAGTTCTTTATTCTCTACCTCCATTGTCATCCCCTTTCCCTCATTTCTCCTCTTCCCCCATATAATTAACCTTCTTCCCATCCAGCTGAAGAGGAAGAGTTGATGGACTTCAACCTGCAACATCTGGCCACTCTGGCTGCTGCCTGGTCTCTAGTGGAGGCTGTCAGCCTGGAGGCTGGACCTCCTGCAGCTGGGCTCCCCGTTCCTGGGCCCTGCTGCTCCTCCCTCACACCCCGAATGCAAATCCTCCGACGCAAATACACATGGACCCCGAAAACCAAACCTGTGAGTAAAAGATTCTCCTACATCACCCTGGGCAACCCATGGCAGGGGATGGTAAAAGAGGGAAAATGGGCAAGGGGATGTCCTAGCACATGAATTTATTCTAGGGAAGATTTGACCTCAGTTTTGGACTGATGAAGAAGTTCCACTATGATCCCAAGAATAGCTTCCTTCAGTTCTCTCCCCTCCCCTTCCTAAACAAGAAGTTGAGAGACCCAGCATGGAGAGACCCTAAGAGACGTTTCCAAGGATCCCCAGTACCTATGACCAGAACTTACTGGCTCTTGCCTCCCCATCCCTCAGTTACACATAATATGGTGTTCTCTTTCCCCTTACTAAGAGGCTCCCATGTCCCTGCTCACCAGGTATGCCCTCTCAAAGCTGCCATCGACCAGCTAGGCACGAAGGAGGTGGAGATGAGGATGCGGCTGGTAGACCTGCAGCGGCGATACAAGGAGAAGCAGCGAGAATTGGCCAAGCTGCAGCGGCGGCATGATCATGAGTAAGTCTGGAGGGGGGCCGAGGCGGGCCCTTCAAGGCATCAAGTTGGACCTGGAATGTGAGGAGAGAGTGGAATAGCATGAAGCGAAAAAAGAGAGGAGGAATAGAGGATTATATAGAATCATAGACTGGACCAGGGGTTCTTAACATTTTTTTTTGAGCCATTGGCCCCTTTGGAAGCCTAGCAAAGCCTATGGACCCCTTCTCAGAATAATATTTTTGAATGCATTAAATAAAGTACATAGAATTACAAAGGAAACTGATACTGTTGAAATACAATTATCAAAAGATTTTTAAAAGACAAGTTCACAGATCCCAGGTTAAGAGCCCTTCATCTTAGAAAGAACTGAAAAAGACTTTAGGGGTCGCCTAGTTCAACTCCCCTCTTTGAGAGCTTTCTAAAAATTAGAGGTATCCTCCAGTAATGAAAGGCCTTCTGGGGTAGTGAGCCTCTCATGGCTGAAAGAACGTCCATCAGGGATATCATAGATGGCCTTCCCTCCCATACAGGGGAGGAGATGGGATCAAGGTGACCTCCAAGGTTCTTTCTAACCCCAACCTTCACTATGATTCTGTGACCTTTCTTATTCTCTAGGCACCCATGATAGGAAATGCGGAAGGGAAGGAGCAGACTGATTCAGAAACCCGAGCCTTGCAGCTGAGTGGCCTGCTCGGGGTTCTGAATTAAGGCACTAGTGGGAAGCTGGGATTTTATAACTCATCTTTCATACCACTTCCAGAATAACTTTCCTCATGCATAGACCCAGACATGGCATTCATCTACTCCAGAGTCTTCGATGATTCCTCATTGCCTACTGAATTAAGTTCTAACTCCTTTTGCTTGGCATTCAAGCACCCAAAATGTGGTACCCTGCCCCCCACCAACCTGCTGTTTTTCCAGTCTTGTCTCCTTTTGTTCCCTCCATATGCTGTACACTCTGGCCAAACTGAACTCTTTCCCCTCCCCCCGCCCCAAATGCCCTGAACTTTTCTCTATTCCTTTGGTCTATAATGTCCTCCTTTCCCATCTTTTTCTGGCAAATTCTTATCCACCCTTTAAAGCTTAACCAACTCAAAAGTTACTTTTGTCCACAAATTTTCCCAATTCCCCCCTTGTTGGTAATGACTATCCCCTTTGGACCACATGTGGCACTTTATTAAGTAACTCTCTGATGTACTTTTGTAATAGTGTATATTATAGTTGGACTGGTGTCTTCTTCTAAAACTAGACTGTAAACTTCATGAGGGCAGGAGTCATATCTTATCTAAACTCGGGATCTTTTTCAGCACCTAACATAGCATTTTGAACATAGTAGCTGCTTAATTCATGTTTATTGGAGAAGGTCAGAGTTCTGGGTTAAAGAAGCAGTTTGCTCCAGAAGGCTCTCACTGCACTCTTTCCCTCCCATCCAGAAGAGATGAGCGCTCCAGGAGCCCAGCTCGGCGAGGGCCAGGGCGACCGAGGAAACGAAAGCACTCCGGCATCCTGCCAACCCTCCGACAGGGCAGCCACCTTCCCAAGTGTGACAGCAAAAAAGTCAAGTGAGTCTTCACTAGGGGGTCTTGCTGGGAAGAATTCAAATAGGAGGGAGTGAGTAGGTACAAAGTCTGGGAATCCCTTAAGCCTATTTGCCCAGAGGGCTTGCAGTTGTGGCAGGCAGGGCCCTCTGGGCCAGTCAAGTCATTTGGTCGGCATGTAGCAGAGCTGGTCAACCATCCTGTCTCGGATCATCTCCCCTCTCGCCTCTCTGCCTGTGTGTCTGCATCAGCGTGTGCCTCGCTCCTTTCCTGCTGCTCAGAGTTGTTGCTGTGGCTCACACGAGGGCTCTTTAGCCCTGTGTACTTCTGAGTGGTCTCTGTGTGGCATCTGCCTGTTGGTTCATCAGGTCAGAACTGCTAGTTGAGGGGTTCCCCACTGGATACCCAGGAGAGGCAGGTACCTCCACGTCCCTCTAATCAGGTAGCGACCAGCACGCCCCACCCACCTCTGGCCCCAGCAGTCAGCTCCTCTCCCGTGGCCGGGCAGGACAGGGCAGCATCACCCCCTCCCGGGAGGAGGCAGTGGTGTGGGTGGCAAAGGGGAGTTGGAATGATGGAACTGCCT
>CM053626.1:164916678-164961816 GCA_028646595.1 Phalanger gymnotis
CCCCCCCCCCCCCCCCCCCCCCCCCCCCCCCCCCCCCCCCCCCCCCCCCCCCCCCCCCCCCCCCCCCCCCGCCTCTGAAGTGTGAGGCCGAGTTGCATAAAAGCCTCTTTATCTGTGCTGTATAAAGTCGTTGGTCACGCTGCAATGGTGTTCATTGCTGCTGGCGCTTTGTTATTATCCATTACCCGCCCGGCGCAGTCATTCTCGCACTCCCGGGCCCTCTATAATTGTCCTTCTCTGCTACAAATTGCCTCTCCCGGCAGGCCCATTTGCATAAATCCTCCAAGCTCTTCCAAACATGATTGGAGTGAGTGTGTGTGCACTGCATCAATCCTGATGATTTGGTAATAATAGTTAAATCTGCACTAAATGGTTCCTTCAATTAAGACAGAGAAAAAAAATTAATCTCTGGGTTTTATGTCACAAAACATTAGCAAATGTAGTGAAGGTTAGAGGGAGGGAGGGGGGAGAAGTTAGTGTTGGCTTCAGGTTGCATCAGGGCTTTACCGACATGGCTGGGGGATGTTCTCCTGAAGCAGCTTCTCCCAAATCCCCCTCCCCCGTCCCCAAGATCAGAGACCTTCGCTTCTCCTCCAAGCCTTCCCTCGTGCTCACTTTGGGGGAGCTGCTAGAACCCAAAGGGGATGGTACAACTCGAACCAGAGTCCCTCTGGGTCTTTTCCACCCAGGCCAGTCCAGGAACTGCCTTGCTGAGCCAGTCTCCCGACCTGAGCTGGGAAGGAGGTTCAAGACAGATTGGGCCGGAACCAGCTGTAGCCTGTTAGGTGGCAAAACCCTTGGACCAGTACCACCCGAGGCATTGACTAGCTGAGTTGGCTGCTTTCCCCACTGCTATTAGAGAAACCACTGGTGTGGCTGCTTGACGCTATACCTCTCTGTTCCGGCACAAATGTTATTGGCAAATTGTGACCTAGGCAGATGTCCCTTCAAGACAGGAAAAGTAGAGGTATCCCCTCACCTTCAGTTCCTTGACCTTGGTTCTTAGAGGGGCTTTATATGGCCCTCCAACTCTAATATTCATTGACAAACAAAAACGAGTGCCATTTTTGCTCTCTCAATCAGTCATTTATTACTGTTAAGTGCTTGGAATACAAGGAAAAGTCCCTTCTCTCAAGTAGCTCAAAGTCTAATGGAGGTGGCAACATGCAAACAACTATGTGCAAATAAGATAGATACAGGATTGACTGGAGATAATGACAGAGGGAAGAAAGGGGCAAAATGTAAGAAGATAGGGAGCCACTGAAGTTTATGGAACAGTGGGGCGACATGGTCAGACCAGCCCTTTAGGACACTCACCTTGACAGCTAAATGGAAGATGGTCTGGATTGAGGAAAGCTTTGAGACAAGGAAAACCAACCAAGAATTATGGGAAGTGAGTAAATGAATGGGTAGGTGTCGAGAGGCTTTGAGAGTACAGGGATAGCTCCTCACCCCTTCTTGATCAGAGGGGAATGTCAGGTGTGGAAGGGTTAGGAAACTGGAGTGGTCCTGGAAGGGGAAACCAGGTCCTGGCATAGTGTTTGGTAAGTACCGGACCCAGACACTACAGCACCATTCTAGATCTAATGAGTTGAAGGTGTCAGGGGCCCAGTGACTACCTGCTGGCAGGGACTTCAACGTGTGCTGCATTGCTGGTAGAGGATCTTGAGGTCCATGACTCCTACCACAGATGAGAAACCTATATGATTTATGGAGGACACTGTCCCACCCTGAGCTTAGAGTGTGAATCATTAGCTCTCTAGTGACTGAAAAATGGCACTGGGTGGGGGGAGGAGGGATGGGGGATGGGGACAGGGACAGGTCCTTTTTATACTCCTTTCCACCCTCCCCAGCCCACCTCCAGGGGTTTTAGGAAGCATATTCTCTGTTCTGCCTCCTCAATCACTAGAGGGACCCCAGGCAGCTCCTCATCTTAAATCTTGTCACTTACTGGTTTTGTGATGCTCAGTTTCCTCTTTGGTAAAGTAAAGGAGTTGTTCTCCCTACTGGGGTGAGGAATCTGCAGCCTCCTGGCCACACATGTGGCCTTCTAGGTCCTTGGGTGCCACCTTTTTACCAAGTCCAAGTTTTATAGAACGAATCATTTTATTAAGGGCATTTGTTCTGTGAAGTTTGGATTTAGTCAAGGGGCTGCACCTGAAGACCTAGAGAGGGCTACACACAGCCTCCAGGCCACAGGTTCCCCACCCCTGCGCCTAGCCTATTTCTGTGACCCTAGGTTCGTGGCCTCAGTTCTGTGTGTGTGGGGGGCAGGGGTCGATATATGTGTTTATGGTGTACATATGTGCATGTGTGTGGTGTATATATGTTGTATATATGTATGAACAGCATGTGTATGTGGCTGTGGTTTGTCTGTCTGGTGTCTATGTGGGTGTGTGAGAGAGAAACAGACAAGACAGAGAAAGAGAGGGAGGGAAGAGGGACAGGACAAGAGGAAAACTACAGTCCAGTAGAGTGGACTCCAGTTACTAAAGGTCACAGACCCAAGACCCTCCTTCTGCTCCTCCTCTTCCTCTTCTTCCTTCTCCTTCTCTTCCCTCTCCTCCCTGCTGCCCACCCCCTCTCCTCTTTTGTCTTTTGACTAGGTGCTTGGAGCCCACTAATGATGTAGCCTCCTCCTAGCAACAGCCTTTCCCCTTAATCTCTAGCCCTATTGTTTCTTCTCCTCTCCAGAGGCCAAGGATCAAGGAAGGAGCCAGATTAGAGAGGGAAACTCAGGTCCCATCCTGCCTAGCAAATCCCAGCTAGGTTTGTTCTCTGAGGTTAGAAGCTGGGGTTAGAGGTTCAGAATCTGCCTATAGCATATAGGGAGGACCAAATGGTGGAATTGAGCCATTTCCCTTCTCTGCTCTCCAGCATAAGCAAGGATGTTTCCAGCTAGAGCAAAGGAAAAGGTGAATGGACGCCTGGGTCCCTTTGAAAGCTACAAAGATCAGGAGAAGTCTGGGTACCCCTGGCCAGTTATAACCTGGAAATAGTAACCTAAACAGTACTAAACAGTGGTGTGTAGCAATGAAGCTGCCTGCCTGTGACCATATGTGTGGCCAATGTGAGCAGTTCAAGTCACTAGCCAAGTCAGATCAAGACCCAGGCCTACCAAATGACTGTGATCTCATAAGCCTTCAAGGAAAGTGAGTCACACTGATAGACCCAGAGTCCTGGATCCTGGGAACCCAGCCTTAGGAACTGACTTTCTTTGAAAGTGTCTCCTTTATTTTTATGGGGTTTTTTGTTTGTTTTTGGAGGGGGGAAGGCAGGGCAATTGGGGTTAAGTGACTTGCCCAAGGTCACACAGGAAAGTGTCTCCTTTAGAGTATAGGTGGGCCAAATGGCATCCCTTATACCTGGAACCGGGAGAGATGGAAGGACATATTGACTGGACCCAATACATATGGAGTAGCCACAGTTTTGAGTACTTCTTGGCTTTGAAAATTTTAAGCAAGGCTTTCCCATTGACAGCTCTTTGTAGGTGTGACTATAATACAAACCTACCAAACCGCAGTGCTGACCTCGCCTATAACATACCTGTTAGAACCTGTTATTTATGTGTGTTATATACCATAACATACATTACACTTCCCCATTTGTTTATTTACACCAATTTATTAGCTACCCTTCCTTCTTACCCTCCCTGCCATTGAAAAATTTTTAAAGAAACCCTTCAGAACATATTCATAGCCCAACAAAACAAATTCCCATATTGGCCATGTCCAAAAATGTGTGCCTCATTCTGCACTGGAAGTCCGTCCCTTTTCTAGGGGGAGATTTCTAATGTACTTTATCTTTAGCTATCTCTGGAATCACGATTTGTTATTTCATTATTCAGAGTTCTCAAGTCTTTCAAAGTTTGTTATTTTTTAAAAAATAGTACTGCCCACCTTAACTTGTGCCTCTTCCCATCCAGCCCCAGGCTGAGCAGAGGGCAGTAGTGCTGGAGGCTGAGGAGAGGAAGTGACAGTGTGGTACCGCTCCGGGGGTGGGAGGTGAGTGGGTGCTTGGTCTGAAATGTGGAAGATGATGGTGTCCCCTTCATCTCCTGGGCTGCTCAATGCTCAGTGGAAAACTGTCTCCAGTGGCTCAGTGGTAGTGAACTAAGCACTGGGGATGGGAGATAAATGTTAGGGGACCCAGAATTCCCTAGGCATGATCCTTACAATCAGGTCCTCCACTTCTCTCCCTCCCCCAAGCCGAAGCTGTAGCCAAAACTCAAACCCTCTGAGAATGTGGCAGAGGAGTGTGAGTGACCCACTCCTGATCCTTGGAGAGAGTCCAGAGGAGGAACCAAGAGCAAATATTTGAAGGCCTGTCTTGTAGAATTGGGATTGGCCTGGTTCTTAGCCCTAGAGGAAAGAGCCAGTAGCAATGGCTAGACACTACAGAGAGATAGATTTATGCCCAATCTAAAGAAAACAACCCACCAATTAGAGCTCTCCCAAAATAGAATGGGTTGCCTTGGATGGCAGTAGATTCCCCTCACTAGAGATCTTTAGGCAAAGGCTGGATGGTCACTTTCTGGGGATGTTGGGTCAGATGGCATCTGAGGTCCCTTCCAACTTTGAAATCCAGTGATCTTGGATTGCAGCTCCCAGGAGAGACAGTCCTTCTGTCTCCTGGCTTGATGGCTCTCCCAGCCCATCAAAGTTGGTGTCTCTTAGAAGAAATTGGCCTCAAGAGGTGTTCTGCAGAATCAATCTATCTATCATTAAGCATTTATTAAGTACCTACTATGTGTCAGGAACTGAATTAGGTGCCAGGGATACAAAAACAGAAGTGAAACAATCCCTATCTTCAAGGAGTTTATCTGTATCAGGGAAACCTATACATGTACGTATGTATATATGTATATATATTTATTTTACACAGTAGACACAAGGTGATTTTTAAGGAGGGTGTTAGCCACTGGGTGTTGAGCTGCGTGTTGAAAGGAGCTAGGGTGGAAGAAGCAGAGGTGAGGGTGTGGTGGGTGCATATGAAAATGTTTGAAGGGAAAGCAGTAACAAGGCCAGAAAGATCATTTGGGCCAGGTTGTGAAGGGATTATCACTTTGGCAGCTGTGTGGAAGGTGTACTGGAGTGGGAAGAGAGGTGAGACAAGCTATTCCAATACTGTGAGGGAGAGGGGATGAGAAGGCGGCTCTAAAGGTAGAGAGAAGGGATCATAGAGTGAGAGTCTGTCAAGGGAGAAACACAAAGCCTTGGCAGCAGATTGGATATGTGGGGTGAGGAAGAGTGAGGAATTGAGTAGGACACCATCACTGAACCTGGTGACAGAAGGTGCTGAGTTTGGAAGAAAAGACGATTTGTGGTTTGGACGTATTGAGTTTGAGTTGCCAGCAGGACATCCAGTTTGAAATGTCCAAAGAAATGCCAGAGTGGGAGCTCAGGAGAGAGACTGGGGCTGGATCTGGGAATCATCTGCATAGAGATAGTAATTAAACCTGCATGGAATCTAATGAGGTCATCAAGGGAGAAAAGAAGGGGAGATCTACCTTCCCATTCCTTCCAACTCTCCAGTCTTTAGACCATCATCTCCACAGCTCTACTTCCTGGCAGTGTGTGGCTCTACAGGGAAGGACATTCAACTTAAGGCTAGAAGAAGGGGTCTTAACCTTTGTTGTGTCATGGACCCCTTGGCAGTCTGGTGAAATCTGTGGACCTCTTCTCAGAATAATGTTTTCAAATGCATAAAATAAATTTCATAAAATTACAAAGGAAATCAATTCTATTGAAATATGGCTATCAAAAAAATATTTTTAAAGGTCACAGACCCAAGGTTATGCACCTATGAGCTAGAAGGAATCTTAGTCATCATTTACTTACCTTGCCTATTTTATAAATTACGCTTTCTTTTAAGCACAGACTTTTTCATTCTTTTTTTTCAATTCTAAATTATCTCCCTCCTTCTACTCCCTCCCCTATCCAAAGAGAAGGCAAGAAATACAAAATCTATTGCAAATATGTATAGGCATGTAAAAGAAATTTCTGCATTAGCCATGTTTCCCCACCCCACCAAAAAATAGCAAGAGAAAGGAATAAAAAAATGCTTCTATCTTCATTTTGAGTCCATCCATTCCAGCTAAGGCTATCTTTAGAGGCCAAGGGGCCATTCTATCTTTTTACATATACCCACTACCACCTGAGCTCAGCTTCCTGTGATAAGTTAGACAATCCCCTTAAGAGAGAACATCCCTAGATACTTGGCCATACCGTCCTAGTGCCTGTTTCCAGAGACAAAACTCAGTATATATTGGCAGGGGGCACCAGGGTGATCTGAAGAAGATCCAGATGGTCTACTTGGGAGCTGCATCACCACCACCTAAAGGAAACAAAGTCTATTTCTAGCAATACTTTTAAGAGCAGATGAGATGGGGAGCCATTCAACTGTTTTGCAGGAGGGCTTCTTTCAAAGAATGGCCTAAAAGGACCATGACTGTGTCTTAGCAAGAACCTTAAATTTTCATCCAACAATCAACCAACATTTAGTAAGCTTCTGTTATGTGCAAAGAAAGCTCTGTGTTCAGTGGTCTGGGATAGGCAAAGATAAAAGAGTGGCTGTTCTCAAGGAGCTGGAGAAGGCCTAGATACAGGCCTACTTTACTGTGTACACCGTGTGTATATACGCATGTATGATGTATCTATATATGTATGTGTGTATATAATGTATGTATATATTTATGTATGTGTGTGTACATACATATCGGTTATTATTCTTTTTTCAGTACTAAATTTGTCATATTTTTCCCTGATTGATTGTTTGTGACAGTGAGGTTGTACTGTCTTTTTCTCTAGTCTCCCTTCTGGGTCTTCTTTTTCATCTCTCTAAGATCTCTTTCCCTTTTCTTTGTTATATTTGCATCCCGTCTCACTAGCCATCCCTCCCACTCTTTCTCCTTCCTTTGCTCTTTCTTCTTTCCTTTTCTCATAGCTTATGTCTCAATCTTTAAATTTCATTTTCTTCCCCCTGTTGTTTCCTTTTTCCTTCTATCTCAGTTCCATCCCCTTTTGCTCTGGAATTTCCCCCTCTTTCCATTCCCCTGTTTCTCCTTTCTCCCTCCCCCCTACCCTCTCTCTCATTGTTTTACCACCCTTACATTCTGTTGATCATTATGGGATGTTTATGTGAGCATACTCTTTGCTATGTCATCCATAATGGCCTCTAGTGTTGACCTTGGTTATAATGGAGTTAGATATAGGCATCAACTTTTAGATCTGGAAAGCACCTTAGATAGCATCTAATCCAACTTGCTCATTTTACAGATGAGAAAGCTGAGTCCGAGAGAAGGCATATGACTCGCCCTTGCTACTTCTAGGTAGCTTGCCAATAGCAAGGTCAAGACTAGAAACCCCAATTGGGTCTTCTGACTCACCTTCCAGTATTCTTTCTACCAAGGCAAGATGCTTCCTATGGGACTTAATCATCCTTTCCTCCTTCCTCCCCACGTCTCAGATCCGTGAAGGCCAGCCTGAGCATCCTGTGTGCTGAGTTACGGAGTGAAGGGGAGCCCAAGAAGAAGAGAAGCAAATTAGATAAGGGGGTCTACAGCAGTCTCAACTCCCAGGTAAGACCTTGTCTATATCCCCGCTCAGTCTATTTTCGACACTCATTTCCTCCCTTTGTCATCCCTGGTTTACTTGGGAGCGATGCGATTTTATTTCAGCCTAGCAGCCATCTAAGGAACATGTTCCCATTTCCCATTTCTACCGTCTTTCTGTCTGTAAGGTTTTGAATGACTGTTGGGGGCTAAAGTTTTTTAAATTGTTAATGGACCCCTTACCAGCCATGGGTATGTTGCTAACTCCCCTGTATCCCTGGAATTCTAGAAACAGACGCTGGAATGAGTGCCTTTGGGAGCTGCGGTCCTTAAATATTCCCAACCTAGTCAATGAGTCCTGTGCACAAAGCATCTTCCTTGTACAGATATCTTATAGGCCAGGCCTCTACAGTAGGTTAACCAATCATCAGCAACTTATGGATCTTGACCGTTCCCTTGATGAAGCTTTCAGCTAGCTATGTTGTCACCACCAACATCACCCCCAATGCACATACACATGCATGTACCCACACAGGGAGAGGAGGCTGGCAGCAGCCTTCCCATCTCCTTCCTTGCCTTCCCCCTTCTCTTAGCAATTATATTGTCAGCAACCCTCACCCTGCTCTTAGGCTAAAGGTTTGGAGAATCAAAAGTAGTATCTCTCTAGAAAAGGAGCCTCTTTTGTTGTAAAGGGATATAAACTAAATAGTTACAGTCCCTTTAAGTCCCTTGGGGAGCTTAAAGTCTAATCTGAGCAGCTAGACGGTGCAGTGGGTCTGGAATCAGGAAGACCTGAGTTCAGAAACTTACTAGCTTTGTGGCCCTGGTCAAGTCACTTAACCTCTGTTTGCCTCAGTTTCCTTAACTGTAAAATGGGGACAATGATAGCACCTACATCACAAGGTTGTTGTGAAAATCAAATAAGATAATAGTTGTAAAGCATTTAGCACAGTGCCTGGCACATAGTAGCTGCTATATAAATGTTAGCTATTGTTATCTTTATTATTAGTTGTAGAAACAGATCATAGACTTGTAAAAACTGAAGCTATTTAAGAAAGCAACACATCAGGCAGTAAAGAAGTATTTATTGAGAAATTTGCTATTCATTTATTCATTCAGTAAATATTTGAATACCTTCTTAATATACAGGGCACTGTATGAGACAGTAAGGCTTACAGAAGAAAGATTCAAGATGTAGTACCTTCCTCCAAGTTGCCAGTAGCCTAGTGTCCTTGGAAAGAGTCCTGGATTAGGAGTCAGAGGAACTGAGTTCAAATCCTCTCTCTGTCCTTTAACTACTTGTATGACCTATGGCAAATCGCTTTACTTCTAGGCCTCTGTTTCCTCATCCATGAAATGAGGGCCTGGACTAGATGACCTCTAAGGTCTTTTCCATTTCTAGATCTATAAAAAATGAGAAATAGTATCAATATATGTAGTGTTATAGGAAGTTCACTGGTGGGACATGGTGATGCAGGCTTGTAGTTGCTACTGCTGGGGCAGCCAAAGTTAGAGGATCGCTTGATCTCAGGAGTTCTGAGCTGTACTAGGTCTAAAGCCAATAAGGTGCCTGCACGAAGTCCAATACCAATATGGTAGCACCCAGCTGCTGAGGAATAGGGTAGAGCCTCCAGCCCAATTCAGGAGGTGGGAACCAGCACAGGTTGGGATTCTGAGCTATCAGAAGGGGGAGTGTTGGGCCTGAGTGGCTGCTGTACATTGAGGCTGAGTGAAATAGGGGGAACTAGTCTCTGAAATACAGAGAAGGAAAAGGGAAGGGAGAAAAAACTAGATTTGGAGACCGCGGCTCCAAGTTTGAATGCTTACTTTGCTACTATCTTTGTAGCCTTTGGCAATGACTTAACTTTTCTAAGCCTCAGTTTCCCAATCTGAAAAATGAAATTTTGGATTTAGATTATCTCTAAGTGCCCTTCTGGCTCTGTATTCAGAGTAAAAAATAATACTTATAGGTAAGTAGCTTAAACTTTTAGTTTGTTGTCTCATCTGTAAAATAAGAGAATAATACTTGATGGCTTCCCAGCTAGCTCTATCTGTGATCCCATATATTTCACTTTAAACAAATCCAATATAGGAAAATCCAGATTTATAATGTGGCTAAAATCCTGAGTGAGTTGCCTTACAGAAAAAGCAAACTCCCCTAAGACACCTAAACAATTTACAGAAACTGGGTTTCCACAGAACACCTCAGGGACACATCTAGTATGTAAAGCAAGACTCACCTATAGCACAAATTAAGTATACGAGTAGTAAGGAGGTGCAGGGTCAAAGTGACAAATCCTCAGTCTTACAGAGTAAGAATCATTTGCAAAAAATTTGTCATTAGAGAAGTGAAGAACCAGATGGATTCCATGGCCGCAATTCAGAGAACTGAAAACCTTAAAAACCCTCTTCCCATCTCCCCAGCACATCCATATACAGAGCCAGCCCCTTGTCCCACATTCTCTGCAGCCTCCCCAAGACCAGTCTAGCCAATAATCTCTTGCGTGTGCTCACACCATCTCAGTGACCTCTCTCTTCTTTCCCCCATCCCCATCTGAAGGCAATGCTAAACTGCCCTCCACAGGCAATTTAGTGTGTCAGAAATGTGTCCTCCTTCCCCCCGCCCCTTTTTTTTCCTTTTGCTTTAGAAAAGCCAACTCTAGCCAGACACTTTGGTAAACTAGAGTGGCCACAGTATCCACAACTTTCTGGGTGTCCTTGGCCCCTCTGCCCACCCACATGGAGTCCAGAACGGGCCAGGGCAGAGGAAATGGGATTGCATTGATAGCACCAATCTTAAGTTTGTCATCAGGGAACAAGACACAGTCAGATTCGGGAAGGCCCAAACAGATCGGCACCATTTCCACCCAGTCCCAGACTTTTCCTTGGCTCCTTTGAGGTGTGAGGCTCCAGTGGAGTTGGCACAGTCCGAGCAGGGCACTCAGCTAAAGGGAAACTGAGAAAAAAATCCATACATCCTTCTGTCACCCCATTCTACCCATAACAGAGAGACAAGGTCTGGCCTTTCCCTCATCACATGGGTGCTGGTCCTTTTACCCCGAGCCATTTTTAGCTTCTAGAGAGATTTACCACAGCTGGGCAATTCTGCCAGAGGTCAGTCGGCCTTTGGGATAATTTGCTGCTTTTTTGCTTTTCCCAGAGGGAAGGGGAAAGGAGAACTGAACCAATGGCCCAAGCCCCCCAAAAACGGCCCAATAATACAGCCTAGCATCACAGGAATTTGGGATCTGCTTGGGAAAGGCAACCTCAAGCTAGATTTCTATCACTGAACACCTTCCCCCACCAAACAAGCCAGGCATATTATAGGTCTTGAGATGCGAACGAGGACCAAGCACTGAGTGGTTTCCCTATATGGGTTGTTCTACAGGAGAAGGTTCGGTGTAAAAAGAGTGGATCCCAGAGCAAAGTGGCCCAGCTGAAGCCGAAGGTCAGGAACAAAGGTTTGCCAGCTGGCATCAGCCCCTTCCGGCGGAAAGAGGCCAACCCTGGCGGACGCATCCAAAAGAAGCTGTCTCGAGCCAAGAGCACCAAGGTGGCCTTGGCAGCCAAGCACCCACAGCCAGACAGCGATGGCAAGGACAGCCCCAAGTTTGCAGCCAAGCCCACAACAGCAGCAGGGGGAACTGAGGCAGGCAAGTAATCTCGAGCCTGGGCCTACTTTTCACTTTCAGGGAGAGGGGAACCTTGTGCCACCAAACTCAGGTGGGACCAGTTTGGCAGAGCATTCTGGGCTTCCTCTGAGTATCTGGAAGATAGAAGGAAAAAGGGGGAGAAGGGAGGGACCCTTGACTGGTGGAAAAATCAGATTGTGGCTAGGGAGGCCACGGAGCATAAAAAGAGGTGTGGTTAACATGTCCTCCGTTGCTGTCCTCAGCAGCTAACCTATGTGACTAAAACGAGGATATCATGGAGGGAGGGAGGCAGAGTTGGAGGGTTGGCAGTGAGTAGGAAAGCCATCTCAAAGAGGTGACAGAAAGCAGGGATCTCCTTTGGGACACCAGACTTTATCGTACTCATTGAGGACTCCCTCCCTCCTCCTGCTTCCCCATCCCAGAAGCCTAATAAGTGGCCCTGGAAAGCAGCTTGGAAAATGGATTTTAAAATAGCCCTAGGTTTCTTCTTGTGAATCTCTAGCCCAGGATTTGACCTGGAAGCCTGCAGGATGTGTTATCAGGCCCCAGAAAAACAACACATGCACACACAAGAAACACGACACTGAACAAATAGATATTTCCTCCCCATTTTCCCTTACTCCCCCCCTCTTCCTCCTTCCCCTGACCTATTCCCCTTACACACACACCGAAAATAAAAAGGGGGGGGGGGACAAGAACCTCTCATTGGAAAGAACAAAGAAAAGTTCTGAGGGCTGGAAGAGGGAAGAAGAACCAGGAAATAGAAAGCAGGAAGGATAGGAGGTGTATTCTCTGGGAGCAGCTGGCTAGGCTATGAGATGAGATTAGAAGGCCAGGAGGGCGCTTGCTGGGTAGAAGCTCTGTACCCTAGGTCCTGGGGCATGCCCAGCGGGCAAGGCCATGCGAAGATCTCAGCCTGTCGGACTTGTGAGTTGAAATGATGTGTGTTGCCTTCCATGGACATAAAGTAGAGTGGGTTGGTAGCTGCTCCAGAGATGATGAGCATCAACCCCATTCATCATATCCTTACCCCCATTTGCCCAAACAAGACACAGAACAGATCACTCCATTTCTTTGGCCCTGAGCCCTGGCGCCTCATCTGCCAAATGATCCCTGAAGTCCCTTCTAGCTCAACTCCCTGGCTCGACTCTCAGAGACATAGATGGAGTCATCTTGTAGGTTCCAGGCCCACATTGCTTTGTTGTCCCCATCTTTTTTTAGCCTTTCCTGCTCCCTTACCAGTAACCAAATAATTTACAAGACAAGGTAGGGGTGGGGCTTGAACAGATGTCAAAGAGATGAGCAGCACCCCTGAATCCTTGCCCCACCCCCAGCTCACAGAAAACTTTGTTCCATACCCATTAAAGATGATTCCATTCAAAATCTGGTGGCCTGAATGCTGAGGACAAGGCTATGGTGCTCTCAAGGAGCGTTCTTAACTTTCTGTGTGTCGTGGAACCCTTCTCGCAATACTATTTTTAAATGCATAAAAATAAAATACATAGGATTGCAAAAAGAACGGATTATATTGAAATACATTTATCAAAATATTTTTAATAAGTTCACAGACCACAGGTTAAGAATCTCTGTTCTAAAAAGAAGGCCTCTGCCCTTGGCAGAAACCCCAGGAGAGACTGATTGGCAGAGCATGGGTACTCAAGGGAAGGTTATCTGAGAACCCAGGCCAAGGCCAGCTAAAAGCATTTTCTCTTCTCTTCTTGCAGGTGGAAACCAGGATGGGGACTATGACAGTGAAGATTGTGAGGGACTTCTAGGAGGTGAACCTCCAACCAAGGACCTAAACCCTCCCCTCCATACAGGGGTCGGTCCTACAACATTGGGCCCCTCCCCATCCTCAGTGGTGAAAATGGAAGCCAACCAGAAAGCCAAAAAGAAGAAGGAGAGGCAGGGCTTGCTAGGTAACTATGGGAGGAAGCAATGAATGGCAGAGAGGGAGAAAAAGCGGGAATGACTGCTAACAGGACGGCCCCCCACCATGACAACATTGCAGCCCTAAGCTGAGGGCACACACCAATGAAGGTGTGGAGGATATCTCCCTCCGCCACCACCACCCCCATCATCAAACTCAGTCCCTGTTCATGATGGCTTGGCTGCCTGGCATATAAGGGGCCCGGGGAACATTCAGAGAGCAGCCCATCAACAGTGCCTTTTTTAAAAAATGACCTTTTGTTGATATTTTCTGTTTTTCTATCACCATGTATCCCATGTATCCCTCCCCCTCTGCCTCCCAGAGGGCCATCCCCTATGCAAAGCCTATTTTTAGCCTTGGTTTTTGTCAGCCATTCTCACAATCATTGCCCAGGACGGTGGCACCAGCTACATGCACCCCTGCTAGCTCCAGCCTTCATGGGCACCAAGATATTGTCACCCAGAGCTCCGGTAACTAAGTATTTTTGTCTCTCATTTTTTCCCCTAAGGGTCCTGCCGAATATCCAGCCCTGAGGGTGAGGTCAAAATTAAAAGGCGGGCAGTAAAGCCTGGAACTGAGACCCGAAAACTGGAGCGGGCCCCAGTGCGCAGGAGGCCAGGAGTCTGTGATGGAGAAGGCAAGAAGAAACTGAAAGCAAAGCCCAAAGACAGCTTGCGTCCAGAGCCTGGGGCTACACCCAGTGCAGATGATCTCTACAGCCAAGCCCGGGCCTTCTCTTCTCGGGAAGAGGGTGGGAAGCTGGCCAGTGAGCGACTAAAGAAAGCCACAAGGAAGAGCAAAGTGTTACAGTCAGCTCTAAGGGTGAGAGGCCTGAGTTGGATCCAGGGGGTTTCCAGAGGGAGAATAAAGAGTGGAAAATGATGGCCCTCACTGTTTCTCTGAGGCCAAGTTTGTACCCCTGAGCACTGAAGCTCAGGAAGGGAGACAAGGAGGCATAGAGGCTGGGACAGCCAAAGCAAAGAATAGACTCCCTTTCTCTACACACACACCCCATCAGGGCACTGGGCTATGCCTCTATCCTTCCCTCTCTCGGGACAGCTTCTCAAGTTGTTGGTCTGTTCCATATTGAGACAGAGCTAACCTGCCCTCCTTGGTAGACCTTATTAGCCCCACAGAAAGTCGGGCAGACCATGGAAATATAGCTAACACAGAACTAACCACATTGGACACCAGTCAAGCAAGGCACCCTCAAAGAGTACAGTCTCTGACATCTCCTCTCTATCTTGTCCTCCCCCAACAGCGGAAGAACGGAGCCTTGTCTATCGCCTTGTCACCCCGGAATGCCAAGACCATCTTGAGCAAGGGCAAGAAGCTGGGCAAGGTGAAGAGTAAGGCTGTCAGCAAGCAGGTAGCTTCTTTCCTTCCTTCTTTCCTTCTTTCCTTCCTTCTCTTCTTTCCTTCCTTCCTTCATTCCTTCCTTCTCTTCTTTCCTTCCTTCCTTCATTCCTTCCTTTTTTCCTTCTTTCCTTCCTTCATCCCTTCCTTCTTTCCTTCCTTCTCTTCTTTCTCTCTTTCTTTCCCTCCTTCATTCCTTCCTTCCTTCTTTCCTTCCTCCTTTCTTTCCTTCCTTCCTTCATCCCTTCCTTCTTTCCTTCCTTCTCTTCTTTCTCTCCTTCCTTCTTTCCTTCCTTCATTCCTTCCTTCCTTTTTTCCTTCTTTCCTTCTTTCTTTCCTTCCTTCCTTCCTTCATTCCTTCTCTTCTTTCTTTCCTTCTTCTTTCCTTCCTTCCTTTTTTGCTTCTTTTCTTCCTTCCTTCTTTCCTTTCTTCCCATGGAGGGAGGGTAAAGCCAGTGCTTCTAAGAAAAAAAGCCAACCTAGTTTGTCTCTGGGAACTGAGGCAAGGTGGGGCTGGTTTGGGGTCCAAGCAACTACCCAGAAGTAGATATATTCCTCAACCCCAGCCCCAAACATGGAGTCCCCCACTTTTCTCTACCTCCAACCTGCTAAAGGGACCAATAGTACAAGAAAGAAGTTGAATGAAACTCTTCTTAAATTGTATCTGAGCAGGCCCCTCAGAAGTCCTGGGTTGGGGAAGGGGAGACCAGTGAAGATGTCCCTTAGGTCATCCAGGAAGAGGAAGGTTAGCACCCATGGGTCTGACCATGTCGTCTTCCTAGGGTAAGGGCCGGGCAGTGAGCCGGCTGCTGGAGAGCTTTGCAGTGGAGGATGACTTCGAGTTTGATGATAACAGCAGCTTCTCAGAGGAGGAGAACGGCACCCTGAGTGGAGACCAGGGCATTGCTCATGGTGAGTTAATCCATCCCAGTTCAGTTTCACAGACTAAGACCCTACCTCCACCTCCATGCATGTAGTATTGGCTTATAGGATAAAGGTGGGGGTGGTTGGGGACATAGAACAGGAATAGGGAGGGGAGCAAGCACTGGTCCTCATCCACACAGACCATCCCAGGGTCTCTTCTGGAGGCCAAAAGCTTACAGGCCAGATGGGAATTTGGTGGGAGCAACATCATCCGATTGCCTTCCCTGGCAAGTTTTCTTAAAGGTCACACCAGCTCTCTTGTTAGGGGATGCCTACGACTTCCACACAGTTTCTTACCCTAGATGGGTTGCCCTCTCTCTTGGGAATCCGTATTTGTGAAACCCAAATCTTAAGGAGAGATGGGTGGTGGGTAACTGATACAAGTATGACAAATGCCCTGCATTGTCCTTCAGTCCAATCATGTACCATCCACAAAGAAGATCTCCAGGACGGCCTACATGTGCTCATCCCCAAAGAGGACAGCCTGTTGTATGCTGGCAGTGTGAAAACCCTGCAGCCTCCAGACATGTAAGGATGGCCACCCCGCCTCCTCTCTCAAAAAGGGAGCTATGAAGATAGATGGGGGTAGGGGGTGGGGTCAGGAAAAGATAACAGTATGTAGGGGAGGAGACCCTAGACCGAGCCCCACTGAGGAGAACTGGGAATCGTGGTTGTGGAGATGCAATTGGAAGGAATCATAGAGGTCAGCTTGTCCAATCTCCCCATTTTACAGAAGAGGAAACTGAGGCCCAGTGAGATTAAGTGACTCTTCAAAGTCACACAGGTTAAATTAAGCAGCAGAACTGGAGTTCCAATTCAGGTCTTACTTCTCCCAGTTTGGTGTTTGTAACAGCGAAGGGGAACCTCTTCCCCTCTTGCCCACCTACCCCAGCGGTTTGATCTTTCCTAGACCAAGGAAGGTAGCCTCCTTCCTTCTTAGCTACAGGACAGTGGGACCCTGCTCTCTTCCCTCATCCTCTGTGTGGCTTCTCAGGGTGACTTTTCAGTGTTGCATTAGACCAGGTCAAAAACAGCCCTTCTCCTCACCTCCTTCCCCGCCTTCACTGCCTCACACCTTGGTGAGGACAGAGCGGCCTCAGGTGGGTGGAGGTTCTCCTTCCCCGGCCTCTTTTCATCGGCTCCTTCCAAACTCTGCTTTTCAGCTATAGCATCGTGATTGAAGGTGAGAGAGGAAACAGACAGAGGATCTACTCCCTGGAGCAGCTGTTACAGGAAGCTGTGAGTTCTATGTCTTGAGGGATAACCTTTCACTGTGAGATGAATGGATGCATTCCCCTGCCATCCTCTTCTCTGCTAGGGAGGCCTTGTGCCCCTCCTTCTGCTATCCCCAAAAGGCCCTCTCTCTCTCGAAGTCAGAATGAAGGAATAGCTCCCAGCCAGAGGCCCTGTGGCTGCAAGGACTTTCCTTCTTATTTATTCCCAGAAGAAGCCCTTTATGTCAGCTCTGCCATTAGCCCAGGTCCTGACACATCAACGCTCCCCTTCCCTAGCTCCTTTCCCAAGGGTAGCTTGTAGGGAACTTTAAATCCAACTGGGTAATCTTAACTCCTATTGGGTTGGTCTCTCCGGAGCCCCCAAACTCCCTGCCTGCTGCCTCTGCAAATGTAAGCCCTGTCTCAAAATGCTTCCCAGGATCTCTGCCCAAGGATCTCTCCTAACCCAGCTCATCTTTCTTCCCCCCTACCTTTGTCTCCATTCAGGTCCTTGACATCCGACCCCAATCAAGTCGCTACCTCCCGCCGGGCACCCGGGTCTGTGCCTACTGGAGTCAAAAGTCCCGCTGCCTATACCCAGGCAATGTGGTCCAAGGTGAGAAAAGGCATACGGGTGTCAAGAAGAGAAAGTCTATGGGTGGTAGGAGTGTGGATTCTGCTTCTCCCCACCCCTTCCTCTTGCCCCTGGCTTCTATCCTCCCCTCTCCTCCCACCATGGGCGATGGTATGACCAATGCCCTGGGCAACCATAGTTGAATGCCAACAGAAGGTGCTTCTCCTTTCAGTGCTGGGCAGACATGACAGGCAGGTTGACATGGGAATACAGCCACAGAATTTTAGAGCTGAGAGGAACCTTGGGAATGATCTAGTCCAATTCTCTCATGTTGCACATGGGAAAACTTGAGACTTAGAGAATGGAGATGGCTTACCTAAGGTCATAATTAGCTGTGGCCAAGTCACTCCCAAGAGACCTTTCCTTACCATCCCACATCTGGAAACTCTACCCTCTTGCCATCTCCCAATCTCCCCTGTCCAATTATATCCCCTTTCAACCCCATTTCCCCAGTATCACGTCTCTCCAGTGTTCTCTCCTCCACCTCCCATGCGAGAACCTTATGACATTTCCCCATCATAACTATACCTCCTGATGGCCTTATACCTACATCTATGGCCCTTAGTCTCACCCCCTAGTGGTATTCTGAATTGAGGCTGGTCCAACTATAGACCTGAGAAGAAGAGAGAGAGCCAAGGAGTTTCTTAGCTGGCAGTGACATATTCCTGCTTATACAGCAGCAAGATAATAGAATCTGCTCTGAATGTCACCAAAAAAAAGGTGAAGTAAGGAGTAGCAGCCATAGGGAGGGGCTGCGAGTGGGGTGAAGGGAGGGGCTCCTGCTGTTTCTGCTGAGCTAAGCAAAAAGAGTAATTATCACCCAATGAGCCCTCATCCTGCTGCCATTGAGAAAACATTTAAATGTGAATTAGCTCTCCATTAGGGTGACCCATTCCCAGCTGGACTTGGGAATGCGGGAATGGGGGCAGGGGTGGGAGGGCATCAGGAAAGGATGGATCGACAAAGCCTCAGTTTCATGGGGCAATGGAAAGCCACACTCTAGAGGGGGAAGCACGCATGTCCTCAGCTGTGTCTGCTTGACCTCAGCCTTGTGGATATCAGGGTGTTGGGTCTATTCAAAGCCAGGTGGAAGACCTGAATTCTGTGTGTGCGTGGTACTCTGGATGGGTCTCTGCATCTGGCGTGTACATTGGAAGGGAAGGGGGCATGATGAATGGTAATAATATTGCAATGAGAGCGGAGTGGCTGTTAGGAGTGAGAAGAGATGAAATCCATCAGTTACCCAGGACTGGGGGTGGGGAACTCCAAGGTCGAATGTGATCTGGGAGCTGAATTCTCTCAGTGTCATTTGTCAGAGGCCCCTCGGGGAGCCCTTTCCCTTCATCAATCCCCGTCTGATTGCACAGGGCAGCCCCCTGCCTCACTCTATCTCACCTCTCGGCCCCCAGACACACCCCTTTCTCTGGCCCCTTTCTCATCTTTTTTTCCATCTACAGGTATTTAGAGAGATAGTAACTCTGTGCGTTCCCACTGAAGGGAGGACAAGGATGGGGCAGGGTGAATGCCGTCTTGATGACACGGGGTTCTGGCTCTTGTGCTTTGGCATCACTCCTGGACAGTCTCTCCCGCCTCTGCCCCCAGGACTTAACTGTCTGATCTCCACCACCTACAGGTGCCTCCAGTGATGAAGAAGAAGACCTAGATTCAGTGGTAGTTGAGTTTGATGACGGTGACACAGGCCACATCTCTGTATCCAATATTCGATTATTACCTCCAGACTTCAAGATACAGTGTGAGTCTGCTTGGGGACTAGAAAGTGCCCCTGCATCATCTAGGGTAAAGGGAAGTCCATCTAGTTCAGTCATCCTTCACCTGAGATCATTTCTACCCTAAGGCCCACCTTCTCCCCCACCCCCCACCCCTTAGGACTGGTCTACTTGACTCCCATCTCTGTTTGGAATGCTCTCCTGCTCAAGGATGAGTTCTTTCTGAAACCTGGCATGAAACTGAGGACCTTGCTGTGGTGAGCCACCTTGATTGCCACGCCATCTTGAGCAGGCAGGAATGAGTGGTGTCTCTCCTGCCCCACCTCCAGCCTCCCCAGCTTCCCATCCTGTAGTCATAGAACTGTTGTTGTGGGTGTAGAATGGCCAAGGGTGGAGTGAACAAGAAGGCCTTTAGGGATGAAGAGATGGCTGGTTCTGAATTGCAGGCACAGAACCCTCCCCGGCCCTGCTCGTGTCCAGCAGCTGTCGCAGAAACAAGAGATCTTCCAATGATGCCCCTCCACCCAGTGAAACAGCACCCAGTCTGTCTCCTGAGGGACGGGATATCCCTGAACCCTCAAAGAACTTGGGGAAGAAGGCTGTCAGCAAAGAAAAAGCAGGTAACCAAAAGGGGATGCTTAGGAAAGTACCCAAAAAGGGGTAGCCTCAAAGGGGCTAGAAGAGAGGCTGCCTCCAGTTGCCATTCCTGGAGGGACAGATAAAGCATCAGGCTAATGTGAAAAGCTTGGAGCTAGGGGTGGGCACTTCTGTCAGTCTATAGGGGGCAGATTTAAAAGGTCACCGATACAGCTGGAATCTTGCAAGTAGGAAGGACAGGCAGCCGCCTATCATATAAGATACTGGAGTACCCACAGACCACGCTTCGAAAATACAACTTTTTTTAAATAAATGCACATATTTTTATCCTAAGAAATTGCCCTCTCCATGACACATTAGTATTTCTTTTATGGCAAGTCAAGTCCCTTGTGTTAACGATGAAGGACCAGAGCCTTCAACAGGCCCAGAGAGTGCTGTTTTCAGATTTTGCTAATAGGGCACACAAATGCCTTGTCCCAGTTTGGACGGGCTCTAGCGGAAGACTAGAGGTATGATGGGATGGGATGTATGGGGGTAAATGTCAGCAGCGTTTTAGGAGGTGGGGGCGGGGCAGGGAGTGGAGTAAGGAAAATGCAGTACGACCTCTCTGATGCTACCTTGTTTTCATCCCACAGGCAAAGCCGACGTCTTAACGCCAGGGGCCAAGACACCAGTGGTAGCAGCCGAGCACTTCCTGGGCCGACGGGGCAGCCCGATGCTGAGCTGGTCTTCAGTGGCACAGACTAAGAGGAAGGGGACAGCAATGACTGGAGGAGGAGGAGGGGGCAGCAAGAGCACAGGTGTCCTCCAGAACCTCTTCCAGCTCAACGGCAGTGCCAAGAAGCTGAGAGCCCGAGAAGCCTTATTCCCTGTGCACAGCATGGCCACCCCAGTCTTTGGCAATGGCTTTGGGGCTGACTCCTTCAGCAGTATAGCCAACTCTTACGCCCCATTTGCAAGCGGGGCAGGGCTGGCCCTGCCTGGGGGTGCCCACAAGCTGCTTCGAGCAAAGAAGGCAGAACGGTTGGAGGCTGAGAAGAGTGGGCGTCGGAAAGTTGGTGGGGAGTTCCTGGTCAAGCTAGATCACGAAGGGGTGACCTCACCCAAGAATAAGAACTGTAAGGCCCTGCTCATGGGAGACAAAGATGACGGACCCAAGCTGGGGAGGCCCTTGCCCACCCCAGGCTATGTCCACCCAGCTCTAGTCAGCAAGGAAAAAAAAGGGCGGGCTCCCGTCCACCCATTGCCCATGGGGCTGGCCCTGCGTAAATATGCGGGCCAAGCTGACTGTTCACTGCACTGTGACAGCGACTGCCACAGCTCCTACTCCGACGAGGACGAGGATGGACTGGCAGGCAACGTCCCGTCTCGGTTTCTCACCCGCCTCTCGGTCTCTTCCTCCTCATCTGGTTCCTCCACGTCGTCATCCTCAGGCTCCATCTCCACGTCCAGCCTGTGCTCCTCAGATAATGAGGACTCATCCTACAGCTCGGATGATGAGGACTCCACTTTGCTGCTCCAGACTTGTCTCACCCACCCTGTGCCCGCCCTTCTGGCGCAGCCCGAGGCCCTGCGCTCAAAGGGGGGCAGCCCCCACCCTCACCCCCAGCGCTGCTTCCTTGCCAAAGCCGCTGCAGCCAGTGGCAAGACCAAGATGAAGCGGAAGGAGGCCCTGAGCTTCTCCAAAGCCAAAGAGTTTTCCCGAAGGCAGCGGCTGCCCTCCGTGGAAAATCGGCCAAAGATCTCAGCCTTCCTGCCAGCCAGGCAACTGTGGAAGTGGTCTGGGAATCCCACTCAGGTAAGGGGTGAGAGTTACTGGACCCTGGAAGGCAGGGAATCCCTGACTCCTCTCCCTTAAGGCATCCTTAGGAAGTAAAATTGGTGTGGGATTTCTTATGTGAAATTCCAAGAGCCTATGAGCCTCTTGGTAAAGAGAGTAGTAGAAAGCTTCAGAGATAACAAATATCAATGTTCTCCATTTCTGTGTGTCTCTGTGTGTCTGTCTCCTCCTCCTCCCTCTCCCTCTCCCTCTCTCTCTCTCTCTCTCTCTCTCTCTCTCTCTCTCTCTCTCTTTTCCTCTGTCTCCCTCTCCCCCCCTCTGTTTCTCTTTTTCTCTCTCTCTCTGTCCCTTCCCTTGACCCCACCCTTTTCTCCCTCCTCTCTCACCCTTTTGGCTATCTCTCCCCAACTCTGTTCAGATGGCCTAGCTTTCCCAAACTGTGTCTGTCTTCTCCCTTGTTTCCTCACTTGCTACATTCCTGCTATACATCTTACAGCCTTTCCATCATAGCACTGCCCACACACACTCATCTCACACCTTCCCAATTCAGCCTATCGTTCCTAGCACCTTCCTTCCCTCCAGAATATTCTTATCCCTCAAAGCCTTTCTTTGGTCTCTATGCAGAGGCGGGGAATGAAAGGGAAGGCCAGGAAGCTGTTCTACAAGGCAATCGTTCGGGGAAAGGAGACGCTCTGCATCGGGGATTGCGCTGTCTTCTTGTCGGCAGGCCGGCCCAACCTACCCTATATCGGACGCATTGAGAGCATGTGGGAATCCTGGGGCAGCAACATGGTGGTGAAGGTGAAATGGTTCTACCACCCAGAGGAGACCAAGTTGGGCAAACGACAAAGTGACGGGAAGGTGAGCCCCGTGGGAGGGTCTGAGAGCTCATTGGGAGAAAATGGCTTCCTACAGGCTGAGGTATCACCATTTCTTAGGCCATGGAAGCAAGCTAGGTGCTGATTTGATGCTTCAAAGCATGAGAATCCCAGTGTCCTTCCCTCCAGACTGGACATTTTTTGTCTGCTAGGGACTTCTCCTTGCTCCTTCTGTCCTCTTTTGGAGATTGCCCCTACCCCCATCTTCTAGACACCAGGATCCTACCTCCAGCCTAGGAATTGCCTCCATTTGCATTATAGTGGCCCATGTGCCTTGAGGCTCACCATTGGTTCACAACTATCTAGTTCTCTTCAGAAGTTCATCTCTCCTGCAGGATCAGTGCTGCTGGGTGGGTGCCAGTCAAGGAAAGGTACAGCAGTAGCAATGGCCTTTATTGCATCCCTTTTCTGGCCTGGGATAAGAATCTTGGAAGTCATCTAGGGCAACCCCTTATTTCATAGGGGAGCAAAGTCACATCCCCTCTCTGGGGGAGGAAGGTTGCATGGGAGTGAATGCTTAGCTGCTGATCCAACCTGTTCTGTCTGTCTTGTTCCCCTCACAGAATGCCCTGTACCAGTCATGCCATGAGGATGAAAATGATGTCCAGACCATCTCACATAAGTGCCAGGTTGTGGGGAGAGAACAATACGAGCAGATGACACGGAGTAAGAAATACCAGGACCGCCAGGACCTCTACTACCTGGCAGGGACCTATGACCCTACCACTGGACGCCTCGTGACAGCAGACGGTGTGCCCATCCTGTGCTGATCTGGGCAGTACCACTGGAACTTGCCACTGCTTTGCATGAGGGGGTGCACTGAACGGCTCTCCCCAAACCCCACCCCAGGGCAGTGACCTCCCTAATCATCGGAAACTTGAAAACTTTGTTTCATCCTCCTCCACCCTGAGCCTCCCCAGACCTCCCCCGACCCACTCAGATGGCCTCTGCTTCCTGGAGCGGTTTCCTCCCCAGGGATGAGGAGGAGTGTGGATCATGGAAGTGGAGCCAGGCTGTGACAGCTGGCAATGTTGGGGTCTTCCATCCAAGCCCCAGTCAGGACCCTCCCTGCCTAACAACACAGCTTTAAGGCAGGCCCCACATGGCACTCCAAAATGGAGAGTCTGAGTAAATATGCAAAACCCATCACAGCAAGATTCAGGCTTTTTAAATTATTATTATTATTATTATTATTATTAATTATTTTCCCTGGAAAGAGAAAGCTCTCTGGCTTCAGAATCCAATTCCCCATCTGACTCTGATCCTGCAAGGCCCCAAGGTCTCCTTCTTGGGACCTGGACTGAGGGCCGCATTCCCCTCAGTTGATCACACACACAGACCGGTGGATTTCCACCTCTGTTTTTCTCCCCAGCATTGGCAGTTCACAAGAGATTAGAATTCAAGCCATATTTTCCCTAGTACCTCTGACTGTCTCCCACCAGGGAAAGCAGAAATCAGGTGTATTGTCTATTTATTTCTCTATGTAAATACTGTATTTCTTCGGGGAAGTTTTATGGAAAAAAACTAGAAAAAAAGAAGGTTTTGTGAGCGTGTGTGTGTGTGTGTGTGCGCGTGTGTGTGTATGTATGTGTGTGTGTATGCGTGTGTGCATGTGCGTGTGTTGGGAGGGATTTGGGTTTGGGAATTTTCTTTGAAAATGCACTGTTTTTTCTCAGCCTGGCTGAGCTCCAGGACTGGGCTAATCTGTAAATATAGAGGCAGCATTTGGGTGGGCGGGTAGGGGGTTTTAAGGGCCAGGAGAGCAACTGTGGGCACTCTAGTGAAGTGTTCTTAATGAAAGATATCCCACTTTAATTCACTAACCTCCTTGTGGAACTGTTTAAAGATAGAAACCACACCAAGGTCTCTTTCCTTTTACACATCCTTTAAATACACACACACACACACACACACACACACACACACACACACACACTCTATTAGGGGGGTTGGGGAGGACGGCATGAGGCAATGCCCCCACAAGAAAAGATTATAAATTATTCTAAAAATCAGTATCAACTGTGTCCCACATCCCTCGGGGGCAGGAGGTAGGGATGGGGGACAACAGCCATATTTACCTTACCTCTATTTTTTAAGAAAAGAAATCTACAAAACAGGAAAAGTAAAATGAGGTTTAAAAGTGAGAGAAAGTAAGAAAAGGTCATCTTTTCATTTTATTCATTCTGTATATTGCAAGTTCTTTCCTAGTTCAGTTTTCCATGGTTGACTCCATGTTCCCTTGTCCCCACTTCACAGCCCTCATAGCCCAGGAGAAACTAGGTACCTGCTGTCCATCCGGGACAATAGAGGCTCAGGCTTCCCCCTCCCCCACCAATGTTGGTGTCCCTTCCCGTTCACTTGTCAATATCCATACAAGGAACACCAAAAATGACCCCTATGCTGGCTTAGGCAGGACTGCAAATTCCCTCCTCAACCTAGAGCCTCAGTTTTATTTTTCAAGTCAAAAACCCTGCAAACAAACAGTGATGATATATGAATATTATACCTCAGTTCTCGGAAACTCAGGCAGAGATAGATCTACCTTTTCCTTCTTTCTAGCTCTCTTGTGATAGCCTTTCCTTGGTTTAAGAGGAATAAGGCAGATTCCCCCTTTTCAGATTCCTTCCTTTCATCCTCAGCCCCCTTGTTCGAGCTGCTGCAGCATAGGAAGCTGGGACAGATTGGCTTTTTCCAATGTGTGGAGTAAGAGGAAAAAGGAAGGAAGGAAACTCCCCTCTAACTTAACCACTCATATGCCCATCCCGACCGTTGCCCCAGAATCATGCCATATGACCTTCGTGGCTTTCTTAGTGGGCAGCATGGCCACAGGACCACATGGCTGCTTCTTTCTCTCTCCCCACCTCACATCTAAAGTCAGATTGAATGACTTTCCATGAAAACATCAGACGATAAAAGAACAAACCAAAGCAGAGAAAATGCCCTCCCCATCACCTTGCCACTTTCTTTCCTCCCCCACCCCCAATGCCCTCTCTGACCTCCTGGCCTTTCCCTGGCCAGGAAGCCCTCTCGGCGACACCCCTGGGCGGGTGTGATGAATACTGTCCGCCTCTGACCTAGATGGGGCCCACGTGGAGGACAATCAAACACAGCTCTCTGGAGCACATTCTTTTCAGGAGGAAATCAAGTCCCATCCTTCTCCTCCCAGCCTTCTCCCCTTGGTGCATGGGCTTTGGGTATTGATTGCCTTCTTTGATTACCTGTTTTTGTTTTTTCCCTGTGGTGGTTTTTTTTTTTTTGTTTGTTCGTTTCCCTTTTGTTGGTTGCTCGGATGGAGATGGAGATGGAAGTAGATGCTGTGGGCTAAATGACCTCTGGCCATGAGATGATTGGTTGCATCATGTGGGCCCCTGGTCTCCCAGAGCCTTCATCATGTAGACAGGCCAAGAGCAATGAGAACGTTTGCCAAAAAGGAATGCAAGCCTTCCAGATTGGACCATTGTTTCGTACACAATTTTAGTTCCCACTCTAAGATTCACTCAACACGATGCCTAATGCCCATTCTTGACTTTTTCTCCTCTTGATTTAAAAATCAGTTCATCCCTTGGGCCCCAGAGTGCTATGCCCTAGTATTAATAAGATAAGGTAAGAATTTATATTCATGTAAAGGGTAGCACAGTGACTCCAAAGATTGAAGCTGTCCAGAACTGTCTGAGAACTGAACGGCAATTTTCTTTTAGGAAAAATCATAGTCATAGACTGTCAGAACTGGAAGAGATCTTGGGGATCATCTAATCCCAAAATATTTAGGCCCTTTTCCTCTTTATTTTCTAGTTGACCAATTGAGTTGGGCCTGAGTTGAAAATGTGACTTCTTTTAGAGCATATTACATGTACTCTACCGGTCTCAGACCGATAGTACAAACTCCCTGGGCTTCTATGCCTCCTAAGGTGGCAATTATTGAATAGTTGGACCAGAGGGGAGAAGTAAAGGGGCCAGGTGAGAGGGCCCAGTTTGGTCCACCACCTTATAGAGCATCCTTTTCTGCCCTCACCCTTATTTGAACCATTGGGTTCTATCACTAAGCAGTTTTCCTATTCTTAGGATGAGCCCTCTTAAAGAAATCCTCTAGTAAGAGCAGGTACCAGAATATCTGAAACTAGTAGGCATCACAGTCAAATCCTTTAGAACTTAGTCCTAAAGGTGACATTAATGAGATTTCTGCTTCAGGGCTCCAGTCTTCCATCTCACGGATTCCTGCCTAGCCACTGCTGATCTCCGTTTCTCCACCCTACCTATATCCCTATCCTTCACCTCTTGGCCTTCCTTTCCTTAAAAGAATGAGGAATGAATCAATGGGTTTCAAGGAATCTCTGGTGTCCCAAGAGGCAGCCTGACCTGTGTCTATGCCTTATGGTTTCTAGTTTCCAGGCAACATGACCCTGGCTCAGAGGACAATGGCAGAAAGTTTGGGGGAGGAAGGGCCTTTTTATTTATTTGGGGGTATCCCCCAATGCCTCAGTCTTCTTCTGTCTCTTAACATGAGTGCAATATTTGCTATCTGTGGTTTTCTCCTTTGGTTGCTAAAGTCAAAGGCAGCAACTTTCTCCAAGCCCAGGGGCTGGGGGTCCTTCTTTTTGAGCTGAGAAAACTGATGCTTCACCCCACACCCCCATTGAAAGTTCCACTTTTTCGGTCTGAAAATATACAACGATATTGAGTGAAGAAAAAGTGATTAAGTGACAAGAGAAAGTGAGGACAATGTTGTTGACTGAAATTAGAATCTAAAGCTATTTTAAGCCCCAAGTACAGAAGAACTGAGAGTGAAAGGGAAAAAAAGACCCTTTTTTGTCCCTCTTGTTGAAGTTTCTTTTTCTCCTTGTGTTGGGTTTTCTGTTGTCTTTCTTTCTTACTTTCTTTCTTTTGTATAAATAACGTGAATTCCCCTCCCTTTCTAACCGTGGTTAAATGTTGTGAAAGCCGGTATTATTGTAAATGTGTAAAGTATGATGATGGTTGGAATTTTTTTTCAATGTAAACGCTAAAAATACAAAAACAAAACAAAAGTTTTATGAACAGCAAACTCTATGTAAAGGCATTTTAGTATTAATTTTTTATTGATAACTTGGCTTATGAATAAATATATGAAACATTGTTCAGGTCATCTGGTGTCCATGCATATGAAGCTAGGTGCATGTGCATTCACTCCCAAGCATTCTCAGGGACACACGGGCATGGTCCTTATTTCTCTCAACTGTGTGTTTTTGCCAAATGAATCCAAATGACTGGCCTGAGCTTGGATGGCAGAATTAATCATGTCTGGCTCAGCCTAGTCTTTCAGGGACAGTCCAAATGGAATTGTCACCAGCTGGATGGTGAGTAGAGATCACCCTTCACTCTTAGCACTACTGGTTCCCACTCAGCCAAGTTGTTCTAACTGGACTACCTTTGCCTCTGAGCACTGGGACTAGAGGAAGTGAGGAGAGAATAAGTGGGAGGGTGTGATTCTAAGAGTGTACTTGTTTACTGGGCAAGAAACCACCTAGCATGGCTGCAGCTCTGAGAGAACTCCAGGAGGCCCAGGACTTAGTCTAGTAACATTTATTAAGCACTTTTTGCAGGCAAGATGATAGAGTAATCAAATGTGGTGATAAATGCCAGGAAGCCCTGCTGTTGGGGGAGGTTGAGCCTGGTAGATTGCTTGAGTTCAGGGGTTCTGAGTTGCAGTGAGGCTAACGTTGATTGGGTGTCTGACCCCAATACAGTAAGCCCTCAGGAGTGGAGGGCCACCAGGCTGCCCAAAGAGCAGCAAACTGACTCCCATCAGAGGAGGATATAATTTCTATATTGATTAGTAGTGGGGCAGTTAGGTGGTACAGTAGATAATCACCAGCTGTGTGACCGTAGGCAAGTCATTTAGCCACATTTGCCTTGGTTTCCTCATCTGTAAAATGAGCTGGAGAAGGAAATGGCAAACCATTCCAGTATCTTTGCCAAGAAAACCTCAAATACAATCACAAAAAAGTCAGACTCAACTGAACGATGGCAAAACCAGTTAGTAGTGGGATCAGGTCCATGGGTGGCCACTGTAGATCCAGCCTGGGGAGGTTAGTCTGAGAGAAGGAGAGGGAGAGACAGACAGACACAGAGAAAGATAGAGAGAAACTTAGCACAACCTTTACCCTCACGGGGCTTATACTCCAGTGTAAAAGCACTAGATCTTAAGAAGACAGATTTGAATCTTGGTTGTATGTAACTTTCTTGGCCCTCAATTTCCCTATCTTTAAAATGGGAGAGTTGGACACAATGATCATAGCTCTAAAGCTGGGAGCTCTCCCAAGTCATCTAGTCCACAGATATCTAGATGGATAACCTTGGAGGTCCCTTCCGACTTTAAATTTGTGATTCTTCATTCTAGCAGGTTGCTCTTTCTCTCCTTCCTTGAGCTAGTTTGCAGGAAGGAGAATAATTGACTAGGATTGACACATTCCACCCTTTGAGTACTGAGATCTGTGTAGGTAAGCAAGGGGAAACTGAGGCCAGAATGTACTTAATCACAGTGTAGTTACTTGGGGGAGATTAATTTGAGAATGAAAAACCACGATGGAACAAACCACTACTCTGGCTTAAGAAGGGACTGTAGGAACCAGTGAGGCTCTGGAGTTAGTGCCAAGAGCAACAACAAGGAAAAGGTACGCATTGGAATGGCTTCAGCCTCTATGAAGTTATGGGCAGCATCAACCACCCTGGGTTCTCTGGGCATACAAGTATGGGTAATGACTGTACAGTTATCTCTTCCACATCACAGCTTTCCCCATCATGGTTTCAATATATCGCAGGTCAGCGAATTATGAGGGAGTTTTGCAGAAGCTGCAGATGACACATGAAGGCCAGCAGACAACACAGAACCCATGACCAAATACTTAAACCCAAATTTTACAATAAGGCACTTTGTAAACACCCTATAAAAGAAAAAGAAAAATTCAGATCTTCTCTAGTACAAAGGGATGGCCAAAAATTTTAACTGGGGTGGGGGAGGGAGAGGGGGGGAGGTTGTTCCACACCCCTAAGCCCCATGATGTAGAAGGGACAACTGTTCATTATTGCAAGCTGACTTCGCAGAAGCTTCTTGGCTCTTCTCACATCGCCCAATTCACCCATATCATCGTCTCCCTCCCTGATTCAGCTGCTTTGCCCTTGAATCCATTACCCAGCTCCAGCTCCCAATAAGCAGACCCTACTCCCTGCCAGCACAGTTGAGATAGGTCCTTGGGTTGCTATTGTGGTCCTTAATACAGTATTCTTTTTCTCCTCTGTTCTTTTTCTACTCCTTCCCTCTTTTCTTGGAACTAGTACAATATGAAGGAGAGTAAGACCTTACCCCCACCCCGCCTCTTCTTCCTGATGTGGTATGAAGCCCACACTATGATTGAAACTAATGAGGGATGGATAAAGGGCTGAAACAGGGGAGAACTCACGAGGAAAAGAGCTTTTAAAAACACTCCTCTTCTACCATTCATGGTTCCATCAGATTCCTGAAAGCTAGAGCAAGAAGAAGCCTCCCTACTAAGCCAGGAAAGGAAATTTGGAGGCCAGGATTATATATCTTTTTTTTTGAGGGAGGAGGCAGGGTAATTGGAGTTAAGTGACTTGCCCAAAGTCACACAGTTAGTAAGTGTGTCAAATGTCTGAGGCCAGATTTGAACTCAGGTTCTCCTGACTCTAGGCGGATGCTCTACCGAGCCACCTAGCTGGCCCTATGTCTTCTTTAGTCTATTTCCCACACTCCTCTTCTTAGAATCTGATTGTATTGAATGGGCACTGAGGAAACACACTGGACTAATAGGAATATTCTGACGAGAGGCACAATTAATATTGCCAGTGGCTTCCATGTGCTCTGTGCCAGTTTATAAAGTACTATCCCTGAAAGTGCTTGAAAACCCATCCCAGTATCTACACCTAGAATCATGACCCACAGTTCAAGAAGCGCTGAAGTGGTCACAAGTAGAAACGTTTAAGAAGCCCTGGTCTGATAAGACCTGCACAGAGTAATTAGGGAAAACAATGTCAACAAGAATAGGCTAAAGGGAGGAAATATGGCAAAAGCAACAGGTGAATAAGACTTTTGAGAAAACATGGTGGGGCGGGAGTTAGAGTTATAACTAGGGCATGGAGACGAGGGCTTTGTCACAGGGCAGGAATTTAGAAGTCGCTGAAAAAGCCTTCGCAATCTTTCGGCAGAGTAGAAACAAAGCTTAGCACTTAGGGTGCAAAAAAGAATCAGTTCAAATGGGACATTTCTGTTGAAGTTCCTCCCCTTGTGGCTGTATGCCAGGTGAGCTCCTCCCCAACATCCATCTCCAATTGCCTCACAATATTGGGCATGTCAGACCAGGGGTGACCTGGCTTAAAATGTTGATTCAAGAGAATGTTTCTTGCCGCTGACCTTGGCATAGTTTATGCTGCCCCAGGCACAAAAATTGCTAGTTATAGTGCTGGAGCAAGGTCCCCTCACTCCCTTTCTGCCTGAAAGGACATACGTATTGGTATAAAACAAGAGCAAATTAGAGAAATTCTCCAGTATTCTTTTAAGCTTTGAATCCTATTGAGATGTGAAACCTCAAGAAGGCCAGTGACTCACCCAAGGTCACATAGCAAGTCAGTGCCAGAGCCAACCGCACAGACCTCTTTCTTCTTTCCTCATTAGGTCTCACTCTGCTATGAAATACTGCAAAATGCTGAAGGCCAAAACCCATCTGATGTGCTTTGTAGTGGAAAAGACAGGGCCTTCTGCCCCATACAAACACCCATTTTCCCAGTGACATCTGATTTCCCTCCAGCTATTCCCACCATTACTGGACTCAGATTTGCCCTTCAGTGTCCTACAAGGCTCCTTGTATTCCAGTCCTTCTGTCTTGTTTGCTTCTCTCCTCTCCTCCCGTCTGCTGTTCTTTCCCTCCAGCTCAAACTTTCTCAAAGGGACCTTAGCCACTTCTAGTAACCACCAATCCCATTTTCATGGGGTGCCATAGAGAGAAGGAGCTTGATGAAGGGCAGAGGCGTGGAATTGAGGGGTAGGCAAGGCAAGAGTAGAAAAAGGTTTGGAGCCCAAGGGGTTAAAAATATAAGACTACACTTTGATCAAGACAAATGAACCATTATGTGGAATGCTGAAACAAGATAAATGATAGCTGGGTGAGTGAGATCAATAAAAGTGATGTTTTATCAGGTAGAAATGACAACCAGGGCTGATCGCAATTAGTTTTTAATACCACAAACCAATTGGGGACAAGGGAGCTTTAATTGTTCATTCCACTGGCCTGGGCAGCAATCCCAAATGAAGGTGTGTATGTGTGTTGGGGGTGGGGGATTGTGAATGGTGGAGAACAGGGAAGAGACTAGATCTAGAGAAAACTCTAGACCTAAGCTCCCCCAACAAAAGAGGGGAGAAGGGACCCAAAGAAGCAACAGGGTAGGAAGAGAACGGCTGTTCTGCTGACACAGCCTGGGATGCCACGCATCCATCTGTGTGCTCATGCCCACTGGGCATATGGGAAAGCAGAGACACCAGAAGGGGGAATGACTTGCACTGAACTACACCCAGCCAACTGGAGGGAAAGTTGGCAACGGGACTGGGTCTCTTGCTGTTTCCATTAGACATGGCTTCTGTGAGGGACAAACGAAGAAGCAAGGAGCCATGCAGCTCAGGGACAGACGAAGACCCATCCCCCACTCCCCAAGTCCTCCTCCCCCTCCGTCCAGCCCCCTCTGCAGCAGCTGGCTCACCTCGGACATCCCGCGGTCCGCGTCTTAGACGAGCAGAGTCCAGCCCCAGACCAAGTCTTGGCTCCGATCGGCAGAAGAGTCTAGGCCATGGGCCCTGATCCATTTCTACCTGGAACCAGGATCAGCCCAAATTAAGAATCTAGGGCAGACAGGAATGTGACCATGTACAAGCTGAGTGCAAAGATTGATGCTGCCAATTACTATTTCTTCCTGTGCAAACATGCTGAATGGACCCACAAACGTACTCCAGAGCCTTCATCTTCTGCTATTACTATTTACCCTCCAATTAAAATAAGCAATAGTGATGATAATGATTTTTCTAAAATCAAGACTCCTTTCGTTTTACAGAGATTTGGTTTGTTATCTCAGATCTGGTTCTGCATGGCCTTGAATAAGCCCCTGCTTCTTCCCATGACTCAGTTTCCTTACGTTTTAAAGCAAGGACAATCCTTTCCTTTGACTTGTTTCACAGAGGTGTGGTAAAGATAAATGAGATAATGTCTGTAAAGTGCTCCAAGTTTCTCTGTGACAAACTCCAGATAAATAAAAATCATCATTACTAAAGGCTCATGTTCTCCCCGTTCCTTCCTCTCCCGTGATTAGGATGCAGCCGGCATGATGAATCTCACAGCCAGAGTGACCCAGTACCTCCTCTTCCTGCGCCAGCCTTCAAGGAAGAACATGATGGATGTGGGTCCAGAACATGCTCCCCTTGTTCAATGTGCAGAGACGAGGTAAAGGAGGAGGCCTATGATTCAGAGTGGCTGGCCTAGCTGTGCAAGGAGAAGGCCGGTGACATTGGGGAGGAAGGCCATGGGAAGCTAAGAGAGCAGGACCAAGGAGAGACAACAGGAAGTGGGAAGCAAGTGCAATTAGTCAAAACTGACTACAAAATTAATATTCCACAAGAGCCCAGCTATCCCTTTTCCAGTCCAATCTAACACCAACCCTAAAAAGCACTGAACAAGAAGTCAGGAGACCTAGGGAGTAAGGGGGGCTCTCTAAAGAGACCAATGTGGATGTACAGCTCAGTGTCACTTAGATCCAATTCACAGACATCATCCACAAATCATGTATCCTCTTTCAGAAAGAAGGAGCATCAACAACACGGACACACAGGGGCCTCATTGACTAACTCAGACTTTCAAAAGGCATGTATAGGAGAGAGAGGACAGCTCAGTCTTGCAATGGATAGAGTGCCCCCCCTGAAGGCACGACCACCTGGGTTCATTCCAATCCAACCTCTGTGACCCTGGGCAAGTCTCTTAACCCTTTGTGCCTGAGCTTTCTGAATAAAATGAGCTGGAGGAGGCAATGACAAACCACTCCAGTATCTTTGCCAAGAAAACACGGAATGGGGTCACAGAGAGTCAGACGTGGCTAAAACAAGTGAACCACAGCACAGGAGAGAGAAGCAAAGGAAGGACAGGAGGAAGAGGAAGAAAACTGAACACAAGGGAGTGGTACTGTTCTGAAAAAATACCGCTAGTATGTCCTAAACAAATTAGAGGCAAATTGAATGAAATCTCTTTCACAACTATGAATGGGGGAGAATTCTTAACCAAACCAAGAGATGAAGGGGAGCATAAAAGATAAGCAGACAATTTGGATCACATAAAACTAAAAACACAAACAAGATAAAGCAGTTAATAAGAGAATTTGGAAATCGACAATTTGGAAAAAAATCTTTGCATCAGCTATCTCTGAAAGAAGTCTGCTGCCCCAGAAAACATAAATTATTTGAGAAAGAACTTTCTATTTGATAAAAACTGCTAGGAAAACTGGGAAGCAATCTGGCAGAAATTAGACTTCGACCAACACCTTATGCCATATTTCACAATAAATTCCAAACAAATTAATGACCTTAATATTAAAGATCATAACATAAAAAATTAGAAGAAAAGCAGATCATAGCTACAGGTTAGGAAATTTGTTCTTAACTAAAGATAGGATAGAGGTAATTATTAAAGATAAAATAGATAACTTTCATCACAAAAAACAAAATCTTTTGCATGAATAAAATTAATGCATATAAGAAAGGAAGCAGTCAAATGGTGAAAAAAAAATCTTGCATCAGCTTTCTCAAATAAGGATTTTATATTGAAAATAGGAGACAACTAACAGGTACATATATGCATACGTGTGGATT
This sequence comes from Phalanger gymnotis, assembly GCA_028646595.1. Lineage (NCBI taxonomy): Eukaryota > Metazoa > Chordata > Mammalia > Diprotodontia > Phalangeridae > Phalanger > Phalanger gymnotis. The sequence continues at coordinate 164,950,817 of CM053626.1, forward strand.
TATATACACACATGTAAATGCATATATATGTGTATACATATATATATAACCAAAAATCAATCCCCAATAAATATCAAAGGATATAAACAAATGCTTTTCTTGCAAACCGTTAACAACCACATGAAAGAATGTACCAAATCACTAATAGTAAGATAAATTCAAATCAAAACAATTCTGAGGTTTTACCTCACACCCTACAAATTGGCAAAGATGACAAGAGATAGCAATAGTTAATATTAAAGAGTTAGAGATAAGATAAATACATTGATACATTGTTGGTGGAGCTGTGAATCAATAAAAAAAAACATTTTGGAAAGTTATTTGGAATTAAGCAAATAAAGTGACTAAGACGTCTGTTGCTAAGTTTATACTCCAAGGAGGCCACTGATAAGAAAGTCTCCATATACACCAAAATATTTACAGCAGCACTTTTTTTTATAGCAAAGGACTGGAAACAAAAGAGATGCGCATTAGTTGGGGAATAGCTAAACAAATTGTGGTACAAGGATGTAATGGAATTTTACTGTGCTGTAAGCAATTACAAATATGATGAATGCAGAAAAGCATAGAAAGACTTAGACTACTTGATGCAGAGGGAAGTAAGTAGAGACAATAAAAGAATATACACAATGTAAATGGGAAGAATAACCACTACAAAGGTGGGGGGGGAGGGGAAGGAAATAAGCATTAATTAAGTGCCTGCTCTGTGACAGATACTGCTAAGCACTTTACAGATATCATCTCATTTGATCTTCATAACAACACTGTGAGGAAGATGCTATTATTATCCCCATTTTACAGATGAGGAAACAGGCAGACAGAAGTGACTTGCCCAGGGTCACATAGCTAATAAGTTTCCAAGGCAATATTTGAATTCAGGTCGTCCTGACTCCAGCGGCATTTTTCTATTCGTCAGCTGCCTCTAATGAAGTAACTGAAAAAGAATGTTGAAAAATTAGAAGGAATAAGCGTGGCTCCAAAGAAAAGAAATGAGAAGGCAACACCACCTCCCCTCCTTTCCAGAAGGTTCATCTATGTAGAACATTGTATATACTTACAAATTTTTTTCAATGTATTGATCAACTTTGCTCCTTTTTTCCATCTTCTTTTCCTTATTTTTCTTTAAAAATATTATTTGTTATATGGGATGACTTTCTGGGAGGAAAGGGGGAAATCTGTTTATGTAAATAAAAAGATATCAATAAAATTAATTATTAAATTCTGCTATCTATATAGGGAATTAACTATATAAATATGTGTGTACATATATGTATTTAATGGAAAAAAACATATAAGACCAAGGCCGTTTCATTAGTAAATAAGTGACCAAAAGATGACTAGTCAGTTTTTTGTAGGAGAATTGCAAACTATGAATGACATATGAAAACATCCTCTGAATCGCTAATGAGGAGAGAAATGTAAATTAAAATAAATCTAAGGTTTTGCCTCATTCTCAGTAAATTGGCAAAGATAACAAAAGATGAAAATCATGTTGGAGGGGGTGCAGGAATACAGCAACACATACACTATTGGTGGAACAGTGAACTGATCTAACCATTCTGGAAAACAATTAAAAGAGGCTAAACTATTCTCAGAGATTTCAGTCCTTTGACATACGTTGTTTTTGCCCTTCATTTTCAAAGAGATCCAAAGATATCACGAGGTGATGTCTTGACTTGTGTTTAAATTGGATTTAAGTGAGGCTGAGTTGCTCAGTCATCAGCCTCACTCTCTCTTTGACTAATTCATTGAAATCTAGTGGTAGCACAAAGGTCAAGATGCCACCTTGGTGTCACTGATGCCTGACCAAGTTCTAAGCACTCCACAACGCTGCTTCAGACGCCTTCATGGCTGTTGGAACAATTGTTCTCATCCACCCATACCACTGAGGGAGGTAGACATTCTTGGGGTAGACACCCCCCTAACTCACTGATGAGTCTGTGACCCACTGGTTACCCTCAACCTAGTTTAGCCTGTCTGTGGGGTGTGGCCACTGCTCATGCTACCGCTTCTTGGAGCCACAAGTGAGAGTTGGGTGAATCAGGTGGGACACCAAAGGTGGATGAGCAACCCTGAAAAAAGCTCCAGAAACCCTCACACCAGTGGGACTAGTCCTTCTTGAACACCCATACACCCTCCTTTGGGCATACATACTAAGATCAAAGACAAAAAGAGAAAGAAAAATTGTGTGTGTGTATACATACACTCATATATGCATATGTGTGTGTATTCATAGTAGCATTTTTTTGTGGTAGCAAATGGGTGCCCATCTATTGGGAAATGTCTGAACTAATTGTGATATTTGAATGCAATGGAATAGAAATGTGCCATAAAAAATGAAATGAAACAAACTTGTTCAGTTTTTGAGGAGATGTTCAGTTGTTCAGGAGATCACTGTGGTATAGCAGATGGCTAGAAAGTCAGTCTAAGAGTTAGGAAGACCTGGGTTTGCATTCTGGCTCTGATACATACTGCATGAGTATGTATGCACGTCATTTAACCTCTCATTGACCTGCTTAGACTAGAAGTTACAGAATTGTTGCATATCTCCATTGGTAGAGGGAATTCACTCACCAGGAGTTCCCTGTGCCAATGAAATCACAGCTTTGGATGACAACGAAAGAAATAAGAAATATAACTCACTCTCCTGATTTTGCCAACTTGCCTCAGGTACCTTTACACCGAAGAAGATCCTTCCCTCTCTCCATCTCCCCCTACCCTATCCCTGTGGCCTTCCTGCCCTGGAGGATCCCTCCACCCCTGCAGCTCTTTTCTCCCATAGTGAGCTCTTCTAAGAGACTCCATTTTGAGGAAGAGTTTAGGGGCCAATCATCCATCAGTCTAACTCCTGACACTCTACAAGCTTCCTACAATCCCACATACTTTTAAGTTCCCTTTAATGTGTTATCTTCCCCAATTAGAATGTAGACTCCTTGAGGGCAAGAACTATCTTCTCACTTGTATTTGTATCCCTAGGGCTTACCATGGTGCCTTTCATACGCTAAGTAATGAATAAATGTTTGTTGACTTGTTAACTCTCTCTTCTTTCTTTTGGGCTCCTGGTTTATCTTTTTGTTAGGTTCTAAAGTCTTTCAAAGGTGCTTTCCTCTATAATTGTTCTATCTTTGTATAAATTGTTCACCTCCACATTTCACTCTGTGTCAGTTCAATAGAGGTCTAAGTTTCTTCTGATACTGTCCATTTAGTCATTTCAATGGCACAATAATATTCAATCACATTCATACGCTGTCAGTTTGTTTAGCCATTCCCTAATAGGAGGACACATTCTTAGTTTCCAACTTTTGGCTACCACAAAAAGAACTACTTCAAATATTTTTGTATGTGTGTAATGTATTCCTCCTTGTTTGATCTCTTTGGGCTATCGCTGTGTCAAAGGCACAGTTAGCAATTTTGGGGCATGGTTCCAAGTTGTTTTGCAGAATGGCTAGTCCAGTGCTACCAACAATGCACTATTGTATCTATTTTCCCACAGTCCCTCCAACAGTTACCATTTTCCTCTTTTGTCATCTTTGCTAGTCTAATTGGTGTGAGGTGGAACCTCAAAATTACTTTCATTTGCATTTCTCTAATTATTAGTGAGTTAGAGCCTTTTTTTCATATGTTTGTTGATAACTTATATTTCTTCCTTTGAAAACTTCCTATCCATACCCATTGAGCATTTACCTATTAGGGAATAGCTCTTGTTCTTATAATTGAATCAGTTTATACTTCTTGGATGTGAGAACTTTATCGAAGAAACATTGTGCAAAGATTTTCCATGTTTCTCTTCTATTTTTAATTCTATTACCTTTTGCAAAAACTTTTTAATATTATGTAATTAAAATTGTTCATTTTATCTTCTGCAGGCCTATCACTTGTTGGGTCATGAATTCTTCCCCAATCCATAGATCTAAAAGGTGATTTCCTTCTTGCTCCTCTGATTTGTTTATACCTAGGCCATGCATCAATGGGAGCTTATCTTGGCATATAATATTAAGCGCTGTGTCTAAACCTAATTTCGGTCAGTTTCCAGTTTTCAAAGCAGTTTTTGTCTGATCATGAGACTCTCCTCCAGGAACTGGAGGTTTATCAACCTCCATAGTGATTTACAAATAAGTTTATATTCTAAACTAAAGCAGTCTTGACTGCCATATCTTTCTGCTTGGAAAGGGAATCAAGTCTTTGCTGGCCGAAGTGACTTCTGCATTCTACTGGCCTTCTTCTTTTGGCAAGTTGTTTTTTTTTTTTACATCAATTAATCTTTTGCAGCAAATGGTAAAAATCAAGGTCAATATAGTCACCTTTTTCCATTTCCTTTTTTTTTATGATCAGTGGCTCTTTTGAATAGGTCGGGTTGAAGCCATTTCAATTGTTCAAAGCATCTTTTCCCACTTTTAACCTTTCTTCTACTCTAAGGTTGATTTTGACCTTTGCTCTAAAGAGCTGATGGTTTGACTGAACAGAGAGTTAATTCTAATAGGACTTCCACATCAATAAACAGTTGTTTCCTGTCAGTTAAGAATTGTTTTTTTGTGGTGATAGCGCTCAACACATTCAACACCTTCCAATGATCTTCTGGAGGAAAGTACTCATCAAATATAAGTGTAAGGCTTCATAGCAGGTTATGAGCTTTTGGCAGCTTTTATTTCTTAAAAATGAATCATATTTTCCAATGTATTTTCAAACCTCGCTTACAGCCTTACACTAATGACAAAACCATGTCAACTTGATTTCTCTGATCTTATCAAATTCTTCTCTGCTTTTTCATCTTTTGCCACAGATGTTGGCACATACACTACAATTATCTTCATGGTTCACCAGGAAAGTGAGAGTTAACAGGGATAAATAAAAAGTTCTATACTTGGGTTCAATAAATTCATGCCCCAATACAGGCTATGGGAAGCATAGCTAGATAATAGTTTGTATGAAAAAGGCTGTTGTGTAGAGACAGCATGGAGAGATTGCTGCAGATTCAGGAAGTCCTGGGTTCAGGTCCTCTGTCTGACACATGATGGCTCCATAACCTTGGGCAAGTCTCTTAACTTGTCTTGCCACACATGGATTACCCTGGAGGAGAGAGGTTGATGACTTTGCCTCACTTAAACTCAATTCACTCACAAGTCAAGATATCACCCTCCTAATGTCATTGGTCTTCTTCCAGAATGAAGGATGAACAACAATCTATGAATAGTAGCAGCTGCCCCCTGGGGACCCAACCAGCCAGTTCAAGTTGGACAATGCTTCGTCTTTTTCTCCTCCTCCTCCTCCTCCTCCTCCTTCTCCTTCTGTCTTTCTGCCCATGTGGGAAGTCATTCCTTTACATATGGGTGCTCTGTCCAAAGGAATATAATTTTTGATTGCTTATACTTCTCAAAGTATCTCGGGGGTTGGGAGCTAGCACCCCCCTCCATTTATTTATTTATCATTGGACTCTGAGTTGCAGGTTAGATTCAGATCTGCATTGGCAGAAGGAGTTTCTTCAGTGAGAGGGCCCTACACTAATGAAATCACAGATCCAGAAAGTTTAAATTTAAAAAGAGCCAAGCAGAGTTGTAGGTGACGATAAGCAGGATAGAAGTCAGCAGTGTACAATAGAAGCCAAAAAGGCTAATTAAATCTTTGGCCATGTTAATAGAAGCACAGTGTCCAGAAAGAGGGAAGCAATAATCCTACTCTGTCTTGGTCAGTGCTTGAGCAGTGTTTTTCAAAGTTTTGGGTCTTATGTTCTTTTACTCTCTTAAAAATAATTAAAAACCCCAAAGAGCTTCCATTTACATGGGTTTCATTTATTGATATTTAGCATATTAGAAGTTAAAATGGATATTTTTAAAAGATCTAATTGTTAATTTATTTTAAAATAACAGTAACCCTTTTCACGTGTATCAAGAGCTGTCCCCCACATGTAGCAAGGGAATATAATTGTGTGGCTTGAAGAGAGACAGAATAGACATCTTTAGCCTCTTCTGCCCAACTCTTCTCCAAGGAAAATTTTATTTCCTGCCAGGAGGAGAAGCAGAAGGTTGGGACCAGAAGCTTGGCCACTCTGCTCTCCTCAGAGAAAGGGGATAAGATTATATCTTTCTGCTCCCATAAATATTGTTAGTGTGGGGGGAGGTGCTTTTGGGGTTCTAAATAACTTTTGATTGAAGTTCATTAAGTGGAGGGAGCAGGACCCCAAGCTCTATATCCAAGGCTTGACCCCCATTCCCACTAAATACCAGTTCTACAATGAACACATATAGCAGGTATCAAAGAAATCCATTCATCCAAGTCCATGCAAACAGAAATTAGAGAAAGAATATGTAGAAGAATATATGATAGGCACTACAGAATGAAAGAGTTCTCTCTTTGGAATCAAAATAACTGTTCAGCCAAAAGAGAAAGTCTTAGATAGTTCCTCATAGTCTCTAGTGTAGCAAGCTGGGGACAGGCGCATGTTGGAGACTGCCTAGCTCCTCTCATGTCAGCATCTTCCAGAATCTTATTTTCCTTCAGCAAAATGAAGTGGGGTTAGCCTCTTCTATCTTCCTCTTCCAAATCTTGAAGTTGGAGGCACCCAAAGCCCAAAGAAGAGGGGAGACCTGAAGAGACACAAAGTGACTTGAAGAGACTCCCAAGACTGAAGAGAGTAAACCTCTCTCTCCTCTGTCCCACTCTTGCCAATTCCACCCCTGCCCTCATACAAGCTCAGGGCATTGATCTCCACAATGAGAAGTGAATCCCATACCATGCTCTTTGGGTGATACATGTTGATAGAAATAATATATTTTTTTGTGAGCAGAGCCAAGATGGCAGAGAAAAAGCAGGGTCTCACTTGAGTTCCCCTCAAGCCCCTCCAAAAACCTGCAAAAATGATTCTAAAAAAATTCTAGAGCAGCAGAACCCATAAAAAGACAGAATGAAACAAATGTCCAGCCCAAGACAATCTGGATCCAGACAGAAAAGGTCTGTTGCTCTAGGCTGGGAGAGGAGCGCAGTCTAGCACAGGCTGAGCCAGCACAGACCAGGCCCCAGCAAACCTGGAGCAGGCCTCGAGGACTGAATCACTTGCAGCTGAGGTGGTTTCCAGACTTCTCAACCCACAAACACCAAATACAACTAAAAAGGTCAGTGGGAAAGGTCTGTTGGACCTGGGTGAGAGAGAAGTGCAGATCAGCCCCAGGGTGGTGGCAGCAGCAGCAGCAGCAGCTTCCAGAGCTCTCAGCCCACAGACAGTAAGGGATTGAACAACTGATCAGAAGGAGATTACAGAGATCTCTTTGCTGTCACTGAATCTGGGTCACAAACCTGGGTGGTGGTCCTGGGGCTAGGAGGAGCACTGACATAGCAGAGCTTTTGGCAGCAGTGGAGAGGGAACCTTCCTAACAGTTTCAGGGCAGAAAAGAGTGCTTGTGATCACTCACAGACTAGACACAAGCCAGGAAAGGAGTAAACACATCTCCTTTGATCATTACACCTTAGAAGAACTGAAAACTTACAGGTCCCTGGAAGTATCTCTGAAAACAGCTGCACAAAACCCCTGAAACTTGGGACAATGCACTCTCCACACTGGAAGCAGAGCCCTACCTTAACAAAGAGTTAAAAAAAAAAGTCAAGTAATTGGCTGGGGAAATGAGCAAAAAATGGAAAAAACCTCAAACTATAGAATTTTACTTTGGTGACAAGAAAGACCAAAATATACAATCAGAAGACAATAAGACAAAACTCCTACATCCAAAGCCTCCAAGAAAAATATGAATTGGTCTCAGGCCATGGAAGAGCTCAAAAAGGATTTGGAAAATCAAGTAAGAGAAGTAGAGGAAAAATTGGGAAAAGAAATGAGAGTGATGCAAGAAAATCATGAATAATGAGTCAACAGCTTGTTCCTTTACCCAAAAGAAGAAAATAATACCTTAAAAATAGACTAGACCAAATGGCAAAAGAGGTCCAAAAAGCCAATGAGGAGAAGAATGCCTTAAAAAGTAGAATTGGCCAAATGGAAAAAGAGGTCCAAAAGCTCACTGGAGAAAATAATTCCTTAAAAATTAAGATGGAGCAAGTGAAAGCTAAATTATAAATTATAAAACAGAAGCAAAAGAATGAAAAATAGAAGACAATGTGAAATATCTCATTAGAAAAACAACTGACCTGGAAAATAGATCCAGGAGAGATCATTTAAAAATTATTGACTACCTGAAAGCCATGATCAAAAAAACAGCCTATATATCATCTTTCAAGAAATTATCAAGGAAAACTGCCCTGATATTCTAGAACCAGAGAGTAAAAATAGAAATTCTTCTAATCACCTCCTGAAAAAGATTTCAAAAGGAAAACTCCCAGGAATATTCTAGCCAAATTCCAGAGTTCCCAGGTCAAGGAGAAAATATTGCAAGCAGCCAGGAAAAAACAATTCAAGTTCATGGATACACAATCAGGATAACATAAAATTTGGCAGTTTCTACATTAAGGGATTGGAGGGCTTGGAATACGATATTCTGGAAGTCAAAGGAGCTATGATTAAAACCAAGAATCATCTACCCAGCAAAACTGACTGTAATCAATGAGAAGCAAAAATTGATATTCAATCACATAGAAGAATTTAATGCATTCTCGAGAAGCCAGAGCTAAATAGAAAAAATGACTTTCAAATAAATACAAGACTCAAGAGAAGCATGAAAAGGTAAACAGGAAAGAGAAATCATAAGGAACTTATTAAAGTTGAACTATTTACATTCCTACACGGAAAGATGATATTTGTTACTCACGAGATCTTTCTCATTAGGGTAGTTGGAGGGAATATACATAGACAGAGAGCACAGGGTGAGTTGAATATGAAGGGATGATATCTAAAAAATAAAATTAAGGGGTGAGAGAAGAATGTTTTGGGAGAAGAAGAAAGGGAGAGGTAGAATGGTGTAAATTATCTCACATAAAAGAGGCAAGAAAAAGCTTTTACAGTGGAGGGGAAGAGGGGGAAGGTGAGAGGGAATGAGTGAACCTTACTCTCATCAGATTTGGCTTAAGGAGGGAATAATGTATACACTCAATTGGGTATGGAAATCTATCTTACCCTACAGAAAAGTAGGGGAGAAGCGGATTGGGGGGTAATAGAAGGGAGGAAGATTGGGGGAGAGGGTAATCAGAAGCAAACACTTTTGAGGAGGGACAGGGTCAAAGAAGAGAAAAGAATAAATAAAGTGGTGGGATAGGATGAAGGGAAATATGTCTTTCACAATATGACTATTATGGAAATGTTTTGTATGACTACACATGTATATCTTATATTGAATTGCTTGCCCTCTCAATGAAGGTGGGTGGGGAGGGAGGAAGGAGAATAATATGGAAATCAAAGTTTAAAAAAAAGAATATTAAAAATAGTTTTTGCATGCAACTGGGAGATAAGATACATAGGCCTCCTACCCTACAGAAGAATAGAAGAGAAAGGGGATAAGAGAAGGGGGGGTGGTGATAGAAGGGAGAGAAGATTGGGGGAAAGGGTAATCAAAATACATGCCATCATGGGTAGGGGAAGGGGAGAGATGGGGAGGAAATTTGGAACTCAAAATCTTGTAACAGTGAATGTTGAAAACTAAAATAAATAAATAAATTGAAATAATATATTTTGTGGGAAAATATATTTTCTTTTTATTTAATTTAATTTTTAATTTATGGAATAAAACAAAGATTTCCATAACATAGTATAATAAAAAAAGATTGCACATGGAACTGCAAAGCTATTATATACAACTTGCTATTCCTTTTAACCATATAATAAAGTTATCATGTAAATTTCTTTTTTTTCTTTTTTTCTTCCCCTATCCCACCTTGCCCTAGAGATGGCTACCATTAGACACAAATAGGTATATGTAAAATTATTCTACACATTCTATTTATCTGTTCTTTCTCCGGATGTAGATAGAGTCTTTCTTCATATGTCCTTTATTTTTAATTTGTATATTTATAATACTCAAAATGACTTAGTCTCTCAAAGCCATTCTTAAAACAATATTGCTATATTTTAAAAAATTAATGAGAAAAGTGACATTGTTTTACATATTTTTGCAAATCTCTTTAATATCTGGCTTTAAAAAGGACACAGATTCTTATATCTGCCTCTTCATTTAATCTGTTCCAATTAATTGTTTTAGTTGAGTATATAAAGAAAAATTGGCTTCACACAAATATATAATTGGAAAGGAGAAGGGCATTTTACTAGGCAAATAATATCTTAGTATTTTTATTAAAATAGTTTTGACCTTTCAGTTCCCTGAAAGGATCTTAAAGACCCCCAGGTTCCTTTAAGAACTGCTGACCTAGAGTATTGTATTCAGATATGGCCATTACATGAGAAAGGATATTGACAAACTAGTGTATTTTATGTACTCTTATGAGTGGATAGCTAGAATGTTGAAGAAACTCATACAGCCATCACTCTAGGTCAGGCTCTTATCAGCTATTTTAACAGTCCATTAATTAGTCTCCCTTCTTCCAAGTTTTTCTGTCTCCAAACCATCCTTCATGTCTCTGCCAAAATAAGTTCCCTGAGGTCCAATGAACTCAAAAACTTTTAGTGTTTTCTATTGCCTCTAAGATAAAATGCCATCTCCTCAGCTGGTGTAACAGCAAGCACCCTGGCACACCCAGGATGGCCTGCTAGCACAAGTTCTTTGATCTGCTTTCTTAAAGGAAAGGCAACTTAAGGCGGGGGGGTCAACAATCTTACTTTAATCAAACCTATAAAATCATTCACTAGTTCAGGGGAAAGATCAGCACCCTGAATGTGGAGAAAAGACAAGCAGAGAATACAAGCAAAGAAATTAGAAGAGATCAATAGACAGGGCTCCAACTGTCTGAATAAAGTAATATAACTGCCTACATGTACCACCAAATCGGGGGAGCATCAACATCTGAGTAGTGGGGGTTGGGGGGCTCTTAACAAATGGCTATTCAGAATCTCCTCCAGGGAATCAAAAGGCCCTTCTCATGAGAAAGCCCCCAAACAAAATCTCACCTCATAGGCT
>CM053626.1:164962316-164980055 GCA_028646595.1 Phalanger gymnotis
CCGGTAGAATTCTGATGCATGCAATCCCACCTACCCTACCTCAAAACACTTTGAAATCAGCTTGCCAGCAACTTCCCTTTTTAGTGAGAATCTGATCCAAAATGAGGTTTCCTTTTATTGATTTCTCCACCTTTTGAAGAATGGAATTATTAAGATAAGTGAAAAGTTATTAGCTAGTCTGCTTTTGACAGAGAAAGAATTCCAGCAAGGGTCTGGACAATTGAAATCTCCCAACATTACTATATAATGGCTCTGTGCCAGGCTTGTGATCTGTTTCTGTGAACTCCTCATCTATTTCCTCTTTCTGTCCAGGTAGTCTGTTATTACTCTGATGACAAAATTACTTATGTTTCTCCTTCTACCAGTCTTCATCACTGCTCATGCCCCTGGATTTCCTCACATGAATATAGCTTATTATATAATGCTGCCCTACCTCTTTTACTTAATCTGTTTCTTTTGCGTGAGATATGCCCATCTACCACCATATTTCAGTCATGGGTTTCATCCCATTAAGACTCAATAATAACTATACCACAAGGCCAAATTTGCCCCAAGTTAGCTCCTCTATATCCTCTTGCTGTTGGGTATTTGTGTATAGGCATTTGAGGCCAAAGGTTTTACTATTGGTCCCTCTCTTGGACTTCTCCTATAAACTTCTGAGTATCTCAATAGCTACTACTTTCTCTTCATTGTAGCTACACTCTAAGGTATCTAACTTGGTAGATATTCTTCAGCAATTTACTCCTTCCCTTATCCTTTTGATTTTAAAATCTTTTTGATTTCCTGTAAAAACACCAGGCAAATGAAATTCCTACCAGCCTATGTTAAGTACCCTCCATCCCTGAACAGAAGCCTGTTATCCTAGTACTTTAAGTTATGATCAAGAAATCCATATCTCATTCTCACACACCATCTTCTTATCCAGATGTTCACTTTCCAAGTAATTTTTTTCTTTTCTATATCCTTTGCCTTTAATGGGCATTAGTAAGGAAAATACAACCTGTCCCTCTATCATCTTCATTTTCTTGCCTATGAGTTTGAAATTTTTGGCAATACTTTCTAGCTTCCTCTAACAGCATCACTTGTGCCCACCTTAATTACCACAAGTGAGTAGTAATCTCCATTTTGGCAAGGCTTGGAGGGTTATACTTGGGCTGTGAAGAAAACAGACCTTCCTCTTGTCATTATTAAGTCCAGAAACAGCCATCTCAGTACCCTCAAGCATGGGCAGTAATTTACCTTTTTCTCCCTTCCTCTGAGTCCTATAGGACTATCTATCACTTGGTAGCATCTGTGACTTTATTTTCTCATTCATTGAAGGACAAGGAGTCTTCTTCTTCTCCTTCTTCTTCTTCTTCTTCTCTTCCTCCTCCTCCTCCTCCTCTTCCTCCTCCTCCTCTTCCTCCTCTTCCTCCTCCTCCTCCTCCTCCTCCTCCTCCTCCTCCTTCTCTTCCTCCTCCTCCCTCTTTAGGAAGAGTCTCAAATTTGTTTTTTAACCAGAGGTGTATACTTGTCCTTTTCTTTCCTCTCCTCCACATGAGACATTTTTCTGTTCTTCAACCTTCCTACAAGGATCAAGTTTCCTCTGCTGCTTCAGATCATCTTTGTTTTCCCCATTTAAACCCTACTTTCAATTTATTTTTATGAGTATTTATTGTCCCTGAAAACACTCCTGGCTGGAATATGGAGAGGTATTCTTCAAGTCCCTTCATCTTCTCTTCGAAGAGAGAGACAAGCTTACACTTGGAGCATAGATAATAATCCTTTGGCTTTGGCAGAAATAATTGAATACTCAATCAATCAATAAACATTTATTAAGCACCTACTATGTGCCAGGCACTGTGCTAAGCACTGTGGATTCAAGACAGGCAAAAGATAGTCCCTACTCTCAAGAAGCTCAAAATCTAATTGGGGGAGAGAACATGTAAATGGATATGTGCAAAAATATATGACAAATAGGAAATAATTAACAGAGGAGGGATTAAGGTTAAGAGGAGTTGGGAAATGCTTCCTGTAGAAGGTGGGATTGATTGGAACTCTGCTATGTATTCTTTGATCCAGTGACATGGGCTTCTTGTATCAGGACACCCCATCTCTCAGTTCTGGGCAATTTCTCTGGCTGTCTCTCATGCCTAGGAAGTTCTCTGTCTTCATCTCTGCCTACTGGCTTTTCTCTCTTCCTTTAAGTTCCACCTAAAATTTCATATTCTACAGGAATCTTTTCTCAACCCCTTAATTTTAGTGCCTTCTCTCTCTTATTTATAACCTATTTATCCTGTATGTCGCATTTTTATATATTTGTCTGTTGTCTCCTCTATTAGATTGTGAGCTCCTTGAGGGCAGGGACTCTCTTTTGCCTCTTTTGTTTTCCTAGCACTTAGCACAGTGCCTGGCACAGAGTAGGTACTTAATAAACATTTATTGACTGATTATCTAATTTGATCCTCACAACAACCCTGTGAGATAGATGGATCAGGAAGACTTGTGATTTCTGGAACTCAGAGATTGGTACGTCAAGTGCTCCCTGTACATCGGGTAACTTCTGGGTGTGCCTCCCCTCTCACCATTTTGATATGCTGTACATAGAAAGCTGGTTTTGGAACCAAAAAGACCTGATTTCCAGTCCTAGCTTTGGGAGCTACTGGTTGTGTGACCCTAAGCATGTCGCTTAATCTCCAGAACCCCAGGCAATTCTTTTAGACTTAAAGTTTCAGATTTGGTGCTGATTTCAATTGGTTGAGGAAACTACCTTTCAGGAAGCTCCCTATACTAATGAAATCATAGGCTTGGTAAATATACACACACATACAGACACACACATATGTATATCCTTGAACATGATTTGACTATCCTCTTCTCATTATTCTATTATCAATGGGATTTCACAGGAGAAAAGAGAAGCCTTAAATATGTTAAAAGAGACATATGTATATGCTATATATACATGCACACATGTGTGTACATATATGTGTGTATATTTCTATGAAGCAGGGTATGGAGATATGAAGGGATGTCTGATATTAAGACTGGAAGCAATGTTAAAAGGTAAATTAAGAGGCAACCTTGCTACTCCTAGCACTCTTGACACATAATAGGTACTTAATAAATGTTTATTGATGGACTGAATGACCCTTCCTCACCTTAACACCTTAACTTAACACCTGGATTCAAAGGTTATCTAGTAGGTAAATGCTGGAATATATTATAATATAATAGTGGTGACTAATAGTTAGATGAAAACACTTAGAATGGGGCCTCAAACTAATAACATTAGAAAAAAGATCCCAAAGTTGAGTGCGGCCGAAGAGTATTCACTATGCTGGAATATATTTAGAAATTGTCAAAAATGCAAAATGTTTTCTCTCTAATTAGCTTGAGCCACCACTTTTTCTTCATGGATTGACTTCCTCCCTCAATCCTGAACCCCTAAACTCTGATGATTAGACAAATCATTGTTAATGGCCTTGTAATTTATTAGCTGTATCAGATAACATAGAAAGCACCAACCAGACATTAAAGAATGCCTAGGAAGCTGTAATAATGTGGCTGCTTGGGATGATTTATTCCCCTTTTCTTCCCTCACCCCTCATGCCCATCATTTGGAGAAGGAATGGGAAGAAAAGTGGTTGGGCAGGTGAAAGGAATGGGAATTTCCCTATGACAACACTCTGGTGGAATGGGGCCAGGGAGAGGCAGAGAAAAAAGCTGTAGATTGGTCTTCATTTTCCACCATCAACCACTCATCTTCTACTTCATCCTGTTTTACCAGAAAGCCTCTTCTGATTAGTTCCAGTTTGCCCCAGCAGTCATCTGTTCCAGCCGGCAAGCCTCCTATGCTCACTTAGCAAAGAAGAGCTCACTATTGGTTTGCTTTCCCCCAGCTTGCTTGTGTACAATGCACATGTGTACTACTGTGATGTTCTCATGAGATACATCCAGCGTGTGATTTAGATGTTTTGTAACTGAAGCAGCCCATCGAGGGGCGCTTGGTATTATGTGTATCCACTATTATGTTATGGAATGTTAATGGAGATCTGATGTAAATGGCACCCTGGGATGATTGCCGATGGTGCTGGAATAATCATTCTTGTTACATCAAACATTAATGCTCATCAGGATGCTTGCGGTGCATAAGTGCAGATGTCAAATATGTCAGAGAAAGGTTAAGTGATCAGCCCAGGGTCGCACTAGCTAGTAATTGTATGAGGCAGGATTTGAACTCAGGTTTTCATGATTTCAGATCCAGTGATTTATCCACTATGGCACCTTTCCGCCCTGTCCACTCCAGGTGTTGTCACAGAGACAGTGGAAGATCATAGGAGATAGAGACTCTCTGATCTAGAATATGTGTGGCCATACAAGAAAGCCTGAGTTGCTAGTTTCAGTGGCCTTGACAGAGATAGTTACCTGAGTTTTTAGGGGCCAGATGACAGCAAAGAAGAGAAGAAGAAGGAAGAACTGCTCAGGGATCCTACATGCTTATTCCAATATGTGGCAAGGCATGGAGAAGAATATGTATCCTCATCAGAAAATAATCATAAATAAGAAAATAATCATAAATAGCCATAAAACTAATGCAAAATGAGTTGGGTGGTTGTTGTCCTTCATTCTCAAAGAGAAACAAAATGCCATGTGTCCAACTGTGCCTGATCAGACCAATATAAGCTCAGAAGACTCTACCACAAATAGTCCACATGAACATTTGGAGCAGAGAGGTGCCTAAATTTTCACACCTCACATTTTTTTTGAGGTACTGCAATTCTGTGTTGCTTATAGAGCACAGTACCTTCTCTTATGAGGACATGCCATGCTGAGCTGTCCTGTACCAGTATCTGCCACGTCTCCCAATCAATTACAAAGTTCTTCACAGAGACCTTGAGGGTGTCCCTATATCACTTCTTCTGACCGCCATGTGAGCACTTGCCCTGTGTGAGTTTTCCATAAAATAGTCTTTTAGTCAAACACATTTGGCATTCAAACAACATGGCCAGTGCATTGGAGTTGCATTCTCTGCAGTGGAGTCTCAATGCTCGGCAATTTAACTTGAGAAAGGACCTCAATGTTGGGTCCTTATCTTGCCAGTTGATCTTCAGAATCTTCCTAAGACAATTCAATGGAAGCCAGGAAGTTTCCTGGCATGGTGCTGGTAGACTGTCCAGGTTTCATGGGCATACAATAATGGGTCAGCATAACAGCAAAATGAGTAGGAACAATACAAAGAGGCCTATATAGTAATAACATATTCATAAACATTGGAATATATGCGAATAAGGAAAATGCAGAACAATGCCTAGCTGATATATATAGTTACAGTGCATAAATGATGTAAGTATACGAGTAAATATAAATGGCAAAACAATAAAATGGAAATATAACTCATAAACATAACATAGTTAATATATGCATCGATGTATACCAATATACAAGAACCCTGTAAAAAGTGTTTGGGGGGCAGATTATGAAGGGCTTTGAATTCCAGAGGATTTTCTATTTGACCCTGGAGGTGATAGGGAGCCACTGGAGTTTATTGAGTAGGAGGGATGATGGTCAGACCTTCACTTTAGCAAGATCATTTTGATAGCTGAGTGGTGGATGGACTACAGCAGGAAGAAAAGCAGCAGGCCACTACAGTATTCCAGGAGTGAGGAGATGCTGGTCCAGGATGCTTGGTAGTGTCAGAGGAAAGAAGAGTGAGTGTGCAAGAGATATTATGAAGGGAAAGCCATCAGGCTTTGGCAATAGATTTGATATAGAGGTTGGGAGGGGGGTGCGAGAGAGAGTGAGGAGTCAAGAATAACACCTTGGTTTCAAGCCTAAGTAACTAGAAGGAGAATAGTGCTCTCAATATTAATGAGGAAGGTAGGAACAGGAGGGAAAATAATGGGTTCAAATTGATAAACGGTCAAAGGATATGAACAGGCAGTTTTCAGACAAAGAAATCAAAGCTATGTTTAGTCATATTAAAAAATGCTCTAAATCACTATTGATTAGAGAAATGCAAATTAAAACAACTCTGAAGTACCACCTCCCACCTATCAGATTGGCTACTATGACAAAAAAAGGAAAATAATAAATGTTGGAGGGGATGTGGGAAAACTGGAGCACTAATGCGCTGCTGATGGAACTGTGAACTGATCCAACCATTCTGGAGAGCAATTTGGAACTATGCCCAAAAGGCAACCAAACTGTGCATACCCCTTGATTCAGCAGTACCAGTGTTAGGTCTGTATCCCAAAGAGATCCAAAAAAGAAGGAAAGATCTATGTGTGCAAAAAATATTTATAGCAGCTCTTTTTGTGGTGGCTAAGAATTGGAAATCAAAGGAAAGCCCATCAATTGGGGAATGGCTAAACAAATCATGGTATATGAATGCGATGGAATATTACTATACTATAGGAAATGACAAGCAGGATAATTTCAGAAAAACCTGGAAAGACTTACATGAACTAATGCAAAGTGAGGTGAGCAGAAGCAGGAGAACACTGTACACAGTAACAGCAACATTATATGATGAATTGTGGATGACTTAGCTATTCTCAGCAATACAATGATCCAAGACAATCCCAAAGGACTAATGCTGGAGCATATTATCTGCCAATATGTGGCAAGGTATGGAGAAGAATATATACCCACATAAGAAAATAATCACAAATAGTCCTAAAACTAATGCAACATGAGTTCAGTGGTTGTTGTCCTTCATTCTCAAAGAGGACCAAAATGACAGAATTATTCTGAAGTCAAGGTACAGTGTGTCTGACTGTGGCTGATATTATCTGAATACAGACTGAAGCATGTTATTTTCACTTTCTTCTTTTTAACTCAAATCTTCTTGTACAAAATGACTAATATGGAAATGTTTTACATGATAGCACATGTATAACCTATATCTGATTGCTTACTGTCTCCGGGTGGGGGAAAGGGGAGGGAAAGATAAAATTTGTAACTCAAAACTTTTTAAAAAAATATTGAAATGTTTTAGTATGTAATTGGGGGGAAATTAAATATTATATATCTTATATAAAAGGAAGAAAAATAATGAATTCCATTTTGGATATGTCAATTTTACGATGTCTATTGGACATCCAATTTGAGATATCCAATAGGCAACTGGAGATGTGAGGCTGCAAGTCAGATGTTGACAGTCAAAGGATTGTCATTCAATTCACTAATTCATATCCTTTGACCATTGATCTTTTGGAGAATGGCTCTTTTTCTTGTTTTTTAATCAGTTTTCTATATATCTTGAATATCAGACCTTTATCAGAGAAATCTGTTGCAAAGATTTTTTCCTAATTAACTAATTCCTCTCTAATTCTAATTGTGTTGATTTTGTTTGTACAAAAAAAATTTCAATTCTATGTAATCAAAAGTGTCCATTTTATGTCCTGTGATCTTCTCTATTCCTTTTTGGTCACAAACACTTTCCCTATCCATAGTTGTGCAAATTATCTCCTTCCCTGTTACTCTAAATTATTTATGATGTGACCTCTGATATCTGAGTCATGTATCCATTTGGAACTTATTGCGATATGTGGTGTGAGGTGCTGGTCTAAACTTCTACCATACTACTTCACAGTTTTGCCACATGATTTTTAAAAATTCAAATACTGAGTCCTTATCCCAGTAGTTGTAGTTCGCTAGTTGTAGTTTGTTAAATAATGTGCTACCGCTATGTTCAATTGCTTCTGAGTCTCCTATACCAAATCTGTCAACATTTTTTTAAACCAATGTCAAATATTTTTGATGATTACTACTTTGTGTATGGGACAGAATTTTTAAATAATAGGAGAGACATCCTTAGGAGGAACAAAGTAAATTTATTTCACAAACCTTGCAAGATTTGGGCATACCTCCATAATGGAGGAGGCGAGGTAAAAGGAGACCTGTCCTAATTTATACTCTTAATGAAAAAGATTCCCACCCACCTCTATCCCTTTTCACCATTGGCTGGGAGATGGGCTTACAGTCTAGGCCCGAAAACTACACAGAGGACCAAGGTTGATCCAGTCCACTCAGGTTTTCCCCTATCAGAACTCAACTGCCTGGGTGGCCTCTGAAAGTCTAGGGGAAGGAGAGACCTTCCTAGAACAAAGGACAAATAGCTCACAGGAAATTCATTATCTTCTAACATCTGAGAGAGAGGGGAAAGGGCATGCCTTCCAAAATTACAAGGCCAAATCCCAAAGCCTCTCCATTAGACATACCCTGTAAAGTCTTCACAATTATCCATCCCATTCATTTGGAATTATTTTGAGACCCAGGTCAGCTAGGTTTCCCTGCGCCTTTCTTTCATTATTTCTCATGAGATTTTTTGTTTTACTTTTGTTCCTCCAAACGAATTTTGTCATTATTTTTTAGTACTAAAAGTAATCCCCTCCTCTAGTCATCCCAGACCACCCGTCAATCCCTCCCACAATCTTTGTGTATATAATCCCTGTCTTGCCTCTATGAAGGCGCTCAGATTCAATCTGGCTCAGTAGATTGAATATGGCCTGCTTGTGAAAACAGGCGTCACAACCCATTATGGCAAACCCTTAATAAACTTTGTCTTTTCCCTTGGCTGAGAAGGCTTGAGTCGAATTCTTTCGGCAGGACCCGGCCTGTCCGTACTTTGGGGTGCCGAGCACCCCTCAACCCCAAACCTCTTCAATACCATTATGCTATAAGAAATGATAAACAGTGATGGGTCCAGAAAAACCTAGGAAGTCTTCTTATGACCCCATGCCAGGTGAAGTGAGCAGAACCTGTATAACGTGCACAGCGACAGCAATATTGTAACGATGATCAGCCGTGAGAGATTTAACTCCTCTGATCAATACAATCATCTGAGACAATTCCAAAGGATTCATGATGAAAAATGCTCTCCACTTCCAGAAAGATCTGATGAATTCTGAGTGAAGATTGAAACATATTTTTTCGCTTTGCTTTTCTTCCTTTATTTTTTTGCAACATGGCTAATATGGAAATATTTTGCATGATTCACATATATAACAGATATCATATTGCTTGCCTTCTTAATGGGTGGGGGAGGAACTGAAGAGAGAGAGAGAATTTGGAATACAAAATTTAAAAATGAATGTTTAAAAAATGTGCATTTGAAGGAAAGGGCAAAAAGAGATAAAATTGTACCAGGAAACAAGACTACTGAACCAAACCAGTTCAAAACTCAAATACCTCCTATTTCAATGAGATGAGCCTGCTGAAAAAGAAGAGCAAGAAATAAAAGAGAAAAAATTGCTTCCCCTCCCAATAGGAAAAAAAATTCCAAGTCTCGGATGAGCCCCAACATGTAGCCAGCTCAGGGTTGGCTGGATACTAAGTGCAGGATATGTGACTACCAGAACAAACAAACCAACCTTCAGTACTCACTGTTGTTGGCTCATTTTCCTATTAAATCTTTCTCTGAGTTCAAAGCAGTCTGAGCTATGAATACCTCAGAGATGATCAAAATTACAGAAATTCCCTCTTGAATCATTTCACTTTCACATCAGCCTAAACTGAGAAAAATCCCCACTCCCTTTTAGGTTAATTTCCCCTCTTACTCTCCAACTGTACACATATTCAGGTGTGGACAGGGGCTGCCGTAGCATCTCATCAGTGCTGTCCTGGCTGCTGCTGAGGTTCCTAAACAGACCACAAAGCCTCTGTACCAGGAGGAGGACCATATGGATGAATTTAGACCTTGAACATCTTGCTCGCTTGCCTTCATCAGCAGAGTGCCTTTCGTCCACTGATACTCTGCCTACAATCATTCCCAAATGGTAGCAAAATTCCACCCTCTTATTCCCTCAAACCCAGTGATACTGAATCTCTGTCTGCCAAAGAGCAAACCCCCTTCCCTGACCTCTGATGCCCACTCTATCATCCCCATCCACTCAACACTATTGCCCCAACATCCTACTCCAAATCAGCCCATCCCTCCACCACACCCTCTGGAAGCTCCTCTTTTTAACACACTTCCCTTCATTTGAGACCACTTCCTGTCATGTTCCTTGCATCTTCCGGCATCGAAGGAAACAGCAAACCATTGAAAACTGGCTCCCCCTTCTTCCACACCCCACCCTCTGCAAGTGATACTGCATCTCTGGAGATCTTTTCAATGCTGGTTATATCATTTCTCATACTGCCTGACTCATTGGTCTTAGAGATGGAACACTCCTTGCTTCCCACTCCTACTTCCAGAATCCCTCTACTGTCATCACTCAGCAGCCTCTCTTCTTTTGAGGTTCATTCTATCCAAATTTATCACCCAATCTTGAACCTGGCGACTGCTATCTACCTATCCCCAGGACGTTCTCCCTCTTTTCTCAATGAATTCATTACCTGGCTTAGAGCCTTTGTTTCCTAATAACTTCTGCCCTCCCTTTAGGGGATTTCAACTTTTACATGTCGATATTCCCTCAAATGCTATAACCTCCTGTTAATTAGTCAGCCAATAAACAATTATTTAAAATATATTGTATGCTAGGCACTGTGCTGATATTTTGTTCTTCAGTCCCATCGGGACTCTTCAGTACCCTGCTTGGGGTTTTCTTGGCAAAAATACTAAAGTGGTTTGCCATTTCCTTCTCCAGCTCATTTTACAGATGAGGAAACTGAGGCAAACAGGGTTAGGTGAGTTGCCCAGGGTCACACAGCTAGTAAGTGTCTGAGGTCAGATTTGAACACAGGAAGAGGAGTCTTCCTGACTCTAAGCCCTGCACTATCCACTGCACCACCTAGCTGACAAATCTACTGTGCTAATCTACTCAGGTTCCGTGTTCTATTCTTCTATTCTACCAGAGCTCTACACAAATTAGGGTTAAAACTAAACACAAATTTAGTCATACCCTTCATATGACCATTGCCCAGAAGTTGCACTTCTATGATCAAAACCTCTGAGATCCCTTTGTTAGATCATAATCGCCTATATTATTATTCCACCTGTCTCTATGCCTTACTCCTCCTAAATCTATTTTTCATCCTCGCTGTGATTTTCGACCTTCGGTACTTCCCCATACCATCACTCTCATTGTGACTACACTCCCTTTCTTCCCCAATCTCAATTCCTTGGTGACCTAGTTCAATTCTCTACTCTTAAATCCCTTGGTGCCCTTTTTCTATTGCCATTCACACCATGCCAAGCCCTAACCTTGAGTTACTCCCACCATCTGCCTCCTTCTCTTCCACTGATGTGCTGCTGAAGAGAGATGTGGGAATTCACAAAATCATGCTGAGTGGTTCCACCACAAATTTATGTTACCTAATCCCGACTGCACCCTTATTTCAGCAAGGAGATCTTTTCACTCCTCCCTGAATGGTCCTATATCCACATCAGCACAGCAACTGTTCCAAATTTCTCTCGAGTCTCCCACAGCATCCCCTTCCCAATTCTCTTAGCTGAAAACCTGCTTTACTGAGAAAATTGAGGCCATTTGCCATAAGCACAAACCCTTACAAATCCCCCATGATTTCCTCCTTTACTCCAGTCTCTGATGAGAAAGTGTCCCTTCTTCTTGCCATGGCCATCCTCTCTGGATATATCCTCGATCCCATCCCCTCCTGTCTCCCTTAGCAAATTACCCCCACTGTCATCCTCTCTCCAATCTTCAATTTCTCCTTGTCTACTGGTTCCTTCTCTGATTCCTAAAACCATGCTAAAATCTCCCCTTCTATGGAGAGTCAAAAATTCCCAATAGAATCCTACAATCCTTTCAACCTCTATCTCTTCTCCCTTTCTCAGCCATTTGTTGCTGTTCAGTCATTTCAATTGTGTCCAACTATAAACCCATTCAGGGTTTTCTTGGCAAAAATACTGGAGTGGTTTGCCATTTCCTTCTCCAGCTCATTTTACAGATGAGGAAACTGAGGCAAAAGGGTTAAGCGACTTGCCCAGGGTCACTGTATATAAGGTGGATTTTGTTATTCTTTTTTAGATACTAGTTCCCGGGATCCATAGCCATAAACAATCTACTAGTTCTCAGGGATAGTAGATATTAGTTCCCAGGATCTATGGCCACAAACAATGGATGGATAATATAAACATTTGAGTTAAGTTGTAAACAGCACACTGTGCACGTTCTGTGCTAAATCACCATGATATTGCTAAAGTTAATGTAAACTTGTGAGGCTATTGCTGGCAAATTGTCTTCTTTGTGTGCTTCTCAATAAATCAAGTGGGAAACTGGTCAGTGAATGGGGAATGCACAGATTTAGGAGAAAGTAAGTGCTGTGCCTGCCTTGATCGGCCCCCATCGAGGCCTAGAGGGGAATGCACAGGCTTAGGAGAATGCAAAGCTGTGGCTGCCCTGACTGGCCCCCATCAAGGCTTAGGGGATACTAGTAGTTGGGAATTCTTGCCCGCCCCGGCAAGAAGAGTAATTAGGGGATGCTGTAGGAATTGATACTCCCATTGTCGGCAACCCCCTTGAGAAGAACAAAGCAAATACTTATTATGTCTCCATTGCTGTCCTTCTGGCTGCCCAGGTCAAGAGTGAACCTGCTAGAGGCCAGAGCCCAAAAGCTCCCATGTCTTCTGTCTGACAGTCACACAGGTGGTAAGTGTTTGAGGCCAAACTGAATTCAGGTCTTCCTGACTCCAAGGCTGGCATTCTATCCACAGTGTCACCTCTCTTCCCCAATCTCCTCAAAAAACCATCTATGCTTGATTACTCCACTTAGGATCATGACTAAAAGGGACTTGATGCCATCTATTCCAACCTCCTCATTTCATAAGTAAGGAAGGCCCAAGAAGATTAAGTAACTTGCCCAAGGTCACAAAGGTAGTAAGTACCAAGGTGGGATTTGAACAGAGGGCCTCTGACTCCTTACTACCTTCTTTTTCATCAGCTGAGATTGCTTTCTCCAAAGTTACCTCCGATCTCCTGTTTTTGAGGGGGAGTAAGAATGTGTGTGATTGGGGCAGCAAGGTTGAGGAGTAAATAGAGCATCAGGCTTGGAGTCAGGAATACTCATCTTAGTGAGTTCAAATCTGGCCTCAGACACTTACAAGCTGTGTGACCTTGGGCAAGTCAATTAACCCCATTTGCCTCAGTTTCCTCATTTATAAAATGAGTTGGAGAAGGAAATGATGAACCACTCTAATATCTTTGCCAAGAAAACCTCAAATGGGGCCACAAAGAGTCGGACACAACTGAACAGCAAGAGTGTCTCTGTGTGCGTGTGTGAGAGGGAGCCTACTCTCCCCCCTTCCTCAAATTAACATAATCACAAAAGGCCCAGAAATTAAGCAGAAAGAGTAATGTAGGTGTTAAAGAATTTTCCTACAACCCCACAACAATGTAGTCACATATGACGGGTCACATAAGATGTGTAAATAAGATTGATGTCCTTGTCACTTTATCAAGTGCCAACTCCTCTATAATTGGGTCAAGAATGGAACAACACAACTAGTTCAGAGAATCAGTCATGCTCTTGCACCTATACATAAAAAGCAGCAATTCATTCAATCATTCTGGCATTCAGGAACGCTTTGGGAAGACAGACCCCTTGGCCTATGCCAGAGGACAGTAAGAGAAAGAAAATTTTACTTTTCCATACCTACCTATGGGCCATGTTATCAGAGATATTGGATCAATGCATCCAGCCAGGAACAGAGATATACACAGTAATTGTTTATCCTTCATTTTTGAAGGGTATCAGTGATATCGGGGTGATGTCTTGACTTGCACATGAATTAGATTAGAAGCAGGATCACACAAAATCATCAGTTTCGTTCTCTCTTCCAGAGTCATCAGAGTCCAAGACACGAGTCAAGACGACTGGCGATGGCCCAGGATGCAGTGGATGACCTTTGTGCCTTCGATGCCTGACCAAGCTCTAAGTGCCTGCTTCAGCCACCTTCGTGGTCATTAGAGCAAATTGTCCTCATTGGCCTATTCTCTGGGGGAAATCTTCACATGTATAGGGTAGACAACCCCCTAACTTACCAAAGGATTTGAGGCCCATAGGTTATCCTCAACCTGGTTTAACCTGTCTGCCAACATGGTTTACCAGGGTGTGACCACTGCACGTGCTACAGGTTCCTGGAGCCACAGGTGAGAGTTGGCTGACAGTTAGATACCAAAGGTAGACTGTAGTCCTGGAAAAGAGCTCAGAAAGACCTCACCCCAGAGGTGTTAGTCCTCCCTGAACACCCCATACATACACAGATCTTAGTAAATTTCCAGCTCCTTTCTCTCTAGATTTAACCATCTCCTCACCAACAATCTCCTCACCCTGGAGCTATCTCTGCCTTGTAGCCCTCTCTTCCGATTGGTGAGTTCCCAGCTCTACCATTTCATGAGGCTTATTTTACTCTAAGTTCTCCTCACTCCCCAGAATTCTCTCCAATATGTCCCCTTCTTACCTCTGACCTTACCTTCTTACCATCACCCTGGTCCAAGCCCTAATCACCTCATGCCTGGAATAGCTTGCTGGTTGGTCTCCTTGCCTCAAGTCTCTCCTCACTCCAGGCCATCAAATTGATCAGGTCCAACCATGTTACCCTCCTATTCAATAAACTCCACTAGCTCCCTATTACCTCCAAGATCAAATATAAAATCTTCTTTAGCTTTTAAAGTTCTTTATAACCTGGACCCTTCCTACCTTTCCAAAGTCTTCTCCTACTCCTTTCTTGTACTCTGAAATCCAGTAACACTGGCTTTCTTGCTGGTCCTTGCATATTCCACTCCTCCCAACTCTAGGCATTTTCATTGGCTGACCTTGCAATACCTGGAATGCTCTCCCTCCCAATCTCAGTTTCCTGGCTTCCCCTGCTTCCTCGAAATCTCAGCTACAGATGCACTTTCTACAAGAAGCTTTCCCAATCCCTTCTTAATGCTAATGTCTTCCATCTGATAATATTTCCAATTTATCCTCTATATCTCTTGTTTGTACATAGTTGTTTGCATGTCTCCCGCTGGATAATGAGTTCCCTGAGAACAGGTATTGGTTTTTTACCTTTTTCTTTCTTTCTTTTTTATATCTTTAGTATTTAACACAGTGCCTGGCACATAGTATGTTCTTAACAAGTGCTTGTTGACTTGTCTTCCCCCATTAGAATATCATTTCCTTCCCTTTGACCCAGCAATACTTCTTCTAGGGTCATATCCCAAAGAGATCACACAAGTAGGAAAGGAACCCATATGTACAATAATATTTATAGCAGTTGTTTTTGTGGTGGCAAAGAATTGGAAATCAAGGGGATGCCCATCAATTGGGGAATGACTGAACAAGTTGTGGTATATGAATGTAATGGAATACTATTGTGCTATAAGAAACGATGAGCAGGTGGACCAGGAAAACCTAGGAAGACTTATATGAACTGATGCTGAGTGAAGTAAGCAGAACCAGGAGATCATTATACGTGATTACAGACACACAGTATCTGTGATGACTAACTTTGATAGACTTGGCTTTTCTCGGCAATGCAAGTTTCAAAGACAGCTCTAAAAGACTCATGATGGAAAGAGCTATCCACATCCAGAGAAAGAATTACAGAGTCTGAATGCAGATTGAGGCAAACTATTTGCTCTCTCTTTTCCCTCCTTCTTTTTTCGTTTTGTTTCTTCTTCCTCATGATTCATTCCATTGGTCATAATTCTTCTTTACAACTGGACTATTATGTAAACAAGTTCAATAAGAAGGTATATGTAGAACCTACATTGGCTTACATGCTGTCTTGGGGGGATGGGGGAGGAGAGGGAGGGAGAGAAAATTTGGAAGTCAAAAACTTGTGGAACTGAGTGTTCTAAACTAAAAATAAAAAATAAATTTAAAAAAAGAATATAATTTCCTTGAGGTTAGAGACTATTTTTTGCTTACATTTGCATCCCCAGAGCTTAGCACAGTGTCTGGCACATAGAAAACACTTTAATTCTCTACTCTATATGAGTGTGTGTGTGTGTGTGTGTGTGTGTGTGTGTGTGTGTGTGTGTGTGGTGGAGGGAAGGGTTCCTGGAAAAGACCAGAAATTCTGAGTCCCTCCAATCAGCATAACTATTTCATCCTAGACTGAACTTCACATTGCACATCCTGCAAACTGTGGTTCTCACATTTATCATCCTCAGCAGTAACCATCCAGCAAACCTCTCTTGGTACAAAAAGATCTCCTCCAAAGTTTCTTAAAAATCAGGTTCTCTTATGGAAGCCCAGGAACATGGCAGAGACTTGATCTCCACCTCTGTGTCTGCCAACATGGCTCCTAAGTTCTTCAACTGGGATTTTCAGGGTAACATACTGAGTCTAAATCGTGGTCCCCGACATGAGTTCCTCCTAAGGAAAGAGGAAATGGGGTATCCTGCAACCAGGGAATTTGGAAAAGGGGGATGACAGAGGATGTTAGTCACTATGCTCAGATGCCGAGGGCTCCATCATCAGGCTTTGTATCCGCTATGCCTCCAAACCTCACAGAGGCAGATATGAATGAAACAACCAAGATTCACTATGTTATTGGTGCCAATGCCAACCTTCCAGGCATGCTTCAAGTTGATACCTGAACTATCATAACCGTCATCAGAGACCAGTCCACAGCAGCATCCTCATCATCATCAATACCGTGGGGGCCCAAAACTATGCCCTCTTCATCTGCATAGACACTAGCAGACCAGGCACTGACTACACTGACATCCAGATTATCAACATTAGTCTCTCAGATCCTCAAAAAAGTTTAAGAATTGTGAATATCACCCATTACTCTGTAGGCTTGACATGGAAAGCAGGCTTTACTGAGTGCCTGGAGCAGAGGTTCTGTGTTGGGTTATTTGGCACTGGAGACAACAGAGTACCTGTACGTGGATGTTTTCTCCCTGGTGGCCTAGACCTCATCTAGGATACATTTGGGTTCATAAGATGATAATAGATTTAGAGCTGCATGGGATTTTCTTAGAGGCCATTGTGTAGATGAGGAAACTGAGTCAGACAAAAGCTATCTCATAGCTTGTTTTGCCCAGGATCACATAGCTAGTAAATGTCTGAGGCAGGATTTGAACTCAGGGTTTCCCTCATGCTCTATCATACCACCTAGAATTTCTCTCCTTAATTACATCATGATGTTTCTTTGTTATTATCATTATCTTGACAAACATCAATGAACGTGAACATCTCCTTGTAAAAAGAACAGAAATAGGGGATAGCATATGCTACTGTCAATTTCTATTATATACAGCCTGGGTTTTAAAATTTTAATAGGATATTTATAACAGTGCCCTGCTTGACTATGTTCCCTTTTGAACCACCTTCTGCTCTCAATTATATTAAAAATGTTTCCTTGACAAACCTTTTTCTTTTGTTTTTGGTGTCACTATAATAAGCACTCAATAAATGCTTTTTCATTCACACTATCACTTCTCCCTTCTCACTGCCACCAAAATAATTAAAGCCCTGACTTGCACCAGTCCATTGGTTCAGGTATGGGCTTGGAATAAGACACTTGGTTTGCTTAGCCATAGAATGAAAGAACATCCGTCAAGGACACAGCATTGATTCAGTTGGGTAAAGCACCCAGAAGCAAGCCTGAGGTAGGAGTTAGTGACTCCTCTTGCCCTGGCTTGGTACTTGGGCCAGCAGGAAGCTATTTCAGTGGCTGGAGCCTTAATCTCCTGGGCCAATTAAGTTTCAATGGCAGTTTCACCACTTTTTTAGGTAAAAAATAAGGCTAAGGGTATGCTGGTAAATGTTAAAAAACCAGCTTTCTGGACAACAAGGGGCGGAGCCAAGATGGCAGCTGGGAAGCAGTGACTGGCGTGAGCTCCCCACCAA
>CM053626.1:164980555-165007881 GCA_028646595.1 Phalanger gymnotis
ACCCCTTTTTCACATCAGGACTACACCTGCTCCTGCCCATGCTTCAAGCAGTTATCCTAATCGTGACTGCTTTGCAATCACCCTGCCATTACTTGTTTTGAAATTTGGGCCAGGACAGGGCTAAACCATGAACACAATGAAAAACTTATGACATAGCCATAGGCTTTCCTTTAACTTGCCCTGCCTCGGGGCCAACTGCTTGTACCATTAACATCTCCTGAACAATGTGTTCCTCCACCACAGGGTCTCAACCACTTGTCAGAGGGTCCTAGTGGCCTAAGAACCTGCGCAAAGTTTCATACAACTGGGTTACTCTAGCTGAGCCACATCTCAGCCAGAAACCCATTTTCTGACCACTGGGCTAAGATTCCACCATTCACAGAACTCAAGATAACCTCAATATGACCTGACCATCAGATCAGGGATGCACCTGTGCCAGTGAACCACCCCCACCACTATTCAACTGGCAAAGGCTCCTACACAAGGCCAGTTCTACAACTATCTGAAACTGGCCACAGTTACAACACCACCCTGACCACTGGTTCAGAGCTCTGTTTTTTTTGTTTGTTTGTTTGGTTTGGTTTTGGCAGGGCAATTGGGGTTAAGTGACTTACCCAAGGTCACACAGCTAGTAAGTGTGTCAAGTGTCTGAGGGTGGATTTGAACTCAGGTCCTCCTGATTCCACGGCTGGTGCTCTACTCACTGCACCACCTAGCTTCCCCAAATGCGCCCAATCTTGTCTGACTTTTTTTAAAAAAATTATTTTTAATTTATGGAATAAAACAAGTTTTCCATAACATAGTACAATTTAAAAAATGATTGCACATGAAACTGCAAATCTACTATGCATAATTTACTATTCCTTTTAAATATTCAACAAAGTTATCATGTAATTTTCTTTTTTCCTTTTTTTCTTCCCTTCCCCCCCCCAAGATGGCTACCATTAGACACAGCTAGGTATCTAATGAGAGCTCCAGCTTTGAGAATATCGGATGTGGACCATGGGTTCAGATATATTATTCAGGTATTATTGTTATTCAGATACTATTCAGATAATAAGCCTGGAAAAGAAGTTCTGACCTCCACCCTAAGGCAAGAGCTTCACTGTGAGCATACCCTGATCACTAGTACTGTTTCCATACTGCATTTTCACTACATCCCAATCACAGCACCAGGGCCACAACTGCATGTTCACTAGGTGACAGCCCCATGACTATGCTATTTCTGGGTCTGAAAGACCAGGCTGGGGCAGTATTCAGCCCTCGCCAAGCTTCAAACTCTTGGCCAGAAGAATACATTTACTCTTCTTCCAATCTTGGGATGCTGGGTCAAAGCCCTCTCTGATCACATGGCAGGTACTCCTCAGGAATTGACTTCACAAAGATAAAAGCCAAACCAAATCTGCACGTAGGCCTGACTTCCAGGATAAAAGATACTCTAAACAATAATCAAAAAACAAAAGTAAAACAAAAACTAAACAGAAAAGTCATACTTAAACTGACTCCTAGCACAAGCTAGTGGTTATACTAGGACCAATGCCAACACACTTTGACTCAGCAAAAAGCACAAAACAGAGATTGCCATGGGCTCTAAAAGCCAGATATTTTGACTATCAGGCTGAGGAAATAACTAGGCTCTGCTTTCTACACCTAACATTCACTAAGTCTTAAGTACCAAACTGCGGTTCTGCTGGTTCTGAAACCCAAGACCACAGTTCTGCTAGGCTTGGACCAATGGAGCTAATCTACCCAGCATTCTGAACATCAGGCCATATTTCTGTTCTTCTAGGACCACCAGGCCAGCATTCTCCAAAAGGGACCTAACCACCAAGATGTTAACCTTGTCCTACCTCCCTAGTCTATTCTCCCATTAGGCAAGGACCAGAGGGATGTACCTTCAGTAAATCCTGAATATTGGATTGAGGTCTTAAAGAATCCCCTAATCACAGGCAGCACTTCCAATGGACATACAACTTATGGGACTGAGCTACAAAGTATCAACATCCCCAGACTTCAGGGGACTATACTTCTGCCTGGCTAAGACCACCACCCAAATGCCTCAGCCACATCTCCAGCGTACCTATATTACTGGTAAACAATACCACCAGTCCCAGACCTCTAGGACAAGTCTCCAGCAGTCCTATGTCACTAGGCAACAGTTTCACAGCCCAGACAACCAGCCTATGACACCTTTACCCAGCCCCTACCCTGAGACCACAGTTCCATTCAGCTATACTTACGCACATGAGCTCACATCACACCTGAGCAACCCATAGGCTATGTACCTGTCAAATTCAATTAAGCTACTCAATCACAAGGCATTATCTGGACCTCAGACTACTGTATCACCTCAACCCAGCCCTGACTAGTGTGCTACACATTTACCCAGTCCTGATCACCAGGCTATGCCACACTCCAAAGCCCAGGCTAGGATTCCATGTACTCATTCATTCAATATACCTTTAAGTACTCACTATGCATTAGGCACCCGAAATACAAAGATAAAAATAAGATAGTCTCTTTTCTCAAGGAGCCTACATGCATTTGGGAATGAAGGAAGAGGGGAATAACTTGTACAAAGATAAGTAAATACAAAATATGTTGTTCTCCTACCCCCAATAAATAGCAAGTCAGTTCAGAACCCAAGTATTCTAGTGTCTGGAAACTAAGAAGAGAGAGCAGATCCAGCTAGGTCTCTGACAAGGAATCACTTGGGGGAGGGAGAAAGAGGAAGAGAGCTTCTGTCTCCTCCCTCCATCCATCCTTGTTCAGAAAATGACCTTGTGAACTTCTGGAGGGGAGAGGTTCTGATATTTTGACCTTCCCATTAGTGTTCTAGCAGTATCCCAGAAACAGTCATAAGCAATGGCAGAATCTGTATCAGGACTTGAAGACGAACCAGTCATCTAGAAGAAGGACAGCTTCAACACTCTTCAAGGAACCCTGCAAGAGCTACCATGCCTGGGCAGCTAGGTGGTGCAGTGAGTAGAGCACCAGCCCTGGAGTCAGGAGGACCTGAGTTCAAATGTGACCTCAGACACTTGACACACTTACTAGCTGTGTGGCCTTGGGCAAGTCACTTAACCCCAATTTCCCTTCCCCCCTCCAAAAAAAAAAGAAAATATTTGAGGACACACCTGGGCACTAGATGCTGGTGGTATTGGAGCCTTTCTCCTCAATGATCTGACTCCTGCTGCTACTGAATTGGGGTTATTGGGTAACCTGGTCCTATGAGGGGAGCAGGGAAGGACTAATCTTCATTCCCTAAATAAAGGTTTCCCTCTGAAAAAAAAAGAGCTACCACACCTGAGGGGAATTTCATGAGTGCTCCCTAAAAAGGAACTTGGACCAACTAGAAACTGAGTTTTCCTTCTGCTACTTTTGAGAACTGCTTGTTCATATCTACTGACCATTTATTTATTGCGGAATGGCTCTTGTTCTTATGCATTTGTATCAATTCCCTCTATATCTTGGATGTTGGACCCTTACCAGAGAAATGTGCTGCAAAGATTCTTCCCTAGTTAATGCTTGCCTTTTAAATCTATCTGCATTGATTTGCTGTTGTAAAAACTCTTTTACTGATATTTATATAGAATTGTCCATTTTGTGCCCAGTGATCCTCTTTATTCCTCTTCTAGAATGACTTTGCCACCATGCCTCAGCTCCCTTCTCACCCTAGAAGTTCTCTCAGCTCCTGAGGCCTTCTCACCTCAGAGCATCACTATGGCCTCCTCCCATTGGTATGTTCTTCTTTGAACTTCCATTGTGAGGAAGGGTGAAGTCCATCCATCTTTCATCTCTCTGCTCTGCTTCTGACTCTCTGGACTTTGTCACTGTGTCCCCTGCCCTTATATTTCCCTCAATCCCACTTTTCAGCTCCCATTTATGTGTTATATTTCCCTATTAGAATGTAAGCTTATTCAGGGAAGGACCATCTTTCTTTTTGCTTCTATTTGTATCCCCAGTGCTTAGGAAAGTGAGTAGCACATAGTATGTACTTAATAAATGCTTTTTGACTGACTGACTATCTTTTTATGCCCTGTTTGGTGAAGAATTCTGCTACATTCATATCTGTCACTTATCTTCTTCCCTGCTATTCTAATTTATTTGTGACCTTTTATACCTAGGTCATGTACACATTTGGAGCAAATAATACATGTGCATATGTGGTAAATATGGTGTAAGATACTGATCTAAACCAGACTTTTTTTTTCTAATGTATACATTTGGAGCAACATAAGCACACATATGTTGCATATGGTGTGACACAGACACTGATCTAAACCTAATTTCTGCCACACTTCTTTCTAATTTTCCCAGCAGTTTTCATCAAATATTGAAATTTTTCCCAGTAGTTGGCGTCTTTGGGTTTAATCAAACAATATGTCACCATGTTTAGTTGCTTCTAGGTCTTGTTTACCCAATCTGTCCCATAGACAGGCTTTCCCCATTTTTAACCAGTATCAAGTAGTTTTGATGATTATTTCTCTGTAGTATATTTTGAGATCTGGATCTGCTAGACTCTCTTCCTTTGCAGTTTCAAAAAATTATTTCCCTTGAGATTATGAACTTTGTTCCTCCAGATGAAATTTTTTATAAAATTTTATAAAGTTTTCCTTACAAAGTAGTTTTATAAAGTAATCCTTTGGAAGGTTGATTGGTGGCACTGAATAAGCAAATTAACTTTACTACATTCATATTGTCATTTTAATATAGTAGCATGGCCCAACCATGAACAATTAATATCTCTCCAATTATTTACTTCTATTCTTATTTCTATAAAAATTATTTATTTCTGTCTTTATTTCTCTAAAAAGTGTTTTATAGTTTTCATATAATTATTTTATGTATTTTGACACTTGGACTCCTAGATACAGATTTCTTTCTCTATCTCTTCCTGATAGGTTTTGTTGGTAACATACAGAAAGATTGGTGAGTTTCGTAGACTTATTTTATGTCTTACTACTTTAAATTACTGTTTCAAATAATTTTTAGTTGTATCTTTAGAGTTCTCTAAGAGAATTATCCCATCATCACCATCATCATCGTCATCATCACCATCAACAACACTAACATGGTATTTATATAACACTTTAAGATTTGCAAAGTGTCTTACATATGTCAACTCATTTGATCCTCCCCACAACCATATGAGGTAGGTGCTATTATTAACCTCATTTTACAAATGAGAAAACTGAGCCTGGGATAAGTTAAGTGACCTGCCTTGGGTCACAGAGCAAGTGTCTGAGATAGGATTCAAACTCAGGCCTTCCTGATTCTGAGTCCCATACTCGATCTACCTAGCAAAAAAGTGAAAATTTTGCTGTCCTCTTTGCCTCTGTTTCTTCCTTGTTTCATTTTCTTGCTTTCTTGACATAACTAGCATTTCTAGAATAATGCCAAACAATAAGGGTGATAATGGGCATCCTTACTTTACCTCTGATCTTATTGGAAATGTTTTTGAGGTTTTTCTAATACATGCTAACTCTTAGTTTTAGATAGATACTATTTATCATATTATGGAATGGTCCACTAATTCATAAGATTTTTAATGATTTTAATATAAAAATACTTTTAATACAAATACAAATGTGACATTTTGTCAAAAGCTTTTTCTGTGCCCATTGGTATAATTGTGTGGTTTTTATTGATTTTGTTATTAATAAGTATAAACACTGGACTTTTGATTTCATTGGTATAGGGAGCTCCTGATAAGAAACTTCCTTTATCAACTCAATTGGTACTTTCTCTGTAATACTTAGTCTTAGAGAATTGTCTAAAGCACTGAGAGGTTAAATGACTTTCCTAGGGCAACAGAGCCAATACAGAGCAGAGGTGGGGCTTGAATCCAGGTTTTCTTGGATCTAAGGCCAGTTATCTATCCACTATGCTTTGTTGTTGTTGTTCAGCTGTTTCAATTGTATCCAATTCTTTGTGACCCCATTTGGGGTTTTCTTGGCAAATTTATTGAACTAATTTGATGTTTCCTTCTCCATTTCATTTTACAACTGAGGAAACTGAGGCAAACTGTTAAGTGACTTGCCCAGGGTTACACAGCTAGTAAGTGTCTGAGACCAGATTTGAACTCGGGTCTTCCTGACTCCAGGCCCAGCATTCTCACTGCACCACTTAGCTCCCTATCCACTATGGTATCCTCTTGTTATTATTATGAATTATTACATTCATAGTTTTCCTATTTTTAAACCAACCATGCATTTCTACTTTAAATGTGACATGGTCACAGTGTACCTTTAGTATATTATTCTAGCCTTCAGAAAATACTTTATTCACAATTTTTGTATTGATATTCATTTGGGATTTGATCTATAGTTTTCTTTCTGTGTTTTATCTCTCCCTATTTTAGGGATCTGTACTATGTCTCAGAAGAAATTTGGTAGAATCTCTCTTTTTGTAAACAATGTACAATTGTTATAATGTTTTCAAATATAATATGGTATTTGCAAAATGGTATATAAAATACTGGAATTAATTTTTTTTAATGTTTATAGAATTCTATTTTAAAACCATCTGCTTGGGGGCAGCTAGGTGGTACAGTGAGTAGAGCACTGGCCCTGGAGGCAGGAGGACCTGAGTTCAAATCCAGACTCAGACACTTGACACACTTACTAGCTGTGTGACCCTGGGCAAGTTACTTAACCCCAATTGCCCTGCCATAAAAAAAAAAAACCAACAAAACCATCTGCTCTTTGTCTTTGGGATGACCTTTATGACATATTATATTTCTTTTTTTGAGATTGGATTATTTAAATTCTCTATTTTGCTGTTATGTAACCTAGGTATTTTATCTTTTTACAAATATTCTTCCATTTGATTTATGTTATCAGTACTTGGACAAAAATAGTTTCCAATAATTTCCTTCATTACTTTGTTGTACATTTTTACTAGCAATTGGTTTTTCTCTCTGCTTTTTAAAAATCAGATTAGCTAACAACTTATCTATTGTGTTAGTTTTTTTAATCAACTCCTAGTTTTATTGATTCAATATTTTTATTTACTCCTTTTTTTGATTTTTCAGAATTTATATTTTTGTGTGCCATTAAGGTTTTTGGTTTGTATCTCTTCTAATATTTTTAGTTGCATTCATTGATTAGTTCTTCCTTTTGTTACAAAAAGCATTTGGAGATATTCATTTTTCCCCATCAGAACTGCTTTGGCTGCATCCCAAAAGTTTTGGAAGGGTATCTTATTGGTTTTTTTTAACAAAATTATGTATAATTTCTATGATTTGTCTTTGAGCCACTAATCCTTTGTGTTAAATTATTTAATCACCATTTAAGCTTTAATCCTTTCTTCAAAGGCTCTTTTATTTTTTTAATTTTTATTGCGCTGTAGTCAATAAAGGATTCTGTTTTTCTGTATTTATGAGGTTTATATTTATTAACACATAGGCAATTTTTGTAAAGTTGCTATGCACAGCTATTAGGTATGTGTGTTTCGATGATCTCCAGAGAACTATCGTATCTAACTTTTAATAAATTCTATTCTAGCCCTTAACTTTATTCTTGTTTATCTTTTCATTAGATTTGTCTAGGTCTGAAAGGGGCACAATGAGGTCTCCAACTATTATAGTGCTGCTGTCTATTTCTCTCTATAATACATGTGACTTTTCCTTCAAGTACTTAGTTGCTAAGCCAGTCCATAAATCTCTATTAAGCACTGATGTTATTTCATTGTCTATGGTACCTTTAAGCATAATATTGCTTCCCTGCTTGTCTTTTTTAACCATGTCTATTTTTACTGTTGCTTTGTCTGAAATCATGGTTGCTAGTGCTTTTTTTTAGTCACCTAAAGCATAAAGAATTCTATTCTTGCTCCTCATTTGAACTATATGGGAAACTTTATATTTCAAGTGTTTCTTATAAACAGTATATTTGTTGGATTATTTCCAATCCATTCTTCTAACTTCCCTCATTTTATAAGTAAGTTCATTCCATTTATATCAGTTTTGATGATCTTTCTCTGTGACAAAACCTCTCGAACTTTTTCCTCTTTTCCTCCTGCTCCTCTCTTTACAAAGGAGAAAGGTTTGACAACTCTTTTTATGGTGGCAAAGAATTAGAAACAAAGAATGGTATCTAAATATAATGAAATAATATTGTGCTATAAGAAATGATGAAAGAGGCAGTTTCAGAGAAACCTAAGAAGACTTTTATGATCTGATGCAGAGTGAAGCCAGCAGATTGAAAAGAACAATTTATACTATAACAACAATATTGAAAAAAAGAACTATCCAAAAGACTTAAGAACACTGATCCATGCAGTAATCAACCATAATTCCAGACAACCAATGATGAATAATGCTACTAATCTCCTGATGGATTCAAGATGCAAAATGAGATACATTTTTTTTGTTTGTTTCTGTTTTTGAGACACACGTTTTTGCATGACATGAATAATGTAGAAATTAGTTTTGCTTAACTATGCATATTTGTCATAAGGGTTTTATTTTCTTTTTTCAGTGGGAGGGGAAGATAGGAAGGAAAAAATAAATGCTTGTTAATTGAAAGAAATTAATTTTTAAGTGTTGAAAAAATTTTAATTAGTACAGAAGGGCTTGAAAAAGAAAAGAAATCTGAACACTACTAACATACAATTCAAGTTAACTACTCTTCCCCTCGGCTCTTACAAAACCCAGGCTCCAATCTCTATTTCTTACACTTTCTTCTTTTTTATTCTTCCAAGAAACTAAAATTGTTCTGTTTGAGATTCTTTCCTTCCCAGATCTGCCCTTCATCCCCATCTCCTTATTGTCATTCTTTCCACAAATTTAATCAGTTGCCAAATTATCTTGTTTTCATTACCAAAATATCTTTTGAATACTGAGAGTAGGGGGAAGGTTGGAACTAGAGACACTAAGAAAAATTGCCCTAAATACATTCCATGCCCTCTTGGCACTGAGTCATTCTCTTGTCAGCAAATGAACAGTTTACTACCACCACCACCATTGCCTCTCACTTGTACTACTGCAACAGCCTTCTACCTCTTCTCCCTGACTCAAAACTCTCCTTACCCAAACCCATCTTCCACACAGGCCAAAGTGACATTCCAAAAATGCAGATCTGACCACGTCACTCCTCTCCTTCATAAACTCCAGTGGCTTCCTATAATGTCCAGTGTCAAATAACAAATTCCTCTGTTTAGCTGTTAAAAACTTCAGTTTGTCTATATATTGCTCTCTTCCATGCCTTCTGCAGTCTATCCAAACTGGCTTCATTGTTCTTCCTTATACATGACGCTCTCCTACTTGCCCCAGTTGTTACTGCTCTTTTCCTCCTCAAATCATCTTGTAGTCAAGATATGCTGGAGCCAGCTCTAAATTTCCAATGTGATCATTTGCACCTCAGAAATTGGCAATTGCTATAAATCGAGACTTGATTTATGGTTTTGTTGATTGTCTATACTTAGGAAAGTCTAGACTTAATTGACTTGCATTAATAATGCAGATTAAACTTAAAAGTGTGTGAATAGATTTTGGGGTTTTGGTTTTTTTTTTTCTGGAGAGCCTAGCTGTTAAATATTTACCAGCACATCCACATATTGCTCTATAAACACTACTTGAGCTCAAGAGTACAATAGAATGCTCAGAGAATGAAGTCATCACCAGACTGGAGGCCTGCTAACAAAAAAAATTACAATAGTATTTATATAGTATTTGAAGGCTTACAAAGTGCTTTATATCCATTATTTCATTTGACCTTCACAACATCCCTGCCTATATTCACTTTTACAAGAACATGTTACATGTCTAACCCAAAAGAATATAAACTCCTTGAGGGCAGGGACTGTTTCATTTTTGCCTTTATGTTCCCAGCTCCTAGCATGGTGCTTTAGTAATGGCTTGGGCCCGACTCAAGCCAAGTCTCCTGGTAGTTTAGGGCTGTGACTGGAATGAGAAGAGACACTCAGTCCATGTAACAATTAACAACAGGAGGTTAACAATTCATATCAGAGGAAGGATGTTAAGAACAAGGAAGGAATGTTGATCCACGAGAACATTGATTCAGTTTAGCATACTTTCCCAAGTTTGTTCATGCAGCAGGGCAAAGGTTTGAAGCCTCAGGGAGGGGCTACAGTCCCTCATGGCCTAGTCGTCTTGTGTCCAGAAGTCCAAGATCCTGTATCAGTGGTCCTAGCCTTAGTTCCCTGAGCCAATCAAATCTCAAGGACAATTTTAATACCTTTTAAGGAAAACCTATCTTGCATGGGAGAGGTGATTTAGGAAATATTGCTCCCACAAGAGGCTTACCAATATTTGATTGGTTGGGATGTTAACCAATAATACAGACAGCAACCCAACATCCATGGCTGCCCATTCTATGAAACTTTTGTCCATGTCTTCCCTTAAGTCTGACACAAGAGATTTACCCAATATACTACAGGCCTTTTTCAACTTCTCCTAACATTAAAAGTATAATAGGGGACTGACCAGTGAGGGTCTAGACCTTAACACAGGCACAAATTGCCTTCCTGTTAGGTGATACAGATCACATTCTCTGCCTGCTGCCAATCCAAAAGGTGGAACACTGGGGCTAGCTTCTCACTATCAGTGACTGGGGGAGCGGGGAGGGCTGTGGGTGATTATGTGATGATGACAAATCTTGTGGTTGGCTGAGAAGCCAGAAGGACAGTCAGTAAAGGCTGAGCAAGAACTGACTGGGCAGGCAAAGATTCTAGAGGACAATGTCTTATTCTCTTCCCTGGCAGTTTTAAAATAAAGGAGAAAAACTCCAGGTAGGAGTTTATACATATATATATATATACACACACACACACACATATATGTATATGTATATATATATATACACATGCATATAAATGTACTGAGAATCCCTCTTTTTTAAACAATATACAATTGGTATAATGTTTTCAAAAATTAATATGGTGTTTGCAAAACAGTATATAAAATACTGGGATTAATTTTTTTAATGTTTATAGAATTCTATTTTAAAACCATCTGCTTGGGGGCAGCTAGGTGGTGTGTGTTTGTGTGTGTGTGTGTGTGTGTGTGTGTGTGTGTGTGTGTATCCCCACCAACCCACATGCAGCCATAAACATACAGTGTCTGTTTCTTTTGTCTCTTGTGTCTGCTCTTTCCTGATTGTAGGTGACTGAGTATTTAGAGATAGAACTGACCACATTACAACCTTGTGAGCTTCAAAAGGTTGAAAGGCTATTAGATGTCCAGCAACTAGAGTTGGAAAAGTCTGCAGATAACTGTATTTGCTACATGCTTGACTCATTCCAGGTGTGCAAGGAAGTAACTCATCTATTGCTACTCCACACCCAGAGGTGAATTTGGTGGGGATTCTGTGAAGGGAGAAAAGAACAGCCAGGGCCAGGAGGTATTCTTCAGCCACACATGTTCCTTATATGTATATTTCAACACATTTTTGCTTCAAAGGTGAGACCCCTCTAAGCAGGGGAAAGTGCATTCTTAGATTTGAGGGGATGTTTTTTTACTTCTCTATCCTTACTATGCCTTCTCAGTAAGTATCCCTTTGTAAAGATAATTTATATTAAGTGATTAATTGATAATAGGTAATGCATCCAGTGATGGGGACTTAAAAGCAATAGTATTTAAAAAAAATCTTCAACCCATCGGGGTTACCTCTAGAATCCTGAAATAGGGATTAGTCTGCTACTTTTTGGAGACACATGGAGAAAGCAAAACCCTAACCCTTCTCCCCATGCAAATTGGACTTTTTGCCTTAAAGAGTACTGGAACCGTCCTCCAGATCTGGCTGGCTCAGAAAACTAAAGGCTCAGACTGTTGATTTCAGTCGTTCATCACGTGAGTACAAATCAACAAGGAGCTCCGGGCTCACATTCTGATGCCTTGCTGGTAGATCACAATGGACAAGGGGTCTTCTTTCAGCTGAATCAATTCAAAGAGTCCTCAATGCCTGTCCTTGTTGAATATCTTTCTCCTGCCATGGCTAAGTAAATATCTTTTTGTTAACTATTGTATGACCTACGTATGAGTATCTCATTTTGTTCCAATATCAAACCTAAACTATTAGGAGACTATCTGGGGTCGAGACCAGCCTAGAACAAGACTTAACCTGGCCACTTGAGTGGGAGTTGGGAGAGTGAGCCCATAGGGGGTTCTACATGAAGACAGCAGTGGAGCAATCCAGTTGTCCACCTATCACCCCTTGTCCTCACTGTGTAACCAGTCCATCTTCTCTCCCTATCATATATTTTCCTGATGACATCTTTTACTCCTATTCATTTTCAAAGTTCTTAATTGGTTACATGTTTCAGCCTGCTCATAGCCACCATGTGTCTCTCCATTGCCATCTTCATGATATTAATTTTCAATTCTTTGGAGGCTGTTGTGATCCATTTCTCAAAGCCATGCA
The DNA here is from genome assembly GCA_028646595.1 of Phalanger gymnotis. Lineage (NCBI taxonomy): Eukaryota > Metazoa > Chordata > Mammalia > Diprotodontia > Phalangeridae > Phalanger > Phalanger gymnotis. Next base: position 164,992,939 of record CM053626.1, read on the forward strand.
AAAATACTGGTATAATGTTGCTATTAAAAAGATAGGTTTTTGTTTCCGAGAGAAGCTTAGGGTTATTAAAGGAGCTTTGCAATTTTCTAAATGCATTCTCTTCCTCTTGTTTTAATTCTGGGCCCAACTCGCTCTCCATTTGTACTGTCTGTCGCAGATATATACATATTGATGGGTAAGATCTAGTGGCTGTCTATCCAAATGCAAGTCATAATCTTGGCACTGAGAACTAGCATTGCATAATGGATTAAAAAAGATGACCTCAGATTCAGGAACACTCGGGCTCAATTCCTGACTCTGACACACAATGACTATGTGTGACCCTGAGTCACTGAACATCTCAGGGCCCCCAGGTAACTTCTCTGTGTTGCAAACAGGTGCTGAACTGTACGGGTAGAGGGAGTGCCTCCCTGGGAGCTCCCTCTCCTGATGAAATCACAGGTTCAGTCACAAAGAGATCTTGGCAATTAACATTCTTCATCCATTTGATCTTTCCTATTTGGTGGTCAGGCCAAATTCTTCTGAGTGGTTATGGATCTTTTCCAGGAGGCTCTGCAATTTTTCCGGTCTTTATGAAACCAATCAGAGGATTATGGAACAGAGTTATTTCGGTTGTTATCTCTTTGAAGGGATGTTTATGTACAGTGCTCTAAGGTGTAAGCACTGAGAGGTCATTATCTCAATTTCCCTTCGCTCCTGAGAGATTAGGTGCCCAGAGCTTAGCAGCTTCTCCCATTGATTATTAGTTGATATCGATAAGTCAGACAGATTTAATTAGCTTTTGGAAACGGGTTATTTACTGAGAAGATATCGCAACAACCGAAGAGTAGAAAAATCCCCCTACATCAAGGCACATTCTTCTCTACCACCTCAGACCCTGGGCAGAGTGGGCTCACACTAAAGGTGGTAGCTGCTATGCATTCTTCCCACTAAGTTCCCTTCCAGGAATGGCATGGATGACGGATAAGCTCTCCTTGTTTTCAGGACGCAGCATCTCAACAGCCAGATCAGTCTGTGGCCAGACTGAGTGAAGCAAACAAGTCACTGTTCGGGGCCTCTCTGGCACACTGAGCACCGCTGCCGCAGCCACAGCAAACTCTGAGATAGACTGCCATGGATGGGCCTCTGGGGACCTTGCTGACTTCTAATGCTCATGAGAACATTCTGTCTCTAACACTGCCTCACCTATTCTGAAAAGAAAAAGTACAACAGAAACAGAAGAAACAAAGGTGGCATGTGTTCAAGGCCATGTGGCTGCCAGGGAACAGAGGGGCTTTCCCACCCAGAGGCTTACAGCATTTCTTGCTCATCACTTGAAGGGGAAAGGGGGCAGGGGAAAGATGGGAAGGGGGGAGAGGGAGAGGGAAAGGAGAGAGAGAGAAAGAGAAAGGGGGTAGAGAGAGGAGAGAAGAGATAGGAGGGGGTGGGAAAGGGGGAAGGAAAAGGGAGGGGAAGGTGAAAGGGAGGAGAGGGAAAGTAGGAGGAGAGGAGAAGAGAGGAGAGGGGTAAGGAGGGGAGGGTAAAAGAGGGGAGGAGAAGAGAGGGGAGAGAAAGAGAGGGGAGGGGAGGGGAAGGGAGGGGAGAAAAAAAAGGAGAAAGGGAGGTTGAGTTCCTCTACTGGAGCTTTTGGTATGCATACTCAGTTCTGGCTCTACAGCAAGTTATAATGCTTTTCACTGCTATAAAGTGAATGGACGGGAAATGGTCACCAGACTGACACCTGCATAGCATGTGCTGAGATGGAGAGCTGGGCCCTTCATTATGCAGGAGCAGAGACAAGCTCCCCAGGCAGAACAGATGCATGATCAGAAGAGCTGGGCCCCTGCTGGCCAGTACCTTGTTACAAATGATTTTAGTGCATGGCTGGGAGACACTCTTTGTTGAAAGAAAGCTTTTAAGGGAAGATTCTGATCTACTGAATCAAACTTTTCATTATCATAAATATTGCTTCATAAATAACAGATAATAAGCAGGGTAAAATCTTGTGGTCTCTATGTCTTTGAGTCAACTACAAAATGATAAAGATACGGTCCATTGTAGAAGACTGCTTGCAAAAGCCTGCTTGAGGATGCCTTCGATTCACGTGTAGATAAATCTCATAAAGATTATGCAAGAATGGGAAAATAGCACCTCAGTCTGTAGTTGTCGATGTTCTCTCAGTCGCCGTTTTTCAGCATAAATAAGGTCCAAGATTTTTTTTCCAAGCCTTCATATCTTCCTCTCATTCAGATATTCTGTAAATTAATATCAATACCCTCACAACTGAATCACCTCCAATACAAATTTCTTCTGAAAACCCTTGGTCTAATCCAACTGCTTTCCCCATCTTTGTTCTTATTAGTGGAATGTGCTATTTCGTTCGATCCTCAAAATAGTCCTGTGAGGTGGGTCCTATAACTATACTCTTTTTAAACAAGGAAAGTGTGATTGGGAGAGGTAAAGTCACTCTCCCCAAGAGAATTTTAAGCTGAAAAAGTAGGATTTGAACCCATGTCTTCCTGATTTTAGGCTCAGCATACTATACTTTAACATGTTATATAATGTTTGTTGTTGTTCAGTCATTTCTGACTCTTTGTTGACCCCATTTGGGATTTTCTTGGCAAGGCACTGAAGTGGTTTGCCATTTCCTTCTCCAGCTCATTTTACAGATGAGGAAACTGAGGCAAACAGGGTTGAGTGACTTACCCAGGGCCACACAGCTAATAAGTTATCCGAGGCCAGATTTGAACTCAGAAAGATAAATCTTCCTGATTCCAAGTCTGGCACTCTATCCACCGAGTCACCTAGCTGCCCCATGTTGTATAATTGTTATCCTGTTATTCTCCTGTTATCATATCTATTATCATTCTATATATTAATTTTTATTCTTCCCTGCTTAGGCTAGTGGCAGCCACAGAGATGGCTTAACTTTGCTGGTTTTACCCACAGCTAAAGAGCCTTGTGATCCCACCCTGTTTCCAGGGGCCCAAAAAAGCAGTTGGCTTACAGGCATATGGAGTAAACTGGCTGATAACAACAGCTTATATTGGTCCTCAGTCACCTTTTGACCTGATCATCTCTTGGGTTTAAAAGTTAACTTTTTTCCCTTTTAAATCCTCTTCTCTCCTGTTCAAGAATATACTTACCTTTGACCATGGGCAATTCACTTCCACTCCCAAGACTTTAGTGTCCCCTTCTATAAAATGAGGGAATTGAACAAAATGATCTCCGATGCTGCCTCTAGCTCTAACTCCACTGATCCTACAAAACCAGGCCCAGCCCTTGGAACAGATGAGGGAGCAGATGGCCGCCAAGGGCCTGGCCATGCTAGGGCAATGAAGAACAGAAAGAACAGCCCTGTCAGTATCGCAGATTTAGAAATGGAAGGAGCCGTAGAGGTAATTTCATCCAAACCCCTTATTTCAACAGATGAAGAAATCAAGATAAGGTCACATAGGCAGTAAATGGCAGACCTGAGATTTGAACTTGGGTCTTCTGACTCCTGGCTCAGCCCTTTCTCCACTGTACCAGGATAGAAACTGGAAAGTGAAATCTGCTACAGGAGGGCAAAAGATGGAGCTATCCTAAGAAAATGATCTCCCAGACCCTGTTCAGAAACACAATCACATTTCACCAAAGGAGTCTCAGGACCCCAGCGTAATCCAGTGCTACCACAGAGTCTACCCTACCTCTGTCAGTCCAAGCCTGGGGTCAGGAAGACTCATCTTCCTGAGTTCAAATCCAGCCTCAGACACTTACTAACTGTGTGACCTTGGGTAAGTCACTTAACCCTGCTTGCCTCAGTTTCCTCATCTGTAAAATGAGCTGGAGAAGGAAATGGCAAACCACTTCAGCATCTTTGCCAAGAAAACCCGAATGGGGTGACAAAGAGTATTTCATGACTGAAACCACTGAAGAATAACATTTCAAAAGCCTCTTCTACAGAAGCTACAGAAACTGTTAGCCTAAGAGCACAGAAACAAGATTTTAGACTAGACCCTGTCATTCTATGAGATGCTTCTCCCTATAAAGTCAGAGAGAGTAAATGTGAGTTTAACTCTATGACGAGCTATGAAATAAACTAAGGAGAAGAGAGGGAGAAAGAAGGTAAGGAGAAACTTCTTTCTTGTTAGAACTGCCTTAACTGCTATTTTTATGAAGAGACATTACAGAGATAATTCATGAGGAGTCATCTATAAAGAACCTGTTTCCCTGTCATGGCTGGAGAGAGACTGGATGAAGTATAAGGACAGAGAATGAAGAGGATTCTTTCTTTAGAGAACCATTTTGATCTTTATCTCGTGAAGAGGATGAAGATGACTCTTGAAAAGAGACTTGGTGTCTTGAGATAATTGAAGAGTAAGACTGTATTAAATGAGAAGTCAAGAGTTGGAGTGATGGTCACATGTGACTCTGACCTTTCTCACAGCTAAAAATGGTAAATAATAATTTATTTCTTTGTGTTGTTGCTGTTGATTACCTTGTTTATAAACTGCATAGGCAGTAAATTTAATTTTTATATGAGCCCCCCAAAATTAAGTGTTATGCTATATAAAGAGGTATGGCAAATAGGAAAGTGGTTTGTTTCTCCAATTTAGTAAACAGTATTTAATAAACTGGGGTTGGGGCACAAGCTAACTGATTAATGATTTAGAATGTTGCAGTTTAATAATTATTGAGGAAATATCCAAACATGCCACTGAGTTATGCCAGAACTTGATAACAAGTTGAGGAATGAGCTGCAAGTGAGTGTGGTCGACCTCAGGTCCATGTAACCTTGCTACAGTGAAATAACCCACCAGCTAGAATGGTATGCAGGTATTCAAGAAAGACTAGTACCTCTGCTGTGAGGGCTACTGGCTCCTTTTCAGGGCTCCTTTCTACATTTGGTGTTTATCTTTCACCCAAATCTCACCTGTGGCTCCAAGAAGCTGTAGCATGCGCAGCAGCCACACCCTAGTAAACCATCTTGGCAGAAGGGCTAAACCAGGTTAAGGGTAACCAACAGGCCTCAGACCAGTCAGTGAGTTAAGGGGTGTCTACCCCAAGCATGTGAAGACTTCCCCTAGTGGAACAGGTGGATGAGAACAATTTGTTCCAATGGCCATGAAGGCAGCTGAAGCAGGAGCTGTAGAGTGCTTAGAGCTTGGTCAGACATCAACGACACCAAGGTCATCCTCTGCATCCCAGACCATCACCAGTCATCCTGACTCTTGTCTTGGCACTGGACTCTGATGACTCTGGAAGAGAGAGTGAGGCCAACTCTGCCTCACTTAATCCAATTTAGATGTGAGTCAGAAGACATCACTCATGCTACTTTACCATTTTTACCTACCTCAGAGTCCTGTGTCAACAGGCAAGTGACAAAGCAGTAGGTATGGATCCATGGGAGCTGCAGTCCCACCTTGCACACAGGTGGCCCAGGCCACAGGGTCGTCTTCTCACTGGACTGAAGCAGCAGTGATATTTGACAGTCCCCTGGGTGTCCGAGCAGCCTTTTTTAAAGACTGCTCCTCCTAGAGTAAGAAAGGGGCTATAAAAGGTGCCCCCAAATTTTATATTTCACCTAACCTAACCTGTCCTCCATACTTTGGCAGGTGGGGATGCTATCCTGTGCTCTAAACACACACACACAAAAAATCTACAAAAACTTTCATGAAGTTAATTCCACTCACCATTGGTACACGGAATGTGCTTATACTTACAGACAACACTAAATCCAGTAGATCTGAAAGACAAACATATCTTGTTTCAAAAGAACTCAGTAGACATCACATCTAAATAGTAGCCCTGAGTGAAAGAAGGCTGGCAAATGACCAGCTTACCAAAGTTGCAGCTGGATACAAGTTTTTCTGGAGTGGCCGCAGTGAAGTGGGAGTACTGTGAAGCAAGGATAGGTTTCACAATCAAAAGGAAATTCCCAAAAGCCATGAACAACAGGCTCGTGTTAATGCTATTACCATTTGCAAGTAAGTGCCATACCACCTTCATCAGTGCATATGTTCCCACCATGATGAACTCTGGTGAGGTCAGAGAAAAATTTTATGAAGACCTGGAGACCTTCATCATCAACATGCCAAAAGAGGACAAGCTTGTAATTATGGGTGACACAGACTATTGGCAGGGGGTCTTTGAGAGGAATGAAGTTGGAAACAGCAACAGTAATGGTCACTTTCTACTGAAGACTTGTGCATCATACAACCTTCTTATCACCAACACTGTCTTTTGTTTACATAACCACAATAAAACTTTGTGGATGCACCTTTGCAGCAAAGTTGGCATTTAATAGACTAGGTCATTGTAAGGAGAAGAAATAGGATGTGAGAGTAACAAAAGTGATGTGTGAATGTGTTGTGCAAAGTGCTGGACCGACCATAGACATTCTGTCCAAGCTAAACATTCACATTCAAGACAACCACCAGAAGACTTAATATCAACAGATTCAAAAGTTCTCCCAGCATGAACAGTTCGTTGCTAACTTGAAGGGAAAGCTGAGCCAAAACACGGTTGACAACAGTGGAGCAGAAAAGGAATGGGCAGCTTTCAGAGACTTGATGTACAGCACCGCATATACTCATCTGGGCCAAAACACTCACAAACGTCAAGGTGGGTTTGACAAAAATGATGGGGAAATTCAAAAGCTGCTAAATGAAAAACCAAGAACTCCACCAAGTTTACCAGCAAGGTAGTTTATCTGTCTTTAAGAAGGTAGCATTGAACTCCATCAAAGGTAAAGTACAAGCAAAGCTTAGAGAGATATAGGATTCTTAGCTCCATAAGAAGGCAGATAAAATTCAGTTTAATACTGATGGCAACAATCTAAAGCTCTTTTATGATGCCCCGAAGGCTATTTATGGGCCAAAGACCTATGGTGCATCTCACCTAGTTAGCCACACCGATTAGTGATAAGGACATGATCCTAAAGAGATAAGTTTAACACATATACAGTGTTCTCAACAGACTGTCATCAGTCAATGCTGAAGCCATTGACCATATATCTCAGGTAGAAGTCAATCCCTCTCTAGCTAAAATTCCAACTAAAGAGGAGGTTTTGGAATGCTGATAGGCTCCCTTTGCAGGGCAAAGCACCTGGTGCTGATTCCATTCCAGCAGAGATTTAACAAGGCACGGGGTCCTCAGCTCATACAAAAGTTGACTGAAATGTTCCAGGTTATACGGAAAGAGGTTATCCCCCAAGAATTCAAGGATGCCTCCACTGTACATCTCTATAAAGGAAAAGGAAATAGGTTGTCCTGTGACAATCACGGCAGGGAGATGGGGGCGGGGGGCAGGGTCCTTTCCTAGCAAGATTCTTGCCAGATTCCTCCTTAATAGGCTGATCCTTCACCTGGAAGATGGTCATCCACAGGAGAGTGGTTTCAGGAAGGGCAGAAGAATGGTCGATATGGTGTTTGCTGCCCAAGAAATGGACGGGAGCAGAACAGAGCTCTATACACAGCATTCATCAACCTGGCCAAGGCCGTTGATACTGTCAGTCAGGAGGGCTTGTGGAAGATCACGGCAAAATGTGGTTGACCAGAGAAGGTCATCGGTATTTACATCGGTTTCGTGACCGCGTGCTTGCCTAGGTTCTGGACGATGGACGGTGCTCTCACGCTTTCCCAGTCACCAATGCAGAAAAGCAAGGCTGAGGGCTTGCTCTTGTGTTTTTTAGCATGCTGTTTTTCAGCGATGTTATCAGATGCCTTCAATGACGATGAACAAGGCAACAAGGTCAGCATTAGTGATCAATTATTCAACTTGAAAAGGCTACAAGCCAAGACTAAGGTGGAGGGAGAGTTGGTGCATAACTATTTGTTGCGGATGATTGTGCACTCAGTGCAGCCTCTGAGGTTGAAATACAGCAAAGTATGGAGCAATTCTCTGTGGCTCATGATAATTTTGACCTGACGATTAACACCAAGAAAACAGAGGCTCTCCACCAGCCCTGCATGGAATCATCAGTTACAGCAAATGGAGAAATTCTGAATGCGGATCATTTACCTTGGCAGTATACTTTCCAGGGACGTACAAATAGATGATGAAGCTGACTCATGCATTGCCAGAGCTTGGTGTTTGGGAGATTCTGAAGGAAAGCTTGGGAGAGAAGAAGTATTAGACTGCCTATCAAACGAAGGTCGACAGAGCCATGGTGCTGACCTCACTGTTGTATGCCTGTGGACCCCAGACAGTCTGCCAGCGCTGCACCAGGAAACCAGATCACTTCCATTTGAATTCTCTCGAGAGTATCCCCAAGATCAGCCAGCAAGAGAAGGTGCCGAACACTGAGGTCTTCTCTTGAGCTAAAATGCCAAGCACTCAAACTCCGCTGCAGACAGCGCAACTTCAGCGGGCCAGCCACATTGAAGGCCCAATGTTTGTTTGCTTAGGAGACTATTTCATGGAAAACTCACGCAAGAGCTCGCACGGAAGTCAAAGAAATGACACAAGGACGCTCTCAAGTTCTATCTGACGAGAATTTGAGACCTGAGAGACTCTGGCACAAGACTGCCCAGTGTGGCGCACTGCGCTCTGTGAGCAAAGCAGAATTACAACAGCTCAAAAGAAACATGACACGCACAGATTTAGGGACATTTCCACTCCGAGTGTTCGCATGGACCATTCACACTTGACCTGTGGTAGACCCTTCCCAGTTCTTATTGATCGAATCAGCCACGGCGGGACACGCTATGCCTCGACTCCTCTTTGAGAATAAAGGATGGCCACCACCACCTGAATGAGCACAGTGGGCTGATCTGTAGATCGCTCCTTAGCTCGAGCCCTGAACATGCTCGAGGATCTTTACAGGGTGGAGAACGTGAGGCCTCGAGGCTACATGCAACCTTCTAGGTCCTTGGGAGCGGCCTTTTGACTGAATCCAAACTTCACAGAACAAATCATTTAGGAGATTCGTTCTGTGAAGTTTGGATTCAGTCAAAGGGCGACATTTGGGGACCTAAAGGGCCACATGTGGCCTCGAGGTCACAGGTTCCCCACCCCTGCGTAGATAACTTGACCCTTTGCGTGGGCAGAGACTCCCTAGCAGCTCATTACGTGCTATGTCATAGCTTTCCTTCCCAAGAAACTTATCCCCCTCCCCTTCAAAAGGCAAGATTTCCTCTTAAAGCCCAGTATGATCAATTGGGGAATGGCTGAACAAGTTGTGGTATATGAATGTAATGGAATACTATTGTACTATAAGAAATGGGGAAGATACAGACTTCATAATAACCTGGAAAAAACTACATGATATAATGCTGAGTGAGAGGAGGAGAACCGGGAGAACATTATACACAACCACAGATATATGGATTCTGTGATGACTAACCTTGATGGACCTCCCTCTTCTCAGCAATACAAGGTTCAGAGACAACTCCAAAGGACTTATGAGGGAGAGAGCTATCTACATCCAGAGAAAGAACTATGGAGACTGAGCACAGATTGAGGCAAACTGTTTCCCCTCCTTTTTTTTTCTCTTTTGTTTTTGGTTTTTTTTGTTTGTTTGTTTTGTTTCTTCTTTCTCATAATTCATCCCATTGGTCATAATTCTTCTTTACAACTTGACTATTGTGGAAATAAGTTCGATGCAAAGTTATATGTAGAAGATACATTGGATTCCATGCCATCTTGGGGAAAGAGGGGTGGGGAAGAAAATCTGGAACTCAAAATCACATGGAACTGAGTGTTGTAAACTAAAAATAAAAAATCTTAATTAAAAAAAAAAAGCCCAGTATGGGCTGTGCAGCTGCCTTCCAAAGAAATGAAAAATGGCTACCACCTTTAAACATCATAGTTACTGGTGTGCTGGGAATACCTGGTCCCAAGATTTATTCTCTTCCTCTCGCCAATAAACTTTCTTTTCCATTAAATGTGTGATTCTCAAGGAGGCATTTAGGTGACACATTGGATAGAGTGCTGGGCCTGGAGCCAGGAAGACCTGGGTTCAAATCCAGCTTCACACACCTGTGTAACCCAGGCAAGTCATTTAACTTGTCTGCCTCAGTTCCCCCAACTATAAAATAGGGTAGGCATCCTATCCCACAGCGTGGTTGTGAAGATTAAATGAGATAATATTTGTAAAGCACTTAGCACAGCGCCTGGCACATGGTAGGCACTTAATAAATGCTTGTATAACCTGAATCCCAAAGCCCATTAGTATGGGATTCTCTTTTTGTTGGTGAAAATCCATGCCCTGTTGCCTGCATGAGGATCAAGGTAGAGTCAGCAAAATTCGGAGAAATGAGAGCTACTCTCTTCAGTCTTCAGACTAGAGTCTTTTTGGCCTCCACAGTCATTTCAGGTGCTCCTGGTTTTCAGCTTTGAGACAAAAGATTGATGGCTGAAGGGAGAAGACTTTGGAAAGAAGCAGATATGACAAGAGCTGGCGGTCTCCATCATGTCCCTGTCCTCAGCTTTGTACACACTTGAATGAGATACTCCTATATACGCCATCTCTCATTTTTGTTTTGGGTTTCTTTGGTACTTGTTATACATGTTCATTGTTGAACTGGATTTGGTGAGAAGGGAGTAAAGCCTTGGAGAAAGGAGAATGGGCCCTCCTTCCCTCATTAATGAAGAGCAAACAGAAGTTTAGCATGAACCTGAAAACCACATCCCGTAGCCTTAATATTTATGGGAGCAGAGAGATATAATTCTAGCCTGGCACTCCCTCTCTCTGAGGAGAGCAGAATGGTCAGCCTCTGCCCTTCACCTCCTGGCAGGAATTAAAGTCTCCCTTGGAAAACAGTTGCAGGGAGAAGAGTCTAATCTATTACTGTCTCCTTTTAAGCCATACATGACGCTTCATGCTACGTGTCAGGGATAACCTCATTATCCTAGTTTCTTTCTTTCCTTCTCAAATTCTCCAGCCAGTTTGCACTAGCAACTCCAACATGGACTTACAAATAATTTAGAATTCTTCCTCTACTCCCTTCCTAGTCTGCCTTTTAGAAACAGAACGACGAGCAGACTCCAATAGCTATGTGTTATGTTTTTTTCTTTTTAATATACTATCAATACTGTTATTAAACCTTAAAATGTCATCTAAAGAGATAACAGTTCTAAGGGGGTTCCTAGGAGCTAGAAGTGGAAGGAGAAAGAGTATGGCTTGGTCCCCTTCATCTTGCTCTACATTACCCCATTTGCGCTCCCCCAGATAAAGCAGGAAGTTAGAGCAGAAAAGGGGAGAATGGATCTCTTCTTCCCTGGGGGTTAAGGCAGGGTACTCTAAGCTAGTCTTGTCACAGATACCTTGTGCCATTGTCAGATGGGTAATAGCGGGGCTATGGGCTCTCCTTTCCCTACATCACTGTCCCAGACACCTGGGCTTCCCTTCCTCATACGTAGTGGACATCCAGTCCACAGTTCAACCAATACTGGAAAAGAATGAGGGCTCAGGCCCAGCTGCTCTGGGCTCCCAGTCGATGCTATACTCCTGCCATTCTCCATGGCCTTGGAGGTTAAAGTCCTCTGGATCCCAGGGTTAGAAGGGGGAGGAGGGAATTTGGTCATATTCCCCAAAGACAGCGGAAACTCAGAAGCCATCTGTAGACAAAATGCTTGCATTCAGTTTAGCTCTTAGACCTCTGGTTCTCTCTGACCTGTGGCACAGGCACAAAACTGGAGGAGGGGATTTCCAAATTACCCTTTTCATTCAGGGGCCTTTGAACAACTTGAAGATCTTGCCCTGTGTTGGAAATCTGTTTTAACTTATGAGAAACAGGCATGGGGGCCCAGGAAGAGAGCATGGTGGGTGTCAGGAGCCTATGCAATGAGAGGATAGTTATATTTTTCAACACTGGATCCTTCAACTGCTGTCTCTGATCCTGAATATACAATACAGCTTAGAGTTTAAGGCATTTCCAAGGAACCACACAATGGTTCTCTTCTTGGGGAGACCTCTGCGGCTTTGCCACAGAGGGCAACTCTGTGGGCTAGGGAAGTCCCTTTATGCTCTCCCACCCCACTTCCAGCCATGAGCTAGCCCAGAAGAGGCATTTAAGAGTGACGTGTGGAAAATGAGACAGATTGAACCCAGGGGTCTAGGGGAAGGAATGAGAAGGGTAGTGGAACAAGCAAGTGAAAGAGATCGGAGGAAAAAAGGCAGAAATGGGCAATAACTCAAAAAGAAAGAACTTTAAACAGTCGGGTCAGGACATCTCACCTCTTAAACCAGGATCTATTTTTTCTTAGTCAAGTCAACAAGCATTTATTATGGGCCAGGCACTGCACTAAGTGTGGGATACAAATATACAAGCAGAGACTGCCCCTGCCCTCAAGAATCTTCCATTCTAGTACTAGAAAACAACCTAGAAAAGGGAACTGAAAAGAAAGGGGAACAGGCAGTGACAGCAGGACGGTGCCAAGAGAGAAATAAAGACATGGCTGGCCTGGGCATGTTCCTTAAAATCGAGGTGCTGGGAGGAACCAGCCAGTTAGAGGAAGGGGCTTCAGGGGCAGAGAGTGCTTCCAGTGTGAAAAGTCCAGGAGTCGAGTCAAATACCAGGGGGAAGGGGGTTGTGTTTCATAGCAGAAAAAGCCTGGAGAGTCAGGAGTGGATTGAAACAAGCAAGAATAACACCTACTGTTGGCTTTGAACTTCACAATCACTAATCCCTGAGAAAAGTCTCAGTGATTGTGAAATGGAGGGAGGGAGGGAGGAAGGGAAGGAAAGGGAGAGTGGGAGGGGGTGGAGAGGGAGAGAGACACAGAGAGAGAGACAGAGAGAGGGGGAGAGACAGAGATAGACAGAGAGAGAGAGAAAGAGAGAGAGAGAGGGAGGGAGGAAGGGAGGGAGGAAGGGAAGGAGAGAAGGGGAGAGTGGAAGAGAGAGAGAAAGAGAGAGAGGGAGGGAGGGAGGAAAGAAAGGAGGGAAGGGGAGAGTGGGGGAAAGAGAGAGAAAGAGAGAGAGACAGAGAGAGAGAGAGAGGGAGAGGGAGGGAGGGAGGGAGGAAAAGAGAGCTAATGGGTAGGGGATTGGCCTCAAAGTTTACGGATAGGACACCGGACTCAGGGTCAGAAAGACCAGGGTTCAAATCCTTCCTCAGATACCTACTGGTTGTATGAGCCCTGTTCCTCCCCTGTAAAATTAGGGGTTTGGCCTGGAGGGTCTCTGATACTCCTTCCCAACTCTAAATTTATGATCCAAAGACCTAAATTCAAGTCCAGCCTCCAATGCTTCCTGCCTGTGGGATGATAGGAAAGTCATTTAACCTTTCAGTGCCCCCAGACAATTCTCTAAGACCATAACCGGTTTCTCTGGGAGTTCCCTGCACTGATAAAATCACAACTCTGGATAAAAATGGTACAAAGAGACTATACCCTGAGTTTGGGTGGCTGGGCGGCATAGTGGATAGTGCCAGCCCTGGAGTCTGGAAAATCTGAGTTCAAATTTGACCTCACATACTTACTAGCTGTGTGACCCTGGGCAAGTCACTTAACCCTGTTTGCCTCAATTTCCTCATCTGTATAATGAGCTGAAGAAGGAAATGGCAAACCAGTCTAGTATCTTTGCCAAGAAAACCCCAAATGGGGTCACAAAGTGTAGGACACAACTAAACAACAACAAAGCCCAAGATTTCACTCCACCCATGGAGTACACTGCACTTGAAAAAATTCTTTATCAGTCATCAATGGCCAGTCATAGATAAAATAAGTAAGCACCAGAGGAAAGCACTTTCCACTGGTTTTGCCAATGCAAAACCTTCTCTGGGGCAATGAATAAGTCCTCCTCTGAGAGAAGTCAGCCATGACTTTCCCAGCTGGAGAAATTTAAGTCAGATCTACAGGGTGCTCCTAAAGTCTGGACACATAGGCAAAAATGCATTATTTTCAAGAAATGAAATTAATGAAATTTTCAACAACATTTTATTTAATGGAATATTAACAAATAACATCTTCTATATGATTTCCCTCATTTGTGATGCAAAGATTGATGAGCTTTGCAGGATTCACATAAACTTGATGCAATAACTCCACATTGCCATCAATTTTAGCACATTCATTCTTTATGCGTTCAATCAAGTGTGTTGCATCTGTGATTTTCACTGAGTACGCCTTCTTCTTCAGCATGCCCCAGAAAAAGAAGTCAAAGGGGCTGAGGTCGGTTAATATTCCAAATATTTCAAAATATGCATTTTCCTATGTGTCCAGACTTTAGGGACACCCTGTAGTTGTGAGCTGCTTGACATAAGGTATTGGAAGGACTGTGGAACTCGAGAACTTCTGATCTCTAGGGTTGCCAGTAAGTTCCCCGTGTCCCAACACTTCTCCAGGGTGGAGGCAGTACCAAGTAGATTTGAGGTGACCAAAGGCATTCAGCTTGTGGACACGTGTATGGTTCTAAGCCGCCACTTTCTCCTCCTCAATAACTGGTTTCATCAACCCTGTGACTGGTGATAACACCTTAATCATTCATTTTTAATTTTAATCATTTCATTTTACACATCCCACAAACATTTATTAGGTACCTACTATATGCTAGACACTATGCTAGATACGAAGATATAGAAAATATATCCCTACCTTCCAGAAATTTACAATCTGGTAGCTTCTACTCACTAACTCTATAGTGAAACTGTTCTCTTCAAGATCTCATCAATGCCCTCCAGACAGATTCAAGAGTCTTTTCTAAATCCTCATAATCTTGAGCTTTTTGTAGAATTTGGACATTTGGCCAAGTGTCGTTTTTGAAATTTTCTTCTTCTCTAACTTCTTTGATATCAAAGTTATCCAGATTCTCTTCTCCCTGGCCTTCTCTTTGTATCTATCTCTGTCTCTGTCTCTGTCTCTCTCTCTCTCTCTCCCCCTCTCTGTCTCTCTGTTTGTCTATCTTTTTCTCTGTCTCTGTCTTCTTTCTGTCTCTCTCTCTTTGTATCTCTCTATCTCTCTGTCTTTTTCTGTCTTCTTTCTCTGTCTCAGTCTCTATCCACCCCCCTCCCACCACCTCCAGCCCCCCCCCCGACT
>CM053626.1:165008381-165029056 GCA_028646595.1 Phalanger gymnotis
GAAGCGATCTTGCTTCGTGACCCTTGAGACTTTATTTCTCCCCTTTGAGTTCTCTTTCTATAAATGAGTATTCAGAAAAACTGTTTTTCGGCAAAGGGATTGGGAAGACTGGCATTTTGTTTTTAATGACCTGAAGATCTTTGTAAACTGTAACTCATCGATAATGAAAGACTGGTGCCAAATTTCCCAGAGAAAACACTCCTGGGGAAGAAGATCTCAGGAAGGGAGGCTAGGCAAGAGAGGTTTTAGTAAAATGAGATCTATTTTCTAAGTGAAAATCCTATCACTAAAAAGAGCTCTGGATTCCCCCCATCCCATATGGGCCTGGGGGATTGGTACCTCCTGCTTTGGCCAGCTGTCAGCAGGAAGGGTACTCTGCAAATTTCCCTGAATCATCTCTCTTCAATCCCTCTCTGATCCGAACTCCCTCTAGTACTGACAGTTGCTCTCTGGGGTGCACTCTATGGGTTCCTATTGATCATAATTCAGGTCAGGGACTCTCAGATGCTCCCCTTCCCATACTCCCTCCTTTATTTTAACACCTTGCCAAGGAAACTAGATGGAAGCATTTCATGGGGAGGACTTGGTCCAAGCTTTGTCGTTCTATCTTGGTACTGGGTCATATCTATAAGAAGGTGGTGAAAAGAGCCGCTCCAATTTTCCCTTCTTCAAGCTTGGTTTCCTTTCGTTAGAAGCCCCAGATTGACTCTTCTTTTTCTGAGCACCAGGTGGTAATTAAGGCTACCTACCAAGATGGAGTCATAGGCTAAGCCAAAGGTACAGTCACTCGGTTGTGCTGGTGACTCACGCTATTCATAGGTCTGGAGCAGGACAAGACCTTAGAGATGGTCTGGTCCAACTCCTTCATTTTACCGAGGAGGGAACTGAGGCCTAGACTGGGAAAGTGACTTATCCCAAATCATACAACTAGTAAGCAACAAGGCTAGGATATAAATCTGGGTCTTGGAACTCTAAAACCAGCTTTCTTACCACTGCACCATGTTGGGTAGGGGAAGCCAAGGATCCTTTGGAATACAGCTGAAAAGATAATTTTCTCTAACACTAAAAAGTACCCAAACCTGGGTTGGTACAGAACAAGAATGTAACTCCTCAGCCTGGTGATTAGTGACTGAGATAGTGGGACCAAAAAAATAAAGCAACTTTACTGAAGATCATAGATGTATACCTGTATTTCTTTAGGAAAAAATGTAACCCAGAAAGCAAGTAAAGAGCTTGATGGAATTAGAATTTAAATTAGAATTCAGAATGCTTGGTGTTCTCATCACCATCCAACCTACCTTTAGCTGATAACTCAAAGATCATTCAGATTGAACCCTTAATTTTTGTGATGCAAATAACCTACTACTTATGATGTAGGTAACCCTGAAGTCCCTATGGGGTGTCAATATACTAGTAGTCTCTGGTACAGTTCATGGCCATAGGTCCTTGGCAGGTGTCTTGTGGGTTCCCCAGGGACAGAAAGTTGAAAGACAAACATCTGCAGTGTTTTTGCTGTTGAACAAATTAAATCTATTACACAAACTCCTTGGGGGGTGACTGGTGTATTGAGGGCCATCTCACAAAATGTGTAATGTTGCCTTTCTTGCTTTTGGATGACCAGCTTTTGGACATTTCGGAGATGTCAAATTTCCTGGCTATTTCTATCTTTGTGGTGATTCAGTATGAAAAGGGCTTGTCATTTTGATATGATCAACTTGGGAGATTCCTTATTCTTTCCCCCATGCCCTATAGCAGAAGGTGGGCGGAGGTGAGTGGCAGGGTGTTGTATCTGTTAAAAGCATGAGACAGTTTCTCTTTTTCAAGTCTTTATACAATAAGCAGTATTCTGTTTCTCTCAAATTCCTTAGGGATGGGGGATGGGCAGTGTTCTGTGGGTACCACTCTTTCATCCTCCCTTGGTAGAGCAGGGGTTCAAGTAGGCAAGCTTTCACTCAGCCCCTGACTGCCTTTTCCATTTTGTGTTTCCTTTCCTGAATAGCTAGGTGACCAAACATTGGTTTTGAGGTAGGTGAGTCCCAGTTTGGAGGCAACCTTGTGAGTTTGAGAGGTCTGGGGCTCCTGGATCCAGTGAGTAGATGAACTGATGTGCATCAAGGGAAGTTTCTGCCTCAGAGAAGACCACCAAGAAGAGGAGCCCAAGGCTCTTGCCTGGATTGTCAGAACACATGGACTTTGAGGCCGACAGTGCAGAGCTAAGGGGAAATGTAGAACACTTAATCAGCAGTCCAGCAAACTGAGTTATGTTCTGATGAGGTTTAAGTATCAGCCTTCTAGCTATTTGTAACAGTAGCTATAAGTTAAATTACTGAATCCTTTTCTGTCATTATGCACTGTGAGCCTTTGATGTCTTTTAACATTTCTTTGTGTGTAGGAAATAAATATTTGTCCCATACCTGATTCATATTGTACAACGAAGTGATTTTCTGCTCCCCTCTTTTAAGGATCCTCTAGACATGAGCCCAAACCAAAGCTTTAAGTAGATTTTCCCCAGGAGTGAGGTGGGAGGCAATGAGGCAAAGAGTGTAAAAAAAAAGTGAGTCTAGATCCCTGTCTCAGGCTCCCCAAAGACTAAACCGGGTCTAGACCACATCTAGTGTGGGCCCAGAGCAGAGGGGCTCCCTAGGGAGGGGATGCAATGCTCCAGCCCCTTGGACCCACAAGTGATTCTTTTTATTAGACTAAGAACCAGGAGACCTCAGAGAGTGGAGGGATGTAGGGAGAGAAGGCAGAGGGGCTGTCTCACACACTTGTTGCCCACAGAGAGTTGATTCTGAATGCAGGAAAGGAGATGGAAGTGGTCATTTTTACTTGTTCTTTTAGAACAGGAGATTCATCATGTTGTCCAACCCTAATTGAAGGCTGTGAGTAAAGGGCATGAGGACAAAAGCATGTGGCAAACAAACACAGAACGGATAAAAAAAAATCTAAGTGAAGAACGTAGAGCACAAATAACTCAATGTAATACAGCCAGAGTGCTGGGGAGGGGAGACAGGACTGCCCACAAAATAAAGCTCTTCCTAACCCAGAAGAACCACATCCTAATCCAAATTTCTTATAACCCTGGGATTTTCACGTCCTGCTGTGTTGTAATCATTGGAGGGCTGGAGGGGTGGGATTCTTAGTCCCTTAGGAAGGCCACTCTAACATGAAAGGGGTTTCACTGTTGTCAAATGGAGCTGTCAGGAAATAGCCAACATTTGGCTGGAAAAGATGGACTTAGCCAGAAGAGAAGCTAGAGAGGTTAGAGAGGAAAAAGGAAACAGACTGCTGGGGTGATAGAGAGGAAAACCTAGGTCACCTCTCCCCCAGAGAGGAAATCACTCCTCTTGAACCATCAGAGTATGATTTAGGGACACCATTGCCTCATGACCCCTACAGCCACAAGGACAGCCATTAGCTATGGAGCTAGAATAGCTGTTAGCACCACTAACACAAGCAACTCAGAGATTCTATCCTCAAACATAGAATGAGAACTAGAGGACAAAAAAAAAGAAAACAAACAAAAAAACTTTAGAAATACCCTTCCCCACAAATCTCGAATCACAGACATCTCCATCTATTCCATTCAGAATGCTTACCTGGGACAAGATTTCCCTAAGACAATCCCTAGCTCCACCCTGTCCCAGTTGCCATCCAGAGTGTCCGAAAGCCACCACCTGGCACAAACACATGCCAGAGTGCCTTTTGTTCATCAGCATGCCGATGGTGATGGTGATCCCTGGACTGCCAGCTCCATGGCTGTCCTGGGATGTAAAATGAAAGTTACTGTGTCACCTAATACAAATGCCTCAACAACCAGCTTCTGAGGCAGGAAGGAAGGAAAAAAGAGGTCTCTGCAACAGCTCAGTGTTCACCTATCAGAATCTGGGTTTCCTTATGATGTTCAAGCAGGAAAGATGCTATAAGACCCAGAAAAAAGAGGGCATTGACCCTAAAAGTGGTGAGGAACCAGCTGTCTGAGGTCAGAGGGCTCTGGAGGGAGGGTTGAGATTATTACACTATGATCCCAGAATTCGTCATTTCTGGACCTAGTTATATGATTTACTTGCCCTAACATGTACCTCCCCAATCAGAGGTTTAAACCACCCCCATTCATGAACACAGCTAGGAACCCCTAGGAGGGCATGGCTTTGAATAAAATGGTCAAGTAGAATGACTGAATAAGAGAGAAAGCTCCAGTTTTATTTCTCATTTTTCCACTGCCATTTTGAGGGCAATAATTTATTCCTCATCTCAATGATACCATATGTAAAAGAGGAATGCTGTAATGATGTTTGACCAGTAGGGATCTAACAGGGGTCATGAGGGTGAATCAGTTGTGCAAAGCCTTAAAAAAAAATCAATGGTTTAATTACTTCATTAAAACATTCCTTTATTTTCTTTCCATATTCTCTTCCACTAAAATAGGGTGAAAGAAAACCAGATCAAGGAAGCTGAAAACAAGGATTGGACCGATCTGACATCACCAAAAGGATGGCCTCCTGATTCTTTTCCCAGGTTTACAACCAAAGCAAGAATCAAGATATAATTTCTCCCTGACTTGTCTCCCTCCCTAGTGGGATCCCTAAATTCCCAGAACAACTGAAATAGTGCTGCAGCGCCCTCTAGTGTTTGCTTCTTAAATTACATGCTGAGGTTGGTCCTTGGTTGATTCCAAATGCCCAATTGGAAAAGCTGCTAATTAGGTAGAGTTGGAAGGAGGTGGCAACAAAACTCATCCAAGAAATCCAACCCTTGGAATGCTTTCCTTCCATAGAGCCAAGTATCTTGCAAAAAGTATTTTCCCTTTCCTTCTTTAGGCACTGCAAATTAGAGCCACTCACTGCAGCAATTGGAATGAGTTATCTTTGTGAGTGCAGAGTTTCAAATTAGTTTCTCTAACCTATTTCAGTTCCTGCATTTGATGGTAAATGCCTTTCAAGAGGAGTATGTGGTAGCCCAGAATATGCATTAGAGAGTGGAAAAGGAAAGAGCCAAGGCATAGACTTACCTTTCCCAAAGATATTTATTAGATTTTTTTTTTAACAGCCAGCTAGAGATGGGAGCAGTATGTTTATGGGTCTCCAAATCTGCAACCAGACTGGAGTGATGGTGTGACTCTTCTAAGTTGGCTTCCCAACTAGCTCTTTTGTAAAGGAAAAAATCCCATGCCTGAGGTATGGTAAAAATGAGATTACCTTTCGAGAGGTTCCAAATTGGTGGGGGAGGTGAGGTATTAAGCGTTACCTCTGCTTCCAGATCAATCTATGTTTTGATGGGTTGAGAGGAATGAATATGGGCTTGTCATGTTTCTCATATCTCATGTCATGAGTACACTAATGTATTCAAGTTTGGCAAACAGCCTCTCCTGATCTCCTAGGATGTAAGGTCCTCCCTCTCTAAAGTAATTGAATTAATTTTTTAAATAGTATTTTATTTTTTCCCCAATTACATGTTAAATTTTTTTTAACATTTTCTAAAGTTTTGAGTTCCAAATTCTATTCCTCCCCCTCTCCCCCTTCCTGAGAAACTTCACTGTATTTAACTACCTTTTGCTTATTTGTATCTATTCTCTTAATATTGTTTATATATTTGTTGCCCCGGTTAGAATGTAAAAGCTCCTTGAAGGCAGCATTTGTTTCTTCTTTTGCTTTTGTATCTCAGATGCCTAGTCCAGTGCTCAGCAATAAGTGTTTGGTGATTGATACAGAAGATCATATATATGATCCCAGATGCTATGGGACATTTGGGCCTCAATAGATACTTACCTATGAGATTAAAATTGGAGAAAAGTGGGGAGAGGATACTTTCTTGGCTGATGTCATGGATGAAAGCAAAAACAAAGCAATAATCAAGACTACATAGGTATACAAAATAGTGTGAAGAGGTGAATGAATGAATGAAACAGCATTTATTAAGTGATTGCTGTGTGCAAAACACTGTCCTAAACACTGGAAATAAGGTACAAATAGATGCCTAGTGACAAGGATCTCATACTTTAATAGAGAGGAATAACACAGAAGAGGTTTCAGCTTCAAGACAAATGGAAAATCTCCACAATCCTTCAGGTGGAACCCCAAAGTAGATGGTAACGCATCTTATTGGTTGTCATCTCCCCTGACAGAACCATATAGGTTTCTGAAATTGATCCATTTAACCATTCGATGACTTTGATCACAAGAATTTTCTTTACCTGGTTTTCATTAGCAGTGGCTGCTAAAGGAGGGAGAGTTCACAGCCCCTGCAGAGGAAGTGATCAGGTTGTATCTATTCAAGAGCTGCTTCCTGACACTATGACTGAGGGAACCAGGAAGTAGGTATTCACAGTATGGTTCTTAGGCCATAACCCACCTCTGGCAGTTGGTCAGTGGTTACTGTTGGAGTGTCAGGAGTTGCTCCCCTCTCTGATGCCTGCAAGGGCCAAGTGAGAAGCAGGGCCAGTGGTCTGGGGGGCACTGCCATGCTTAGGGCTCTTAGGCTCAGGATCTTTGCCCATCTCCACAAAGGTCTAAAGAAAGGTAATAATTGCAGTAATTTAACCTGCCTGGCACAGGGCATCTGTTTCTCCTTCAAAATGCCTTGCTGCTTTGGCTAGGCTGGTTTGCCTGTACCACTGATAGTCACTGGTTGGCAGTTGGTAGTGGCATGGTGGTGGCGGGACCCTTCTCCACATGGCTTGTTCCCTTCAGCGATGGTTACAAGAATTGGATCAGAAGCAGGGCTAGCAGTCTGGGAAGTACTGCCGTTCCTGAGGCTCCTGAGCACAGGATCTTAGGCTGCCTCCACCAGGCAGGTAGTAAATTGAGATGGTGGTGGTTTGGTGTGCCTGGCACATGCAGCCACCTGTTGCTCCCTCGGGGTACCGTGCTGTATAGTAGCTAATTAATATTGACATGGGTCTTACTGGGGAGTTCTCTTCTAAACTGCCTAGCTAGGGACAGGATGGTCTTGGAAGGATGTTCTCTCCTGTGCAAATCAAAAAAACCTTATGGAAGTTCTTATGGCTTTTCCCCTTGAGAGTCTACATGTGAAATGCTAACCCAGGTTGTGTTAGAGAGGGAGAATAAACTTCCAGTACATGAAGATCCTCGCAAGGGGGGAAAGGCCTTAATTGTTAATATAGCTATGTATAGATGTGTATATGAATGTATCTGTTTTCTAGCAAGCATTACCAGCTCATTTACATTCTCCAGAGTAAGAGAGGATGGCACTTGAACAAAATTCTAAGACACAAACATGTCTTTATCCATAAAATATAATAAAAAGGGTCATAGAAACCATGAAATGACTCACAGCAATCATAGTGTAACAGGCCCTACAACACCTCACTTGGCTGTTTTTGTTTTGGGGTAACTTAAGAAACAAGAAGGCTCCCAGCAGCACCACAGAGAAACCAGAGAAACCTGTAACATCCCTTTCGGGGTGTTCACTTCAAGCTGAAGGATGGCATTCAGGAATGGGGGAGGGTTTTAAAAAAAAAACCTTTTCCTCCCTCCTTCCTATAAAGCAAAGGCATTGTACTTCATAAATTACTATATAAATACTTCCCTGCTGAACCAATGATATTCTTCAGAAATGGCAGGAAAGTCAGAAAAGAACATCTCTATTTCAACCCCCTCTTTCTACTCAGGCCCAGAGAAGTCACTTACCTATTTCACCCAGTGATAGAGTTGGGATTTGAACTCAGATATTTGGACTCCAAGTCTAGGATGCTTTCTACTGCCCCAAGCAGAAAGCAAAGGAGCCAAGAGATTACGTGTAAAATGAATACGTCAGGCATACTATTCACTATTACTATTTTGGAGGAGTATGGGTTCGTTGTTTGTTTTTATTTCTTTCTTAGTGACTATTTCCAGTTCTTTATTTTCTTCTGAATAAGAGGATCGGAATAAGTGGGAACAAAGGCAAATGAAATGTAGCCAGAAGAGATAAACAACCTGCTGGTCATGGCCAGGATACTAGAATTTTCTGGCATAAAAAGATAGGGTTTTTTATAAAAAGCAGTAGTAAAAGTGTCTCACTGATCCTCCTTTCCCCCAGGGAATGTCCCATCCAAAGAATACCTTGGCTGCCTACCTTGTCTGTCCTCTGAGCTCTAAGCCACCTCCAGAGCTTGGCTTCCTAGGTAGTTCAGTGCATATTTGGCTTTTTCTGCTGTTTAAATTATAGCATCTAGGTAAGCTGGGCCTGGAATCAAGACCTAAGTTCAAATCTGGCCTCAGCCACTTCCTGGTTGTGTGACCCTGGACAAGTCACTTAACTTCTGTCTCCCTTAATCCACTGGAGAAGAAAATGGCAAACCACTCCGATATCTTTGCCAAGAAAACCCCATGGACAGTAAGGTCCATGTGGTCACAAAGAGTGAGATTCGACTTAACAACTGTAAAGCAGAGTTGGAAGGGAACTTGGAGGGCATGCAGTGCCACTTCGCAATTCGTGATGTTCCCACAACAAGAGAGCTATTAAGTTCTTTCTGGAGAGAGAATAGTCACCAATCTGAGCGTCCAACCCAACCCAGCTCCTGTTTGTGAAAATGGTGGCTTCGCGCTCCATTTGAATGACTGTAAAGGATAGAGGCCAGAGCCGAGGGAGAGAGAATTTCTGGCACAGAGGCACGTGTGAACATTGCGCCGCAGTCCGCAGTCCGGAGGATGCTCTTGGACGCTGGTAGCCCTGGCTACATCCCCAGGCTTGCAGAAGCTGAACCGCGATTCCTGAGGCCGCTCTCAGGGATTCGTCCTGTGTGTCCTCCCCCGGACGAGCCCCGCCCCGCTCCCAGCACCACGCCCCAGGTGACCTCTCTTGTCCGCCCTCCCTCCAGTCCCCGAGCTTTGCCCACACCCATTCACCACCTCCATCCCCACCCGCATCCCTCCCGCAGGTTGGTGCTGCGGTAGCCAGACAGAGAGCCCCGCGCCTATTGAGTTGGGGGCTCATTCTCCCTAGCCAATCATGATGGAGCAGAGCCTCGGAGCTCCCCCAATAGGAGACGAGCGGGGCGCGTTGGCTTAACCGTTGGCGTCTGGCCTGGCCCCTGGCGCTTTTATTTCTGTTTCGCCGCCCCCTCCCCTTCTCTCCCTCCCCCGCCCTAGTGCTTTCAAGGCTTCCTCGCTGTTGCCATCCTTTCTCCCCTTGTCTCCGCGCCTCCGATTCCTGTGCCCCCCCCCACTACAGAACCAAGCTTGGGGCTGGGAGTGGGGCTCCCCAGAGTGACGCCTGCCTCTCACTATGGGAGGGGCTCTTTGAGCATCAGTCTTGAATTTGGTTTCAGTCCCTTCCACACCGGGGTATGATTCAGCCGACGGCTTTGACAATTGCCATTGCACTTCCTACGATGCGTCTAATAGTGAATTAGAATGTAACGCAGCGATCGCGCTATGCGATGAATTCAATGTTAGAATGTTAGGTGCTCTGCAAATGCACATTTCAAAAGTACATTTTAAAATGTAGAAATTAGTATCTGCAGCCAAGTGCTTTATTTCCCTCGCCCCTCCCCCCCTTCCTTCTTTAAACGGGAATGGAGCAGTCAGATTAGTCCCGGGATATACTCTGTCGCACAAAGCTTTTGCTTTTGGTATGGATCAGTATGCCTAGAGGACTGAAATAGCTTGTCATTTACAGCCTCCTAAACCATACCTATCGCTGGTGTACCACAGAACTACAGGCAGGAAGAGCGGGGGGGGGGGGGGGGGGGGGGGGGGGGGGGGGGGGGTGAGGACCGTTTCAGTTTCTGGTGTCTTCAAAGCTTCACGCCTATTACAGTAATGGGTTGGTGTTGTGGACATCTGCCCCTTAGTAACCGGAGTGAGATTCCTAAGATGATGTCATCCACCCAGCTGGAGCTGGGACTGAACCATTCAGGGCCCATGGAACTGGTCTGCTATCCAGGGTTTCATCTGGCTCGATTTTCTAATGCCTCCTGCCACCCACCCCCCACCCACCCCAGTGAATTTTAGCTCCACCCCTTTAACTCACTTAGGTCAGTTTGGATGGCTGGCAATATCTCAGTGATTTCCACAGATTCAACTAGGGATATCCTTACTGGGTTACCTCTGTGTCTGTTTTTCCCTAAAAGACTCTCAGACCTGGTGGCAGCATTCCACCCTCACTGGGTAATTTAATGGCCTTTCTCTGTCCTTGGGAGTGCCTCTATTCTGTCTGATGATTGATCTTAAACAATAGCTTGAACTGGATGGGGGCATGTTAGGATCCAATTCTACACTGAAGCCCCACTTCTGGCTGTCTTCTAAGCAAGCGGGAAAGGTGCGTAGGGACTCCATGACTGAGACCTAACCCTAATATTAGCCTCCGTCTCATTACACACAGTCAGGATCAGCTGGGGCCTTGAAGCGCTGAAACCAGCTGAGACAGCACAGATTTCATCTTCCTTATTCCACAACACCAATTCTGAGCATGGTAAATAGACTGATCTCTCACCCTTCTCCCAACCCCTTCCTGTTTCTCCTACATTCATCAATATCAAACATTCCTCCTGCAGCAGATCAGACTTCACTTTAAACATCCAACAAGTATGTGCAGTTCGAAGCATTTTGTTTTGCCGGGTAACTGTCATTATTATAAGAGAATAAATGTTTTAATATAAAAGGAGAAAGTAGAATTTATTAGACAGGCCCCTCTGGGGCTCAGTATGTGACATCTGGCTGTGGAATTCTCCAAGAGGAGGGTCCCTTTATCTGAAGACAAAAGAGTCCCAGGGCCCAGAATGCTGGAGCAGCAGGGGTCTCTGTCAGACCTTCCGAGACTGGAACAGAAAAGGCCCAGAATCAAGAGAGCCGCGGGAGGCCCAGAACACAATGTGAGTCTCTCGGCAGCTACTCTAATCATATTACCCACCGGTTTAGAGCACACAGCTTAGCATATTGGCTTCCATATTCAGGAGCAAATCTGCTTTCCCAACCCCCACCCTCTCTTTCTCTCTTCCCAGGCATACCCCCCCTCCCAACCCTCCCCCACACACACACACCAATGAAACAGCCAATGAGAGTTCAGCACTGCAGCCATGCTGTGAGGGTTAAGAGGAAAGGCTTCAAGAGAATTTTCATTAAGTCAACTCTGCTTCGGGGAATAGCTAATAGAATAAAGAGAAGCTCCAATCCTATCCCCTTCAGATGAGATAACTTATCACAGGTTTAAAAAGGTCCCACTGGGAATTGCCTAGGATTTTGCAGGACAGGATTTTTCCCCCTTCTCTTTAAAAAATCAGCCTTTCAGACAATTTGTAAAATACAGAAGCGGCTACAACAACAACCACAACCACTATCATTGGGTATCTCCCTCCTTGGTCTCTTGCTAGCTGATTGGAGATCGTGTGGTTGCAGCTGCCATCCGGGGCAAGGAACTGCGCAGAGCTGGGCAATATCGCTCGGTGGGATGTATGATTTCATCCTGCAGTGGCCGTTTAAAATTCTGCACCTGGCACAACAATTCTGGCCCCATTCTGCAATACATCTGTGCACCAGATGCTAGAGGCAGATCGCGGAAACGAACAGCCGCATCCAGTGGTCAGTGCCCTGGGTCATCTACTAAGAGACACTGAGTGAGAGCCAGACTGGTGAAGACATGAATGTAGAGAAATGAAGCAGTGGACAGAAGCAGCTCTGCAGAGCTAAGACGCAGGACACTATTGTTCTCATTAGATTCCTGATACTACTTTGATTTTTTTTAAATTCAATTTATTATTTATTTATTTTGAAGTTTCTTTTAAAAATTTGAGCTCCAAATTCTCTCCCTTCCTCCTATCCCCTCACCCACCCACTGAAAATACAAGCAATAGGATATCAATTATACATGAGAAATAATGAATGCCATATTTCGACATTAGCCATATTTTTTAAAGCAAGAAAAATTAAGTGAGAAAATGATGTTTGAATCTGCACTCAAGTCCTCTCTCTGAAGGTGGCTAGCGTTTTTTCATCATGAGTCCTTTGGAATTGTCGAGGATCACTGTATTGATCAGAGTAGCTAAGTCTTTCACAGTTGTACCTCATTACAACATTGCTGTTATGCACACAACGATCTCGAGGTTCTTCTCGCTTCACTTTCCATCAGTTCGTATAGGTGTTCCTGTGTTTTTCCAAAACCACGCCTTCTCATCATTCCTTATAGCACAACTGTATCACAATCATATGCAACAACTTATTCTGGTACTACTGTTTAAAAGCCACATAGATTTAAGCTGTGAAGCCATCTCTTCATCAGCCACCATACCACCCAGGACCAAAAACCAAGCCCTAGAACATTTAACCTTTTCTTGCTTTGAAGTCTCATCCTGGTCTCCCCCCACACATACACACACCCCCACACATCTTCTACCCCAACCCCATTCCCACTGCTCTAACCACCATGAGGAAATTATCCCAATTATCTACTGCATGTAGGCCCAGGCTCCAGCCAGGCTTCCCTTCATTCTCTGGAAATCTCTCCAGAGCCACCATTCTTTACTACATATACCCTTTTTCTCTTTCCCCTCCTCCATGCCCCACTCTGCTTTCCATATGATTCTGGAACCATAATCAGATCAGCTCTGTCATTGCTTCTGGAAAGCAATGTCTCCCTTCTCCTATAGTTCCACTCACCATCCCTGTAACTTTTCAGACTAAAATATCTCTCTTTGGTCACCACTTCCTTATGTATGTTTTCTTGCCTATCTCCCTATTAGAACAGAAACTTCTTGAGAACAGAGATCATCCTCTTTTTTTCCTATTTGTGTCTCCCTTGTATGTGCTGAAGGATTGCTTTTTCTTTATGAGCATGATGGTTTCAGAAAAACCTGAAAAGACTTATAGGAACTGATACAAAGTAAAATGAGCAGAACCTGGAGAGCATTGTACACAGTAACAGTAATAGCATATGATATGAATGACTTTGCTGTTCTTAGCAATACAATTATCCAAGACAATTCCAAAGGACTCATGATGAAAAATACTATTCACCTTCAGAGAAAGAACTGATGGAGTCTGAATATAGATTGAAGCATGCCGTTTTTCACTTTATTTTTTGTGAGTCTTATTTGGGGGTCAGGGGGGAGTCTGTGTTTTCTTTCACAACATGACGGATGTGGAAATATTTTACATGATTGCACATGTATATCCTATATCAAATTGCTTACTGTCTTGGGGGGGTAGAGGGAGGAAGAGAATTTGGAACCCAAAATTTTAAAAATGAATGCTAAAAATTGTTTTTACATGCAATTGGGAAAATATTATTAAATATTATTAAAAACCAAATAAACAAAACGATAATTGCATTTTCTTTCATCTAGTCCAACCTCATTTTACAGGTGAGGGAACTGAGGCCCAGAGACTTGTCCAAGATTGCACAGGTAGTAAATGGCAGTGGTTCTCTAGCTTTAAATCCATTGTTTTTTTCCACCATACCCTGCCTGTCCCACTCTATACTTCAATTTCCCCATTTATTGCATGGACAAACCCATCGTTTGCAGTTCACTAACCTGAGTCCTATGTGCTGATTTTGCCTGTTTGAAAAGACCAAAGCAGACAAAAACTTTCCTGACTTAATGGACTACTGAATGTGCATGCTTTGGTGATGATGAACAAGTCACTTATAAACCACAAGTCTTAATCCAGAAATTCTGAACTGGGTTTTACCAGAAACAGGATGTAACAGCCGGTGATGCCTCTCAGCTCCAGCTTTCTCATTTTAAAAATGGGGGGAAGCAAATCTACCTCAAAACACTGAGGAGATACTCAAATAAGGAAAACAGATATCAAAGAATCATAAAGCATTTCACCGATAGAGAATATTGGTATGAATAGGCAGATGTATTAAGATTCCATATTCCCAAACCAACTTTGGCTTTTGAGAAGTTCAAAGTATCAATGTGGGAAGACCAAACTGGTACAGGATTCAGAGGATTTGGTATATAAAATGAGGGGGTTGGACTAGGTGTCATATTCTTATTTATTGTGTCATATGCTTATTTAGCAATCTGGTGAAACCTATGGACCCCTTCTCAGAAAAATGATTTGTTGCCTATAATCATAATTGAAGGAAATATTCCCTTCTCACTCCGGAACATCCCTCCTCCCATTGGTGAGTTCCTTCCACTGCCTCAATTTTGGGGAAGAGCCCAGGGCTTCCATCTTTCATTCCTCATTATCCCTTCCCCATTCCCCTGTTTTCAGTTCCCTTTTATGTGCTGTCTTCTCCTATTAGAATATAAGCTTCTTGAGAGCAGGGACTGTTTTTCTTTTTGCTTGATATTTGTATCTCCATGCTAAGGCACAATGCCTGACACATAGTAAGCACTTAATAAATGATTTTTGACTATCTAAATGGTAAATTTCAGTTAAAAATTAGTGAAAGGACCCCATGTACAAAAATATTTTTAGCAGCCCATTTGTGGTGGCCAAGAATTGGAAATTGAGGAGATGCCCATCAATTGGTGAATGGCTGAACAAGTTGTGGTATATGAATGTAATGGAGCACTATTGTTCCATAAGAAATGGCAAGCAGGCAGATTGCAGAAAAACCTGTAAAGACTTGCATGAACTGATGCTGAGTGAAGTGGGCAGAACCAGAAGAACACTGTATGCAGTAATGGCAACATTTCAATGACTGACTTTGTTAGACTTAGCTCTTCTCAGCAATGCAATGATCTAAGACAATTCCAAAAGACTCATGATGGAAAATGCTATCCATATCTAGACAAAGAACTATGGAATCTGAATGCAGATTGAAGCACATTATTTTCTCTTGTTTTTTTTCTTTCTCATGGTTTTTCCTTTTTGTTCTGATTCTTCTTTGACAACATGACTAATGTGGAAATACATTTAATATGATTGTAGCCTTATCAGATTGCATGCTGTCTTGGGGAAGGTGGAAGGCGGGGGGAATTTAGGACTCAAAATCTTATAAAAGTGAATGTTGAAAACTAATAATAAATTTTTAAAAGAAGTTAATGAAAATAAAGATGCAATTTTTTCCTTTCTGAGTTCACAAACCTCCCCCCTGAAATCTCTACATACACTCCTTGGGGATACACAGACCCAAGATTAAGAACCTCTGTACTAGATAATCTTTAAAGTCCCTTCCAGTTCTAAATCCTATGATCCTATGGATGCTTGTTGTCCTCTAGAAAGTTGTAATCTGGTCATTGAAAATTTGTCTCTAACAGAAATCCTGTGTCACTTGATCTCCAAAATGAGATGTGCAAATCTCAGAGTGCGTGCAAAGGCAATTCATTGAGATTCAGAAAGAGAATAATACAACAATAATAATTAATATTATTATTGACAGAATACTTTGCATGTAATATCTCATTTGGTACCCATAATAACCCTGCGAAATGTGTTATCATCCCCATTTTACAGATGAGGAAACATAGCCTGAGTGTGGTTAAATGATTTCTCCAGGGTCACACAGTTAGTAAATGTCTAAGGCAGGATTTGAACTCAGGTCTCTCTAAATCCAACTCCAGAATGCTATCTGCTGTGCCACTTTGAAAATATTAGATTTTCCAGATTGTTTGCCATCTTGGGGAGTGGGGAGGAAAAAGAGGGAGGGAGAAAAACTTTGGAACTCAAAATCTTATAAAAGTGAATGTTGAAAACCATCTTTACATGTAATTAGAAAAAAATACTGTTAAAGGGGAAAAATATATTAGAATTTCTCTTTTTTAATAAAAAAAGAAAATACACTTTATTAAAATTTAATATATGGACTCACAATGGAATCTCAACTTGGTCACTATATTGGATATATCAGACACAGAATGTGAGGTATGACAGAAAAGCAGGAGTTCATTGGCACAGAGAGGTTACTAGTGTCACAGTCATTTTGTTAGCTCACTTTCAGGATATCGTGACATATTGCACTTTATGTGTGCTCTGTCTAGTGGATTTATGGATTGTATTATCTTATTTTAACGAAACTCTAACAAACCAGACAAGTGGTTTAAAGATTCCTGCAAAGAAACCTCGGATTGGACAAACTGCCAAGAACACGAGCACAATTGAACGTTAGAGACAATCTTCCAAATTCTTGGACAAATTCTCAAACTCACTATGAGGCAAAACAACCATCTAATCAGATCTGACAAGGACTTGGCCAAAAAAATTCAAAACTATTGAGAGGATTAATTGAAATGTGAATTTATGTCCAAGACTATTAATACTGGAAAGACCAGGAGCATCAACTGATGCAAAAATTTTTTTTTATAATTTCTCCTATCAATCAGTGCAAGTGTATTTTAAATATAAAAATCTACAAGCAGATTTTATAATTTTACTTAGAAATAAAAATTTTCATCTTATTACTTCTGTTTTCTTATGGATTAAAAAAAATGCGCTTCATCAATTGACGCAGCTTTGTCCTTTAAGGTATTCTTAAAATGATGAGCTTCACCCTAAGTGCATATTGTGCCTTGTGATATTAGCTAATGATAGCATGGGAGGCAGTTAGTGATTGAAGTGCTGGGCCTGAAGTTAGGAAGACTCAGACACTTATAAGCTGTGTGACTCTGGGCAAGTCACTTAACCCTGTTTGCCTCAGTTTCCTCATCTGTAAAATGAGCTGGAGAAGGAAATAGCAAACCACTCCAGTATCTTTGCCAAGAAAACCCCAAATGGAGTCACAAAAGGCCAGACATGACTGAAATAACTAAACAACAGTGATAGTAAGAAACCATCACCACTAGTAAGCCATTTAAACACTAAACTTTTGTTGCAGATGATGTGTCTCACCTATAAAAACCGTTATTTCTGCCCAATTTAAAATTCAAAAACAGAATTTTCTAACCTGTTTAAAACTCTTTTGAACAGAAATTTTCAGTGGATTTTAGAATTCACTTGCTAAAAATATGAGTTTGTAAGAACAACTGCTTGACACCAGGGAAGATGGAAGTGGAAATTCAATGAACATTTTTGCATAACTAGCGGATGGGATTCAAAAATGAATGGCACCATTTAGGAAGCACAACCAGCGATGTGCTCCTTCCATTTGGATGGACATTTCATTAATGTATCTTTGTCAGGTACTAGAAGCGTCAAAAGTAAGGATTGAAATAAACTGAACTAAGAACCAGAACTTTGAATTGTTATACCCCTAAATACTAAACTAAGATTCTCAAAAATGACAAAAGATAATCCATCAAATTACATTCACTAAAAAATTATTAAAACAATATTTTGGTGAGAGCAAAGGTATTCATAACTTAACAAATAAAATAAAATTATTGCTTTCTTCTTTATCTTATCCTTTAAAAATTTCTATTTTTATAATGTATACTCTATGTTAATACAGTAATGCTTTGTGTTATTGTTTGGTTGGCTTTCAGTTATATCCAACTCTTCATGACCCCTTTGGGATTTTCTTGGCAAAGATACTCGAATGGTTTGTCATTTCCTTCTCCAGCTCATTTTACAGATGAGGAAACTGAGGCAAACAGGGTTAAGTCACTTGCCCAAAGTCACACAGCTAGTAAGTGTCAGAGACTAGATTTGAACTCAGGAAGAGGAATCTTCCTGACTCTAGGCCTGGTACTCTAACCACTGTGCCATCTAGCTGCCCCAGTAGTATCTTACATAATTTATAAATAATTATCCATATATTAGGAAGTACACATAAATTTTTTACTGTTGGGGTGCATGATAATTTAGAGACCAATGACCTTGTGACAAGCAGATTTCATCACACTGAAACCATTAGGCCTTGCTGTAGAAAAGCTGAGTCCCATCAATATTTCCTGGGCAACAGTTGGCTGTCAAAGTACAAGCCAAAATAATCTGTACCAGAGAGCAGTCTTTAGGGCTTGACTACTGGAGAAATGTCACTCAGCCAGAGACTGAGACCTGAGGGTCAAGTTCTTCTATGATCAATCTCAAGTCTCAGTTCTATATGACCATGCCACTGGATAAATTCCTTTCTTTGTAGGTCACTTGTCAGCAAGCACAAGGAATTGCTTCTTATGAAGGGAATTTGCGTAGTGGAGAAGCCATTTCAAGGAAAGAAGTGTTCTGTCTGACCTGCTCCTCCCCCAAGCTGTCCTCTCCCAAGAGGAAGGAGAAAATGGAAACCCTTCACAAATATATTGCTACTACTATTCCCTCCTACGCCATCTCCCATGTGTTCCCCAAACGTGCTGATCATATCAAAACAAACAAAAACAGCTGAGAGCTTGTTAAGAGAGATATAAAGGCAGAACAGTCTCCCAGATTTATCTGTAATAGGATTATTAGAGGAACCCCTTGAGTTACTTGATCAGAACATATGCTCTAGCTCCTGCTAGCTGGACGTGTATTCTGATGCCTAGATAAAGGATACAGATGATGTAACACTTCCTCGTTGACTCCCAGTAAGGCTTTGTCAAAGAATGACCACTGACTGTCATGATGGATGGATTCTTATGGAGGAACCTCCTCCCTCCTTAGGATATGAGAGGAACTATACAAGAACTCTCTCTTTTGG
This sequence comes from Phalanger gymnotis, assembly GCA_028646595.1. Taxonomy (NCBI): domain Eukaryota; kingdom Metazoa; phylum Chordata; class Mammalia; order Diprotodontia; family Phalangeridae; genus Phalanger; species Phalanger gymnotis. Next base: position 165,026,829 of record CM053626.1, read on the forward strand.
GCACATAACCATCAAGTCTCTGGCACATCTCCCTTGGACTTCCCCTGGGAGAGTGGGGGGAGACATCTCTTCTTCCCCCTCCAGCAGCAATGGCAGCTACAAGAGCAACATAGCAGCAACATGTGTTTGTCTTGATGAGACTGAAACTGAACCCCAAGGCCTGAGTTGCTTCATTTCTTTTATGTTTCTCACCCTGAGCCTATCCTGAGAGATGAATATTTCCAGACGTGGTAGATGTTGGTGAAAAAGATATTAGTTTACCATAATTCTAATCCAAGTATTGTTCTGCTTGGAAAGAGAAATGTCCAAACTGGCAGAGTCTCCTCATGCCCTTGGATGTGTGTTTCCCATAAAGTATTTTGAAGTCACATTTATGAGATCCTTGAATAAGGAAATTTCACTATGATAAAACAGTCCACAACTCCAAATAAGGTAAGGGTTAATATTTTGCTCCCTCAATCAGTATCACAGAATCATTTGCCTAAAACTACTCAATCTCTTTCTGACCACTCCCCACAAGAGCTTTCCCCACCAAGTTAGTCATGGGCAAGTGAAGTGTTTGTAAATATTTGATGATACACTTTTAAGTTTAATCTGCGTCGTTAATATTTTCTCCATTATTTTCTTAAGTCTAGACGATCAACAAAACAACAGATAGAACCCTGATTTGTAGTTTACTGGTTGTTGATTTGTAAATGCTTACACTAAAAATTTAACAGTCACCTAGGTAAGCACTGGCACCAGCAACACCCCAAGTCACAGGTATCCTGAAGTAATCAGAGATCTCTTCTTTCTTGGAGGAGGTCTGTCATTATCCTAATCCCTTCAGGGCATTGGGAAAGAGGTTTCTAGTCACGTGGATCAAGTAAGTGCCCTTTGCCCTTGTCCTTGTCTAGTCATTGTCCTATGTATTTCAAGGAAAGAGTCCTTCCTGGGCTGATCAGAGAGAGGGGAGCCAGACATTGTTTATAAACTGAAAGCCTAATGGGTTTCTCTTTCAGATTTAGTCCAAAAGCTTCAGAGTAGGATACTTTAAAAAATTATCGATATTTTTTGTTTCTTACATCACCATAATTATCCCATGTATCCCTCCCCCTCCCCCTCCTGGAAAATCATCCAGTATTGTTTAGAGAGGGGAAAAACATTCCTCACGACTGACAATAAATTGAAAAATTCTGAAAATGTATGCAATGTATAATACCTGTGGGCCTCCCACCTCCACAGAGGGATAAGTTGAGGGCGTCTCCTCATCTCTTTTCTATCAAAGTCCTGCTTGATCTTTATAATTTTGTTACCTTTACTTTTGATGATTTGGTATGGTTTCTTTCCATTTACATTGCTGTAGTCACTGTATACATTGTTTCCTTAGCTCTGCTTACTTTACTTTGTATCAGTTCACATAGATCTTTCCATGCTTTTTCTGTATTTATCACACACATCATTTCTTAAATATTCTATTACATTCATGTACCACAATTTATTTACACTCTCCGATTGATAGGCATCTACTTTGTTTCCAGTTCTTACCTGTCACAAAAAAGTATAGCTATATATATATATATATTTGGAGTATATAGGGACTCTATTAGATGGTTTCCCTGGGGTATAAATCCATTAATGGAGTCTCTGGTTCAAAAGGTATGGACATTTTAGTCTCTATTTCTCTAATTCTAAAAAGAATTGAATTAAGAGACTGCAGTTCAAGTCCTGGGTCTGTCACTAATTGGCTGTGTGACCTTGGGCAAATCACTTACCCTCTCTGTTTCTTCATTTGGGTACAATAATGTATATTCTACCTACCTCATAGAGTTGCTGTGAAGATCCAATGAAATGGCTGTGTCTGCATTTTAAAAGGTAGTAGAAATCCTATATACATAAAAGATAACATCACTGCCTCCGGATGTGACATTCAGAGAAGGACAAGCCTGTTCAGGAGTGCAGAGAATCAAGAATGCGAGGCACCACTAGCCCCATCTCCAAACCAATGTGTCCTAGGTCCACTACACCACTGGCACCTGCCCAATCACCTTTCTGACCCCTGAACTGCTTCCCAGGAGCTAAAATTCACTGTTGAGACTCCAAATAGAACTTTAATTTTGTTCAATAGTTCATAGAGGAAAAACCAGGGCTACTGGGATCCCAAGATCTCAGAACACTCAAAGCATTCTGTCCCCACCTGAAAAAACAATGTAGAAAGACAAAGTTGAGAGGGGCGGAGCCAAGATGGC
>CM053626.1:165029556-165051030 GCA_028646595.1 Phalanger gymnotis
GGGGAGGAAATGGGGAGAAAATTTGTAATTCGAACGCCTGTGAAAATCAATGCTGAAAACCAAACATGTCAAAAATAAATTTTTAAAAAATAAATAAATACTTCTTGAACTGAAAAAAAAAGAAAGACAAAGTTGAAAGGGTTTTTTTCTTTTCTTTTATCTCTTAATGCCAGCTCCTTTCTCTCCTTTCCTCTTGTTTCCACAATCTGGCTAGCAGCTTCTGTGGGGGTGTAAGATCCACCCACAGCCAGCACCCAGAAAGCTGCCAGCACCCACCAAAGCACAGGTTCTTTTGATCTGCCTTAATAAGGAAAGCAAGGTTAAGGGGTTGTCAAGCTTACTTTAATTCAGCACACAAATATCATTCACTTAGGTCAAGGGGAAAAGCCAGCACACTGAACTTCAGAGCAAAATACAAACAAATTACAAACATCAACAGACAGACCCAATACAATTCATAGTTACCAACATCTAGGTCCAGCCGGGGAGCTCAGAACAAGGGCTGGCCCAGAGTCACATGCGCCACCACTGCTGTGGCAAAGAGCTCCAAAAAAGAGGAGGCCAGTCCCTGGTTTTTATATCTTTGTCAGCGTGAGGGGTGAGTCACACATGCGACTCACCCACCTGACCTAGAATTGTCACAAAGAAGCAACTTAAACCCACGCCGTCTAAGAGCCTCTGCTGTCCCAGACATGTAAACTAGGCCCTTCCTGGAGTTAGCCCCACCTCGGGCCCCACCTTAGTTGCCAATCCATACCCACATAGGTTTTACACCTAATAGGGGTTTGGGCCTGGGGCTTAGCACTTAGTAAGATTCAATGAAATAGCTGAATTACTCAAAGCAAACAAAAGCCAAACTCTTCAAGGGCACTTGTTGAACTAAGTGCTAAGGAGTCCATTTTGCTTACCAACACACCTCTGTTCTTCTTCTCTCTGTCTCTCTATGTCTCTCTCCCTACCTCCCCCCTTTCCCTCCCCCCTCTTCCTCTCCCCCCCCTTCTTTCTGTTTCTTTTTTCTTCTCTCTCCCTGTATCTCTCTTTGTCTCTCTGTCTCTATCACTGTCTTTCTGTCTCTTTTTCTTTCTCTCTCTCTCTCTTCCTCTCTTTCTTTCTCTTTCTCTCTCTTTCCCTCCACTCTTCCTAACCACAAAGATTATTTGATGTACATATAAAAATGCCTGGGAGATATTCACCTCTCTGGTGTGACTTAGTGAGAGCTAAACACTGTGGGGATGAGACGAGGAAAGTGGACTCAACTGCCTGCAGGAATCATGTAGCCAGGTAGGAGAAACCTAGCTCAGCCTCAGAAATTCTTATTAAGGAGCCAATAAATCACAAATCTATAGGCCTCCACTCCCTCTCTGCTTCCATGTCAGTATCTGACATTTTAAAAATCAATGCATTTAATTTATTTTTAAAAATGGGTGAGACCATTCATTTAATTTCCACCGGGGCCAGTGTGGGGCAGAGAGCTGACAAATTATCTCCTGACCCTCGGAGGATTGATGTGATAGGTCCCAGTGCGGAAGGCCCAGCTCCTCTCCCATCCCCCAGTTTCACAGGTGTCGTTCCTAGGCCTCTTCACAATGGAATGACATCAGAATACGGAGCTGTCCTTGGCCAACTGGCCACTTGCTCAGTGCCCCCATCTACCAATCAGTTTAGAATGCAATCTTTCACAGAGGTAGTCATCCTAAGAGTAGCCTTTCCACTCCATCTGTCATCTTCCACACTTCGTGGGCTGCCAGGAAATCACAAAAGGGAATGAGTTCATGACTCTTCTGGATTCTGGCGTCTTTGCTGCCCAATAGTTCTTTGGATAGTGAGACATGATATCATAGAATCCCAGAGCTGGAAGGAAGCTTAGAAGTTATCTGGTCCTACCCTGATAGGAAGGCTGCATCTCCTCACATCAGTTTTTGCCTGGAGACACTGAGTAACAGAGAACTCCCTGCCTCAAGAGATCATAGGAACAGAGACCTCAGAGCTCAACTGGTCCAAATGTCTCATTTTACAAATGAGGAAAAGGGACCATAGAGGTCAAGTGACTTACCTAAGGTCACACAAGAAACAAGACCCAGAGCCAGGATTCAAGTCCAAAATCCTGACTATAAATCTAGCAGATGACATCACACTGACCTTTCCAGCTTCACTGCCTACAACATTTAAGCATAGGCAAGAATGTGGATCTTTGCAAAATAAAGATATTTAGTTGTTTTTCAGTCTTGTTCAACTCTTTGTGACCCCATTCAAGGTTTTTTTTTTGCAAAGATACTGGAGTGGTTTGCCATTTCCTTCTCTAGCTCATTTTACAAGAGAGGAAACTGAGGTAAACAGGATTAAGTGAGTTGCCCAGGGTCACACAGTAAACTGTCTGAGGCCAGATTTGAACTCAGGAAGATGAGTCTTCTTGACTTCAGGCCTGGCACGGCACTCTATTCACTGAGCCACTTAGCCATCCAGAAATAAAGGTAGACCTAAATAATTGTAGAAATAGTAATTGCTCATGGGTAGGTCAAGCCAATATAATAAGAATAACAAGACTACTTAAATTAATTTACTTAATCAGTGCCATACCAAACTACCAATGGCAGTATCTTATAGAGCTAGAAAATACAAGAAGGAAATTCATATGTAGGAACAAAAGATCAAGAATCTGAAGGGTGATAATTTTTTTAAAGCGGCAATTAAAGGGATCCACCAGTACCAGTTATCAAACCACAATGCAAAGCAGTAATTGTCCAGAATTATTTGGTATTGGCTAAAAAATAGAATGGTTGTCAGTAGAACAGATTAGGTATACACCATGCAGAAGCATATACTATATACACACACACACATACACATATATTTATTATAAACATATATAATAGTGAGTAAGAACTCACTATTTCACAGAAACTGCTAGAAAAACTGCAAAGCAGTTTTTCAGAAATTGGGTACAGACCCAATCTCACACCATATTTCAAGATAAATTCCCAATGGATATATGACTTCGAAATAAAAAGTGACATCATAAACAAATTAGAGGAACAAGGAAGAAATTACCTCTCAGATGTACGAGTGGGGAACGGTTCTTGAAGAACTAAAATTATATGGAAATGACACATGCAGAGAATGCACTAGCAGGCCCAAGGGATGCAAATTCCCCATGCGGGAATCCGTAGTCAGAGGCTCTCTGTCAATGGGCCAGTTATCGTTACATACAAATAATCTGAAGAGCAATGGGAAGATTTATGGTGGAAATAAACAGGTGACCAATGACCACTTGTGTGCGAGATTTTCCTGAAGATTTATGTGACTAGAGAAGGAGGCAGAGAGAATGGTCCTGTAGTAAGAATAAGAGACAACAGATGAAGAGCCCAGGTTGTATACAGCAGCCCTAATATATTAAAAGAAGAAGGGGAAGATCTCCAGCCCACTGAGTAGCTCTTCTGTGGAAGATTTATAGGGAAACATGAGCAAGAATCATGTGATGATAGACTATGAATTGCCTACAGAATGAATAAGCAGAAGGCTTATGCCCATTGGTGAAATCGTATAGTCAGTCAACAAGCATTTGTTAAGTGCTGACTGTGTGCCAGGCTCGAGGCTAAAGAAAGGTGAAAATACTGTCTTCGCCCTGAAGGATGGCATTCTAATGAGAGAGACAACATGTAAACAACCATGTACACATAAGATATGTACAGTATAAATGGAAAATAACCTCAGAATTTGGAGGGGATCAGAAAAGGCTTCTTGCGAAGGTTTAGTTACCATTAAAGAACCAAAGCAAAGAAATGGAAGAAAGATGGCTTGATAGATTGGAGCTTAAGGAAAAGTATTTCTGGTAATTCCAATATTCGTTATGACCAAGTTTTATTAATTTATTGGCTTTTATTATCTTGTTATTACTAATTTCTAATTATAATATTAATAATTTATATTTAATTTAATTTGTTTATAATTATAATATATTACTATAATATGAATATATTGATTTTATTATTTTAAGTATCTTCTTTGCTTCTAAATGGATTTCGAGTTCTTTCCAAGATTAAATATACACAAAATGTAACAAGTAAGAACAGAATAGAACACCCCAATTGATAAATGGTCAAAGAAGGAAAAAATTAAAGCTATTTATAGTCATATGAAATATGTTCTAAATCACTATTGATTAGAGGGATGCAAATCAAAACAACTCTGAAGTACCACATCTCTCTTGTCAGATTATCTAACATGACAAAACAGGACAATGATAAATGTTGGAGATGTGGGAAAATTGGAACATTAAGGCATTGTTGGTGATCCAATCATTGGGGAGAGCAATTTGGAACTATGTCCAAAGGGTTATAAAGCTGTGCATACCCTTCGATCCAACAATATCGCTTCTAGGTCTGTAACCCAAAGAGATCATAAAAATGGGAAAAGGACCTACATGTACAAAAATATTTATAGCACCTCTTTTTGTGGCGGCAAAGAATTGGAAATTGAGGGGATGCCCATCAATTAGGGAATGGCTGAACAAATTGTGGTATATAAATGTAATGGAATACTATTGTTCCATAAGAAATGATTAGCAGGAGGACTTCAGAAAAACCTGGAAAGGCTTATATGCACTGATGCTGAGTGAAACGAGCAGAATCAGAAGAACACTGTACACAGTAACAGCCACATTGTGCGATGACTGACTTTGATAGACTTAGGTCTTCTCACTAATGCCAGGATCTAAGATAACTGCAAAAGACTCACAATGGAAAATGCTATCCACATCCAGAAAAAGAACTTTGGAATCTAAGTGCAGATGGAAGCATACTATTTGCTCTCCTTTTCCTTTATTGTTTTGTTTTGTTTTTTCTTCCTCATGGTTCCTCCCATTAGTTCTAATTCTTCTTTACATCATGAAAATATATTAATATGAATGTATATGTAGAGCCTATATCAGATTGCATGCCATCTTGGGAAGGGGGGAAGAGAGGGAGGTAGAGAAAATTAAAAATTAAAAATCTTATGGAAGTGAATGTTGAAAACTAAAAATTAATTAGTTAATTAATTTTTTAAAAGAATAGAACAGAACAAAGTAGATGCCCATCAACTGAAGAATGACTCAAAAATTATGGTATATGAATGTAATGGAATAGTACTATGCTGTAAGAAATTATGAACATAATAGAGAAGCATGGGAGGATCTGTATGAACTGATGCAGAGTGAAGTAAGCAGAGTCATGAAAACCATATTCATAGTAACTACAATAAAGTAAATAGAACAATGTAAAAAAAAACCCAAAGGGAATATTTCAAAATTATAAAAAAAAATAAGCAAGGTTCCAAAGAAGAAATATGAAAAGATATTCCCACTTTGCAGAGTTGGGAGGCTTACAAGTGGGGTACATTGCATATATTTTCAGACTTCTGTGATGAACTGATCAGTTTTACTGATTTTTTTCTCTTGTTTTTCTTTTCTTTTTGGGGAGGGGAACCTTTAAAAATATTATTTGTTATATAGAGTGGCTCTATGGGAGGGGATGAGAGAGGATATTGGGGAAAATTTTGATGATATAAAGAAAAACAAAAACCATCAATATAAATTTATTTTTTAAAAAAGAATAGAACAGAACAAGGACCATATTTGGCCTTGTAGAGAAAGAAAATACTATCTGGCACTTGAACAGAACTAATTATTACAACGGGGCATTGAATTTAGCTTTAAGCTTAACATTGAAAACTAAGGCTGAAAGAGAAACGTTCTTCTAAACTTCCTTATTATTGTCAAGGGTACTACCATCCTTCCCATTATCCAGGTTTGCAACCTTTGTGTCATCCTTTGTATCAACCTTGTATCAGCCATTCCCCACTCTTCCTCATGCTGCATTTCTAATCAGTTACCAAATCGTTTTCTATAACTTTTGACTTATGACTTTTCTACAACTATAAAAACTCTTGAATACATCTGCTCCTCTGAACTCTCATGGCCACCATTCCAGGACAGGACCTCATCACCTCTCACTCAGACTATTGCAATAGTTACCTATTCAGTCTTTCTACCTAAAAGCTCTCTACAATCTTTCCTCCATATAGTGACCAGTTATTTGCCTAAAGCATGTCTCATCATTATATGCTTTTGCTCAATAAGCTCCATCGATTCTTTATTGCCTATAGGATCAAGTAGGAATTCTGTTTGTCTTTTAAATATCTTCACATCCAACCTAAGCCTTTCCTACCTCCCCAGTCGCTCTTCCTCGAACCCCAAGATCGAGCCACAAAAAGAAGTTGGCATCACTGTGCATGAGTTAAAATCCTGGGCCTGCCACTTACTGCTTATGGGATCTCAGGCAAGGAACTTAACTTCTCTGGTCCTCAGTTTCCTAATCTGTCTCTGTGCCTTTCCACTAACTATTCTTCACCCCGGTAATGCACCTCTGTTTCTTGGAATTCCTGGTTCATTCAAAACTTGCTTAGGCACCATAATCCAGATGAAGCTTTTCCTGATCCCTCCAGTGGCTAGTGTACTCCCTCCTCAAGCTACCTTAATTCATTTTTTACATGTAGTCCTTCCTTTGTAGTCTCTCTCCACCAATTGTGTCTCTCAGGGGTACTCACTTTTTCTCTATGTGATTCGGTATACCTTGATTTGACAAGGTTGGAGTTTGGGAAAGCAGATAATAAAACCCGTTACTCTCAGGATCCTAGGATTAAACATTGTGGATGACAATTCCCACTAAAATTAAAGCACATGAGCCCCCACTAGTGTATTTTGCATTAAGAAACCTTGTACTAACAATCAACTTCAACCAAAACATTTACTGAAATGCAAAGAAAATACAAAATATTCATATAACATCCCACCCATAAAATTAAATCACACTGTCCTACAAAATGTCTGTGTGAACAATGGGCACAGACATCACACACACACACACACACACACACACACACACACACACGCACACACGGCTGAGGAAACTCCTTGATGAGTGAAGCTTCTGTGTGACAAATGTTTCCACTGCTAAGCCAATCCACATTGTGAAAGACTAAGGCTTCACTGGGCACAGCATCTCACCTGGACAAGCCAATTTGATGGGCTACTTCTCTGAAACTCCTCTTCTAAGCTGTTCCTACATATTGTATGCGTACATGGTTGTTTACATGTTGTCTCTCCCATTAGAATGTCATTTAGTTACAGACATACACACAGCTGGTTTTCCTCTTTGACCATGTTAGACCCCAGCAGTTCCAGCTTCAGGCACAACCTATTTCTTCAGCTAACGTAGTGCTATGTTCTTTTAGGAAAAGGAAATGACCCTTAATCTAAGTTTAGTAAAAGCTTCTTTAACTCCTCCCTCCCAGGAATATTATTATTATTTACATCTTATCAACAACAATAACAACACAAATAATTTGTTGTTGTTTTCCTCCTCCCCTTCCTCTTCCTCCTCCTTTCAGTAGAGAGAGAACTTCAGTCTCTCTTTGGTCATCCAAATCTGCCTGGCAACAGGTGTTAGAAAAGAGAGAGTTACAGCCTCTCTTTGACACAACTCTGTAGTCTGTTCTTTTATCTTGCTGATTCAGCAATTGGGTCCTATTTGAAAGAGACTTCACCTCGTCTTGTGATTAGTAACCAACTTCTTGTCTTGTGTTACTAAGCCATAATCAAGTAAAGTACATTTATCCCCTAATAAAAAAATTAGTTTTGGGGTATTCTTATTTCTCCAGTTATTAATTTCAGAGTATTCCAATTTTTCATATGCAAATGAACCTTTGAAGCACAAAACCCTGGAGCAGACTTTGTCCTATATTTACTCCAAAATTCTACAGCCTGTTGTATGCAAATGAGCAACTGCTGTCTCAGAACCCTGAGGCTGACTTAACTCATCAATTTTCTCAGAACACAAAACAAGTAAATTGTCAAGTGTTACCCTCTCCTTACATGTTTTATATATGTGTACATATATGTGTGTTCATATATATAGACACATGCATATACGCATATTCTTATATATGTTCTTGTCGTTTCCCTCTCTTGGATGTACACTCCTTAAAGGCAAAGACCATTTCATTTTTCTTTGTGTATTCCCAGCATTTATCACCTGACTGGTATTTAGTAAATTTAGGTATTTGATAGCTATTTTTAATTTAATTTAGGTTTTTAATAAATTTTTGTTCATAACTGGCTAATTGATTTCTGACCAAAGCAAGTGTGTATGTATACTATAAAGATAAGTTGTTTCCCTGGAACTAAATTCAAGCTTTGTTCTAGTCAATATGAGTGAGAGTGGCATGAAGAACTTCTCTAGATGTGAAAGTTCTAGGGAACAGAAATGGTAATATGAATTAGACATCTGGATAATACACCAGGGAGCAGCCAGATGGTGCAATAGATATAGTGCTGGGCCTGGAGTCGGGAAGACTCCTCTGGCCTCAGATACTTAGATACTTACTAGCTGTGTGACCCTAGGTGAGTCACTTCACTCTGTTTGCCTCAGTTTCCTCATCTGTAAAATGAGCTGGAGAAGGAAATGGCAACTCTAGTATCTCTGCCAATAAAACTCCAAGTGGAGTCACAACTGAAACAACTAAACAACAACAATGGAATATGTCAGCCAAAAAATTTAAAGCAAATTTAATTTGTATTACTAAGATTAAATTATGCAGAGTAAGGCTGATGTCAGTCCCACTGCTCTTTTCTCTATTCAGACCACATCAGGAATATTCTGTTCAGTTTTAGGGACCACATCTTTTGATGGACATTGACAAGGAATACGTCCAAGAAAGAAGATGAACCAGATGGTAAGGAGATGCTGAGTGAAGAAAGAACTACAGATCTTTTTTTTTTTTTTAATGGCACACATTTTATTGTAAACCTTCTCACACTCAAGCTTACTCTATATATGATAGGGAGTTTTAAATATCTTAAACATCTGGTTTGTATATATTTCCCTTGATCAGTCATAAAATTGGTCCTCTCGTGAAACTCGGTGGATTATATTTCCCAAACCAATAGCTAAGAGTAGCAGGAGTTCTGTTGGTTCAGTAATCCCAGTTTCATGCCAGAAGGAAAAGGTTTGGAACTCTGGCACAATATTTTCAAGCATGCCCACACTTGTACTAAGAGGTGTTTGCTTGTTTTCTTTTTTTTTAATTAATTTTTTTGTTACATTTTGATTTCTAAATTGTCTTTCTCCCTCCCTTCTAACCCCTCATTAAAGAAGGCCAACATTTGTTTCTTTTCTTTTCTTTTCTTTTTTTTTTTTTTTGGAGGGAGGAAGGCAAGACAGTTGGGGTTAAGTGACTTGCCCAAGGTCACACAGCTAGAAAGTGTGTCAAGTGTCTGAGGCCATATTTGAACTCAGGTCCTCCTGATTCCAGGGCTGGTGCTCTACTCACTGTACCACCAAGCTGCCCCGAAGGCCAACATTTGATAAAGATACATATGCAGAACTATACAATACATACTTTCATATAGCAATTCTTTCTCTGGATGTAGGGAGCAGAACTACAAGATCTTTAGCCTAGAGAAGAGAAGATTTAGGAGGAAATATTACAGCTTTCTCGAATATTTGAAAACTCGTGAAAAGATTAGATCTATTCTGCTTGGCTTTAGAGGATACATCAGTGGGTGAGGGACTGAAGGATGGGGGTGAAAGGGACAAACTTTGGCTCAATATAACGAAGAATTTTCCCCAAATTAGAACCATTCAATAGTGGAATAACCTATCTTGCAATGTACTGAACTCATAACTGGCAGTACTCAAACAGTGGCCACAACATCTCTGGGCTATTGTAATTTAGGTTTTTCTATTATGTGATCAATTAGACTAGATAATCTCTAAAGTTCTTTCCGAGTCTGAGATTCTTTAACTCAGAGGGTTTTATTATAGCTTCTATACTCAGTAAAATCACTAAAATAAATCTCCCTCCCCCATTTACGATGGTGAAATTGAAGTCCTGAAGGGTATTTTCTAAGGTCATAAAATGGGCTATCCTTTGATGACAACACTATTGACCCAGCATTAGTGGGATGTTCGCTCTGAGTTGTGTATCCAAGAATGGGGATGACGTACTGAGCCATCCACATGCTTGATCGAGCCTGAGCCAGAAAGGCAAGCAGCTGAGGTTAGGGATGCAAAGCCTATAACCCTATAAAAGAACAGACTTTTTTCTCTGTGATGCCAACTGGTCTTACATTTGTGAATAGATTGTCATATACATAGTAGTCACACGATCTTGGAGTTGAAAGGGCCCCTAGAATCTACCTAGTCCAACCCATACTTGGGCTAAAATTCCTTCTACTCTTTATCTAAGCCATCTAGCATCTGCCTGAAGACGTCCAGTTTCAGGAGAGGAGAGAGGAGTAAGCCTTTTGTATAGCTCTATTTTTTTAAGGAATTCTGTTGTGGTTTGGTCATTTTCAGCCTGATTCTTGATCCCCAAGGCCATGCCCAGTCCAGCTCCCTTATTTTAAAAGGACCCTGTTTTGTAGCATTTAGTTTCATTTTCACCAATTTAAAAAATTCTGAACTTCACAAATACCAGATAAAATGGACATTTCCCATGCTAATAATAGAATGATAATATATATAATATCTAACACTTATATAGTGCCTATTAAGCACTGCACAAAGCACTTTTACAATTTGATCTTCACAACAACCCTAGGAGGTAGGTGCTATTATTATCCTCCATTTTACAATTAAGGAAACCAAGATAGAGGTTAAGTGACTTACTCAGGGTCACATAGCTAGTAAGTGTCTAAGGCTACATTTGAACTCAGGTCTTCCTAACTCCAGGCCCAACCCTCTATCCACTCTTCCGCCTAGAAAGAAGATGGTACAGGAAACTGCAGCTCTATTATTTACAACTCACTTTTCTATCATTTTAAATTATTTTATTTTTAATTTATGGAATAAATTTGTCTTAAAAATTTTTTTAATTAAAATTTAATTTTTTTTTCTTTTTAGCTTTTCTTTTTAAGGATATAGTATATAGTAAGTTCAACGGGTAGTTTTCAAAGGTGTCCTGTTTTTCTGTGTTTCTTTTTGACTTTCATCATGGTTTCTTTTCTTTATTAAAAGGACAAAAAATGATGCTTCAGAGACCTTCTTTTCTTTTTCTTACTCTACTTTTGTCTCCTCATCCTCGCATCACCACCCCATTGGAAAAAAAGAAAGAAAAACCAAGCCCATGCAACAAATAAGCCATAGGTAACCAAAACAGATTCCCACACTGGTTATCTCAAAAATATATGTCTCATCAGCATTCTTCATTATCAGTCCTCAAGAGTTACAGCTGGTCATTTGTTATATTGGTCAGATTTCTCAAGTCTTTCAAATCGGTTTTTCTTCACTACGTTGTTGTTATTGTATAAATTGTTCTCCTGGTTTTGCTTACTTCACTCTGCATCAATTAATTTGTATAAACTAGGTTTCTTAGGTTTCTCTAAGACATTTAATCATTTCTTACAGGATGCAATAATATTCTATTATACTCATATACCATAATTTATTCAGTCATTCCCCAATAGATAACTACCCCTTAGTTTTCAGTTCTTTTCTTCTACCGAAAAAAAGAGCTCTGTAACATTTAAATTCCTTTGGGCCCTGCCTACTCTTATTGCCCATATTATAGCCCTGGATGAAAATTTTTTTTAATTCTTTTTTTTCTTTTTGTAGGGAGGAGGGCAGGGCAATTGCAGTTAAGTGACTTGCCCAGGGTCACACAGCTAGAAAGTGTGTCAAGTGTCTGAGACCGGATTTAAACTCAGGTCCTCCTGATTCCAGGCCTGATGCTCTGCTCACTGTGCCACCTAGCTGCCCTGATGAAAATATTTTTTAAAATTTATTTTTAGTTTTCAATATTCACTTCTGTCAGATTTTGAGTTCTAAATTTTCTCCCCTTTCCTCCCCTCCCTCCTCCCCAATAGAGCATGCAATCTGATATAGGTTCTATATATACATTCATATTAAACATGCTTTTCACATTAGTCATGTTGTAAAGAATTAGAACCAATGGGAGGAGCCATGAGAAAGAAGAAACAAAGAAAGACAAAAAAAAAAGAGAGGGCAAATAGTATATTTGCATCTGCATTCAGACTCCAAAGATCTTTCTCTGGGTGTGGGTAGCATTTTCCCTCCCTTCTTAGATCCTTGCATTGCTGAGAAGACCTAAGTCTATCAAAGTCAGTCATCGCACAATGTGGCTGTTACTGTGTACAATGTTGTCCTGGCTCTGCCCACTTCACTCAGCATCAGGTCATATAAGTCTTTCCAGGTTTTTCTGAAGTCCACCTGCTAATCATTTCTTATGGAACAGCGTTCCATTATATTCATAGACCTGTTCAGCCATTCCCCAATTGACAGGCATCCCCTCAATTTCCAATTCTTTGCCACCACAAAAAGGGCTGCTATAAATATTTTTCTACATATGGGTCCTTTTCCCGTTTTTATGATCTCTTTGGGTTACAGACCTAGAAGTGGTATTGCTGGATCAAAGGGTATGCACAGCTTTATAACCCTTTGGGCATAGTTCCAAATTGCTCTCCCCAATGATTGGATCAGTTCACAACTCCACCAACAATGCTTTGGTGTTCCAATTTTCCCACATCTTCTCCAACATTTATCATTTTCCTGTTTTGTCATGTTAACCAATCTGATAGATGTGGTGTGGTACCTAAGAGTTGTTTTGATTTGTGTTTCTCTAATCAATAGTGATTTAGAACATTTTTTCATATCAGTATAGATAGCTTTAATTTCTTCATCTGAAAACTGCCTGTTCATATCCTTTGACCATTTATCAACTGGGAAATGACTTGTATTTTTATAAATTTGATTCAATTCCCTATATATCTTAGAAATGAGGCCTGTATCAGAGACACTGGTTGTAAAAATTGTTTCCCTGCTTTCTGATTTCCTTCTAATCTTGGTTGCATTGGCTTTGTTCATGGAAAAAAAAAACTTTTCAATTTCTTTAAAAAATCCTGAACTTAATAGAAGATTTGACATACAAGAACCAAGAGAAACATAAGGTACCTGCCAAAGACTGACTATTAGGGATTCATAAGGACAAACCGTTTACCTTTCATATAGCTTAAAATGTAAAATGTACGTCTAAGATTCTTATTAATAATTGGTGAACTCACAAGAAAGAGGAAGGTACATCTGACTATGATATGAATTTAAAAAGTCAAACCATTTAGAAACAGCTAAAAAGAGTAACTATTTTATACAAATGAGGTGCAAGAGGAAGAAAGCATACAGAGGAATTAGATGGGGGAGGAGGGCTGGTAGTTCTGGTAACCTACCTTTATCGAGAAAGGGTTTAACAGGGAACAATACATATATATTTAGAAGAGTATAAAAGTCTTCTAAATTTAGAAGAAATAAAATGGTAGGGGTATAGAGAAGGGGGAGAGGACAAGGGAGAGATTTTTGGAGAGGAGAATGAGGGAATAGGTAAAAAGGTGTTTAGATTTATGGGAATGGGAGGATGGGGAAGATCCTTGGAGGGCTGTAGGCAAGTAAAAGGAGGGCAAGGTAGTCCATAGAAGTAAAGTAGAGGAATTAGGAGGGACAGGAAACAAGAGATATGCACATCAGAAGTGGAGTATGTTTGGGAAAGTATATGTATGTATGTATGTATGTATGTATGTATGTATATATGTATGTATAAGTGTGTGTACATATCTATAGCTATAGAGAAACATATCTAAACTTTATTGTAGCCTTTGGGAGTAGGGTGGGGGAGGGGAAAAAAGAACAAAGTAAAAAAGTGCACAGTGGAGAAAAGAAAATTCACAAGGAAGCAAAGATGAACAATTCTTAACACAACATATATTATTTACCATATAGGCTTTCTCAAAATGAAACTTTATTGTTATGTATTTTGAATCCTCTCTTACATTCTGCTCTGCACACAACATGCTTTTTTCTTTCTTACTTTGTTTCAATATTTAAGTTTATGATATGTTTTATTCCTTTTCTCTCTTCTGTATTTGTGTTCTGGCCCTTGAGTCTAACATTAAATTAAATTAAAAAAAAAAACTTTTCAATTTAATGTAATCAAAATTATCCATTTTGCATTTCATAATGTACTCTATCTCTTGTTTGGTCACAAATTCTTCCATTCTCTATAAATTTGACAGGTAAATTATTCCTTGCCCTCCTAGTTTGCTTATGGTATCAGACTTTATATCTAAATCATGTACCCATTTGGACTTTATCTTGGTATATAGTGTAAGATACTGGTCTATACCTTGTTTCTGCCATACTATTTTCCAGTTTTCCCAGCAGTTTTTGTTAAATACTGAGTTCTTACCAGATGAAAATCTTCTACATCTTTCCCACTGCCTCAATTGCTGGCTTGATGTGGGACCTTAAGAATATCAAAATGTGCTCTCCAAAATGGTTGGATCAGTTCACAACTCTACCAACAATGCATCGGTGTTCCAATTTTCCCACATCTTCTCTAGCATTTATAATTTTCCTGTTTTGTCACATTAGCCAATCTGACAGGTGTGATGTGGTACCTAAGAGTTGTTTTGATTTGCATTTCTCCAATCAAGAGTGATTTAGAGCATTTTTTCATATGACTATAGATAGCTTTAATTTCTTCATCTGAAAACTGCCTTTTCATATCCTTTGACCATTTATCAATTAGGGAATGACTTGTATGCTTATAAATTTGACTCAGTTCTCTATATATTTTAGAAATGAGGCCTTTATCAGAGACACTGGTTATAAAAATTATTTCTCAGCTTTCTGCTTCTGTCTTTATCTTGGTTGCATTGGCTTTGTTTGTACAAAAACTTTTCAATTTAATGTAATCAAAATTATCTGTTTTGCATGTCATAATGTTCTCTGCCTCTGGTTTGGTGATAAGTTCTTCCATTCTCCATAAATCTGACAGGTAAACTATTCCTTGCTCTCCCAGTTTGCATATTATAGTATCAGCCGTTACATCTAAATCGTGTACCCACTTGGACTTTATTTTGGTATATGGTGTAAAATATTGGTCTATGCCCAGTTTCTGCCATACTATTTCCCAGTTTTCCCACATCTCTCCCACTGCTTCAATTGCTGGCTTCATGTAGGACCTTAAGATTATCACAATGTTCTCTGGATTTTGGCTCTTCCAATAAATGAGTGCAATAATACTTGATTCTCACCTAAACTTCTACTGAAATAAGGGCTTGCTTAATCCATAGTGGGCACCAGCTTTCGCTCCTTATCTTTCCTCATTAACAAATACTTCTAGATGTAGGGTTTAGAGCTGGAAGGATGCTTGAAGGTCATCTAGTTCAGACTTCTTATTTTACAGAAGACAACTCAAAGAACCAGAAAGGCCAGGTGACATTGGGTCACAGATGAAATTAGTTTCAGAATCAGACTAGAACCAGGTCCCCTTAATTCCCGAGTCAGTCACTAAATTGTGCGATACCTGTTGTCCAGAGATGCCTGTACTCTATGCCTGTATCCACAAAGAGATCAAAGAAAGAGGAAAAGAAGCCATATGTGCAGAAGTATTTATAGTAGCTCTTTTTACTATAGCAAAGAATTGATAACTAAAGGGACGCCCATCAATTGGGGAATGGTTGAACAAATTATGGAATTGATAATAGCCAAAGTTTATATGCCTCTTATGTGCTCTAACCCTGTTTCTGATTCTATCACCTTACTAAGTGCTTTACAATTATTATCTCATGTGATCCTCACAATAATCCTGGGGTGTACATATTGTCATTATCCCCATTTTATACATTAGGGAACTGAGGCAACCAGTGGCTTGACCAGGGTCACACAGCTAGTAAGTATCTGAGGCTGGATTTGAACTCAGGTCTTCTAGACTACAGGCCATGTAGTCTATCCACTGTGCCGCCTAGCTGCCTAATATGAATGTAATGCGAATATTATTGGACCTTTAAGAGAAATTTGGGAAGATTTGTATGAGCTGATTCAAAGGAAAGTCAACAGAACAATTTAGGAGAACAATTTAGATAATAACAATGATATTGTAAAGACCAACTGCTTTGAAAGACTTAAGAATTCTACAATGCCAAGTTATACATGGAAGTTATATGGGATTCCATGCCGTCTTGGGGAGGGAGGGAAGAAAATCTAGAACTCAAAATTATGTAGAATCGTGTGTTGCAAACTAAAAATAAAAATTAAAAAAAAAAGACAAGAATTCTGATCAACACAATGACCAGCAATTGAAGCTTGCTACCCAGTCTCCTGACTGAGCTGGTAGACTCAAGATACAGAATAACGCATATGATTTGGAATATGACACATGCAGGAATTTGTTTTGCTTGGCTATGAATATTTGTTAAAAAGGCTTTGTTTTCGTTTTCCCAATGGGGTAGAATATGAGGGAGGAGAGTAGCAGAAAGAAAGAAAGAAGGTCATTGAAGAATTTTTTTATTACATAGAAAAAAACAAAAGTACAGATGAGCAGTATAGCTTTGAAAGTTGTAAGTTGAATGAATTGTATATTTATAAAGAGGGACAAACTGTACAAGGCAGAGAGCTGAAGTTACTTTGTGTGTACTGTTTTGCTGCGTGTAGAGAAATATCCTTTTTTTAAAAAAAATGTTCCATTTAGAACAAAAACAACTTTTTTTAAAAAAATGTGAACGTTGGGGAAGAGTTGTTTTATTCAAGAGACAGAAATGTCATTGTGTTCATAGTTTAGGGACTCCTTAGAACCTGGCTGCAGGATCTAGCGCTGTTTCCACTCCAGCTAATCCTTGAGGCTGTCACAACTAGCTCCATAGCAATGAAGGGGATGTCCCTAGTAGACTATTCTGGCTTCAGGTGGGAAACAAGCCAGAAAAGCTATGAAAATAAACCTCTTGGTTGGCCTCTAGTTGCAGGTCACAAAGGCAGAAACAGAAAGGCAAAGGAACCCCATAGGGTAAACACGGTTAAAACTCTGATTTCTGAATCAAAGAGCAATGAGTTCTGGTCCTAACTACCTCTGTCTAACATACTGAGTCCCCTGCTTTGGGGGCAAGCTCCTTCCCCTTTCTGGGCTTTAGCTTCCCTTACTACACGTGCAAAGTGCTTAGGGATCCTATAACCTTAGAAAAGCATTGCATTTGATTGTTCCCATGGCCAAATTCCTCAGAGGGAGGGAAAAAATACAGCTTTTTTTTTTCTTCTCCCCAGGAGACATCTGGGGCTAATGAAAGTTCAAAAAAGTAAAGGGCATTGCATTCCCATCCAAAAACCAAATCTGACCCCTTTAAGTGAGGAATCACTTACTGAAGAACCTTTCCTCAGAGAAGCTCCTTCTCCAAAAATGAACCTGGGAATGGGTATCGAAGTACCATGGTCTTCTTTGGGGTACCTCCTAATCTGCCTCCTGGGGAAGTTGGTATGCTTTTTTAAACTTTATTTTTCTTGGGTTTTTCTTCTGTGTGTTTTATTTTGCAACATGGCTAACATGAAAATATATTTTGTATGACCTCACATGTATAATCAATATTGCCTTCTCAATGGGTGGGGGAGGGGTGTGAGAGCAGAAGGAAATTTGGTACTTAAAATTTTTTAAAATGAAGTTTAAAAAATTTTACATGTATTTGGAAAATATTTCTATTTAGATATTCAGTAAATCAGAAGCCTCATTTTATGTGTGTATGCATATGTATGTGTATGTGTGTACATGTATATGTATGTGTGTGTGGACATATACAAATATACATATATATATATATATATGTATATACTTAAAGTTATGGGGAAAATGTTAATATTATAGATTAAGCTTAAAAGTGTGTCCTGAATACATTTTTCCCCCAGAGAAGCATTATTTCTCAGCACACCCCTGGATGGTATGGTCAGGGAGGAGACAGAGGCCAATCAAACACAGCCCATCTCTTAACGCACATTATGAGAAGTAAGGTTAGTGTAAGAACTTTTTGATAGAGAGGCATCTAGGTGATACATCAGATGGAGCACTGGCCTTGGAGTCAAAAGGTCCTGAGATCAAATCTGACCTCAGATACTAGCTGTGTGACCCTGGGCAAGTTACTTAACCCTGACTGCCTCAAAACAAACAAAAAAAGGAACTTCTAGACAGGTGGTGAACATATCTGCTTTTCCTCTCAACAGTTCCTATGCCATCACCACTGGGAGAGACCAATGGGTTGGGGCAAAGGTCTAAAGGTAGTACATGAGAATTTAACAATCTCAATTAACGTAAGTAATTTAAGAGTATGTAACAGAATGGGAAAAACCAGAAGCCCAAAGTTCAGTAGCATCACTGACCTCAGCTTTATCATCATAGGCAATCACTTCACCTTTTTAGCTCTGTTTCCTCATCTCTAAAATGGGGGTATCAATAAATTTTGCAGTCTGACCACTTACTCCTTAGAAGTCAGGAAGCTACAAAAAGTTAAGACTTGGTTTGTTTTGTTCGTCGTCTAGAAGTAAGAAAGCATTATGATGAGGATTAAACTTAAAAGTGTATCACTATGCATTTTCAGAGAGCAGGTTGCTGAACAATACTACCAGCACACTTCTGGGTATTGGTGATTAGCTACTTGGCATTATGGGTGTTACAATATGCTGAATCCTTGTGTTTGCCTCGGTGGCTATGTACAAATTCTAAGAGGGCAAGGCGTGTACCTGGCGTGTTGTTAGTATAGAACAACGCCCAGTGCCATGAGTAATGAGCAGTGACTTTTGGGTAGCAATGTGTAATTTTTCCTGTGTCTGATTTTTGGTGATTCTACCACTTCCAACTAACCCAAGAAGCACACGCAAGTTTTTTGAAAAGGGCCATTTCATAGTTTGACATTCTGCCTTGATGGAGGGTAACATACCAAAGAGATCACATATCCTAAAGAATGCAAGTTTCCATTATCAAATACACAAAGATTCTAGAATTCTTTCCTCCCCAGTCTCTGCGAAATATATACTTCATAGGGTCAAAGAGCCACAAATCTGAAATTGCACCAGGTTAAAAAGTGAGTAATGAGGCAGATTCCTGATTTACTGAATGCCTAAGAAAGGAGTTAGGCTAGCCCTGAGGTTTTTGGGGATACACTAGAAAATGCTTTTAGCACTAAAACCACAGGACTTCTAAAACTAGGATCATAACTTCAGAACCAAGATTTGAAAGCAAGTCCTTGAACTTCAAATCCAACACTCTTTCTTCCACTGTACACTTTGACCCAAGTAGAATAGTATGATACAGAAAGGACCTCTTACCTCCGAGCATCACCACCCATCCTCTCCAGGGAAGGGAGCCAGGGTCTTTCTTGAGAGCTTCTGGCTGTGTTATTTCTTTGTTAAGTTCACAAACTGGTTTTCCCTCTCCAAGTTCCCCTAGAGAATTCCCCCTTCTCAAAGCCAAGCACTTAATACTAACTCATTCCTTAAAGCAAATACTCTGCCTGGACACACAAATGTACCATTTCACAGTATATTTCCACGACTAAGACAATTTCACAAAACCTTACTTGGCCATCAGATTCTAAGCATTGTATTACTTCTCATTTGGTAAACTATCCCCACTCCACCCCTCTCTTCCCATCTGTTTCCTGGAGGGGAATTCTATCCTTTTTGGTGCAGTGATTAACACAAATACACTCCACCTAGGAGATTAAGAAAACTACATCATATCCTGTTTACCCTGGAAAAGAAATTGAGCAGACCACTGTGGATAATGGTTGCCAATAAAGATTTCTGCAATAGATGCTTTCAGCTTATTTAGACATCTGTTTGTTGTCTCCAAAGACCGAGTTGTTATTTTTCTGTTGGTCTAAAACATTGCTATGCATTTTTAAAAGTACAAACCAAATCCTAGTATTCATCCCCAGTTCCCACCTAATTATTAATAAAATTTGCAGTTAACCTGCCTGCCTTTTTTTTTTTTTAAAGGAAAGCAGCCCATCTGAGTTGGAATTCAAACTTTACTGACCCAGCCATATACAGGTATAGAACCTTGCAGTTCACTAACCTGTTATCCAGACTCCAAGGTAGCAATGTCCCTATTAAGAGTAATAATATTCTACTTCCCAAGAAAAACCACTGGAGAAAGGGTTTTGGGAAGAGTATGCAGAAATGCCATTGATGGAAGAGGCCCCAGTAACTTAAAAAATCCTCTAATCCATTACTTTCTTCTATTTACACCCTCTTCTCCATCCCTGGTTAGACTTTGAACAAATCCCATTTCCTCCCCCTTTCCCCTAAAAACTTTTCTGCCCTTGAGGCCCATTTTTTCTTACACCACCCCACTACTTCCCATGTGGCCAGAAGTGATAGCAGACTCACAATTATTTGTAGAAATGTAACTGGCAATAGCCACTGAGCCTATATATTAACATTCTGAAAGCAAAATTCTCCATCTTGTAAGTCAAGCAATTTTAGCTAACACGTTGGTGTTAGTTTTAACTTTAAGAACCAATGCTTAAAATGAGCTCAAATCCTGATTGTAAACATGGCTGTGTAGAATACATTCACCATGGTGAACCATCACAATTTTTACTGTTTTGATTTTTGCTATCCATCTCCCTCATTATTTCAAGTGTAAACTTCACAGGGCTCAAAATATTCCTATCCCCAAATTCACTGAACTACACCTTACTGTCTTGAAATCTAATAACCACTACTACAAAATTTACAAGCAGCACTTTTTGTTAACTAAAAACAAGTTCAGAGAAATTTGTATTTCTGACTGGACTGAATAAGCTAAACACAATCAAGGTGTGCATAGATCAAACTATGCAAAAGAAAAAAACCTTAGGATTCTGGAAACCCATAGGTACTAGGTGCTTTGGGGCTCTTCTTTACAAGTGAGGTGAGTTAGTAAAGGTGGAGAGGTAAAAAAAAACAAAAGGGACTTAGGGAAATTTATTACCTTGTTAAGTTTTGGTTTTGCTTTTTATCAATAGTGTGGCAACTGCAGCATTATTTTGGTCCAACTACATTCTCTAGACTTTTTATCTTGGGCCTCTCTGCCTGCCACTAATCATCAGATTACACCTATGTGAAAATATAATGCTTATCATCTTTAGCTCATATTGTTTCAAATTGAAAAGTCACATCAGCCTTTCATTTCAAATAATTTACTCAACTTCCAAAGTTGTTGTGACACTTGACAGTTGTTAGAAAATTATTTAGTAATTTCCCAGTATCTACGGTTTTATTCAGGTACTTAGGTGGCAACTAACCTTGTTACCACTAGCAATTTTTAGAGCTGTTTCCTTAACAAACTGTCTCATCTGGTTACTTTGCTCTGTAGGTCTCCATATGAAAGATTTAATGCAAATGAGTGATTCTGTCAACTTGAACCCAACAACTCACAGCTTTAATAAAAATCCATACACTTGTGTTCAGTTTACTTGCAGCACTTTTATTTTTCCTTACACAATGACGTGTTGGGCATTACAATTCTCAACTCTTAGGATGACTTACAAATTTTGGTATTCTACTGGTCATGTGAGAACATTAAGGCAACGTACAAAAATCTTACATAAATTAACTAGATGCA
>CM053626.1:165051530-165087239 GCA_028646595.1 Phalanger gymnotis
CTATAGAGATTAAGAGATATTCTATTTTCATGGGTTTTTTATGTCCATGTCCACGTCCATGTTCAATCCTTTTCCCTTGCCTTGTCTTATGTGACAGGATAGTACACATCTCATCTTCAAATTCTAAAGCCCTAACCCGCTTCCCTGGAAGAGGGTGAAGAATACCAAATCTAAAATTTTTGAGACCCCCTTCTCAGTGCCAAAGAAAAAATAATGACCTGGAGGCCCTTTTAACACCATGATGTTGTGTGTGAAGATGAAAAAAAATTTCCAAAGGGAAACTAATATTCTTCTCGTCTCCATGGAGCTAATCTTACACACTCAGTGTGGAATGGTTCTATTATTTTTCAAAACTCCTCACCCAGCTTTTTTCTACAGTTCTCTTTCCTAGGGTATCTTTGGCCTGGGCTCTGCATTGCAGTCTCTACTCCAGCCCTAGGGCCTAGCTGCATCCTTCTTTCCCCAGAGGCTCCAACTTCTAAATTCTTTTGGGTACAGGAGAAGAGGGAGGGCAGCCTGTGGAGCAGGTTGCTGAACACACCTGGTCTCTCAGACTGGTGCCTTGTGTGTGATTCCAGGGAACCAGGACTGGGGCCCTAGAAGTTTTTCTGTCTTTCCTCCCAAACCTGAGGCATCAGCTCAAATTGGGGGACATATCTTTAACCCCCATTTTGGTTACTCTTCTAATTTCCCTTGGATGCTTAGAATGAAAACAAAGCGTTAAAGGAAGCCTTCTGTGATTATCACCCAAGTGCGATATAGGGAGAGCTCTCAGACTGTGAAATTTGATGGACAGTCCACTAAGAATATCTTGTTCAGTCAGGTAATAGCTGCAGCACATAGTGTTAGGAAATCCATATTCCTCAGGTAAATGAATGAACCTAAAGTGAGGGCCTTTCACTTTTCTCTCTCTTTCTGGTCCCCAGCTGTATCGGACACTGGGATCCCCTGTAACTGACCCCAATCTCTCAATCCTTTCCTCTGGTTCCTCTGGGGTGCCTAGTCCCTGGCCTTTGATGGCTCACACAGCATTAAAACTAGACAAGACCTTTGAGATAAATATCTGTTGAATAGAATTTAATTAGAGATTTTCTGAAGTCAGAGGTTCTTAACTTGGGGCCTGTGAATTTTTTAAAAAAAATATTTTCATAACCATTTCGACATAATTGGCTTCCTTTGAATTATTATGTATTTTTTTCTAAACCATTGCACCTCCAGAGCTCAAAAACACAGTAGTTAGATTCTTAAGTGTTGGCAGGGACCAGGCTAAAGTGGGTGCTTTCTTCCTTTCTCTTCTCCCAAACCCTTCACAGATCCAGCCAGCTGTGAATCTGAGTAGCCTAAGCAACTATTTCCTCTTCAGCAACCACTAGCAAATCACCCTAGGGAATGTGTCATTCAGATGGGTGGCCTGACTGGGAGTGGGGCAGGAAGGTGGATGTTGAAACCAAGGTGGGGCCAGCCAGTGCAGGTGTAGTAGGGAAAGAGGAGAGCTGGGACAGCTGGTTGCATGTCTATATTTGGTGATTTCGGGCTGCAGCTCTGGAGCCCCGCCCGATGCCAAGAAACCACACACACACCTACCTCCCACCAGCTAACACTCCCACGGGGGTGGTGTGCTTAGGGGCTGGACTTTCACTCCCCACAGAGAGTTCCTGAGTCACTGACACAGCCCAGTACCGGGTTAGGGCCAGCTGGGCCAGGATGTACCCGGCAGACTTATATAAGCCCTTCTGTTTGTCACATCCTAGGTCCTTCCTACCTTTGTGGCCTTATTACACTCTCTTTCACTAATGCTACAGTCTAGCCAAACTGGCTTTCTCACTGCTCCTCACACACAACCCTCCACCTCCAGTCTTTGTGCTTTCACATCCACTTGCCCCCATTCCCGTAAAAAAGACACCCTCCGCACTTGTACCTGTAGGGTTCCCAAGTTTTCTTCTCAAGAGCATTCTGCGTGAGGCCTTTTCTCATAAAGTTTCCCTACTCAGCTATCTTTTATCTATTTTATATAAACTTATATAAGTACTGGGCTTTTCCCCATTCAAACATAAATTCCTTGAGTTTGGGATTTGCTTCTATAAACTCCTTGAGGGCAGGATCTGTTTTGATTTGTGTTGGTACTCTCCTTCCAGGCACATAGTAGGCTTGCTGATGCATTGACCTAGCTCTCTGGGAATTCCAGAGTGGGAGGCAGCCTTGAAGTGGCTTGTAGGCCCAAGGTTAAGGATTGAATCAAATTAGGGAACAAACCAGGAGGCTGGAAATGTAGGGGAAAAGAGACAGGTCATCCAGGGCTTCCCCTAAAACCTAGGAGATGATGAGTGGTATAAATAACTGTGGCATTTTCCTTATTTAGTAAAGCCATAATTAGGTTGTTCTGTAGGACCAAAGGGACATTTCTCTTGGAGCCATCTCCTTAAACCTACCCTTCCTCCAATTTCTATATTTCTATAGATGGCATCTTCCCAGTAACCGAGACTCAACTTCTTTAACTCTTCCCTCTCCCTTAATCTGTGGTCAAGCTTGTTTATCTGTGTCCCGGATTTCCTGCTACCATTACAACCACCCTAGTCCAGGTCCTCCATGGTCCCCTAAAGTATTATACTAGCCACCTACCTAATTGGTTGTCCAGCCTTCGGCCTCTTCTGTAATGCCTGGGCTCGAAATCAGAAAGACTTGAGTTCAAATCCTATCTCGGCCAATTATTTAGCTATGTAATCCTGGTCGAGTCAGTTAAACCCCTCTGTTTCCTCATCTAGAAAATAATAACCCCTACCTCACAGGGCTATTGTGCTGATCAAATGAACGTACTGACTGCACTTCACCAATCTTAAAGAATGACATAAATGCTGTTATAAAAGCCACTAGTATCGTCATTGTCATCATCCTTCACACTTCTACCCCTCCATTTTCCAGATGTTTCACTATAGTCAAGTCACTATTGACAAAACCTTCAGTGGTTCCCCATCTCCTGACTCTGGAATCCAAAGCCCTCCACAATCTGGCTCCAGTCTATCTATTAAGACTTAACTCATGCTGCTTCTTTTCACATATACCAAATCACAGCCAAATTGAACTCTTCCCTGGATCCCAAATTCTCCTCCTAAATGCTTTTGTGTAGGTGAGGTGCCCACTACTCCTAAGCTGATATATCCCAGGGAAGTTCTGAGGGTGAATGTTCTCCCCTTCCTTGACTTTTGTTTTATTTCACAGAACCATAGAATCTCAGAGTTGGAGGGAATGTCAGAAATCCTCTATTCCAGCCGGTCCCTGAACCAGAATCCTCTCTTCCAGGTGGCCATCCACCTCGTGATTGAAGACCTCCAGTGTGGGAAAGCCCTCTGCCTCA
Source organism: Phalanger gymnotis (assembly GCA_028646595.1). Taxonomy (NCBI): domain Eukaryota; kingdom Metazoa; phylum Chordata; class Mammalia; order Diprotodontia; family Phalangeridae; genus Phalanger; species Phalanger gymnotis. The sequence goes on from CM053626.1 coordinate 165,054,883, forward strand.
TAAAGCAGCCCAATCCGCATTCCAAAGGTTTAAAAGAATTTCCTTACAAGGAGAAGAAATCTACTCCTGCACCTTCTACCCACTGCTCTGGCTCTACCCAATTCCTCTATCATAATGATACCTCTGAAGATACTCCAACAGCCGTCCTCCCTAAGTCTTCTCTTCTCCAGGCTCACCAGCTCTAGCTTCCTCACTTGATAGTTTTATAACATGCTTTCCCATTTTTTTTCCCTTATCCCGGTCAATCTCCTTGGACAGGGGTGCAGTTCAGGAAGAACTGAGTTCATATCCCAGACACATACTAGTTCTGTGCACCTAGGCAAATCACTTAATTTCTTTGTAAATTGGGAACAATAATGGCACTTGCCCGAGAGGGTTATTGTGAGGAGTCAATGACATATAATATGAAAGTCACATAGAAATACTAGCTTATTGTCATTCCAGCTTTTCAAACGCTTTTTTCTCTTGTTGATTATTTTCAATTTATTTTGTCTATAGCTTGCTAATACATAAACATTGGCCGGTTATCTCTTCCATTAGACTATGAGCTCCTTGAGAGCAGGGCCTGTCTTTTACCTTATTTTATATCCCCAGCCCTTACTGAAGTGCCTGGAATATAGTAGGTGCTTAATACATTTTTGTGGTAGTTCATTTGTTTTAGTCTTGTCTGACTCTTTGTGACCTCATTTGGGTTTTTCTTGGCAAAGATACTGGAAAGGTTTGCCATTTCCTTCTGCAGCCCATTTTACAGATGAGGAAACTGAGGCAAACAGGGTTAAGTGACTTGCCCAGGGACACAGAGCTAGTAAGTATCTGAGGCCAGATTTGAACGTGGGTCCTCCTGGCTCCAGGCCCAGCACTCTATCCACTGCACCACCTCAATATTTGTTGGCTCTTTGATGACTGATTGAATAAGAATTAAACACAGTGCTCTAGACGTGATCTGATCACCACAGGCACAGGAGGGCTGTCACTTCTCTCCTTCTGCCCTTAAGCTTAGCTGGAGTAGGCTGAGAAGGGATCTCCCTCCTCTTGATCACTACGTGGCTTAAGGTTCGATTAACCTTTTTTGACTGCCATGTTGCATCGCTGGGCTTACAGTTGTCCGCTAAAGAGGATTGTCAAGAAGATCAACTAAGATAATGTATGTACAGTGAATTTGCACACCTCACCAGCTATATAAATGTCAGCTATTATTATCCTTAAGGGTTCGTTGGAGATAATATATGAATATAAATCGAACACAGAGACAACAAGTATTAATTGGGCAGCCGCAATCCTGTGGGAATGGAAGAGCATAAAACAAGTTTCCTGACATTGAATTAAAAGTCTGGCAGAGAAGACAAGAATTATCCCCATGAAACAACTGGAGAAGTGTACAAGGCAAAAGAAAATCAAGTAATAGACTATGTGGCATTACCTTGTAAATGGGAACTGAGGAACAAATCCTATTCTCTCAGCCCAGCCAGGGAGGTAGGAGGGGATGAGGTAGGTTAGGGACAAGTCACTTAACCTCTCTGGGCCTCAGTTTCCTCATCTGTAAAATCAGGGAGTTGGATGTGAGGACTGTGATGACAGTAAGGTTCCTTCTGTTTCTAACTCTGTGATACTAAGATACACATTCATAAAGAAGCTATTCAGTGCAAGGAGCAGGGAATACAAAGACACTATTACACATTTAGGACTCTTATGGGGTACTTCCCCCTAACCTTCAATTCAGGCCATCCAAAGGACAATTACCTCAGGCTCAAGGCACTGCTCAAACTATATAGTTCATGCGTCTCCATTGATATATTTATTTTCTTTTTAAAATAAGTTTATTCATGCCTTTTGTTTTTCACATCTTCACAGGAATTTTTCTCAGCATTTTTTCCCCTCCTTTACCCAGAGAGCTGTCCCATGTAACAAATTATATTTTTAAAAAACAAAGAAGAGGAAAAAAATCAGCATAACTGATCAATATATTGAAAAACCCTAAAAATATGTGCAATGTACAACATTTGTGGGTCTCCCGCTTCTGCAAAGGAATGGAGTAGGGCTGTCTTTTCATTTCTCTTCTTTCAAACCATGCTTATTCTTTATAATTTAGAAACATTGGCTTTTGATTTTTGTATGGGTGGTTGTATTAATTGTGTATATTGATTTCTTGACTTTGCTTACTTCACTCTTCATCAGTTCATAAAGAGTTTTCCATGCTTCTCTGTGTTCATCACATTCAACATTTCTTACAATGCAGTAATATTCCATTACATTCACATACCACAATTTGTTTAGCCATTCCCAATTGACAGGTATCTTCTCTATTTCTAATTTTTCTCATCACAAAAAGTGCTTCTACAAATACTTAAATGCATTCAATATGAGAACTTTCTTCTTATCAGTGGTCTCTTTGAGGTAAAAGTAACACAATCTCTGGCTCAAAGTGAGGGGACATTTGGCCCCTTTATTTGAATAATTCTAAATTGCCTTTCAAAATGTTTATACTGATTCACCACTCCACCAACAACATACCAGTATGCCTATCTTCTCCAGACTCTTCAACATTGAATGTCTTTACATTCCATTGGCAGCCAGTTGACATAATGAGTCTAAAGCAAAGGCATTCATTGAAATGACACAGGAAGAGTAGCTTCCATAAACTTGGGGCACGCTTTCCCAGAACCAGCGGGAAAAGTGGGCACATAGATAGAGTTCAAGGCAATTCACATCTGTCACTTGGGTGCTCTATTCTCGTCTATACTTGTGGTCCCCTTACAATTCTGGTGGGAGGGTCTGCTGGGTGGTTTGTTCTGCTGCCAACCCTGGACCTACTCCTCTGTACAGCTCAATTCAACCACTTCAACAGTCTCTGGGATTTCGCTTTGCTGGACTGGGAATGTCTCACTAGCTGAAATGCTTCCATTGCAAGAAGCCATTACTGGTGATGGTTGGAGGAGAGAAGAGAAGAGAGAGAAATCCCCTGGGTTTTTCACTTGACTGCAGAGTTCCTCCAGTCTCAACTAACTCTAGCACTGGCAAGCTTGTTTTTTAAAGGTCAGTCAGAGTATGATTCTATCAAGTGTGACTGAGGAACTTCTACAGAATCAAAGAATTATAACCACTTCTTTTTTTTTTAAATAGTTTTGACAACTTTTGTTATTATGTCACTTAGATTTCCCCTTGTGTTGTATGTACTCTCCCTCCTCCTAGATACCCATCCTTTATAATTAAGATTTATTTTAAAGAAATAAAAGAAGGGAAAAAATGAGCAAAATTGATAAATATATTGAAAAAAATTTGACATTATATGCAATGTTCCACATCTAATTTTTGTAAAGGAGTAGGCTGGGGGGAGGGTTGTCTTCTAATATCTCTTCTTTGGGGAAAAGTTTGTTTTTTTAGAATTTTGCAACATTCGGTTTTTATGATAGTTCTTTCCAATTACATTGTTGTAGTTGTGTGTATTGTTTTTCTGGTTCTGCTTGCTTACCTTGCATTAATTCATGTTAAACATTTTCATGCTTCTCTGCATTCATCATGTCTATTGTTTCTTACAACAGAGCAATATTCTATTACATTAATGTACTGCAATTTGACATTCACCGAACGATGGACATCTGTTTGGTTTCCAGTTCTTTGCTACCACAAAAAGTGCTGCTGTAAATATTTTGGTGTATATTTGGAGGAGGGTGGGGTGTCAATGACCTGCTTGATGCATATTCCTACCAGAGGAATTTCTGGATCAAAGAGTATGGACATTTCATTCACTTATTATTTAATTCATTTATTCCCCCAAAATTGTACCAATTCACAGCCCCACCTACAGTGTATTAGTTTGCATATCTTTCCAACAATCCTTCCAACATTCACTGTCATCTTTGCAAATTTGCTGGGTGTGACCTTAGGATTCTTTTGATTTGCATTTCTTTTATTATTAGTGATTTAGAACATTCCTTCATGAGATTGTCAGTAGATTCTTGTTCTCAAGAAGATTAAAAGCAAACAGGCAGAAGGAAAATATATAAATCGCTGTGGAGGGTTATATGGGTGTGAGTGGGGAAGCAAAGAGCTATGAGAAATTTAAGGAGAATAGATCATTGAGGAGTGTGTATGTGTGTATGTATGTGTTCACAGAGGGCTCCTTGCTGAAGGTAGCACCTGAGCTGGGTGTGGAAGGATAGAACTTCATAGGTAGAAATGGGGGAAGGGGAAAGTTAACCCCCAGGTTATGGGAGATGGCATAAGTGAAGGCAGTATGGGAAACATAAAAAAAAAATAGAATTCAGAATTAGAAAGGCTTTTATAGGTCTAGTCCAATGCCCTTATTTTATGGATGAGGAAACCGAGGCCTATAGAGCTTTAGGGACTTGTTCAAGGTCACGCAGCAAGTAGGTGGTGATCTTTTAGCTAATCCATAGCTGTCTCTAGTTTAGACTGGCAGATTGTATTGTGTTATACTTGCTTTGCTACTTAAGTCCAGAATCATTGCAGGTAGAGTGTGACTTTCCCAAGGTCACAAAGTGATTCAAAGGCAGGGTAGAGATGAAAACCAACTCCAAGGACTTCTAGTGGCCTAGAACTCAATCTGCCCTTCCCTGGAATATCAGCCTACTCCCTAGAAGGGAAAGGAGAGGGGAATAAGCATTATATGGTCCCTACTATGTTCCAAGAGCTGTGCTAAGCACTTAACAAATATTATCTTATTTGACCCTCATAACCACCCCAGGAAGTAAGAGGTGTTATTATCCCCACTTTACAGTTGAGAAAACTGAGGCAAACAGAGGTTAAGTGACTTGCTGAGGGTCACACAGCTAGTGTCTGAGGCTGCATTTGAACTCAGGTCATCTGACTCCAGGCCTGATGCTCTACCCACTGCACTACCTCAATGACGGCTTCTCTAGGCCTTGCCAAACACAGGGACTTTGGAAAGATGCCAAATAGTATCATTTTCCATACCAAAAATTGGTAGATTCTTTTATGAAAACTTTGGTGGAAACCTCAGTTCTGTCCAAATTTCGGCACAACAGTTTCAGAAGGACACTGATAAACCAGAGAGTGTTCCAAAAAAGTTAACCAGGATGGTGAATGGCCAGGGGAATATCCCACATGAGGATCTGTTTGAAGAATTAGAGATGTTTGCCTGGAAAAGAAAAACACATAGGGCACGTGATAGCTTTGTTCATGAAGTTGAAGGACTAGAAAAGCAGAGAATAGGCTTGTTCTGCTTGCTCCAGAGTGGGGAAATCAGAGCAATAGCTGTTAGCTTGGAAGGTGAGATTACAATTACAAATGTTAGCTTTATGATCTGCCCCATAGTGGGCTTGGGGATACACTAAAAGAAGGGAAGAACGAGGGGAGTGCGTGGGGGGAGTGATTTTTAACACATTTAAACAATTTTATTGATGGTACCAAAATTCACTGAAACCAAAAAACCCAAAAGACTGGGGAACTTGCCTGGAGGAGACTTCAGAGCCTGTTTCTATTGCCCTGTATCATTGCCCAGGCTCTCGAAGGAGGCAGAAAGACACAGAATTGTGTCCTCTGTATACCTGCCATATTAATCCTCCCCAAATAGCAATTTCATTTTATCATTCCATTCTTCAAGAGCCTGCAAAGGCCTTTGCCTCCCTTACCTAAAGCAGGGCTGTCCAACCTTCAGTTTTTATTGAAACAATAGACAATATATTTTGATTTGCCATTTTAGTGAGAGCTCTGCAGTAGCTCTGCTTTCTTTACCAAAACATTTATGTAAATTTCTATGCTTGTAGGTGGGCCACATAAATACTGCAGGCGCATTTTGGACAGTCCTGACCTAAAGGATAAAGCCCAAAAGTCTTTGGCTGTGGTGTTCAAGGCCCTCCAAAAGCTGATCATACAAACAGATACATCCAGCTTCATCTCCCACTGCTATAGTCATAATCTACGCTGCAGAAGTAACTAGGAATTGTGTTACCTGGGGCCAATTCACTTGAGGGGAGGAGGGACAGTGGCCCCAGTATACTCCAAGACCAGGACATATTGGTATTTCTGCTGAGCCTGTTGCAAGTCCCTGGGGAGGCTTAGTTTTACCCCAGTGGAGTTCCAGTATTGTGTTGGGGGGTCCTGGGAAAGGGCCATGACAGTGACAAGACCTCTTGGGAGGTGGCAGCCTGGCAGGGGAGGAGCACATTTCCTCCTCATGGTGGTCTTCTGCTTGCCAGTACCCCACCCTGACTGTCTTGGGGAGAAAATGCCCCTATTATATTGTCCCCAGAACAAAGCCCTAGTGGCCCTAAGCTAGTTATGATCTTGCTTTCTGCTCGATTGATTTGAACAAGCATTTATTAAGCCCTTAGTATATGCATAGTGCTGTGTGAGGCTCATGAGTAAAACACGGTCACTACCCTCAAGGATCCTATAGTCTAGCAGGGGAATAAGAGGTGGATACAAATAACTGTGATACAAATTAGAGTGAGTTGAAGCGTTTTGAATAAAATGCTATGAGACACTCGGAGATAGCAAGGCTACTTCTGGATTAGATGAACCCGAGAAAACTGTATGTTGGAAGCAGCATCTGAGCTAAGCCTTGAAGGAAGGTGAGGATATGGGGGAAGGGACAGCCTACGCATGGAGAAAAGCATGCTTGAAGGCAAGGAGGCAGGTCTAGATTGGAGAAAGCTGGCTATGATTTGGTCAGTAGGGAAGGGAGGGGAAGAGAAGGAAATAGGTATTTCTATGTGCCAGACACAATACTAAGCACTTTTTGTAAATATACCCCATGAGGCCTAACAAGACTGGAAAGTCTTTGCCATGTAGGCTAGTTTTTCCTTAAAAAGACAGTGAAACCACTTAAATCTCAAGAATTAATTGACCCAGGGGACTAAGGCTTGGACTAGCTTCCTGATTGTCAAGTCCAGAACACAAATAATCAGCATTCCTCAGGTTTGTCAAGTACCTATTGCTGTGTGAGTCAACACAACTTTCTGACTGGGTGTGTGACTGTGGTAAACTGAGAGGTGAGGGGAGCTGCCCCCAAATGAGTCAATGCTGTATCTTTACTGAATAGCCTTTCCACATGATTGTTGAATAAATTTCTTTTGGGGAAAGCTCATGATCTATGACTGTTTCATTCTGTTCCACTCCCTGAACTTGAACCCATCACACCAGTCTCAGTTAGACTTGGTCCAAAACCCGAGAATAAAGAGTTTGATCTTCCTTCACCAAGCAATGATGAGCCTCTGGAGGTTTTTGACCCTCAGACCCATGCCTTGGACAGATTGCTCTGGGAAGCTTATAGATTAGATTGGAGGAGGAGAAACTGCAGCTAGGAAAGCCAGTTACAGTAATGAATGAGGAGGAAGAGAGGGAGTATGGAGTCACTGGGAAATAGGAATCTATGGAATATGGAGACTGATAGGATCGGGAGAAAGGGAATAAAGGAGACAGAAAAATGAAAAATGACTGACTCTGGAGTTAACAGCATGAGGGACTAGGAAGATAGTGGTAGCATCAACAGAAATAAGGAAGTGAGAAAAGAGGCAAGTTTTGGGTGAAAAGTATTCTATTTTGACCATTTTTCTTATTAGTTTGTATCCTTAGAAGTCAGGAGCCCTTCTTTTTCTGTATTCTTCATGGCTTTGTATTGTGCCCTACACTCAATAGAGACTCAAGAAATGTTTGTAACAGACCTACTGGACTAGGGAACCCCCTTTCACTTGGGGCCTCTTTGCCTGATTCATCCCTACCAGATTCTGTCCTGAGGGAACCTGACCTTCCAAGAGAGATGTCTTTTTCTCCTTGTCTCTGGCTCATTATGCTCCCTTAAGAAAGTCCTTAAGTCTTTTAAAATTGTTTATCTTTACAATGTTTTGGTTATTGTATGAATCGTTCTATTGAGTCTGCTCACCATATTGTGGATTATTTCATACGAATCTTCCTAACTCTCTCTGAAGCTATATCATTTCTTAAGGCATAACAATATTTTATCATTTCTTAAGGCATAATAGTATTCCACTGTATTCTATATACTATAATTTGTTCAGCTATTCCCAGTTGATGAGTTAAACTCAGGGAATAATTTCTTAAACTAAGGTCAGTACCATGCCCCACCCTCCAAAAAGAATTAACAGGATCCCCTCCAGAAAAGTATTCAATATACAAACTACATCAGGTCTAGGACAGCTATTTATTTTCTCCACGACAAAAGAAATGCTTGAACACAAAAGGCCCATGAATGTGCCCTGACAAATATATAAAGCATGATGCAAACAAACACAAACGGGCATTTCACTCACATCCCAGATCTGCTGTCTGATGACTCACTCAGGGCCCATATCATCTGCCCAGCCCAGTGTACAGGACTCATTTTCCTTTCGGGGGATATTGTTTTTCCTCTAAGAAACTGTAGCTTCCAAGAGAACTTCTTGCAATGGAGCCAGCACCAAATGAAGGCCCAGGGACTCTAGGAGTAACCACTAAGCTCGGAAAGTCCATCTCTCACGATCATTGTATTCAGGAAGGAAACACAAAGTAGCAAAGTCCTCTAGAGCCTCAAGATCCAAACTGAGCCTCACCTAGACCTACATGGTACAGGCTTCTACTGCCACAAAGACGCAGTTGCAATAGTGGTTGGGGCTGAGGGAGGTAGGAGATTGGAGGATCATCTCACCTGTCCACCGTGGGAAGAAGCCGAAGGGAAAGGCTCTAATACCCTCAACAGAAAGGAAGAGGAAAAACTGAAGCGAGTAGAGTCACTCCTTTTAAAGTCTACTGAGTTGGCCATCAGGAGGACCAAGGATCCAGCAGAGGTCATCTCAAAGGGAAAGTCCTTCAGGGCTGAGCCAAAGTACCGAGCACATCACCAAAAGTGACCAGGGGAGCTCATTTAGCCCCATGCATAGCTCAGTAGACCAGGGGGGATTCCTTGATTACCCCCATTACATATTTATTGATGGTAATGATGACTATTTCCAGCCCTTTCACTTTTTAATGAGCATTTTAAAACATATTTAATTCTTTAAATTTCTTTTCTTATTATGAACTTTACAATCATCAATAAATATGTCTGAATACTAAATCCAATGAGGAAGATATCATATGAGCCTGTCAACTTCTCTTAACCAGTGGGTTTTTAAAAATATATATTGAATTTAACACAGAAGCAACCAAAAATGTCCTCTTCTGAAATTCTTTTTGTTTTTTTTCCTTGAATTTAAAAAAAAATATCTTATTGGTGTTCTTTTGGTGGAGGAGGGATCTCTATCATTTGCCACTAACTCACTTCATTCTCCTTCCAAATAAAAAGTCCTCCCTTGTAACACTAACTAGTCAAGAAAAACAGTTCATCACATTTGTGAAAATGCCCGTCTCTCTATGCACCTCTAGTCCATCATCTCTCCCTGCCAGGAAATGGGTAGCATGTTTCCTAATCAAGACTCCAGAACAGCAATTGGTCACTGGATTGATCAAAGCTTTATAGTCTTTCAAAGTTGTTTTCCTTTATACGTAGTAAAGGATGTAGTCATTATGTACTTCCAGTCCTTTCTCTTCCTCTTCCCCCTCCCCAGACCCCTTCCCTCTTCCCAATGAGCTGTCCTCCTTCAGGACTCAGCTCATCTCTATGTCCTCTATAGGACTATAAGACAGATCAAGCCCATAGTGATTTTCTTCCCTTTCTAACCTCCTAAAGCATCTATAGGGCAGCATTTAATCATTTCCATGAGTTCTCTGCTCAATTCCTAAGAGCTCTAGACCCAGTAGGGAAGCAGGAGAGAGGGACTTGGATTAGTCACTCCCTGTTCAGGGCCATAGTTTCCTCTTCTGTAGAAAGAGGGGCTTGGTATACCTGATCTCTACATGCCCCTTGAGTACTACAATACAATAAATAATAGCTGGCATTTATATAACAGTTTTAAGGTTTTCAAAGTGCTTCACAAATATCTCATTTTATCAACCTTGGGAGATAGGTGGTATTATTATCCTCATTTTACAAATTTGGAAACTGAGGCAGACGGCAGTTAAGTGACTTGTTCAGGGTCACACTGCTAGTTAAGTGTCAGTAGGATTTAAGAGGCAGCATTTGAATTCGGGTCTTTCTGACTCCAAGCACAGCCACTTGGTTGCCTAACATTCATAAAGCATCTACTTTATCGTGGGCTGATCTTTGTACTAGATCTCTGGGGTTGGGGAGGAAGACAGAACAAATTTAAGTAAGATATGGTTTTACCATGACAGAGTTTACAGTCTGGTAGGGAAATAACATGCCAAAACAGATAATATGTAATACCACATAATGGATGCATTAGAGAGTTACAAAAGGCAATGTTAAGCGAAGTCCAAGGTGGAAGGTGATTGCTGACTCGGGGCATCATAGGAAGCTTCCAGGAAGATTCAGCAGGAAAAGATGGAGAGGGCATGCCAGGCGTAGATGACAATGTGAAGAAAGGCACGGAGGTATGAGGAGTAAACTATGTTTGGGGAGGAGTAGAGTGTGTGTGTGTGTGTGTGTGTGTGTGTGTGTGTGTCTATGTGTATGTAATATGAAACAAGGCTGGAAAGGCATGTTGAAGGGCCTTGAAGACTAGGCAGAGGAGTCTGAGATGTATTCAGTAAGCAGTAGGAATTCTACCTCTCCCCACAAAATTATTGAGTGTACACATGACATAACCGAGTCTATGTACAGGAAAGTTTAGGCTAGCAGTGGTATATAAAAATGGGTTTAAGTGGAAAGACAGCAGAGATACAAAGACCTGAAAAGAAGCCACAGTCATTAGTCGAGGTAATGAGTTTTGAGGCTATTTGTAGTGGGAACAGATTTTGTGAATGCTCATTCACAGGAAGAGATAAATATCGAGAGGTACCATAGCAGTTGGATTAGCATTTGATAACTGATGAGAGGGGGATGATGAAACAAAGATAACAACGAGTTTGTGAATAGTGGACAGGGTAAATGGTGGAACTACATTTGAAAACAGTGTAGTCAGAGGACGAGCAGGTGTTCTCAGCTTCTCTGTGGCATGGACAGCTTGGGTATTCTGATGGACCCCTTTCCAAAATAACACCTTTAAATGAATAAAACAAAATACATAGGATTATGAAGGAAATCAGTTATATTGAAACACACTAAAAATATATATTTTTTAAGTTTATAGACTTCAGGTTAAGAGGGACATAATAAGATTGGCTTGGGACGTGTAGGACAAAAGGACAGGACTGGAGACATTGATTTGGGACCCATCTACATAGAGGGAGAGGTTGAAACCTTAGGGGTAGATGAGATTCCCAAGAGAGAGCATCAAGAGATAAAAGGGCCAAGGACAAGTCCTTGGGGAACTTCTAAGGAGCATTAGTGTGCCATAGCCCCTCCAACATTTATCATTTTCCCTTTTCGTCAACTTTGGTAATGTGATGGGAATGAGGTAAAACCTCAGAGTTTCTTTATTTCGCATTCCTCTAATCATTAGTGCTTTGTAGTATTTTTCACATGGATGTTACCAGCCTGGTTTCTTCCTTTGTAAACTGCCTATTAATATCCTCTAGCCATTTATCAATTTCCCACCTTTTCTCTTGATTCCTCTTTGTGAGCGGTGGAAGATGGAGGTGAGAGGAGACGGGCAGTGACAAGAAAGAATAAGTTTTTCCATGATGTTTTGGACCTAAAATGAATGAAAAGGAACAGTGATTGCAAGGAAAGACATGACTTCTGGGAGAAGGTAGCAATGAGGAAGAGTAGCCAGAAGCTGCAGGCAGACAACAGCTACTGGGCTATTTGCTAGGAGTGCCTGGGGGGCACTGAGAACTGTAAAAAACTCAGCTGGAAGATGGAGTTAGTGAGAGCAGAACCAGAAAGGCCTGAATGACTGTGGTGGGTGTGAAAATAAAGGGAATGCTGCTCTCACAGAGGACACTACTCAGCTGGGGAGGAGGGAAGAGTATCTTGTAGTGAATTGCATTCAGGATGCAAGAACTTTTCCGTTGGTGGTATGGATTTTTTATAGAGACTGAGATGAGCCATTCTGGGAAAAAGTACTGAGATATGTGTGTGTGTGTGTGTGTGTGTGTGTGTGTGTGTGTGTGTGTGTGTGTGTGTTCCCTCATTAAGTGGATTTGGGTATAAGTCCTTTCCTTGGCTTTTTCATATGCTTTTTAATAAATTTCCTTTCAAATTCCATGGATAACTGATATTTGCATAGCAGAGATCAAATACCCCTTGGGAAGAGCCAGATTCTGATGTACCCAGAGAGGATCTCATTGATGAGGACAAACATGAGTCATAGAGAATACTGAATGGGATGGATAATTGTGAAGACTTCACAGCGTATGTCTAATGGAGAGGTTTTGGGATTTGGCCTTGTAATTTTGAAAGGCGTGCCCTTCCCCCTCTCTCTCAGATGTTAGAAGATAATGAATTTTCTGTGAGCTATTTGTTCTTTGCTCTAGGAAGGTCTCTCCTCCCCCACCCCACCCCATTTCTTCTCCTGGACTTTCAGCCGCCACCCTGGCAGTTGAGTTCTGATAAGGAAAAACCTGAATGGACCGGATCAACCTTGGTCCTCTGTGTAGTTTTCATGCCTAGACTGTAAGCCCACCTCCCAGCCAATGGTGAGAAGGGCTAGATGTGGGTGGGAATCTTTTTCATTAAGAGTATAAATTAGGACAGGTCCCCTTTTTACCTCGCCTCCTCCGTTATGGAGGTGTGCCCAAATCTTGCAAGGTTTGTGAAATAAATTTGCTTTGTTCCTCCTAAGGGTGTCTCTCCTATTATTTAAAATTCTGTCCCATACAATACCCATTATTAAGAAGTCTACAGGATTGAACTCAGGTCTGTGTGAGTCCGTGGCTGCTTTGGACCACGGGTTACTGCAAGTAAAAAGCATTATTATTTGCGTTATTTATTCAATCATACACTTCCCTGCATTGTCACTTAACCATTTCAAGCTTCCAACCAGGTGATAAGCATCCAGAGAGGAGGGATTCTATCTCTAAGATTCCTGACTCCCTCAGTACTTAAATACTCTAGAGGCCAGAATGGGTCTGTTCTCCAGATTTTGTGCACTTCCTAGAAAGGGGGGTGGTGGTGTCAGAGAGGAGCTGCAGGGCAGGAGACCTTGGGGTCTTTGCAGAGTACTGCAAAGCAATGAACAAAATTATTGAAGACAACTCCTGCTCAAATGTACCCACTTTTTTCTTTTTTGTTTTGTTTTATTTTTCACACTGGAAACGTTTTTATTGTAAGTAGAGTTGGATGCAGTTTAGATAATTCCAATTTTTTTTTTACAACATCATAGTCCAGAGCAAGTTGGACATAAGTCTTTTCTCCATCAGGCTGGATCAGTGTGTTGACAATGATGTTATGTAGCTTCTTTACTACCTGTTTGTTGGCCTTGATGAACACAGTGAAGACCAGGGTGGTGTTGTCTTCAATATTCTTCATAGCAGACATAGTGATCAAGGGAAACTTAATGACAGCATAGTGATGAAGCTTGTTTCTCCTTCCTTCCTTTCTTTTTTTTTGGAGGGGGGAAGGCAAGGCAATTGGGATTAAGTGACTTGCCCAAGGTCACACAGCTAGTACATGTGTCAAGTGTCTGAGGTCAGATTTGAATTCCTTATTCACTGTGCCACCTAGCTGCCCCAGCTTGTTTCTTCCAAGGGCCCTTTTCTGAGGGTATTTGGGCTGCCTTCAAAGCCTTAGATTCTTTGGTCATTGGAAGGTGGGAGATGTTTGAATCATCTTTTTGTCTCTATGGACAACCTTCAACACCACCTTCTTGGCCTTCAAGGCCTTGACTTGGCTTCTGTCTGGAGTTGGTGGTGAAATAACTGTTTCCTTCCTCATCTTTGATGCCATCTTAGGGAAAGGCTCACTTTTTTTCAATGAAAACCCAAGTAATGAGTGTCTGGTGCATGTGTAGACTCCATCAATTTGCACAGACTGAGATGACATTTCTCCATGAGGATACTAGTGAACTGCTTCCAGAGGAATCATGGTACCATGTAAGGGAAGTGCCTTGGAGAGACAGACTGGAGCATTCTGTCACTGTTTCTGGTCCTATAACTATGTGTTGAAGAGGGGACGTTGGCTGCAGAGGCTTTCAAAGAGGCCTATCAACTTTATCCACTATCTGTGTGCTTTCTCTTCTAGGGCATCTCCTTTGCTTATGATGAAGGGATTGGAGACTACAACCTTGGGAGTTTTGCTGAAGAAAACAAGCCCCAGGAATCCAGGAGTCAAATGTAAACTGGTTTTCTCAGATAGTGCAGCATGGATGCTCCAGAGATTAAAGATCTTTGGGAGTGACCTTTGGGATTCTAGCCCAGAGAAAAGATTCATCCACCTGTTGTGCCTCATCTAGACCTAAACTTGGTGAGACCAATGCTACATAGGAACTGAGAAAAGTTTTGAGCCTACTCTTCCAGACACGAAGGTATCTAGGGAAAAGTGCACCCCCCCTCAAAGTGTTGGAGAGGGAGAAATGTTTGTATATTTGTTTTTGCTATATCTTTGAAGTAAATATCTCTTTGTAAAAACTAATCTCAGGTTAAATATTTAAGTGGAATGGGGCTGTTAGTTATTGACTCCCTAACAATGGGGAAAACAGAGGTGGGGAGGAGGAGTCTTTGGTATTAGAGAAGAGAGGTGCCCCCAAACCCTCAGGGTACCCTAGAACCATGACCAAATGCTTAGCAGTCTGGCCCTGAAAAAGTGGGCCTAGAGTGTATATGTTGTTGTTTAGTCGTTTTAGTTGTATCTGACTCTTCATGACCCTTTTTGGGAGGTTTTCTTGACAAAGATACTGGAGTGGTTTGCCATTTCCTTCTCCAGCTCATTTTGCAGATGAGGAAACTGAGGCAAACAGGGTTAAGTGACTTGCCCAGGGTCATACAGCTAGTACGCATCTGTGGCTGGATTTGAACTCAAGTCTTCCTGACTCCAAGCTTGGCGCTCTATCTATTGTGCCACCTGGCAAAGCCAAAATCAAAGTCAACAAAATCAAAAACATGACAATTTTGCTCCAATTGTTGGCAAATGCAGCCCAGCAATTGTTTTATACAACTATTTGTGTGTACAACCTTCAAGAGGATGTGATCTACCACTGCCACTATCAGTAAGGTACACACTCTTGAAGTAAAATTACTATTTTTTGTATATGCTAAAAGTACCATAATATCTGTAATATTTCTGATATAGGTAAGTACAGTAGATTAAAAAAAGGTTAGATTAAAAAAAAACCAAAACTACAACTCGTTAAAGATTAAAATAATTTGAGAATTAACAGATTATCATCTGAAATTTTCAGCAGTTTCATTTTTTACTTTTAAAAATATTTTTTGATGTCTTTTGTGTTTCTATCACAGTAATTTCCTAACCTTCTCTTGATCAAACCCTCTCTTGAGGCAAACAAACCAATTCAGCAGAAAAATCAAAGGGGCCAGGTGTGACAAAATATACCATAGTTTGTCCTGGTATCTTCTTCTCCTTCTCTATGCTATGGGGGAAAATGTATGTTTTATTATCACACATCTGGGAACTTCACTGGTATTTCCATTATCCAGAGTTCAACTTTTTTCTTGGTGATTTTTTCATTTACCTTGTCATAATTGTATATGTTACTCTCTCGGGTTTGCTTATTTGGTTCAGCATCATTTCATACAAACCTTCCCTGATTTCTCTTTATATTTTACATTTCTTACTGAATAATGCTATTTCATTACATTCACATTCCTTTGTTTTCTTCAGCTATTCATAGATCAGTAGGCACCCTCTTTGTTTCTAGTTCTCTTCTACTGCAAATGCTGCTGACGGGAACATTTTGGTACATATTGGACTTTTGTTTCCTTCTTTGACTTCCTTGCCTTGTAGTAGGATTGCTGAGTCAAAGAGTATGGACAGTTCAGTCACTTTTCTTGTGTAATTCCAAACTAAAATCCAGAACAATTGGATCACTAAACAGCTCCACCAAGAAATGCACCAATGTAGTTATATTGCCATGACTCTTATGGTATTGACTATTCCAAAGGTGGGAGACCACTGGCCTCAAGGCTCCCACAGGTTCCCCACCCCTGGACTATTCCCATGATTTTCCATCTTTAACAGTTTTCACCAAGTGACTAAAGACCTCAGGGTTAATTTAATTTGCATTTATCTTGTTATTAGGGCTTTGGAGCATATGGTCATCTTTGGCACATGTGGAGCTTTTTCATCTGATCAGTTTTAGTTGGCAAATCTCTTTTTGAAAACTATTTTTATCTATTGACCACTATTAGGGAATTTTTCTTTTTGTAATATATTTGTATTAACTCCTTGTATAATTTGGCTATCAGACTTTTACCAGTGGTGAAAGTCTGCATATTGCAGTCAAGGGAGAGAGGGGACCTCAGAGTCAAGAACACCTGGGTTCATCTCCTTTCTCTGATGTGTACTGGCTGTGTGACCTTTGGTAAGTCCCTCTGGGTCTCAGTGACCCAGGCAGCTCCATAAGACTACAAGTTGCAGAGCAGATGCCAATCTGAATTGGTTGCTACTCCCTGGGAGTCTCCTGTGCCAATGAAATCATAGATCTGGTCCAAAAGAATTTTTTAATGCAAACATTTTTCTTACTCTTTTGTCTTCATTGATTATATTTGTACAAAGGTTTTTTTTTTAATGTGGTAAAATTTTTTATATCTTTTATTATATCTTTTATGATCTCCTCTATTACTTGTTTGGTTAAAAATTCTCCTCCAAGACATAGTTTTGAGAAAGGCCTAATCTTATCCTCTTTTTTCCTTTGTGATCGCTGAAACCTACAAGATATCTTAGGGTTTATGGGCTAGATTTCTATTTTAAGGACAAAGTCTTACACCCAATTCCCTTTGGCTCTCATTGATTGGCCAACAATAGGTCCCAGCACTAGGCCCACATAGTAGTCACTGTTTGGGCCCAGCTGGATCAGAATGAATGTAAATAGCAATTGTTTCTGTTTTGCCTAGACAACCTGAAGGTCTTCTCCTGCCAGACTGATTTTTTTTTAACTAGGTAAAAGAGTCCATCCTTTGTCTCATTTCTTACTTAGCCTTAATCACAGAATGGGTTTGCCTCAGTCAAACTGAGACCTTAGCTTAAAAAGACTAAAGTCTCCTACTGCCTCCAGAGGCCATCTCCAGTTGTCCTGATTTAAATCTTGCCACTGGACCCATAGGCTCCAGAGGAGAAAGTGAGGCTGGTGACTGCACAGCCCTGCCTTACTTAAATCCAATTCACTTGCAAGACACGTCGTCACCTTCCTGATGCCGTGGTCCTCTTCAAAAAACAAACAACAGCTCTGCACCACTAAACACATTTTCTGCTTTTTAATCAATATTAAATGTTTCATAATTCCTGCTTATTATTTTTTTTAAACGAAGTCTTAGCTTTATCAGGTCTTTTTCCTTTTGGAGTTTCTTTATTTCTCCTCTACTTTTCAAGATTTTTTTTTTCCTTTTAAGCTTGCTAATTTAATTTTTAGTCTTTTCAATTGTGTGCTTATTTCATGGATCCTTCCTTTCTTCTTTTAATTTGTTAATAAAAGTTTTCAGAGATATAAAATTTTATCTGAGAACCATCTTAGCTGCATCTTAAAAGTTTCTATACTGTTAAAGTAGTTATTTATCATATCTGTGATTTATTTATTGACCTAATTATTATATGCAATATGCTTACTTCAATATTTTTCTCACATTATTTTTATTACTTACTAATTTATTGTATTATAGTCTATAAAATGCATGTATTATGTCTCTTTTTTTGCATTTGCTTATGATTCCTTTGCATCCTAGCATGTGATCAATTTTTGTAAAGATGCTGTTAGATGCTGAAAAATAGGTACATTTAAAAGTATTTCCATTTGCAAGTTTTTTCCAAGCCATCAGGAATGTAGCTGTGATTACGGCCAATGACAAGCTGCCTTTCCTGCTTCCATCAAGGAAAAACTTTTTCACAACCTGGAAAGGGCTAACAGGAAAAATTCTTCTTTGAACTTGGTTGAATACATCAATCGGTCAATAAACAAGTACTTACTAAGTAGGTGTCAGTCAGGTACTGGACTGGGTGTTAGAGATATAAATACAAAGAACGAGACAATCGCTGCTCTCTAGGAGTTTACATTCTGCTGGAGAAACAGCAGGCACATATCTAAGTATATGCAGAATAAATATAAACAGAATAGTTGGGGAGGGAGGGAAAATGTAACTGGGGGAATCTGGAAAGGCATGACATAGATTGGTGCTTAAGCTATGTCCTAAAGCAAAAGAAGGATTCTGTGTGGCGGAGGCGGAGTAAACCAAGTCCAGGCTGGAAGATGGCCAGAGCAAAGACACAGAGACAGGAGACGGAGTTCTGTGTGTGAAGAACAGAGAGAAGGCCAGTCTGATTGGACTGGAAAGTGGGAACAAAGCATAATGAGGCTGGAAAGATAGGTTGGGGTCAAAGGAGTTTATTTTTTATTCCAGAGGTATTAGGGAGCCACTGGAGTTTAGTAAGGAGGGGAATGTCACTGTCAGATCTGTAATTAGAGAAAATCATTTGGCAGCTATATGGAGAATGGATTGGAGTGGGGAGTGACAAGGCAGGAAGACCAATTAGAAGGTTGTTAGAATAGACTACAGGTGATGGGGGTCTGAAATAAGGTGGTGATTGTGTGAGTAGAGAGGAGTCAGATGCAAGAATTATTGTGGAGGTAGAAATAGTCCTTGATTGGATATCTGAGGTGAGAGAGATTGGGATATGAATCTGGGAGACTGGAGAAATAATGGAATCTTAACAGAAATAGAGAAGTGTACAAGGGCTTTGGGGAAAGGATAATGAATGCTGGGTTGGACATCTTTCCTACTTATCCTGTTCATCATTTCTTATAGCACAGTAGTATTCCATTGATATTTGTATACCATAACTTATTCAGCCACCCCCAATTGATGGATGTAATGCCCATTTCTAAGAAGTGTTTCCTTGTACTGCTTTTTCACCTCTTCCATTTATTTTCCATTTATTTACTCATACATTTATTGAGAATCTGTTCTCAGGAAGACTAAATCTCAGGGGAGACAGGGAGGTATTGTGAGAAGTATTCCATAATCTTGTGGGGGAAGGGTGGGTGTCTATTTTGTTCCTTTTTTTCCACTTCCCCAATCCTCACCATCACTTATCACCATCCCTCCCTTTAAATCTGGGCACCCCTGTTCTACCATCTCTATTCTGTGCCTTCTTTGATATCCATGCACTTTTGCCCTGCATTGGGCGTTAACACAAAGACGCTCAATTTGCTTGTAGAAATTGTTCTGAATTGTCCAAAACATTCCCAAGCAGTGTATGTTTCCCTCTCTCTCCTCTTCCAAAAGGCTTTCCTCTGTATTATCCTACTAACGATAATGTTGAGGAGGGCCTAAAGCCTCTCTTCTCTCCTTATAGCATTACATCTCACTGACTGCCATCAGCAAAGGAGTCTATCCAGGAATGAAATGACCAAAAGAACGGTCAAGGCTACTAAGACCTCTTTGAACATACCACCAGTTCTGTATGCAGCTAATCAAAATATGTTCTCCTAACCATGTGGTTAACAGACCAGAAAAGTTACAGGACATCTGTGTGTGCTCTAGAGTCTCTCCAAGACACTTCTATTATATATCAAAATAGGGAAAAGGAAGATTTCTAGACTCTTCTGTATGAGAATTTGCACACAGAATTTAAGAATTATAGTTTGATTTATTAATGAGAGGATGAGATTATTTCCTCTAAAATATTAATTCATTTCTTCCACCTTTATTTTTTTTAATTTTGTATTCTGAACTTAAATTCCAAAAAAAGAGAACATTTCCATGCACATAGCAGAACACAAAAAGAGAATCCTATATAAAACAATAAATCTCTGTTGTTTTCAAAACTCTCTTGTTTGTGCTTCCTTTTAAACTACCTTCAGTTCCCTTTTGTACGTTTAAAAAAAGTTTCAGTGGCCCTCTCTTTTTTGGCATCACTATTATTAATCTTCTCTCCTCCTTAAAATCTAAGAGAAAGAAAGAAAAAAAAACCCTTGTAGCAAAGAAATGTAACCAACCAAAATAAATCTGAGCAGTGGCTTTGTCCAAAAATGTTGTTTCCTTTTGTGCCTCATGTCTATCACACCTTTATGAGGAGGTGTGCAATGTGCTTCATCATAGGCCCTCTGGAGACATTGCATTGATCTAAGTCTTTAGTCTTTCAAGGGTGTTTTTCTTTATAATATTGCTGTCCTTGTATAAATTGTTCTGGTTCTGCTCATTTCACTTTGCATCCGTTCACATTACCTAGGATTCTCTGAAATAATCTTACTATTTCTTATTGGTACAGTAATATTCTATTGCATCCATATATTACAATTTGCCAGCCAATCCCCAAATGTCTTAGGGACAATATAAAGCACTCCCTTAAATTCTAGTTCTTCCTTACTCCCTTACCCCCATTTTATAATTTCCTCTTAAGGATCAGGTGGTTTGTTTGTGATTATTCCCCTGCCAATATTATCCTCCCTTTTAAACCTCCTGCATCCCTATTGAGTTTGATGCATGTCTAAACCAAACTGTGTGTATGTGTATGTGTATGTATGTGTATGTATATATATGCATATATACATATATATGTGTGTGCATGTATGTATATGTGTATGTATATGTGCATGTGTGTGTGTTTGTGTGTGTATTCTCAACCTTCCTTTATTCATTTCAGATAAAAGTTCATGTGATACCCACCATCTAGAACCCTTCCTCCATGTTTATATATTTTTCTCATGCAGCCCAGTTAAAAGAAATAGCAAGTTCCACCCAACTCTTCCTTCCTTCTGCTCTAGTGTATTCCTTTTACCCTCCCTTTTCTTTCCCCTCTTAAAAACTTCAGACTCATCCACCTCCAGGTCCTCTATTATTCTTGTTTAATTATCTCAAAGCTCGTTGAAAATATTATGGTTCTGATATTGAGTTTCTTGTTCATTATTAGAATGTTAGTAATACATACATTATGCAGCTCCTTTCGGTTGCTCGAATAAATTTGCCTTTCTAAATTTATCTTTACTCTTGTGTTCATATTTCAAAGTTCCTATTCAGTTCTGGTCTTTTCATCAGAAATTCTTGAAAGTCTTCTATTCCATTAAATATCAACTTTTTCCCCTTGTAGGATTATATTCAGCTTTTCAAGGTTGGTTATTCTTGGTTGTAAAGCTATATCTTTTGCTTTTTGGAATATTGTATTCCAAAATCTCCTTTAGTTTTGAGACATTTCCTTGTCATGTATGAACCTGATGTATTCCTTGGTATTGGAACTCTTTCTTTTTGAATGTTTACACTATTTTTTCTTTAACATGGGAATTTAGATTTTGGCTATAATTCTATTGGGATTTTTCCTTTCGTCATTCTTTTAAGGAAATGGTCAGTAGATTTTTTTTTCTGTCTTTACTGTTGCTCTCTGGTTTTGCTGAATAGAAGCAGTTTTCATTTATGTTTTATTGAAATATAGTGCCCAGTCATTTTTTTTAAATCACGGTATAGCTTATACTTGAAGCTCTGAAGTATCCTTATCCTAGCTCCAACTTCCATCTGAAGATATGGTTCCCTAGAACTTGGCTAGCTATGGTTCTCCTCAGGATTCTGGGGTACCATCTCAAGGTGCCTACTCAAGCCCCCATCAGTGTACCTCCCCCTAAAAATATCATTTGTGAAGCATTTAGTCAGCTAGCATTAAGTAGCTCATTTACTAAGCTGGAACAATAAGAGCATTTGGTACAAAATGTTCTCCCAAAAGTCTAAGATTCACTCTTTGACAAGTACATAAGAGTCAAGGGGAAAGTGGGCTCAAACTTGGAGATTGTATGTGGTAAAGGGACAATTCACATCTCCTTATTGCTCTAATTTTTCACATTTTTGAGGTGCTCAAGAATATCCCCCTTAAGCATGATGAATCTTTGTCCTTGGCATCTGATGATGTAGGCAATGGCACCCAATGTAAGGACACTGTTGGGAAGATGGGAAGTCCAATATTCTCCTGACCTCTTGAAGCCGAAAGGTCTTTTTCTAGCCAAAAGAGAGGGGAGAGGAGACCCACATGGTTGCTCTCAGCGGTGTACTGGAAAACCACAATTTCTCAAGTTCCCTTGTTGCTTTTATATAGTACCCAGAAGGTGTAAAAAAAAAATAATCCCTCAGTCAGACCTCTTGTCTGACTTCATTTCATCTCATCAAATAGCTTTCAAAGATTTTTTTTCACACTTAGTCCAAGGCCCATGATTGATTGCTTAATTAAGACGTGTTTTTACCTAAGGAACATAACAAGGCTAAAATATGGTTGGGATGGTTTTAACCCCACCCTTACAATGGTTTTCAGTGAGTCCACTAATTCTTGAATTATCCCTCCTTGACCTGTTTTTCAGGTCAGTTGTTATGGATATCAGAGATCTTACATTTTCTTCTTTTTTTTTTTCAACTTTTCATTTTGTTCTACTATTTCTTCTTGTCTCATGGAATCATTAATTTGTTTGGTCTGTTCTAGTTTTGAGGGAGTCCGTTTCTTGGGCAAAATTTACCACTTTCTCCTTTAAGTGATTTGCTCTCCTTGCAATTCTTCCCTTGAATTTTTTTTTAATCTCTCTTTGTGTGTGTGTGTGTGTGTGTGTGTGTGTGTGTGTGTGTGTGTGTGTGTGTGTGTTCTGCTAGGTAATCATTCATTAAAGAAAATCCATTTTTTTCCCCTTTGAGACTCTACTTACAAAAGTTATAGAGCTAATTTCTCCTTTAGAGGCAGGTAGGTGGCACAGTGTATGGGGGTGCTGGGTCTGGAAAAATCTAAATTGAGATCTGACTTCAGACACTTTTTAGCTGTGTGACCTTAGGCAAGTCATTTAACTTATGTCTGCCTCAGTATCCTCAAGTGTAAAGAAAAAAAGGAGGGGGGATAGAATAGCACCTACTTCCCAGAGTTGTTGCAAGGATTCAATGAGACATTATCTGTAAAGTTCTTAGCACAGTGCCTAGTACATAGTAGACGTTGAATAAATACTTATTTCCTTCCTTTTTGCCTGGATTTTTAGGTCATTTCTAGACCTACAATAATTTTTTATTCTGATTTGTGTCTTCTTTGCTTTACTGTTCTCTTCAGCTTTAATTCCTGATCTGGGGCTTTGTGCCAAGCTCAGCTCTATACCTTGCTTCACTTTTGGGAAGAGTGGTTGGCTTTACTTTGTCTTGCCCTGGGTACCTTAGGCTCCGACTATGAACTCCACCTCTTGGATTAGACTCCTTGCATATTTGAGGTTCAGAGTGCTAGGATCTTCAGGTTCCTCTCTAGCATCTCAGGACACAGTATTAGGGACTATAGGCCTTAGGAATATTGATTTGAGTGCTGGGACACTATGCTGATTCCCAAGATTTCTAAGGTCCTCACCCTGGAGCTTTCTGAGAACTTTAGGGTTTCTCAGGGAGGCCTCAATTCTGCTGCCTGTGGACAGAAAGTCTTTCAGGCTACATGTGTTGATGGTTTTTCTGGTCATGCTGGCACTAACTTTGCTGGTACGCCTCTTTCCTACTCCTCTTATGGTTCTGACCGACATCTTGGGTTCAAGGGTAGAAGTCACTTACTTTGGTTTCTCATTGGATTTTTTTGGTCATTTTTTCAGTCTGGTACTAACTTCAGGGTTTTGCTAGAATAGATACATGGGAGTTGGCAGGCTACCTCCTATACAAGCAGCCATCTTATCCAGAAGTCCCTTATTTTTTTCATTATACCATTATAGATTCTTTAGCCCATTGCTTTCTCAATGTCAATGGGTGATATAAATACATATGTATATATTTAAAGAATATCAAACAACAAACAGGAATACTCACCTTCACATATATCTATGTCCTTGTCTAACTCTAGCCACACAAAAATAAACATTTCATTTCTCAGTCTTTCCTTATTATCTGAAATTTGACTTTTTGCTATTTAAGCTTAAGCTTGTAAGTTGAATACCCTGCTCATATCTGGGTGGTTTTTTAAAATAGTATTTTATTTTTCTATTACATGTACATTCAATTTTTAACATTCTTTTAAAAAAATTTGAGTTCCAAATTTTTTCCCTCTTTCTCTCACCTCCCTCCCTCCCTTAAAAGATAAAATTTTAAATAGGTTATTATGTGCAATCATGTAAAACATATTTCCATATTAGTTATGTTATGAAAGAAGAAAAAAAACCAAAAAGAAAAAAAAAACATGAAAAAGCTAAAGAGAATGAAACTAGTATGCTTTGATCTGCATTCAGACTTCATCAGTTAGTTCTGTCTCTGGATGTGGATAGCATTTTTCCTCATTAATCCTTTAGAATTGTCTTGGGTCATTGTATTGCTAAGAAGGGCTAAGTCATTCATAGTTGATCATCATACAATGTTGCTGTTGCTATGTACAATGTTCTCCTGGCTCTGCTCACTTCGTTTTACATCAGTTCACATAATTCTTTCCAGGGTTCTCTGAAATCTGCCTGCTCATCAATTCTTATAGCACCAAAGTATTCCATTACCATACCTGGGTTGTTTTGGGTTTTTTTGAAGGAAAGATTCAAATTCCTCCCTGTTCTTCAATATCTAGCTTTGGGGTTTTTCAGCTTTGTAGCATATGTTATTTTGGGGTGTCAGTTCATGTCCTTCACTCCAGTGAAGTGCTATATTGTAGTTGAGTATCCTTTACATTCAATGACTAAGTAAACCTCCTTTTGTTAACTGCTGAATGACCTATTGATGTTTCATTTTGTTCCAGTTTTAAACCTGAACTACCAGCCAAGCTTTAGCCAGACTTGGCCCATTACAACAGGAAATTTGACTTAGCAGGAGATAAATAAGTCTGTCTGGTGGAGAATGGGGTTCTCAAAATCTGTGGCAAAATTGCTTGCCCATCCTATGGGACTCTTGTCCTCTGTCCTTCCCATAAAGGGTAGACCCATTGTGCATGGGACTTTTCTCAATTTCTTTTGACATCTCAATGATACCAATGAAGCCCATAGGCTTTTCATTCCTTACCCCTTGCTCTTGCCACATGCCCAGCCCATATTGCTTTATGCTCATGTATTTCCTTGATGCCCCTTTTTACACCATTTCTTTAACATAATTCTTTGTTTATAAAGGGTGGTAGCCTACTCATACCCACCATTCACCTCTTCATTGTTCTTTGGGTGATCCTCAATAATTCTTCAGAGACTGTTGGTCACCATGAATCATAGGCATACAACATCATTTGGAGAATTCTGGTAATTAAAAAAAATGGGCCTCAGTTTCAGGGAGAGTCTCGGGGTCATTTAAAGGATTTTAAAACTTCCCAAAGGCAGGACAGCCTGCTCTTATTTTCCTGTTCATTTCTGGACCCAAAATACTGTCCATTTGCAGTATCTGTTCAAGATAGTTATACTAGTAGATGACTAACAAGATGCTATAAGGACTCATCAGCTGAGAATGACTTTTTGACTGAGTAACAGAATCAAACATATAAAATTAGTTGGAACTATTCTTAGGAAACTTTACTAAATCAATCAAAGACATAAACTAAATATTGATAATCATTTAGTATTAACTTAGTAACCCCAATAAGAGCCAGAGCCTGAACTAATCAACCAGAAGAAGAGCCTGGACCTAACAGCTTCTTTGTTCTCCAAGTAAATTCAGAGAATACCTCTTCCTATGTCAACAAGGCCTGATCAGGCTGACTTAAGAGCATTCTTTCCTCTGTCTGTGGCCATTAAGGATGAGACCTTTAACCCAAGAAACTCTCTTGAATAATGTGACTTTTTCTTATCTTAATATTTTATGGGCACATACTATGTTATGGCATGTTAATGGTAAATTAAACACAGAGATCCTGGGTTGTAATTTCAATTGACACTTTGTCAACTCTCTTATCTTATTGTATTTACAACCTATTCAATTAAGAAAAGTCCTTTTCTTGTATCATGGTTAAACATACACAGGGATCATAAAATTGAAGTAACATAGACATGCTGAGTTGGGACTAAAAATGTATTTAAGCCTTCTCATTCTTTCGTTCAGACAGTCAGATTTTGTCTAGCTCCATAAATGTATGTATCTGCTGGCTTTAAGGGAATAAATGAATAAGTAATATAACATTTTCTATCACCTAACTTGTTGCCTGCTTTAACCAAACTTTCAGGTCTACAGTATAAACGACCTATGTAATCAAATTTGGATGGTCTCTAACCATTGGATAAAATCAGATGATGAAATGCATTAGGACTGGTTGAAAAACTTAGACATAGCCTATGGGCCTAGGCCTATGGGGTGGTGCAGTGGATAGAGGGCCAGACTTGGAGTCAGGAAGACTGGAGTTCAAATCCGGCTGCAGATACTTACTATCTATGTGACTCTAGACAAGTCGCTTAACCCTGTTTGCCTCGGTTTCTTCATCTGTCAAATGATCTGGAGAAGAAAATGGCAAACCACTGTAGCATCCTTGCCAAGAAAACCCCAAATGGGATCATGAAGAGTCAGACATGACTGAACAATAAAAACTAAGCCTATAAGAGAAGGAGATTCCAGTAGAAACATTCCAGCAGCAACTGCTTTGGGAATCAAACTTCAGAAGCATGTTGAAAGAGCAGACGACTTGGGTTGGGGGTGGGGGATGAGGGAGAGGAGTGGGGAAGGGAATGTGTCCTACACACATCACAAACACTGGAGAGACTGTAGCCAGCTGGTTGCTGAGAGGTGACAAACTAGATATGAGGAAGAAAATACAGCTTCAGGACTCGCTCTGTAAGGGTCTTAGAGAATAACCACACACATCTCAAGGGAACTTGAAGTACAGAAAACTTGACATAAAGAGAAAAGGCCTTCCATCCTACCAGAAGCCATGAGTACCCATTTGTCATGTTTGCTTTGTAAGCTTGAGTCCATTTTCCCCTGCTTGTGGGAAAATGTGTCCCAAGTTTGGGGAGAATTGACTATTCCTATGATTGTTGTTCAGTTGTTTCAGTCATTTCTGACTCTTTGTGGCCCTATTTGGGATTTTCTTGGCAAAGGTGCTGAAGTGGTTTGCCATTTCCTTCTCCAGCTTATTTGACAGATGGGGAAACTGAGGCAAACAGGGTTAAGTGATTTGCCTAGGGTCACACAGCTAGTAAGTGTCTGAGGCTGGATTTGAACTCATGAAAATAAGTCTTTCTAACCCTAGGCTGGGCACTCTATCAACTATGCCACCTAACTGCCCTAAACATATGTGTTGATATTTATTGATATCCCTATTGATCACCTTTTTTGGTTAACAATAAGGCCTAAGATTTTTTTTCCCACACCTTTGGTACATTGCAAATCCTTCCTGTAATACCCTCAGAATTGTGTTATTTCTTCTACATACCTCTCCTGTATACACTGGCTCTAAGTCTCCTGGCTTTTCTCGTCTTTGTTTTCTTCAGTGACATTTCCACTATAAGAACATTTGGGACTCTTGTTTTAGACTCCAGTATTGTGGCTTTACTGTCCTTGGTGGTAAAAAGAACTTCTTTTTAAATTTGTTGCAGATATTTTCTGTCTTTTGTCTGTGTTGTCCTCCTTCCAGTTCCATCCTTTTAAGGATGGCTTTGCTTAGTTGCATCTCTAGGCAGGAGATCAAGAGAATGAGATTATTCAACAATGTGTATTTATTAAAAAATCATTAAAAGGTGTTTTAGATGGTTTAATATAATGAGAAGAGCATTACACTTGGTTCCAAAAGACTTGGCTCTGGCATTTTCCAGGTATTCATTTAGTCTTTATGGAAAATCTGTTTTTTCCATTTAGTCTCTACAGTTGTTGTGGAGTTAGATATGCAATAATCTACGATATTGGTCATTATTTGGTTTGTTTTTTTTTCTGATTAACTCATCTCTTTAGCTTTGGTTCTGGAACTGAGGTCTTGTGCCAGGGCAAGACTCTGCCTCTTGCTATATTTTTTGGTAGGTTGGTCAGTCCTGCTTTATCTTATCCTGTGTCCCCATTGTTCCCAAGCTGACCTCTTCCTGGTGTTAGGCTCCCTCTCTCTAGATCTTTGAGGTTCAGAGCACCGGATCTTCAGGGTCCTTTTGGGCATTTTGAGATAGAATGTTAGATCCTCAGAGCCCTTAGGCTTGGGTTATCCCAGTCTGAGCTCTGGAACACAGACCTAGTCAGCCCTTGCCACTCCCTGGGATTTCTAAGGTCCTTTACCCTGGGGTTTTCTCAAGGAACTTTCACTTCTTGATGCCTCTGGACAAAGAACTTTGCAGGCTATACTGGCTCTTGTCACAATGTGATGTCTTTGCTTGAGGGGTCCCCCTTTCCTGTTGTTTTGGATTTCTGGTTAACTTTCTGTGCAGTTCTGGGGTGAAAAATATTACTTACTATAGCTTCTCATTGGATTTCTTGATAATTGTTAGGTCTGGTTCAAATTTTAGGATTTTGCTAGAGTACTTATGTGGGAGTTGGGCAGCTTGCCTCACATTCAGAAGGCCATTTTGTCAGGAAGTGCCCCATAATAGCCTATTTGCATGGTGTTTCTCGCAATTTACAAAATGCTTTCACCAATTTTATTTCACTCCAGGTAGACTAAGTCAATATAGCCATCTCCATTTTATGGATGAGAAAACTGTGGCTCGGAAAGTTTAAATGACTTGGCCCCGGTCCTATAGCCTATAAGAGGCTGAGCTCAGCCTGAAAGCAGGTCTTCTGGCATCCACCGGCCACCGTGGGTGCCTCTTAGTAGACAGACTTTGCGTCAGTAAGTGAGCATGTGTGTTTTCACATTGGGATGTCTGTGACTCCACAGAAGACAATGGTAGCCATCTTCTCTTCCTGAATTATCTTGAGTCATCAGTTGTACTTGGTGTCACCCACTAGTCCATCTATGGTCCTCTGACTGTCATCCATCCCCATCCTGTACTAGGTTCCCAGCCCTTCCCTGAGGCTACTACTATTAGTAGCCTGAGGTGTTTATGCCAGAAAGAAGGAAGATTGGGGAGAAGGGAGGATAGTGGGGAGATGGGAGACAAAAACCAATGGCTTGCAGGTTAAAGCTAATTTGAGCTGGGGAAAGACACCAAGAGAGACAAAAGCTGCTTCAGGCAGTCAGGACTCTCCTTCCTAGATACAGGGACTCCTGGGAACAAGATAGGAGACAGGGCTAGAGATTGAGGTCTCCAGTCCAAAGCTGTTCCAGCCCCAGAGGGTGTGGAGAGAAGGCCAATTATTAGCCCTGAGTAAACGAACATGAGGGTTTACCTTCTTTGACTATATTTTTTCTGTCACAGCCTCCCCCTTTAATATTTGCCTTGAGAGATTGGCATCTTGGTATCTGGAGGGCTGGGCCCAGGCAGTTAACAGAGAATTCAGAGACAGGTCCCTGCCCCACCCACCTTGGATTCCATGACTCAGTCCCCTCCCACTACACTTTCTGCCTTTTCAGAGCTGGAAAGTCTCTGGCTACACCCTTCCCATAGTCCTATCTTGTTTTCTACCTTGGAAGGTTAACAGGGCAGTGAAGGACAGGGCTGGAGAGGCGGCCCTCCCATTCCCAGGACTAGCTCAGTAAGTGGGCTCTGAGTCATTCCACTGTGTCTATCTGTAGGGGAGGGTAGTCAGGTGGTGGGGTAGGACTGGCAGGGAGGATGAGGCTGAGGAAGATAAGAATACTGTTTCTACGACAGTGCAAGTTTATCTTCCCCATTTTACAGATGGTTAATTAGCATGACCTGATAGCCCCTCACCACTCCCTACACACCCCTTAGTCCGTACATGGGAAATAGTGTAAACAAATTTTTTTTTAACCTTTTAAGGACAAAGAAGAAGGGAGCAGCTGTTTCCTGGTCTCCTGGAAATGATATGCCCAGTGACTTCGAACCTTATAAATTTGGGGTCTGGGACATGGGGTGGGGAAGGAATCAATGATTCACCTTTAAGGCAAAATACTCACCCTTAAGGGCTCTTAAATCTCCTAGTATATTCTGGGTTTCCTTTGAGAACAGAGGGAGAGAAGGAACAATCAATCCACTGAGGAAAACTGGGAGGTGGGCAGAGGTGTCCTGTCATTCCCTAGGTGAGCCACCAGGTGGGTCCATCCCATACCATAAGGCAGGCCTGGCCGGAGAGCTCCCAGAATCGCAGGATCTCAGGATGAAAGTCCCTAGTCTTCTAATCCACCCCTGAGCAAGAATCCTCTCTATGGCAGAGCAGACAAATGGCCCTCCATACTCTCCTCCAAGATCTACAGTGAGGGGAACTCCACACCTCCAGAGGCAGCCCATCTCCCTTTGGGATAGCCCTAATTGCTGTTGTTTTAAATCGATGCCTTTTGTTTTTATAGATGGAGATTGGAGTTACGATCTAATTAGTATAGGAAACTCCCAGGAGAGACAACTCCCTCTACCAATGCAGAATAACATTTTCCCGGCAAGCGTTAGAGAGTGGAGTGCTAGGACACTGAGAAGTCGATGGCCTTGCCCAGGGTCACACAGCCAATATGTGTCAGAAATAAGGAGAGCTCTCTATCCACTGTACTCCAATAGATACTTCCTTACCTCTCCTACCCGGGGTGGAGCCTTTCCTTTTAACAGAAATGGAAAAGGAAGGAAGAAGAAAAGTCAGCAAAACCAATACATTGACCACATCTGATAGGATATGCAATATTCCACACCCAGCTCTGCAAGGAAGTATTTTCTCAGCTCTTCTCAGGGCCTGAGCTTTGTCATCATAATTATAGAATTGTCTAGTTTCTTTTGTTGTTCTTTTCATTTACATTGTTATAATATTATTTTCTTGGTTCTGCTATTTTACTTTGTGTCAGTTCATATAAATCTAACTTTACTCTGAATTCTTCATATTTACTTTTTTTTTTTGCTAATTTTTATTTTCAGATTCAAGTTCTCTCCCTCCCTCCACTCCTCCTGAACCCATTGAGAAGGCAAGAAATATGATGCCCATTACACATATGAAGTCATGCAAAATATTTTCACACTAGCCCTGTTGCAAAAAAAAGCAACAAAAAATGAAGTGAAAGGAAATTTATTTTTCTTAGGGTATGTGGATATATGACATTCATATACTATATGAATATATATGTGTGTATACATATAAATACATACATACACACATTCATATATAGTTATATTGTATATGAATGTTGTGTGTGTGTATATATATACATATATAACATATATATACATATATAACATATATGTATATATCCTATATTTAGTCCTTCTCTGATCTGCTACCACAAAAAAGTGCTGGGATGGCTCTAATTCTTACTGAAGTTTTTTTTTTCCACCTTCCATCAGGCCTAGATTTTAATTTTCTTCTTTTGTGATTTCCTACTATTGCCCCTGGTTCTGCTGTCTGAGGCTATACAAGATTTCAGTCATTTTTCTGTTGTGTCCAACACTTTGTTACCCCATTTGGGGTTTTCTTGGCAAAGATACTGGAGTGGTTTGCCATTTCCTTCTCCAGCTCATTTTACAGGTGAGAAAACTGAGGCAAACAAGTTAAGTGACTTGCCCAGGGTCACACCGCTAATAAGTGTCTGAGGCACAATTTGTACTCAGGTCCTCCTGACTCCAGGGCCAGTGCTCTACTGCACCACCTAGCTGCCCTTTAAAAACATTTTTTCTGAGAAGGGGATCCAGAGGCTTCACTGGACTACCAAAGAGATCCACAATGCAAGAAGGTTGAAAACCCGTATTTTATTTATTTTTTTTGCATTTTTTTTCCTTTTCATTTAATATATTTAGTTTTCTGCATTGCTTTTCACAGGAGTTTGAATTACAAATTTTCTCCCCATTTCTACCCCCCTCCACTCCAAGATGGCGTATATTCTGGTTGCCCTGTTCCCCAGTCAGCCCTCCCTTCTGTCACCCCACTCCCCTCCCATCCTCTTTTCCCTTCCTTTCTTGTAGGGCAAGATAAATTTGAAAACCCCTATTTTAAAGGAACTTCCATCTAGCCATGTCTTCCTCACATTGCATTCATGAAATCGATTTTGAAAAAATTTATACTTATTAAATTTTATTTATTAGACTCAGACCCAAATTCCTAGCTTTGTGTTGTCTGTAACTTGAATAAATTTGCACATTATAAGTGCTTAATAAATGCTTTTTCATTCTTTCTTCTATACTTTTATCTAAACCACTGATAAAAGCATTAAGCAGCAGGGAGCCACCAGACTCTGCAGAAGTTTCCTTTGAAGTTGTCCCTCAAGACTACTCTTCGGTCCACCTTCAGAGAAAGAACTGATAAAGAGAAGTATGCATAATATGGTCTTACATATATACACATATTTATATCTAATGGTAGGCTTCTCTAGGGCAGGGTGGGGAGGGAGGGAAAAAACCTAAAAGTGTATAGCAGAATGTAGTAGGAAGGCCGAATTTATGATCTCA
>CM053626.1:165087339-165107879 GCA_028646595.1 Phalanger gymnotis
GGCATAAATCATATTCACTGGCCTCAAGTCCTCGCTCCAACTCCTGGGTCCACACATGGGTCGGCTCTGCTTTGGCTTCGGCTGTAGTTTCTTGCCTCTCCTCGCAGCCAAGCCTCTGGCGTTCTCAAGCCCCACCTCAACGACCAGATGCCAGAGACCATTGGTTCCCGAGTTGGCCCCTCTTAAGTCATTAATCTACTGTCCACACAGGTTTCACACCTGATAGGGCTTTGGGCCTGGGGCTTAGCACTTAACAGGTGAAAGTACTTTCGAGGTAAACAAAAGCCAGACTCCTCAAGGGCTAAGGAGCCCATTTTGCCTGCAGGACACACAGAGAACAAAAGAAAACTTCTAAGGAAGCACTGAAAAACAGGGTAGCTTTGAAAATGATGTATAGTATATAGTTTAAAAAAGTAAACAGTGTAAGATGGAAATCCATGGTTTTATATTGGAATTAAGCCCAAAGGGCTATATGGAAATATTCTTTTTGCTTGTTTGTATCTTTTTGTATTTAAGTTCAAAATTAATCAAAATAAAAATAAAAAAGGACTACTCTTTGGCTATGGCCCATTCATTGATCCCCTTAGAAAACGAAGGACAAACAGTAATAATTCAACCAGTTCAGAATCTAATAAATGCTAGTTCTAGTCCATACCTTGTCATCTTTTCCACAAGGATAGAAGGGCAAATGCTGGTTTTTATCAAATGCTTTGGCAAAATCTAGGTGAACTGTATCTATGGTCCATAGAAGGCTTCAGTGCCCTGTCTCTCTCGTATATACTGCTGTCTCAGCAGGTACATAATCAGTCACTACAACAGCTTTAAGATTTCACCCGAATGGGAAGGAGCTGGGATTGGCCAGCTGTGGGATCAAGAGGGAGGAGCAGCAGAGGTAACTGAGCTCTCATTCCCACAGGGGCCAGATAGTGACAAGTTTCCAGGATCTGGGCTTAGAGATTTAGTGATGTAGCGAGATTCCCCTGGTGCTGCCAGGTGAGATAAGAGCTTTGGGCTGATTCACTGAGGTCTGAATCAGTGTGGATTTGACATTTAGGGCTCTTTGAATTGCCTCACCTTCAACTAACTGGAAGCCATGGGAGAGGCAGGAAACCCTTTACCAGATTTGAGAAAAGAATTCAAGGATTGTCTCCAGGGATCTGAATTCCTATTCAATTCAATTCGACAAGTAGTTATTAAGAAACTAGTGTGTGCTAGGCACTGGAAAAACAAAGACAAAAATGAAATATTCCTTGCCCTTAGGGAACTTACTTTTTTTGGGTGGGGGGGAAGGGATAGACATGGACTCAGATAAGTAAATTCAAAGTATGTACAAAGTATTTTTAAAGAGAGAGAACTAGTAACTCGAGAGATAGGATAGTGTGATGGATCTGGAGTCATAGAACCTGGGTTCTTATCTCCACTCTTCTCCTTTCAAGTCTCTCTCTAGACCTATCTCTTCCTCTATAAAATTAGGGCATTGGACTTCAATCCCTTCCAGCTCTAAATCTACGGTCATTGTCTACAGGCCTTTGAATTGGAGGGTAATCAGGAAAGGCCTAGTGTAGGAGGCAGCTTATTTCCTAGATATATAGGTAACTGAGGCAAATTTATAAAAAATAAGAGCCATTCCTCAGTTGACAAATGGTCAAAGGAATGAGCAGGCAGTTTTCAGAAGAAGAAATCAAAGCTATCAATAGTCATATAAAAATGCTCTACATCTCTACTGATAAGAGAAATGCAAATGAAAACAGCTCTGAGATACCACCTCACACCTATCAGATTGGTTAATAATGATAGAAAAGAAAAATAAATCCTGGCAAGAATGTGGAAAAATAGGGACTTCAATGTAGAGTTGTGAACTAGTCCAACCATTCTGAAGAACGATTTGGAATTAAGCCTGTACTTACCCTTTGATCCAGCAATACCGCTACAAGGACTGTGTCCCAAAGAACTTAAAGAAAAGAGAAAAGGACCTATTTGCATCAAAATATTTATAGCAGCTCTTTCTGTGGTGGCAAAGAAGTGGAAATTGAGGGGATGCCCATCAATTGGGACATATGATAGAATATTATTGGGCTATAAGAAATGATGAGCAAGATGGTTTCAGGAAAAGCCTGGGAAGACTTATATGAACTGATCCAAAGTGAAGTGAGCAGAACCAGGAGAACATTGAATGCAGTAACAGCAATATTATAATGATGATCAACTATGAAAGACTTAGCTACTCTGATTAAGACAATTCCAAAGGACCCATTAAGAAGAATGCTATCCACCTCCAGAGGAAGAACTGGTGAACTCTGAGTACAAGTTGAAGCATACTTTTTAAAACTTTCTTTATTTTTATTGTTTTATTTTGTGTGTATTTTCTTTTGCAACATGGCTAATATGGAACTGTTTCGCATGATCTCACATGTAAAATCGAAATTGCTTGCCTTCTCGAAG
This sequence comes from Phalanger gymnotis, assembly GCA_028646595.1. NCBI lineage: Eukaryota > Metazoa > Chordata > Mammalia > Diprotodontia > Phalangeridae > Phalanger > Phalanger gymnotis. Next base: position 165,089,782 of record CM053626.1, read on the forward strand.
AGGAGGATAGATAGGCGAGAGAGAATTTGGAACTCAAATTTTTAAAAAATGATTGTTGAAATTTTTTTTACATATAATCATGAAACATTTAACAAAATAAACAAAAATAATTTTTTTAAAAAGAGTAGGATGCAGCTCCTGAACTGTATTTTGAAGAGAGCTAGAGATTCTAAGATGTGAAGGAGTGTCTGTCAGATATGGGGAACAGCCTGTCATGGATGGGAGGCAGGATATCAGGTTCTCAGGAATAGCAAGTACATGATCTGATTGGATTACAATGAGGAAAAAGTGAAGAAGAATAGGGAATGAAACTGAATTATGGAGGACCAACTTTAAATGCCAGGCTGAAGATTTTCTATTTTATCTTAGAGGCTATGGAGAGTTAAAGAAGATTTTTATGGTGGGAAGTATCATGGTCAGATCTGTGTTTTAGGAAAATCAACTTGGCAAGCAATGGGAAGATGGGTAAAGAGAGAAAAGAACCCTATTAAGGGAATGAGGCTCTCTCCATATCTGTTGCACACAGTAGGTGCCTCTCAAATGTTTGTTGAATGTTGACTGAAGAGTGAATAGAATTCCACAGGTAAAGACAGAGACAAGGGGAGGGCATCCAGGATTAAGAAAGCATCTTGAGTAAAAACACAGAGGCAGAAAGAGACAGGATTTATCAAGTTGCAGGCTGGGTTGGGGGAGAGGCATGGCAGACTCCCTACTACCCCTTCCCTGAGCGAAGTCTCTTTTCTTTGGAATCACCCAGGCTAAGTCCTGGATCCATCGCCTTTTCTTAAGGCAGCATTTAACTTAACTTTTTGTGTGTCAAGTGAGGGAAAAGGAAGTAATGCCTGCTGTGTATGAGGCATAGTGTTAAGGGCTTTATGAATATTATCTCATTTGAATCTCACAGCAACCCTGTGAGACTGGTACTATTATCCCCATTTTACAGTTGAGAAAACTGAGGCAGACAGAAGTTAAGTGACTTTCCCAGGGTCACACAACTAGAAAGCATCTGAGGCTGGATTTGAACTCATGTCTTCCTGACTCCAAGACCCAGTACTCTGCCTACTGTGACACTTAGCTGCCCTTTGGTGGTATATCTGTGGGGCCCTTCTCCAAATAATATTTTTCAATGCATAAAATAAAATACAAAATATTTAAAAAGTAACTAATTCTATTGAAAAACAGTTATCAAAATGTTTCTTGAAAGTCCATGACCTCAGGTTAAGAATCTCTGCTCTTCCTGTTCTCCTTGCCACTGCTTTCTTTCTTTTCCTCAGGGTTCCCTAATATCTTGTTCTTGGGACAAAGAACACTAGTTCTATCTCCCCACTGTCCCATCCACCCCACCCCTGGAGTAGAGGATCCTGTAGGAGAGATTAGGATACATTCAGAGCAGGGTCTGGAATCCCTACCTGTCCTTTGAAGCCCAACTTAAATGTTATCTCTTCCCTGATCCCCTTAATTGGCTACAACCTTCCCCCTCAAACCGTGCTTTGCTCTGAGTGTCTCTGATGCAGCTGCCTTGTAGTGTCATCAGCTGTGGAAATGTCATATTTCCACTTGAATAGAAATTAATAATAATAGTAGTAATGTTGTTCAGTCATGTCTGACTCTCCATAACCCCATTTGGAGTTTTCTTGGCAAGCAGTTTGTCATTTCCTTCTCCAGCTCATTTTACAGATGAGGAAACTGAGGCAAACAGGGCTAGGTGACTTGCCCAGGGTCACACAGCTAGTAAGTGTCTGAGGTTGGATTTGAACTCACGAAGAGGAGTCTTCCTGACTCCATACCTGGCATTCTAACCACTATACCACCCAATAGTAACGATAGCTAGCATTTACATAGTGCTTTAAGGTTTGCAAAGCACTTTACAAATATGGGAGGTAGGTGCTGTGATTCTTTCAGTTTTACAGATGAGGAAACTGAGGCTTAAGTGATCTGCCTAAGTGACCAAAGGTCAGAGGCATACTGTGGGGAACAGACGGTAAGATGCAAAAGACTTTAGAATGGTCCTCACTCTCCCCATCCGACACTCAACCCAAAAGGGCAAAGTGGCTCCAGGACAAGGGGAAAAAGGAGAGGGAGGGAAAATCCTTCTTCCATCTAGCAGTTCTAGATTTTCAGCAGGCCAGTATTGGGGGCCCAGGGCTATTGGACAAGTAGCAAAGGGAAGATAAGAGATTCTTCCTACTATGGCTACCCCATAGGGTCATCATCATGCAGTTGCATCTGACCCTTCATTACCTCCTCTGTTTGGCATTCAAAGGCCTTCCTGACCAGCCCCCTCCTACCTTGCCAGTCTTCTTACACCTTACTCCCTAAAAGTACTCTTCGGTCTGGTAACTGGTCTCCTGGCTGTTCCATTTATTTCCCAATACAGTTCTGTTTATGATTCTCCCCATTTCTTTACTGTTTTCACCATCTCTTGGCTCTGGGTATTTTCTCTGGCTGTCCCCCATGCTGGAATGCTCTTCCTCCTGTCTTTGACTGGAAACCTTTCCCTGCTCCTGTTAATTCTAATGCCATCCCTCTGCTAATTATTTCCTATTTACCTGTATTTAACTTGTTTGTATGTTTGCTTGTTGTCTTCCCTATTAGACTGTAAGCTCCTTGAGGGCAAGGAATCTTTTACCTCTTTTTTTATGCTAAAACTATGGGCTACTGTACATGACACATGGGACTGTCATCCCATGGGTGGCCTGGGTGAGGGTGCTGGTGTCAATCCATATACTAAATATTAGTAAAGCTCAATATGTTTCCTTTTTAGATTAAAAAAAAATAAAAGTTTTAATATTTTCTTCCAGGGACACTCTTCTTTGGAGACTACTGATGTAGGGGGCTTCCAATGTGGAAACTTGTCTGACCGCTATCAACCACTGGTCTGTAAATTCTAGTCTTAGAGAATTGCCTGGGAGCATTGAGGTTAAAGAATTTGGTCCTGGTCACCGATCTGGAATGTCTCGGAAACAGGACTTCAGTCAAAATCTTACCTTTAGGGTAGGCTATGTCTACTAAGCCACCATATGGAGTTTCTTCAGATTAACCAAGATGTTGGAGGAGGGCAGTGTGTGAAGTGACACAGAGTAAAGCCAGTAGAACTGGGAAAGTAATATGCACAATGACAACAAAAATGAAAAGGAAAAGAACCAAAACCCCAAACTAAATCTTATACAATTATAATAACTAAGCAGAGCCCCTTAAAAGAAAAGGGAAAATGCACCTCCCACCTTTCTTGGCAGTGGTGGGGGCTATAGGTATGGAATACTGCATAAACCATCATTTGTTGCTTTTATTAGTTTTGCTGAAATGTTTCCCCCCTTCCTATCTCCTTCTCTCCTTCCTTCTTTTTTTTCCTTCCTATCCTCCTTCCCCTCCTCTCTTTCCCTCCTTCCTCCCTTCCCTCTTTCTCTCCTTCTCTCCTCCCTTCCTCCCTTCCTTCTTTCCTTCACTCTTTCTTTCCTTCCCTCCTCTCCTTCCTTCTTTCTTTTCTCCCTCCCTTCTTTTTTTCTTTCTTTCCTTCCTTCCTTCCTTCTTTCCTTCCTTCCTTCCTTCCTTCCTTCCTTCCTTCCTTCCTTCCTTCCTTCCTTCCTTCCTTCCTTCCTTCTTTCCTTCCTTCCTTTCTTCCTTCCTCCCTCTCTATCTTCCCCTTACAAAAGATGGCTTTCTGGAAAGAATTGTAAAGAGAGTTGTATTTGGAAATAAAGATGATATAAAATCAAAATACGTTAACAAAAAGAAGAGCAGCAATTTTTTTAAAAGCATAAAGAAGAAAATGCGCATGGAGTGTTTGGAAAATATGAAGGAGACTAGTGTGCCAGAGCGTAGGATTCCCATAAGGCATCTCCTCTGAGCTCCCTTCCAGGTCTGCCCCTGTGCTCTAGGATGCTCTGAGTTTGCGACTTTGAGGTCGGAGTACTTTGGACTTCACTCAGTGGATAATGAGGAGCTAGTAAAGGGGACTTCTTGGGGGGAGGGGCAAGGTGGTCAGGGCTGCATGTTGCTCTGCCAGCCTGGAAAAGGGTAAGACCAGAAGCAGAGGGCTGAGCTAGAATAACACCGCTGGCGTGTTCCAGGCACGTGAGGAGGAGAGCTTGAACTAGGGTGATGGCCTTGGGAACGGAAGCATCCTTGGCATCGTGGAAAAAGCCTTGGACTTGAAAGTCTGACTGTGATGCTTTCTAGCCATATGACAGAGAAGGGAAGTCACAAGCTCTGGGAGCACTTAGTGTTTTAGGGAGGTAGAATGCAAAAGTGAAAAAGAAAGAAAGAAAGGAAGAAAAGAAACATTTATTATTCATCTGCTACAGGCCAGGCCACATGCTAAGCCCACTTACAAAAGTATCTCATTTGATCCTCACAACAACCCCAGGAGGTCTGCACTTTATGTCCTTAATTTACAGATGATGAAACCAAGGCAGACTGAGGTTAAGACTTGCCCAGGGTCACACAGCTAGTAAGTGTCTTAAGACTGGATTTGAACTCAGGTCTTCCTGACTCCAGGCTCAGTGCTCTGTCTTCTGTTCCATCTATCTGCCTCTAAGAAAGAACATTGAATTTAGAGTTAGAAGTTTGTTGTCGAGTCGTTTGGTTGTATCCAACTCCTTGTGACACCAGTGAACCATAGCGCACCAGGCCCTTTTGTCCTCCCCTGTCTCTCGAAGTCTGTCTAGGTTCATTTTCGAAAGTCAGAAGACCAAAGTTCAAAGCACTTACTCCTTATATATCATGGTCAAATCACATGACCATGATGGGTCTTGGTTATCTCATCTGTAAAATGAGAGTAGGCTAGATAATATTTTAAAAGTTTTTAATTGGTTTTTTATATCACTTTTATTACCCAACATATCTCTCCCCTAACCTCACCTAGAGACCCAGTCCTTATGACAAAGAATGAAAAAAGGAGAAAAAATAGCAGTTCTAGGTTGTAAGCTTGAAGGGAGGGACCTTAAACATTTTCTAGTCTATAGAGGGTTCATACCCTTTGACCCACAGATCCCACTATTAAGCATATATCCCAAGGAAGTCAAAGACAGACAAGTCTCATATACATGAAAATATTTATAGCACCTTTTATGGTAGGAAAAAACTGGAAGCAAAGAAGTTGCCCATCAATTGGGAAATGACTAAATGAACTGTAACCCATGACATAATAGAGTGATAAATGATAAATAGGAAGACATGGACAGAGACATATGGAAACACACGAACTGATAAGAAATGAGATAAGAACCAGGAAAACATCATACAAAATGACTACAAGAATATAAATGGAAAGTACAAAAAAAAAATCAAAGGCGAACCTCATGTGATTGTAATGACCAAGTCTGGTCCTGAAGAAGAAATGTGAGAATTCATTTCTCTCCCTTCTTAGCAGAGGCAGGATACTATGAGTGTGGAGCTCTGCATTGGTACATGGCAGACATTTAAGAAATGTCCACTGATAGATTCATATCAAAAACAGACCTAGATCTTTCCCATAAAATCCTTTCCTCTAACTCCCATGTTTCTGCTGAGGGCAGCACCATTCAGTCACATGGGCTCATAATCTTGGACTCATCTTTGACCGCTTATTCTCTCTTATCCCCCTTATAAAAGCCTTATCATTTCTGCCTCACATCCACCCTAGTTCAGGACATCACCTTGTTTCTCCTAAGCTACTGCTTCTACTAAAGCCTCCTAACTGGTCTCCCTGCCTCCAGTCTCACCCCTCCCCAAGTTTAATCCTTCACACAGTTGCTAAAGTGACATTCCTAGAATATAGGTTTGACAGGGCCTGACTTACCTTTTCAAGAAGCGCCATAACTTCCTGTTGCATGTAGGGTTAGGTGCAAATTTCTCTGGCTTTTAAAGTCCTTCACAGTCTGGCCCCAGTCTACCTTTTCAGGTTTGTTGAACTGTCATTCTCCTTTATACACTCAAAATTCCAGGAAAACAGGCTTTCATACTGTCCTCTGGACGTGACATGATAGGCCATCTCCCAAGCCTGGAGTGTATTTGTAGCCAGGTTGTAAAGGACTTAAAATCCAAGCAGAGGAAGTAATAGGAAATCATTGAAGTTTGTTGATCAGGGGAGTGATGTAGTTAAGACTCGTGCTTTAAGAATATTAAAATTAAAAGAATATAGTTTCTAGTTTAAAAGCTTCATAGTCACCAGATCAGAAAAGCATTCCCTGCAGGCAGTAGGACCTTAGATATAATCTCTGATGAAATTCCCACCTAAGCTGGGCATCAAAGCAGCCAGATGACCCCTCCCCCACCTTGGAGGATCAGCCCAGTCTACACACTGCTTGAGCCCAAAATATAGAGTACTGGGTGGAGCTACTGGAAAAGGGAGAGGTGAGGGATAGAAGGGTTTAGGGATAAAAGGGTTTAGAGACAAAAGAGAAAGGAGGAGAGAAAGGTTCCAGCAGTGGAAGGAGCACCAACAGGATCCTATTTTCAGTGCTACATAGGAAGAGCAGCCTAGCTGTCTCTTCTCTATGATAGCCTACCTACCTAAAACAAGCATAGCTCCTGCTATATCCCATTCCTTGGTGGAAAGATCCAAAACATTTTCTAGGGGACCTTCCACTACTAAAAGAATTTCAAAATGACCCTAGCAACTATAAGCGATTGGCACAAATAATAAAAACCCAAAACAATAAAAATAATATTCTAAAAAAAAAATAGAGATCATGCCAGTTCACTCTAGGTCTTTTAAGGTCATAATGGCCCTGAGCAACACCCACAATATAAATGAAAGTATTTCTACTGTATTACAAGTCCTCAACACATAGAGAAGCATGGAAAAATGTACTTGTCAGTTCTGTGGATAAAGGAAGAATTTATGGACAAACAAGAGATAGAAAGCATCACTAGAAGTAGAACAGATAATTTTGATCACATAAAATTAAAAAGGATTTGCACAAACAAAACTAATGCAGCCAAAATTAGAAGAAAAACAGGAACGCGGGTGGGGGTGGATGTATAGCAAGTTTCTCTGATAAAGGCCTCATTTCTCAGATATATAGGGAACTGAGCCAAATTTATAAAATTAAGAGCCATTCAGCAGTTGATAAATGGTCAAAGGATGTGAACAAGCAGTTTTCAGAAGAAATCAAGGCTATCAACTCACACGAAAAAGTGCTCTAAAGCACAACTGATTAGAGAAATGAAATTAAAACAGCCCTGAGATACCACCTCACATGTACCAGATTGGCTATCATGACAGAAAGGAAGATGACAAATGCTGGAGAGGATGTGGAAAAATTGGGACACTAATGTACTTCTGGTGGAGTTATGAACTAGGCTAATCATTCTGGATAACAATAGTTTTATCCAGTTTTATCCAGCAATACCAGTAACAGGTCTGTATCCCAAAGAGATCAAAGAAAGAGAAGAGGACCTATTTGTATCAAAATATTTATAGAATCTCTTTCTGTGGTGGCAAAGAATTAGAAATCGAGGGGATACCCATCAATTGGAGAATGGATAAACAAGTTGGGACATATGGTTGTGATGGGATACTATTGTGCTATGGGCAGCTGCGGGGGGGGGGGGGGGCACTGGGTAGAGTGCCAGCCCTGGAATCAGGAGGACCTGAGTTGAAATCTGGCCTCAGATATTAGCTGTGTGGCCCTGGGCAAGTCATTTTTGCCTCAGTTTCCTCATCTGTAAAAATGAGCTGGAGAAGGAAAATGGCAAACTACTCCAGTATCTTTGCCAAGAAAACCCCAAATGAGGTCATGAAGAGTCAACACAACTAATCAACTAAACAACAATTATTGTGCTACAAGAAATGATGAGCACAATGGTTTCAGAAAAACCTTGGAAGACTGATATGAACTGATGCAAAGTGAAATGAGCAGAACCAAGAGAACATTGTGCACAGTAACAGCAATATTGTAAGGATGATCAATTCTGAAAGACATGTTTGATCAAGACAACGATTCAAGACAATTCCAAAGGACTCATGATGAAAAATGCTATCCACCTCCCAAAAAAAAAAAAACAAACAAAAAAAACTGATGAACTCTGAGTATAGATTGAAGCATACTTTTTTAAAACTTTATTTTTATTGTTTCTTTTTTTGTGTGTTTTCTTTTGAAAGGTAGCTCATATAAATGTTTTAAGAGCAGTTAGATGGCACAATAGATAGAGCACTGGCCCTGGAGTCAGGAGGACCTGAGTTCAAATCCAGCCTCAGACACTTACTGGCTGTGTGATGTTGGACTCACTTAACCCCAATTGCCCCTTCAAAAAAAAATATGCTTTCCATGAGTTTACATTTATGATCAATTTCAAATTGCTTGACTGCTCAAGAAGAGGGGAGGGACAAGAGAGAGGGAGAGAATTTGGAATTCAAAATTTTTTAAAAATGAATGTTAAAAATTTTTTCATTTGAGAAATATTTAATGAAATAAAAATGTATTTTTTAAAAAGTCCCCATCACAGTCTGAGTCATCTGTTTTGATCTAGCTAAGAGATCATAGACCCCTTGTATCCATTCTTTCCCAGGGCCTAAGTTAATTCCAGCACTCATCTTGTACCACTACCCCGTTAGTGTTCTCCAATTCACAAGTCAAAACCTCGTTCTCCCCAGAAGCCCTATCTGAGGGATGGTGCCAAATTTGGGCCCTTTTAGAGGCTTCTACTAAAGGGTTAACCTCTTCATCTTTATGCAGGGACTCAAAATAATTGCCAGGTCAACTAAAAGATCCCCTCTTTTTCCAGCTAAAGTCTTACCTTCTATAAGAATGTAGAAACCCTTTCCCAATCCCTTTTAATGCCTTCCTTCTGTTGATTATTTCTTATTTATCCTGCATAAAGATTGTTTGTATGTAGTACATAGAGGATTTAGGGTCAGGGTTGTATGTGACAACATTAGACTGTGAGATAGCAGGAACTATCTTTTGCCTTTTTGTGTATACCCAGAACTTAGCACAGTTTCCTGCACAGAGCAGACACTGAACAAATGCTTATTGATTGACTGAATGACTTTAAATAAGCTCTCATTTACCACAACTATGAGTAGACATTTCCATTTGCTGCATATCATTAAAAAGAAAGGCATCTCCTCATAGTTTTAACCCTTCAGTCCCCAAATCCTTTTTATGAAGGAGCTGTCCATGCCCGAGAAAAGAAACATGCCAATTAAATGGGACCTGAATTGTTCTCTTGCATAGAGGATAGAATTAGGAAAGGGTAGATAGGGTCAGCTGGTAAGATAGTGACCTGCTTTGTGGTATCTAGCAACTTTTTTATATTTGGCAGCATCCAGCCTTATCCCTTTCCAAGCCCTAGTGACTCAGGCCTGTGGCCTCCCTCCCAACATGGTACTGAAGTTTAAAAATCCTGAGGCTTAATACCACTACTAGGTCTGGATCCCAAAGAGTTTAAAAAAAAAGAAAAGGACATATATGTACAAAAATATTTATAGCAGCTCTTTTTGTGGTGGCCAAGAATTGAAAATTAAGGGGGTGCCCATCAGTTGGGGAATGGCTGAACAAGTGACGTGAAGGAATACTATGTTGCTTTAAGAAATGCTGAGCAAGATACTTTCGGAAAAACCTGGAAAGACTTATAGGAACTGATGCAAAGTGAGGTGCACAAAACCAGAAAAACATTGTAGACAGTAATAGCAATATTGTAACCATGATCAACCATGAATGACTTAGCTATTCTCAGCAGTCCGATGATCCACAACAATTCTGAAGGATACGTAATGGAAAATGCTATCCACCACCAGAGAAAGAATTAATTGATGGAGTCTAAACACAGATCGAAGTGTACTTTTAAAGCTTTATTTTTGTTTGGGGCTTTTTGTTTGTGTTTTGTTTTACAACATGACTAATGTGGAAATATATTTTGCACGACTGCACATGTGTAACCTATATTAAATTGTTTGCCATTTCAAGGAAGGGGGAGTTGAGGGAGGGGGACAATTTGGAACCCAAAATTTAAAAAAATGCTAAAAATTGTTTTTACATGTAATTGGGAAAAAAAATAAAATATTAAACCAAAAAAAATCCCGAGGCCTAGGAAATCCTTGGCCAAAGATGTGTCCTGAAATCTGAATGCAAAGACTTAGGTGACTTGAGAGATTCACTTAGCGGCATATCCAAATGAGAAAGAAGTTTTCAGAGATATTCTAATTTTGTCAGGACAGATTTTTATTAGTCTGATTCCCTATGTCTCAATAGATTGATCATCAGTCATCTCATCCGCTCCATGTTTCAAAAGCAATACTCAAAATTCTTTATGGGAAAGAATTCCATCGCCCGCCACCCATCTCACATGGAAGGAGACATTATTCCTTCTCCTGCCATCCCCAGATGTGCACAGGCGTTTGCCCAGAGTTGCTGGGGTGCCTCAATCTTTTGCTCAAGTTTTACCAACTGATTTTCCGAGGCCGCTATGATGGTTTCGAGGAGAAAGTCTCCAGCGAAAGTCCGATACTAGGTAAGACTTTGCTCAAAAGGCAGGATTTGATTGTACTCAATGCCCGTTGGTCATAAGGGGAGCAGAGGGGGTGGATCATAGAGGTTAGGAATAAATCCAATTCACCAAATCCACCTCTTTTAAAAAGATCACAACCTCCTGTTAGAAAACTGGCTATAGAGGGAATTCATCTTTATGGGGCCAAACTTGCAGAACTCCCCACTTTATCCTCCAAAAAAGGGACCAAAAGCAATCTCCATTCAAGGCTTCCGATTAATTCAATTGACCTTGCAAGAGCAAATCATCTATAAACTCTGTAATCAGGGAAGGAACCAATACATAAGGATGTGCTTCTTGTTGCTGAGTCATGTCTGACTCTCCATGACCCCATTTAGGGTTTTCTTGGCAAAGATACTGGAGTGGTTCACAATTTCCTTCTCCAGCTCATTTTACAGATGAGGAAACTGAGGCAAACAGGGTTAAGTGACTTGCCCAGGGTCGCTCAGCTGGTAGAGGCCAGAATTGAATTCAGGAAGACACTCTTCCTAACTCTAGGCCCAGCACTCTATCCACCATGCCACCTTGCTGTCCAATGGCATTCTGTAACTAACAAATACTCTGAATTTTCCCCATTAAGACCACAGCCTCATTGGCTATCATTTTAATGATTCGTTGCAACCTCCAGAGCACTTTGGGGGTGAAAAACCCCTCTCACACATCCTCTAATTCCTCCATAGAGGAAGTCATTCCTTGGGGAGTAGTATCAAAAGGGCTAGTAACAGGACAAGCCTGAGGCTCCCCCACCACCTGTTTGTTTTCACTCATGATCACCCCATCTCCTGTTTTCCTCTCTTATAACTCTAATCTTAGCTGAATTGAGCACACTCTTTAAGGCAACCTTGGGGTCCAAGATCAAAGCTCCCCCTTTAGCCTATTGGTCCCCTTCTCCCTTGCATTGCTGGGCTGTTTTTTTTTAAATTTGGTTAATTACCACATTCATTAATCTTTCTTCTGCCTTCAAAGACATGGTCTTTAAAAATCAAGAGTTCATTCACCTCTGCCTCTAATTGTTTAATATACATAGTGTAAGAAATGGGAGGAGGAGTTTTGTTTCCACAGAATTGAAGGTGTACCTTTCCCCCTCCCCCACCCCAGCTTTAGCAGAAACCAGGCCTCAGGTCGGTCAGGTGAAAGGTCAGAGGCTTGTAGGCATGATTAAAGGAGCCGTTTGAGGAGGGCATGACGTAGGTAGTCAGGGGCTTGTATCTGGCCAATGAAGAGCCTGGCGGGAGATTTGAGGCGAGGGTCTATTAAAGGACTGGCTTCCATCTGAGTCCTTTGTACTTTCTCCTGTACTCTGTTCAGTGGAGGTACCCATTTATTCAGGGAGAATAAATGTAAATTATAATTAAAACGTTCCTGACTTCCCAAAGAGGAGTCTTGCTTATTCCTAGACAATGTGAGTATGTTTCTAACAATAGGCAATTTATCTTTATCCTCCTTCCTTTGACAATACTGATTTTCCAAAGATATCAATAAGAGCCAGAGAATATATTTTTATTGTCCCTACCAAGCTCCTCAAATATTCATTATGCCAATACCATAGAGTGAATGGGAACTTCCTTCTTATTCCAGTGCAAGGGCTCCCTTATGAGGGTACAGTCTCTGGGAACCCCCTTGAATCTGGAGTAAGTCTCTGGAAACCCCCTTGAACTCTCCTTGAATCTTCCTGCTTGATCTGGCCTTCCCCTGGGACCATAAATCTCTCATTATCTAGGCCCAAATCTGAATCCCATTCTCTTGTTTCCTGGAGTCTTGACCTCTAGTAATCCCAGTCCCATCAAGACCTTCCCTAAACCCCTCCCCTAGTCCCACCAGACTACTTGACCACCCCTCAATCCCTCCTTTCTGTATGTGAGTCTCTTCTTGCCTCCATGACAGAGCTCAGATTCAATCTAGCTCAGCTCAGATTGACTCTGGCCTGCCACAAAAACCCATTATGGTGAATCTTTAATAAACTTTGTCTTTTTCCTTGGCTGAGAAGGCTTGAGTCTAATTCATTTGGCAGGACTCGGCGTGTCTGTATTTTGGGGTCTCAAGCACCCCTAAAAACCTATGGTTCCCTACCATCATTATTTTTCTTTAACCTCATCATCCCCATATTTCTCAACAACATTTTCAACACTGGAAAGCAGAAGTCTTTATCTGGCCATCCCATCACTCCTGGATCTCTTCTTTCCCTAGCTTAAAAGGGCGGAGGGGCACTAAGAGTTTAATCACAAAATCATTGCAACTGCAAACTTATGCCAAATATTTTGGGCCATACCTAACCCCAGCCCAGGCCAACAATTGAGGCTCAAGGGTTCAAACAGTATTTATAGGCCATAAAGTAGAATAAAATAAAAGTAATTTTACTATTCACAAGAAATTAAAAAAATACCGTGTTTAGTTTTAAAGGATATGAAACACTACTCCCCTTCACCTCCAGATCGGGTCAGGAACTGAGGAAATCATTCCTTGCAAGGCAAATTTAGGTATAATCTCTTATGCAGTTTTCCCCTAGGTTAGCCAGCAAGGAAGCCAAATAGCCCTTTCAAGGACCAGCCCAGGCTATACTGCCTTGAATATAGGGTGCTGAAGAAGAAGGGGAAGGGAGAAGGACATCCTCGGCAATAGCCCCCATGCCCCTCTCCCCACCCACACGAAACAAGGACAACTTCGACCACAGACTGGAAGCCAGATTGTCAAGGGTTGAGACAAGAGAGTTGTATTAATGAGTAGAGACAGCTTTCTCTAGGATTTTGGTTATGAATGGAAACAGATATATGAGGATAGCTTGAGGGGTAAAGAGAAGGGAGATCTGGGTGTGTTTGGAGGGAAGGAATTGGTGCATAAAGATGTACTCCTCTGGCCCCAACCACTGAGCAAATCTTAACCAAGTGAGCTCTGGAGGTTTTCCCTCTTCTAATTCCTCTAGCGTATACAGTCTCTAACACCCACTGGGTGCAAATCATGTTTTGGCACATTTCATGTATTATCACATTTGTTAGTTATCCTTCTGTATGTGAATCATTTCTCTGAGGAGTTCATAAGCCTCTTAGGGAGCAAAAAAATACTTAGTGTTTCCTGTGGCTCCTGGCTAGCCCAGCTTTATTTTTTTAAATAATACATTATTTTTCCCAATTGCATATAAAAACAATTTTTTTAACATTAAAAAAAAAACTTTTGAGTTCCAAATTGTCTCCCTATGTCTCCTCTCCTTCCTCCCTAGGACAGTGAGCAACTTGATATGGTTTATGCATGTGCAATCATGCAAAACGTATCAGTCATGTTGTGAAAGAAAACACAGACCAAAAAAAAAAAATGAAAAAGAACATGCTTTGATCTGCATTCAGCCTCTATCAGTTCTTCCTCTGGAAGTGGATAGCATTTTTCATCATGGGTCCTTTGGGATTGTCTTGGATCATTGTATTGCTGAGGATGGCTAAGTCACTCATAGTTGATCATCATTACAATAAGGCTGTTACTATGTATAATGTTCTCCTGGTTCTGCTCACTTCATTCTGTATCAGTTCATATAAGTCTTTTGAGGATTTTCTGAAATCCGCCTGCTCATCATTTCTTTTCTTTTTTACAAATTAATTTATTTATTTTTCATTTTCAACATTTATTTCCATAAGTTTTAAATTTTTTCCGCCTCTCTTCCCTCCCCCCTCCCCAAGACGGCATGCAATCTGACATAGGCTCTACATATACATTCCTATTAAACATATTTTCACATTAGTCATGTTGTATAGAAGAATTAGAACAAATGGGAGTAACCATGTGAAAGAAAAGCACAAAACAAAACAAAAAAAGAGAATAGTCTGTTTTGATCTGCATTCAGACTCCACCTTTCTTTCTCTGGATGTGGATAGCATTTTTCATCATGAGTCTTGGAGTTGTTTTAGGTCCTTGCATTGTACAATCTGGCTGTTATTGTGTACAATGTTCTCTTGGTTCTGCTTACTCCACTCAGCATCATTTCATATAGGTCTTTCCAAGTTTTTCTGAAATCTGCCTGCTAATCATTTCTTATAGACAATAGTATTCCATTACAATCCTCTGCCACAACTAGTTCAGTCATTCCCCAATTGATGGGCATCTCCCTGAATTCCAATTCTTTGCCACCACAAAAAGAGCTGCTATAAATATTTTTGTACAAATAGGTCCTTCTCCTTTTTTTTTTCTTTAATATCTCTGGCATACAGACCTAGCAGTGGCATTAGACCTCAGATGCCTACAGAACATCTAACTTGACACATCCAAGAGCCAGTTCAAGGCATGTGACTGCAGAACAGCAGAGGGGCTAGGGATGGTTATAGAGTTCTGGAAATCATCAGAGGTTTAAGCTATCAAAGCCTACAACTACCCTAAGACTCTTGGGACACCTTGAATATTAATTCCCTTTCTGCATTCTGTGGTCCAGGCAAACTGGCCTTTTTGGGGGTCCTTCCATTTTCCACCTCTGTGCCTTTGAGGACTGTCTCCCATGCCTTAAATGTCCTCCCTCCTTACATTGTCCTCTGACAATCCCTTGTTTCTTTCAAAACTTCTCAAGTACCACCTTCCATATGAAGCCTTGCCTGATACCCCCAGCTGTTAATTTTACCTTATACTTATTTATTTATATTTCACATAGATTTAATTATGTACACGTTTTCTCTCCCTGATAGAATGAAAGAAGTATCTTTGAGGTCAAGGACAGTTTTATTTGCCTGGCACATTGTGGGTGTTTTATAATGCTTGGAGATGGATAGATGGATGGGTCAATCAACTGACTAATTGTGAGTTAGAACTGTAGAATGGCAGAATGCTATAGCAGAAGGGGACTTTCAGGGTTCTTCAGACCACCCTGCTCCTTCTTTCCCTCAGAGAGGCTAAGTACCCTACCTACAGGGCATTAGGGCCAGACCTGTTAGCTGCTGAACATGTAAATATTGATATGGGCACAGCAGGGAATGGAGTAGTGTACACACATAGAGAATATGGCATGGCATCAACACGTGTACACGTACAAATGCATATTTGTATATAGGTATATAATAAATATAAGGGCAGCTAGGTGACACAGTGGATGGAGTGCAGGGCCTGGAGTCAGGAAGACTCATCTTTGTGAGTTCAAATCCAACCTCAGACACTTACTAGCTGTGTAACCCTTGGCAAGTTACTTAACCCTGTTTGCCTCAGTTTCCTCATTTGCAAAATGAGCTGGAGAAGTAAATGGCAAACAACTCCAGTATCTTTGCCATGAAAACCCCAAATGGGGTCACAAAGAGTCAGACACAACTGAAAATGACTAAACAACAGATATAATATGTGTACACATGTATCTTGGGTGGTGTGAGCGTAAGGGTGAGAGTGAGAGTGTGTGCCAAATAAAGTAATTTATATAAAGTGCTTTGCCAATCTTAAAACGCCATATAAATAGCATCTATTATTTTTATTTTATGAGTGGCAACTTGGCATAGTGAATAGAGAGCCAACTTCAGAATCCGAAACACCTGAGTTCAGGGCCCGCTCCTTGCCTGTAAGTGGCTGTGTGACCTTGGGAAAGTCACTTAGTTTTTTGGTGCTCTAGGCTCATCTCTTACACTATAAGTTGCAGAGGAGATGCTCACCTGTATTTGCAGCAGGAATTTCCTTTTGTAGGAGTTCAGTATACTAATGAAATCCCAGCTTCCCTATCCTTATCTCTTCTCTATATGTGGGGAACAGAACAATATGTAAAGGATGGGTGATTTTGGAATTAATGGTAACAAACACGTCAGGCAGGAACTCCATCAGCACTAATCACAGCCCATTTATGACTTAGTTCTAGAGAGTCTTGGTTTGTTTTTTGTTTTTTTGTTTTTTGGCAATTAGGGTTAAGTGATTTGCCCAAGGTCAAGTGTCTGAGGCTGGATTTGAACTCAGGTCCTCCTGACTCCATAGAGAGTCTTTTAAGACACAAAGAGGTGAAACCCTTGCCCAGAGTCCCATAGCAAAACATGTGCAAGATAAGATTTGAACCCAGTTCTTTCTGGTTCTGAAGCTGGTTCTCTATTCACTATGCCGAGCTGCTTCTTAATAACCTATTGCAGCTTATAACCATTAGTTCATTTGATTCCCACATTAAGCCTGTGAGGTAGATATTATAAATATCTCTATTTTATGGATGAGGAAACTGAGGCCCTTGAGGTCACACCTCAAGTAAGTAAGAGAAGCAGAACCAAACCCACGGTTTGGCAAGGTTCGGATCCTGTGCCTTTTCCCACTCTGCACACTCCAGCTGCTTCTGCGTGGGTGCCTAAGCGTGGGATCACGCTTGTGGAAACATAGAGTGGCAGCCCAATTTTAGGAGCCTCTCTCGGGGAGCTCACGTTCCCATAGCAACAGCCTTTCTCATCCTCCAAGCAGCTTCTGCATTCCAGCTCTGGCTTGGTGTCAGTAAGTGTGCCCAGTGAGAGTGTCACCTTAAACCACGAGCGCAGGGCTCGAGTAAACCAACCCAGTGCTGAGGAAGACAGGCGCTGGCCCAGCTCGAGTGTAAGTGGAACCACGCAGGAAAGAGAGACCTCGGCCATGAAAAAATCATTAGCCAACCAATCCCCTGGGCCTATTTTCAGGAACAATGAGAGAGCAGCCTGGGCCCAGGGAAACCTGACCAGGACCCTGGGGGGAACTGGGGAGCGGGCTGAGCTAGAAAGAAAGAAATCAGGGCCTCTGGCTAGTTCACTGAAAGGTGGACCAAATGAATTTCCCCTCCTCCTCCTTTCTCTTCCCCCTCCTCTTCTTGCTCCCCCCTCTTTCTCCTCCTTTCTTTTCCTTCTCCTCCTCCTCTTCCTCCTCCTTCTTACCTTCTCTTCCTCCTCCTCTTCTTCCTTCTCTTCCTTTCTCTTTGTCCTCCTCTTCCTCCTCCTTTCTCTTTCTCCTTTCTTTTCCTCTTCCTCCTTTTCTTCCTTCTCCTTTCTTTTACTCTTCCTCCTCCTTTCTTTTCTTTCTCCTCCTCTCTCCCCCTCCTCATTTCTCTTCTTCTTCCTCCTTTTCTTCCTCCTCCTTTCCCTTTTGCCTCTTCTTCCTTCTCGTCTCTCTCCTCCTTCTCCTTTCTCTTCCTCCTTTCTTTTCCTCTTCCTCTGTCTCCTCCTCCTTTTTCCTCCTTCTCTTTCTCCCTTCTCCTCTTCCTTCCTTCTCTGCTCTGGATCCTGAGGAACTAAGGAAACCAAGAAAAGGAGCAGAAAGACTAAAGGCCTCTAGGGGAGTCTCTGACATGCACACACAGTGGCCCCCAAAGCCTTCTGGGAGGTGACCCATCTAGACTGGCTGAGGGATTCCCTAGAGTTGGCAGTTATTCCTGGAAGGAATTCTAAAGGATTTCTAAATGTGCTAAATTTACTATTATTGTTGGAGAGTTTTTTGGTGGGGGGAGTGTCCCCAGAGCTATCACCAGGAATTTTTTCATTTGGGGCAAAACCAGCTGAGGGAAGAGGCCAATCCCTTGATCCTGGTCCCCTTAGTTGAGAACATTCTCTTCCCTCCTTCTCCTCAAATAATCATGTATATACTTTTCTGCTTATATGTCATATCCCTCTGGTAGAACATAAACTCCAGCGCTGCCCCAGTGGGTCACACAAGAGAGGGGATGGTCTGGGACCACAGTAACA
>CM053626.1:165108379-165150317 GCA_028646595.1 Phalanger gymnotis
CCTTTCTCTTTCTTTCTTCTTCCTTCCTTTCTCTTTCTTTCTTCTTCCTTCCTTTCTCTTTCTTTCTTCTTCCTTCCTTTCTCTTTCTTTCTTCTTCCTTCCTTTCTCTCTCTCTCCCTTCTTTTATTCTTTCCTTCCTCCCTCCCTTCCTTCCTCCTTCCTTCTTTTCTTTTTCATTCTCTTCTTTCTCTTTCTCTCTCTTTCTTTTTCCTCTTCTTCTTCCTTCCTTCCTTCTATCCTTCCTTCCTTCTTTCCTTCCTTCCTTCCTTTTTTCTTTCCTTACTCTCTCCCTCCCTCCCTGCCTTCCTTCATCCATTAATTACACATTTATTAAGCACCTACTATGTGTAGAGCACTGAATTTAGTATTGGAAAAGATACAAAGTTTACTTAAGACAAAAACCCTGCCCTTGTGGACCTTACAGTTTAGTAAATCTCTTCTCCCAACTCTGTTCTCCTTTATGGACCTCCCTGCACCAGGTTACTGGGCCAAGGTCCAACTTCTATTGGTCACTGGTACACAAACACACTTGCCTGCCCATATTCACGGGTCCTTGCCTGGGGACGGGATTTCTGACCTAGGGATATCTAGGATCTTCTGACCTCAACTCCAGGCACCCCAAAGGTTGATGAGTTCCCAGAGGGTCAGAGGATCAAACATTTAGAGCTGGAGGGAACCTTAAGGTTCCCCTTCATCTTACAGAGAAAGGAGGAAGGTGAAGCATAGAAAGGAGGAGCCATGAGCTGCTTGCAATAGGGATTCTCTTCTTCCAAAACAAATAATAATATTAATAATAGCCAGCATCTACAAAGCACTTTAACGTTTGTAACCTGCTTTAGAAATATCTAACTTGATCCTGACAACAGCCCCGGGGGTAGGTGCTGGGGCAGAGAGAGGTTATGGGACTTGCCCAGGGTCACACAGCTAGTGAGTGTCTGTAGCAGGCACTTAATAATTACATGTTGATTGATTGGTTACTCTAGGCTCACAAATAGTAAGTAGTAGATACTACAGATAAGCTTCCTAACCTCTCCGGGGCTGTGGGGGAGCGTGAAAAATCAGCTAAGAGAGTTGGGACGACCAATACTTGCAGAGACTCCTTAGTCTTGGTCCAAAATTTAGGTTAGCTCCCCTCAGATCCAAAGAAATCCCCCTATCTCGTTCCTCTCTCTCTCTCTCTCTCTCTCTCTCAGTCCCCTCCCCTTCTGAGTCCCCAGGGAGACATTTGGGTCAAAACACCAAGATGAGGAAGAGGACACCTTGGTTGGTCGCCTCCCAGGATGGGCAGATCCGATTTCTCTTCTGGCTCCCGGCCCCCAGGGCAGGTGCAGAAGACAGACTGGCCTGGGGATGAGGAGAGGATGACAGTGAGTTGAGGGGGTGGGGTGGATGAAAAGGAGCACTGTTTCAGAGACCTCCGAGACACCGCGGGCACACTCAGAGACACACAGCGACAGACGCTAAGCCAATACTAGGAGAGCCTATCTCAATATTGGGGGCCACGTTTGTTAAACAGCCCGGGGAGACTGCAGGTGCAGAGAGGAGGAGGGGACGAGACCCTTGAGGAAGAGGAAGGCTGAAGGGAGAAGACTCACTTTCCTTCACAGCCCAATGCAGGACCCAGGTGGAGTCTAAGCTCTGCCTGCAGTCCTCCCAGGATGTGCAACTCTCTGTGACTCTGTGTCGGCATTAGACTGTGACCCCCAGAAAGCAGGACTAAGTCTCTCACTCCCTTCATGTGGTTCCCAGCAGACTGTCCACATGCACCATCATAATTGTGACAGCTCAGATTTGTACCAGTACGTTGAGGTTTACTAAATATATCTCTCCCGTAGGACCTCGATCAGTCAGTAAATGTTTATTAAGTGCCTACCATGTGCTAGGCACTGTGCTAAACTCCGTGAATTAGGTGATATAAATATGATTATCTCCATTTTACAGATGAGGAAACTGAGGGGTTACATGTAACTTAGCCAAGGTCACACAGCCAGTGTTAGAGTCTGGATTCAAACCCGGGACTCTCCAGACTTCAAGCCACCTATCTTTCCTCTACAATACCCTTGTAGAGGCCATTGTCCATACTGCTAAGAAGAATGGCCCCTGCTACTTCCTCCACTAATGATGAAGAGAAAACACACTAGGGGGAAACCCATTGACTCTGGAATCAGAAGCACTGGGTGCAAATCCTACCCCTGACACCTACATATGAACCTTGGGCAAGTTCCTTAACCTCCCTGGGCCCCCCAGCTTTCTCAACTATAAAATGAAGGGGAACAGTGTAGATTGCCGGTCTATGTTACTGTCTCAGATTTCCTCCCTCCCCCCAATAATTAAGTACCTTTCAGAACCACTCACAAACCTCTGCCACTACATCCTACAACCTCAGCTCCTGTTATCTCCCAGCTATATCAAGGGCATTGGAGGTGTCCAAGCAGGAGATGAAGGATCATTTGCCTGAGGGCCATAGAAGGGTTTCAAGCACTGGCCAGGTGGTTGGCCTTGAGGACTGCTCAGGCCTCTTGAATCTTTGAGGCTCAATGATTCTATGATTCCTCTGGCATAAACAGTTGGGACAGAGGGAAGGAGAGAGGTGGTGTCAGATGGCCTATTCTGGGGGCAGCTAAGGGTTGGTTGTGTCAGTCTCAAAGAACAGTCCATTATCTTCCCCCACTCGCCCTTTGGTATGGCTTCTTTTTTCCAAGGTCAGAGATCTGGGGACTGAATCACAAGGTCAAGGCCAAGGAGTATTTGCCCTCCACCTGTAACCTATGCCACCAGGTCCTAGGTTTCTTCCCTCTACGTCACAAAGTAAGGTCTTCCTAATGGGAGGGGATAACAGGCTTGAGTCAGGAAGGCCAGTTAGGCCATTTCCTGCCTGGCCAAAATGGCTTCTCTGAGGGGACCAGGGCAGGACACCAATGGATTCCCCTTTCCTAATCCCCTGAGCTGGAGTCAGGCCTGGGAGGATGCCCAGATGGGCAGATGGAGAGGGCAAAGGGCAGGAGGAAGGATAGAAGGTCTAAACCAATAACAAGTTGGACTAATTGATAAGGAGCTTATGGGCCCAACAGGCCAGGTGGGGTGAGATGACCCTTTCCTGGCAGCAGTAGGAATCAGAGAAGCAGGTAATTTTATCCCAACATGAAAGGGAACAGATCTGGAAGGCCAGATGAGGGAGGCATGGGCAGTGATCAGGTTACACTGTAAGTTTTCCACCAGAGCTAGGCTATAAGGCTAGGGGAGTACAGATCCAGGGAAAGTGGCCCCCAGGAGAGGCTGAGGGAAGGGGCAAGGCACAAAAGGGCTGGAAGGGAGGGAGAAGGGGCTGCTGGTGGCCAGGGATTCTTGGGGGTGCAGCAGGTCAGGCAGAGAAAAGGGCCATTGTCTTCAGCACTGAGCCCCCCTTCATGGAGCTGCCTGTTGCTTACTGATGGCTCTGGCCTCATTGAGATCTGGGAGAGCACTGTAATCCTAGCTGTGGCTAATTAAACCAGGCGGCAGCTCCTAAGTGTGCACGTTGTCTGATCCACCTCATCACTCCTCTCTCCCTCCCCTGCTCCGCTGGCCATGGAAGAGGTGACCTGGTAGTGCCTCAGAGGCAGGTGGAAGAGCAAGCGGCTCCAGGGACCCCTGACCCATGGGGTTCAATGAGGGGATCCCAGGCGATAGCTAAGGAATCGGCGCCCAAGGCGGGTGGCCCCTGACCTGTGACGGCAGAGATACTCAGTTCCAGCTAGCTAAGCAGAATTTGTGGGAGGACAGTGGGTACCCACAGCAGGTGGGGCAGAATAAGCCATTGTTGCGAGGGGTCCCCTGGGGGCCCCAAAGATGCCAACCAATGGGATCCACCAGGTGCTGAAGATCCAATTTGGCCTGATCAATGAAGAGGACCGCTATCTGACAGCTGAAAGCTTTGGCTTCAAGGTAAATGCCTCAGCCTCCAGCCTTAAGAGGAAACAGATATGGGTCCTAGAGCAGGACGAAGGCAACAGCTCAGCTGTCTTCTTCCGAAGCCACCTAGGACGCTACCTGGAAGCCGATCAGGACGGGAAGGTGTCCTGTGAGGCAGAGAAGCCCGGCCGGGATGCCCGCTTCCTAATTGTCACCCACTCAGACGGGCGCTGGGCCTTGCAGTCAGAACCCTATCGGCGATTTTTCGGAGGCTCCGAGGACCACCTCTCCTGTTTTTCACCAACTATCACACCTGCTGAGCTCTGGACGGTCCACCTTGCCATCCATCCCCAGGCCAATCTGTTGAGCATCAGCCGCCGGCGCTATGCCCACTTGTGCCCTCAGGAGGATGAGATTGCAACTGACAGCAACATTCCTTGGGGCGTGGATGCCCTCATTACTCTTATCTTCCTGAACAAGCAATACTGTCTGAAGACCTGTGACAGTCGCTACCTGCGCAATGATGGTAAACTGGTGTGGGAGCCAGAGCCCCGGGCTCGCTACACCCTGGAGTTCAAAGCTGGCAAGTTGGCTTTCAAGGATTGTGATGGCAGGTACCTGGCCCCCATGGGGCCCACTGGGACCCTCAAGGCTGGGCGCAGCTCCAAGCCAAGCAAGGATGAACTCTTCGACCTGGAAGAGAGCCACCCCCAAGTGGTGTTTATGGGCTCCAATGGGCGCTATGTTTCCATCCGACAAGGTAAACCTGTTACTCCCTTTCCTCCCCTTCTTCCAGGCTCTCATAGGACCAGAGAGAGTAAAATCCACAGGGCAGCTCCATTGTATCCAGCCCAGAATTGGGGGCGGGGGCCTGCTACCCAAGCTGAAAACCATTCACCACTGCATTAACCTCTTTGAGGCAGGGGAAGGTGCTGAAAAACTTAATAGATTTGGTCAATTGAGAAGTTCAAAACCAGGGAAAGGAGTATACAGAGGTCAAGGTTATTGAGTATGTGGGACTTAGTGTAAGGAACAAAAAGAGATAGTTTCAGGAATTTCACTTAGTTCAACAGATATTTGTTAAGCATTCCTTCATTCATGTGTGCATATACACATGCGTGCATTCAACAAACATTTTTTAATGTTATATTGTTAAATGTTATATGTTAAATGTTATATATATATAATGATATATGCACCTGTTATTGTGCTAAGTTCTGGGGGTACAAATAAAGAATGTGACCTGGCCTTGGCCCTCAAAGAGTTTACATTCAATGGCAAGCTGGAAGTAATGGGGTCAAAAGAGGGAGCCACACAAAGTGCTCTAGGGAAATTTCCATTTAGATGGGGATGGGGAAGACTTCAGGGAAGTGGAGGCACCTGAGCTTAATCTCTGAAGGAAGAGAGAGGTGCTGAAATTTTGGCAGAGATGAAGAGGGAGTGCCTTCCGGATATGGAGGGTTAGGGTAGCCTTATGTACATACAATGTGCTAGGTCCTGGGGCAGACATACAAGCCTTCCTCCCCTAGACTCTACTGTCTAGTAAGCCTGGTAAATGGCTAACTATAGCACAAATTAAAATTCAATAAGAAAAGTAGAAGGCTAAACGGAACACTTTAAGAGATTTCAGGAAAGATAGATAACTTGAGATAGAGAGATTAGAGAAGGATTCAAAGAAGACATCATTTCTAAGCCTGACCTTAAAGGAAAGGAAGGACTCCTATAGACCAGGGGATCTTTTTGGAGGCCTATGAATCTGTGAACTTGGAGGGGGGAAAATTACATCTTGATTTTCACTGACCTTTGGTTTCCTTTTTAATCCTATGTATTTTATTTTATGCATTTAAAAATATTATTCTGCGAAGTCTCCATAGATGCTTCACCAAACATCCTGCCAAAGGGGCCCAGGACATAGAAATGGTTAGAAACCTCTGCTCTAGATAGCTGGGGGGGTGGGGGCGGGGATTGGGGAGGGTGGCCATTCCAGACATGAGTAATTGCACAAGTGAGGGTGAAGGTAGGAAAGGGAAGGATAAGGACAAGGTATGACCACTACCTTCTGTGCTTAAGGCACACTGGAGATAGAACCAAGGGAGTTGAGTTGCTTAAGTGACCAGGAGGCCAGGATATTGGAAAGGGGCAAGGGTTAGGGTGGAGAAGATAGTTATATCTATAACTATATATATATACATATATATATATATAACTATAACTATAAGATAGTTTTTGAACTTTTGAGAGAGGGAGACAGTGACCTGGAGGTCCGCAGATGACAGCAACAAGGATCTGGACAGGCTGGAGTGAAGTTTAATGGACGAGAGGCCGTAAGTGATAGAGCACATCTCTCCTTTTCAGCTTCCTTTTATATGTTGGCTTCTCTGATTAGACTAGAAACTCTTTGAGGGCAGGAACTGTCTTTTTCTTATTTGTATCCTCAGTACTTAGCATAGTACCTGGCACCTAGTAGGTGCTTAATTAATGTTTATTGAATAGAAGCAGAAGAAAGTGGGAAGCACCAAATATGTCAATTCCTTCTGGCCCTGAGTGCCAGAGGGTGTGAGAGAAGGAGCAGTGAGCAGCCTCAGAGGAACTAGCTAGCCTTGGAAGGAATGTCTGGAGGTGTGGTATCTTCGGGAGAAAGCCAGGAAAATCAGAAAAATAAAAGGAATGTGAGAGGAAAAGATGTAGGATCAATCAGAGCTTTCTTTCTTTTCCTTCCTTCCTTCCTTTCTTTCTTTTTTCCTTCCTTCTTTTCTTTCTTTTTTTCTTTCTTTCTTTTCGTTTCTTCCTTCCTTCCTTCCTTCCTTCCTTCCTTTCTTTCTTTCTTTTTTCTTTCTTTCCTCTTCCTTCCTCCTTTTCCTTCCTTCCTTCCTTCCTTCCTTCCTTCCTTCCTTCCTTCCTTCCTCCTTTTCCTTCCTTCCTTCCTTCCTCCTTTTCCTTCTTTCCTTCTTTCCTTCCTTCCTTCCTTCCTTCCTTCCTTCCTTCCTTCCTTCCTTCCTTCCTTCCTTCCTTTCTTCCTTCCTTCCTTTCTTCCTCTCTCTCTTTCAAACAACAGAATGTTCCAAAGAGCCCAGTAGAAAGAGAGGACAGACGATAATAATCATGCAAATAGCAATTACTAAAATTTACATAGCACGTTAAGTTTTGCAAAGAACTTTACATGTATTTTTCATTCAACCCTCACAAAACCCTGTGAGGTACATACTATGATCCTCATTTTACAGAGGGCCAAAGTGAGCTTGAGAAAGTTTAAGTAATATACCCAGGGCCTGAGGAGGACTAGGGAAGAGAACATGGAAAGAGGTCATAGAAAAAAAAAAGAGTTTCTATTAAAAAAAGTAATTTTTTTAATTTTTTTAAAAATCTATTTTATTTCCTGTTCCCCTCCCCCTATCCAAATTAAAAAGTGAAAAATGAAACTCTTGTAACAAATATACATAGTCAAACAAAACAATTTTCATGCGTTGGCCACATCCAAAATATATCTCAGAGAAAGGAATTTCGAAGTTGGGGCAAAGAAAGGGTAGTGGGCCCTAAGGAGACAGTCCAACTAGGGAAGGAGTGGGAGGGGGCAGAGAGGGCAGTCTCTCCCTCCCTTATCCTCTGCTCCTTCACTTCAGCTTCTTCAAGAGCAGCCTTCCCTCCCTAGGGGTGGGGAACTTTCAGCCTCAAGGCCACAGGTGGCCCTCTAGGTCCTCAAGAGTGGCCCTTTGACTGGACCTAGAGGGCCACCTGTGGCCTTGAGATTGCAGATTCCCCACCTGTGCTCCAATCCCTTGCAAGGGCACAGGCCAGTTGGGGATTAAGAGGCATAGTCATGTATGTCAAGGAAGCTGGCATCATCCTTAAACAAGCTTCTTTGGTGGTCTTAGTGAGGAAAGCAGGAAGAAAGAAGGGCCTCCCCAACCTTCAGTTCTGAGGGAGGAGATGGAGTCATTTACCTGACATTGAGGAGAGAGTAGAGAAGAACCCCTGAATAGAGATCCCCCAATTCCCCCATTATCTAATCTGTATAATTTTCCTAGATTTCCTTTGGTGGCCCTGAACTCTAGAAAGAGAAAATGGGTATGTTTTGTCCTCCAAAAAGCTCTGGAGCAGAGGTTCTCA
Organism: Phalanger gymnotis; assembly: GCA_028646595.1. Classification (NCBI taxonomy): domain Eukaryota; kingdom Metazoa; phylum Chordata; class Mammalia; order Diprotodontia; family Phalangeridae; genus Phalanger; species Phalanger gymnotis. The sequence goes on from CM053626.1 coordinate 165,116,378, forward strand.
GTTTTTTGTTTGTTTCATGGATCTCAGATTAAGAACCCCTGTCCAGAGGGCAGGGAGGAGGAGGAGGGGAGCCTGTACCAGAGAGCGCAGTAAGATGCCAAAGGCCCGAAAAGCTGGATTTGAAAACTGTGCTTTCTGGGAAATTTGTGGAGCTATCCTGATTTTCAATGGTGTCCTTCACTCAAATTCTCCCAGATGACAGAGGTGACCTTGGGCTCTTTACGGTGGTGCCAGGATAGCCCAGGGTGGGGCAGGGCCCACAGGAGGCTGCCCAGGAATCCTTGGACCTTAGAGCTCATCTAGTCCGGATCCCTCATTTTCTCAATTATTCAATATTCATTATTTTTTCACCTCCCACACCACCCACTGCTGGAAAAGAAAAGAAAAAGAAAACCCTTGTAATAAGTATGTGTTTTGATGTTCAGTCCTATCTGATTCTTCTTGACTCCATTTGGGGTTTTCTGGGCAAAGATTACTGGAGTGGTTTACCATTTCCTTCTGCGCTCATTTTTTACAGATGAAGAAACTGAGGCAAACAGGATTACATGAATTGCCCAAGGTCACCCAGATAGTAAGTGTCTGATGCCAGATATGAACTCAGATCTTCCTGAATCTAGGCCAGGCACTCTAACCACTGCAACACCTAGCTGCCCCATTTACATGTTACCTCATTCAATCCACAATAACCCTAGGAGCCATTATTACCTTCATTTCATAGATGAGAAAACTGAAGCAATGAGAGGTTAAGTGACTCAGCCAGGGTCACACAGCAAGTGTGTTTGAGGTTGGATTTGAATTCGGTTCTTCCTGACTCCAGGCCCGTCGCTTTGTGCACTCTGGCACCCCCTAGCTGCCATTCCTCTCATTATTTCTTATGGCACGATAGCATTCTATTATTAAACTCATATACCATATTTGTTCAGGGAACCAGAATTTGTTCAGCCATTCCCAGACTTCTGGGTGGCCCCTTAGTTCCCGGTTCCTTTCCACCACAAAGAGCTGTTTTACATATTTTTGTACACACAAGACCTTTTCCTTTTTTTTTTTTCTTCAGCAACCACTTCATTTTACAGAAGAGCAAACAGGAGCTAAGATAGGGGAAGTAATATGGTTTCTGTTAAGTGCCTGGCCCTGGGCGTGGCCCCTGAAAGGGCCCGCTCTCTGCTTTTGCTTTTAAACTGCTATCCCTCCCTTGAAATTAGGAATCATTTCTAGAACCAGAGAATTTTCAAGCCGGAAGGCATGTGAGAGATCTGCTTCATCTCAGTACTCTGTACAAGGGAAGAACTTAATTAAATGTTTGTCGAATGAATCAATAAATCAAACAGGCCCTCGCTTGAATGATCTCATAAAGTACGTTGTACTTTGCAAAGCTGAAATCACTATATAAATGTCAGCCATGATGATGACGATGATGATGACGATGAAGGAAGTGAACATCGGGGTCCAGAAACTTTTTTTTTAATTTTGATAACTATATTTGAATATAACTGGTTTCCTTGGTAATCTTATGTATTTTGTTTTTTGCTTTTAAAATCTTTAATCTGAGAGGGGATCCATAGGCTTTACCAGATTAACAAAGGGTCTGGCTGAGAAAAGAGAAAGTTTAAGAAATCTCTAGAATAGAATAAATCAATTCCTAAAGTTTGGTCGACCTCCTCACTTGTCTGCTTTTCATAGTGGAAACTCGCTCTCCTCCCTTGCCCATCAGTTGGCTCCCCTACCACCCTTAGGGAGACAAAAGGGTGTCTGAACTGCCTAAACACAGGGATGGTTGCACCAGGGACTGTTGCTGTTTGACCTCTCACTCCCACCCCAGAACCTGAGGCCAGGGGTTTGAGGTGGGGTGGACACTAGCATTCTGGGTAATCACATGAAAATGAGGACTCTATCATCTATTATTACAGCTCCTTCTCCCTCTTCTCGGTAACAGAGTCAGAGTCTGAGCCTCTGACCCTGTGCCCAGGCTGACCAAAGACAGGGAGCACAGGACTATAGGGATTTAAAATACAAGTTTGAGAGCTGTCTGTTCTTTCTACACTCTGGCACTGAACTTGGAGTCAAGAAGAGCCAGGGTTCAAATCCTGCCTCAGATACTTACTAGCTGTGTGACGCTACATCTCTCTGGGACTTGGTTTCCTCATATGTAAAATGAAGAAATGAAGGGATTGGACTCAATGACTCGTCTGGTCTCTTCTAGATCTAAATCTGCGTTCTTCTGACCTTATGATTGCCCAACCTAGCCCAGACCCAAGGTCCAGCCCTTTGGAGAAAAGGAGAAGAAAGCTGGAAGAGGCAGAAGGGATTGGATTAGATGGAAGCCTAGTGGTCAGTCAGTTAACAAACATTTATTAAACGCCTACTATGTGTCAGAACAGTCCATGCACTCACAAAGTTCTTAGTCTAATGGATGACACGACATGAAAACGACTGTGTGCAAATAAGATATGTAGTCATTCAGTCATTTTTCAGTCGTGTCCAACTCTTTGTGACCCTGTTTGGAGGTTTTCTTGGCAGAGACACCGGAGTGGTTTGCCATTTCCTTCTCCAGCTCATTTTACAGATGAGGAAACTGAGGCAAAAGGTCACAAAGAGTCGAACACGACCAAATAACACAAATAGCATCCACTTCCCACGGCTGTTGTGATGATCAAATGAGATGATAACTGTGAAGCACCTAGCACGCTGCCCGGAACACAGTAAGCGCTATGCAAATGTTAGCTATTACTATGGCCTGCCTCTGGAGGTAACAGGTTCTCCCTCAAAGGACCAAAGGCTGGATGACCACCGTACTGGGGATTTCTTTTCCTGCTATCAGCTGGACTCGGTGCCCTCTGCTGTCCCTCTCAGCTCTCAGATTCTGTGATTTGATACTGTTTCGGTCAATCCTGGGGTGACCAGCCTTTTTGCATGATGATCAAGCACATATGTAGAGCCTACTATGCGCCTTTTGCACAATGATCAAGCACATATGTAGCGCCCACTATGCGCCTTTTGGTGTGATGATCAAGCATATATACATGTATATATGTATATATATATATATGGCACCTATGTGCTTGTTATTGTGCTTTATAAATATTATATCATTTGATCGTCACAATAGCTCAAGGAAGTAGGTGCTATTTGTGATTCCCTTTTTACAGTTGAAGAAACTGAGAGGCTAAATGACTTGCCCAGCGTTTTAAATATCTGAGGCTAGATTTAAACCCAGGTCTTCCTGAATCCAGGCCCAGTACTCTATCCACTGAGACACCCATATTCTATTTTATATCTCCATTTTACAGATGAGAAAACCGAAGCAGAGGTTAAGAGACTTGTCCAGAGTCATACAGCTAGTGTCTGAGGCTAGATTTGAACTCAGGTCTCACTGACTTCGAGGCCTAGCGCTTATCCACTGTGCCACCAACTGCCTAGGAGACAGCTGAGGTCCCAAGAGGAATCAGTGACAGGCCTAGGAAAACCATACTAACTAATGTTTAAAAAGCATTTAAGGGTCCTAAAGTGCTTTGCATACAAATGTGTCAATGTTCTCTGATTTCACAAGTGGGAAAATCTCTGCAGATTGCAACCTTCATTCCTTACAGTGTTTTTTCTGGAGAGTCGCCTGAGGCTTAGACTCAAAGATGAGTTGACTTATCCAGGTCCGGAGGTGGGATTCGAACTCAAAACCCAACAGGTTGTGCCATCTAATCCTTAGAACAGGGGTTCTTAACTCTTCTTAAGTCATGGATCCCCTTGTTGGCCTAGTGAAGCCTTTGGACCTCTTCTCAGAATAATATTTTTAAATAATTGAAGGAAATATTAAATTTCAATTAAGGATTAGTAGAAAGAAAGAAACAAGCATTTATTAAACTCTTCCTATGTGCCAAGCACTATGCTAAACACTTCACAAATATTACCTCCTTGGATCCTTGCAACAATCCCAGGTGCTATTTTTTCTTCCCATTTTACAGTTAAGGAAACTGAAGAAAACAGGTTAAATAAGTCACTTGACTAGGATCATACAGCTAGTAAGTGTCTGAGGTAGATTTGAACTCGGATCTTCCTGACTCCAAGCCTAGGGCTCTATCCATTAGGCCACCTAGCAGTGCTTAGTGTAAATGAAGATATAATTTTTCCCCCATCCAAGTTCACACACCCCACTGAAATCTATTCATCTGACATTTGGGAATTTGTGGACCCTGGGTCAAGAGCTTCTGCCTTAGAGCAACAGGATAGGTGGCTTCCCCGAGAACAGCCGTCCTACAGAAATCTGGCCTGAGAGTCCTTGTTTGCTTCCATCCCAGGGAGATGAGTTGGGGCAGCCTCACTGGCAGAATAAGCAGCATTCAGAGGGCTGCCTCTTCCTCTGTTCTCTTCCCAAATGGATGAGCGAGCCCACCAGAAGCCAGGCAGCAGGTCTGGGCTCTGAGGTTCCTCGTGGGACTCAAAATTCACAGTCCTTCAACAGATCTGTGATCTCATTGAGGCACAATAACATTGAGGTGCATAGTAGGTACTATATATGAGCTTGATCATCATGCCAAAAGGCACATAGTAGGTGCTAGGTCATCATTCCCCTCCCATGATACAGATCATAACCCACCCATACCTACCCATTCTGGGCTACTCAGGCCCATGATCTCCCATAAACTGACCACAGAGGGGTCATGGTTTTGCAAAGTACTTTACGAAGATGTCATTTGATCCTTGCAACAAAATTGGGAAGTAGGTGTTATTCTTATTCCCATTTTTACAGATGAGAAAACTGAGATGAGAGAAACAATTTTCCCAGAATTACACAGATAGCAAGAGTCCGATATTGGACTGGGGTCTTCTGACTGTGGGTCCTGTGCTTCATATACTCATTACATCATGTAGCTGCCTCTCAAGGAGAGGAGAGGAGCATGTAGACCCGCTGACAGATAGCCTTCATTTTGTGTTGCTTCCTCTGTGTGTCACTGGGGGAGTGGTGCCCAATCCCAGAGCACCCTGCAAGAGATCAGAACTATGTGTAAGACTCCAACGATGATGATGATGACGATGATGACAGCAGGGCAACTACGTGGCACAGTGGATGGAGTCAGGAAGATTCATCTTCATGAGTTCAAATCCGGCCTCAAACACTTACTAGCTGTGTGACCCTGAGCAAGTCACTTAACCCTGTTTGCCTCAGTTTCCTCATCTGTAAAATGAGCTGGAGAAGGAAATGGCAAACCATTCTAGGATCTTTGCCAAGAAAACCCCAAAATGGGGTCACAAAGAGTCAGACACAACTGAAGTGACTCAACAGCAACAATAAATAATGATAGCAGCTTATATTTATATGTCACTTTAGAGTTTACAAAGTTCTTTCCTTAACAATAACCCTGTGAGGTAGATAATACAAATATGATCGTCCCCATGTTTCAGGTAATGAAATCGGGATACAAAAAAGTGTAAGTGGTGTGCTCACAGGTGGGCCAGACACTTCAGATGGCAGAGTGGGGATGAAGCATCTTTTGACTCCATTTCCAATGTTCTTCCCATGCCTCCCTCCCCACCACTCTCCAATGGGGGAGGGAGGCTGTGAGCTGGAGAGGGCAGCTCTGCTGGATTCCTTCATTCTGGCAAAATTCTAACCCTGGATAGTCCTTAAGGACAAGCCTTGCCTTCAGGGCCTTGTGACCTGTGGATGCCTGTCAGCCCTAGGCTTGTGGCTACCTGCAGGACCAGGGGGATCTTAAAGGAAGAGAACAAGGCATTCTTTGCAGGAGGAGGGTCATGGACGCTGGCGTGAATCCCAGGCCTCCTCTCACCTTAGGTTGGAAGTCTCCCTTGTCTGAGATTTCCCTGTGACGGGGGAGGAGCTCCAGGGTTACCCCTAGTGAATGTTGGGCACCAGAGAGACCGGCCCTAACCCTGCATCCATCCTCCTGAAGGGCTGCGTCCTCCGAGGCACATGTAGGCTGCTATTTACTTGCAGTTGTCAAAGCTGCCTCCTCTTTATCACTTCCCCCTCCCCTCCCATCATGTGTGAGTTAGCCAGCCACTGGGGTACCATGTGGGAAGCAGGTGGTACAAGGGAGGCTCTGTGATCTGCAGGGTTGCCATGGTAACTGGGCCTGGTTCAGGGATGATGATGAGCTTGGGGTTTGTTTTACTCTGGATTTGGGGAGGGAGGGAAGGGAAGGGAAAGGGGAGACAGAACTAGGAGCATCTTGATAGGTTAGGGGGCTCTAGCCAACTGCTCCCTTTTCCAGTTCTGCTTGGCCCCCTCCCTCAATTTGCCAATGCCTCTTACTTTGGTATGTCCCTAAACCCCAATCATGGCCCTAGCACAGCCCTCGGTCTGATCTCCTTCCTCCAGGGTCTCTTACAGGGGAGGAAAGGAGCCAATGTGCTAAGCGTTGATCCTCAGAGAACTTGGGCATTTGTAACCCCACTCGTTCCTAAACGAGGACAGGCCCCCCGGGCTGCTTCAATGACCTAACAGGTCCTTGAGGTCTCTGGCTCCCCCTGACACTGAGGCTCTGGGAAGGACAGAGCCCCCTGCTGTGCCTAACCCAAGCTGATTAAGGGGTGAGTTATAAATAGGGACGTCGACTCCATCTGATGGGCAGATGGAAACTACAGCAATCAGCTTAGACTTCCAATTAGTGGTGATGATTTGGAGGATTTTCTGGGCAAACAGAAGGAGGTTATCTTCACTATTTAGGGAAGAGAAATCAGGCACAGGGAGGAGACTAAGTCCATTTTCCCCCAAACTGGATTTGAATGGATTTCCTCCCTTGCCTGATTTTGTCTCTCTTACTTGGCTCCTCTTTGTACCAGCTAGAGACCCCTTCAAGAAAAGGCTGGTAGCCCAGTGGTCAAGGGCAGAAGTGTCAGATAGGCACCCAGCTTCATGCTGCCAGCAACATTCCCAAGTACAGCTAGCCAGATTGTGAAATAGTTAACAAAATAAATAAAAAAGTGGCAGCTAGGTGGTGCAGTAGATAGAGCTCTGGTCCCGAAGCCAGGAGGACCCAAGTTCAAATCGAGCCTCAGATGCTTATTAGATGTGTGACCTTGGGCAAGTCACTTAACCCTGATTGCCTCCAAAACCCAAAACAAACAAACAAAAAAAGGAAAATAAATAAACAATATAATAGAACATAATGTTAATATGTAGTTTTCTAAGTTAATATGATCTTTATGTTTGGTGTAGGGGCCCTATTTCTATTTGAGTTATGACACCAATGAGGCAGCTAGGTGACTCAGTGGAAAGAGGGCTGGACCTGGAGTTAAGAAGACCTGAGTTCAAATCTGGCCTCAGACACTTACGAGCTGTGTGACCCTGGGCAAGTCACTGAACCTTTTTTACCTCAGTTTCCTCACCTGTAAAATGAGCTGGAAAAGAAAATGGCAAACCACTCTAGTATCTTTGCCAAGAAAACTCCAAGGACGATATGGTCCGAGGGGTCACAAAGAGTCTGACACAAGTGAATCTACTGAACAACAAAACAAATGGCACCATTGGTTAAGAGTAGCTTCTGAGAGATTCTGTGATCTCCCTCATTTCCTATGCTAAGAGCAAGATTGATATCTCCCTTTGTCAGTCCTTATTCCTCCCTTTGGGGGTGCTCTAGAACTTTTGAACTTTCCCTTCCCTTCTAACCCAGTTCCTCTTTTCAGGGATCAACGTCTCAGCCAATCAGGATGAAGAGCTGGACCATGAGACATTCCAGATGCAAATTGACCGTGAGACCAAGAAGTGTATTTTCCATTCCAACACTGGGGATTACTGGACCCTGGTCACTCATGGGGGTATCCAGTCTATTGCCACACAAGTGTGAGCAGCCCTGACTACTCCTGGCTTTGCCCAGTCCCCCTCCTTCACCATCACCGTCTCCATCACATTCACCCATCACTACCATCAACATTATCACCATTACTGTTACTACCATCATCACACTCACTGTATATATAAACATCAGCACTGTCACCATCACCACCTCCTTCCCATCACCATCAAGCAATAAAGTCCTATCAAATACCACTTGCCAAGTACTATGCAAGATGCTGGGGGTACGAAGGCCAAGATGGAACTTTTTTCTTTTCAAGAAGATTACATTCTATCAGGGAGATATGTATATATTTCCATGTGGATAGATAGGTAGGTAGATAGATGTATATATCTATATATGTATATATAGAGTATAAATATATGTGTAGGTAAAGAAAACATGTAGAAAATAGATATAAGGTAATTTTTTTTTGGAGAAGGAGGCACCAGTAGCTGGAGTGATGTAGAAAATAGGGCTTGAGTTGAGTCTTAAAGAGGTGAGGATCATTCCAGGTGTGAGGGACAGACTGGGCAGAGGAACATAGGTAGGAGTAAGGAACAGTAAGAAGGTCAGTTTGGTTGGACTAGAGGGTGGGTGGAGGTGAGTCATGTATCATTAAGGCTGAGGAGGTAAGTTGGAACTAGGTTGTGTCTGAGGGCTTTAAATGGGTTTAATCCTAGATGTAAGAAGGAGAAATAGGGGTTAATTGAATGAGAAGGTGACACAGTCAGACCTGAATTTTAGGAAAATCCCTTAAGTGACCTGTGGAGGATAGATTGGAGAGACTCCAAAATGGGATGATACCAGTGTAAGTAGAAAGAAAGGGACATATGGGAGAGACACTGTGGAGGTGGAGAGGTCTAGAATGACACCCAGGTTATGAACCTGGATGGGCTCAAAGAATGATGGTGGCCTCCACAGAAATGGGGAGGGATGGGTTTGGGGGGAAAGATACTGAGTTCTGTTTTGGTCATGTTGAGTTTGGGACACCTGCAAGACACTACAGTCGGAAATGTCCAATAGGCAGCTGGTGATGTAGGATAGGAACTCAAGAGAGAGACCCAGGCTGGATAGATAGATATGGGAACTGTGGAATAAAGAAGATAATGAAACTCATGGGAGTTGACTAGCCAATCAAATGAGAGAGTATAGAGAAAGAAGGGCCTGGTCAGAAGCTTGTGGTACAGCCGCAATTAAGGGAAACATGAAATGGGTTAACAATCCAGCAGAGAAGACAAAGGAGGAGCAGCCAGACAGGTAGAAGGAGGACCAATAAAAGACAGCACCACAAAGCACACAGAGGGAAGACTATCCATGAAGACAAGGTGCTACAGAGAGGTCAAGGAGAAAAGGATGCGGGAAAGAGCATCAGATTTGGCATTTAAGAGATAGTCCATAACTTTGGAGAAAGTTTCAATCAAGTGATAGGATCAGAAACCAAGACAACCTGAGAAGGGGAGGAAAGATTCAGGGTTATAACTTGAAGAGGAGGGGTTACGGATTTTTTTTTTCAGAATTAGGAAGACGTGGATGTTTTTGTGAAGCCATCAGATTTGGCAAGTGAGAAATTATTCATAACTTTAGAAAAAAACAGTTTCTGGTGAGTGATGAGGTCAGAAGCCAGAAAAAAGTAAGGAGAGAAAGAGAGACTGAGAGAGAAAGGAGAGATCTAGGATTATAGCTTGAGGAGATGGTGGAGCCTATGGAGTTTTTTTCAGGATTAAGGAGATTTAAGTGTGTTTGCAGGCAGTAGGAAAGGGAGCTGTAGTTAGGGAGAGATTAAAGATTCTGGGGGAGCAGTGATAATTGGGAGGCAATCTCTTGGAGAAGCAGGAGAGAGTGAGAAACAGATACATGGCCACTGCAAGAAGGGCTACCTCAAGCAATTCAGCAACGAACAAGTTTTTAAATGTCTACTATGTGCCAAGGACTGTCCTAGGTGCTGAGGCTACAACAATCCTTACTCAAAATGAGCTTCCATTCTAATGAGGGAGACAACAAGAATATATCACAATATACAGGCATATGTGAATATATATGCATATATACATACAACAGAAAATTAATAAATGCAAATACATACACATTAGTTAGATGCACAAGGCAGATTGGGAAGAGGGGCACTAGCAGTTAGGAGGACCAGGAAAGGTTTGATGCAGAAGATGGCACTTGAGCTGTCTTTTTTTAAAAGCAATTGAGGTTAAGTGACTTGTTCAGGGTCACACAGCTAGTGTCTGAGGCCTTCAAAGGTTTACTTTTTTCAGAGCCATTGGACATTATTCCCCTCCCGCACTCAGAGATCCAGCCAAATTGGTCTTCATATATATACTCTATATATGCATATATAGATATATACATCTATCTACCTACCTATCTACCTACCCATTGGTCTTTATTCCTCACATTCAACAATCCATGTCTGATATCTGTTTCTCTGTACTATTGACTGTCTCAAGCCTAGAATGTTCTCCTTCCTCATCCCTACCTCAGAGTCCCTTTCTTCCTTTAAGATGTGGCTAGGAGGCATAGTGAATGGAGCATGGGCCCTGGAATCAGAAGGACCTGAGTTCAAATCCAACCTCAGACACTTGACACTTACTAGCTGTGTGACCCTGGGCAAGTCACTTAACCCTGATTGCTGCCAAAAAAAAAAAAAGCTAGACTGAGAAATTTATATTTTGTCCTAGAGATGATAGGAGGTCCCTGGAGTTGTCTGAATAGGGAAGTGACATGGTCCAATCTATGCTCAAGGAAAATTAATTTAAATGTGTAGAATGGAGTTGGATAGAGACTTGAGTCAGGGAGACCCATCGTGATGCTTTTGCAATAATCTAGGTAAGAGGAGATAGGGGCCTGGATTAAGCAGAGTGAGTGGAAAGAAGTACTCAAGAGATGTCATGAAGTTAGAAACTGCCTTGTGAAGAGGGGGACAATTTTGTCACCCTCCCCACCACCATTTTTGCCACCTGATCACTACCAGCTTCATTGTTATCACTACCTCTATTATCACAGTCACCAAGATTATCTCCAAATGAACATCACAACATCACCCCATCACTGTCATCACTGTCACCCTACCACCACCATTTTTGCCACCTGATCACTACCAACCACATCATCACTACCTCTATGATCACAGCCACCAACATTATCTCCAAATGAATATCACCCCATCACTGTCATCACTGTCACCATCACCACCACAATTGCCGTCACCGCTATAATCAACACCACCATTATACCACCGTCTTACTCACCACTACCATCTCAACTACAATTACCTCCACCACTACCACTAGCCTCACTCTCACCAACGTTACTCTTATCCACTGCCACCTTCAGCAATAGCATTCATGGGACCTAAATGACCACTTTTCCCTTTGCTTCTGAATCCTCTGCTGGCTAGGCCCCACCCAGTGGTGAGCCAACGTTCTATGGCCCAAGGCATTACCTAGAAAGTAAGGTAGAAGGGAGAATGGTACCTTCAATCTAGGGAAGAAATAGCAACTCTGGGAGGCCAGGCAAAGGCAATTCCAAAGGGTATGAGGAGCTTGGAGAAGGGTAGGTAGGTGGCTGGGGTTGAGACTATGCGTGAGGGTAGACAGAGCCTTCTCTTCTACTTTCTCCTTGAGGTAGAGTTGTTGAATCCAAAGGGAATAAGAAAAATGGATTTGATTCCAGAGCCCAGAGCTATGATCTGGGAGGAAGAGTAGGGGAAAGAGACCTGGGTGGGACAGCTCCATTCTCAACGTTAGGGCAAAGGTTCTTGACCTGAGGCCTTTATCTATTTTGATAACTATACTTCAACATGATTGGTTTCCTTTGTGCCCCTATGTATATTATTCTGTGAATTTTAAAATTATATTCTACGACATCCATAGGCCTTGCCAGACTGTCAAACACAAAGTTAATGCCTCCCTTTATGTAGGGAGGCATTGCCCCATCTCCACCTGATATAGTGATTTCGAACCGCTGGCTTAGCCCTGGACCTGCTCTGATTTTCCTGGGATGAAGCAGACCCGGGTGGCCCCAAAGCGGGACTAGGTGGGTGGGGACAGGCAAACGATTATCAGACTTCCATCCCCAATGACACCAACTGTGCCCGTCTTCTCCCCCTCCCTAGTGCTGCCAAAACCATGTTCGAGATCGAGTGGCGCGGCAGGCGAATAGCGCTCAAGGCAAGCAACGGGCGCTACATCTGCACAAAGAGGAACGGGCATCTAGCGGCCATCAGTGACTTTATCGGTGAGTTCCCGCCCGGCCAGAAGGTCCAGGAAGGAGCCTGAAGGCAAGCAGATTTTAGAGTCCCTAGCGATGCCTAGTCCGAGGTTCCAGCAGTGACCGCTGATAGGGAAGAGGTTGGGCAGAAGAGAAGAAAAGATCCCCTATGTACTAATCTAGAGGCAGCTAGGTAGCTCAATGGATAGAGAGCCAGGTCCGAAGTCAGGAGTTCAATTCCAGCCTCAGACACTTACTAGCTGTGTGGTCCTGGGCAAGTCACTCGATCTCCATTTGCTTCCGTTTCTTCAACTATAAATGCAGAATGATGACACCACTTACTTCCCAGGGTTGCTGGGAGCATCGAATCAGAAAATCTTTGTAAAGCACTTAGTATTTATAGTGCCTGGCACATAGAAGGCTTTTTCTTTTCCCCTTCTCTTCCCTACTAACTTCCACCAAGGCACACACCTCACCAAAGAGGGCTCACAAAGTGACCCCTCCCCAAAACACACACACACAAGGACAGATGAGTGAAAAGCGGGGTGCAAAACTAAAAATAAATTAAAAAAAGAAAAGAGGGGTGAAAGGTAAGGCATCCCTATCCCCATAGCGGTCCTCTTCTCCTTGACCCAGGCGAGGATGAGGAGTTTATCATCAAACTCATCAACCGTCCCATCTTGGTGTTAAGGGGCAATGATGGTTTTGTCTGCCACCATCGAAACTCCAATCTGCTCGACACAAATCGATCCGTCTACGACGTCTTCCACATCAGCTTCAGCGACGGCGCCTACCAGATCCGAGGTGCAGTCTTGGGGTGGGGAGCAGGGGGAGGGATCAGAATAGCGACTGAGACCACACTGGGGATTTGGCGTTAGCTAGGAATCTCCCTTCCTCTTCACTCCTACCCCTGTCCCCGCCCCTATTCCCCATTCTAGCCTGACAAGACGGGGAGGGAGAAGGCTGAGTAGCAGTGTGAGGAATCTGCAGTGGTTTCTACTTTTGCCGTGGCATTCTTAGAGAATCACAGTCAGACAGTGGCTCTGTCCCCTACTCCCCTCCCCAACCCCATGCTTTTTTCTGATGTTGGATCAGTAGGAAAGGAATAGGAAATAGAGGACACACCTACTCGTCCCGCATCACGGGTCACTGGCTGAACGAGCTATCTGTAAGCATCTGGCCAGCCAAATACGATATGGCTGAAGCATCAACACCAATGGCTGAAGGAGAGCTTACCCGGCCAGTGACCCTGATAGGAGGAAATAGGGATTTGTTAATGTAAAGTTACTGCCTCCACCCCCGATACAGAGAGCGATGGGGATATAATCTTGGATAGGAAAAGGGGCTGGGGCTGAGACAGAAAAGGATGGCACCTAATCTCACTCATGGAAACCCAGCTGTGAATGGAATACTTAGTCAGGGCGTGGTGGGAGGGGGCTGGCCCCCTTCCTGCCACAGAAAGGAATCACACAACCTTTTGTCCCCATTCCCAAACCCTTAACTTGCACCTCCTCTCACTGAAAGCACTAGGGATAATGAGGAATGTGATGGGGCTGGGAGGGGCAATGGAGGACTGTGCAGCTGGAGTTCACAGCAAGAGTCTCACCATACCCAGTCACCCTGCATAGACTTTCTGACCCCAGACAGCTCCAGTCCCATCCCAGGGGGTCAGCTGTGTTCAGGAGAAGGCAATTTCAGGGAAGTGGGGATGAGAAGAGCCAGATTGGGAGGTGAGAGGAAAGGAAGGATAAAGTCTGGGGGGAAAGGGAGGAAATGGGCCAAGAGCTGGGAGAGGAACGCCTAGGATCTGTCCCATCCTGACCCAGCTGCCCCTCACTCCACCTTCAGGCAGAGGCGGTAAGTTCTGGTACATAGCCAGCAATGGCAACGTGTGCAGCGATGGCGAGAGGTCAGAAGACTTCTTCTTTGAGTTTCGGGAGCGGGGCCGAGTGGCAATCAGAGGCAAAAATGGCAAATACCTGAGGGGAGCCTCATCAGGCATGCTGAAGGCTGATGGAGACTCCCTTGCCTGTGCCACCCTCTGGGAGTACTGACTCCCATCTACCTGGATGAACCTCCTCCAGAGCCTCCCAGGAAAGAAGCAGGAAGAGAGAAGAAGAATAGAAGCAGAAGCAGGGAAGGAGCCTGGGTGTCTCCCTGGGGTGGGGTGGAGTGTGTGTGTGGGGTCCCGTCTCTCTTCTGACTACAGCACACAATACATGATCATAACTTCCCCTTCTCCCGTCTCCTACATAAAAATTCTGTCTGAGACTCAGCTTTCTCTGGTTTCTTGACATTCATTGTCTACCTGCTCTGTCTCACATCCCGTGCCCCGAAAGGCAATAAGATAGTCTTTCCAGAGCAAGCCAGACAAATTCTGGGAAGGCTGCCTGGCCTTCCTGTGATGCCACCATCACAATGTCCAGGGTTTCAGGTCATTACTGCTCCCTTCCTCTATTCCCAGGAAAAATATACACAGCCAAGGTTTGCCCACAGATGGCTCTCCCATAGGAATAGGCCCCATTATCCTCCAAGAGTGATTCCACTTTCTGTGATAAGCCTGGAGAGCTCTGAGGGGATATAGCCTCCCAGAATCCCCCTTGCTCATCAAGGTGACCTCAGGACAAAGGACAGAGCCTGAGAAGAGAATGAAATTAGAGTCAGAAGAGGAGGGGGAGGAGGGAAGAGTACAGGGAAAATTGAGCCTGTTTGAATTCCTGGGATATAAAAAATAGACAATCACTGACAGGAACAGAGCCTACAGGGAATAGGGGCTTGGCCAGAACCAGGGCCAGGGCTGGACACATCAGCTTTGTACATTCCACTGGCCCCGGTTTCTCCTGACCTGTCCAGTTTCCTTATTCCATCCCTTCCACAGCTTTCTTTTCCCCCTCCTCTCATGTCTCCCTCCTCTCCCTATCCTGTTCCTTCGCCTGGCTGAAGCCTTTATTTCTCCAATGCCTACTTTGCTAAGGGACCCTGAGGCCTGGCCCCCTTGGACCCTTACATTAACCTCAGAAGGCAGAGCCAGGCCAAGACCTGTTTCCCTTCCCCCTTTCCAATGAGCTCCTAGTCTCTGGGGTCTTAGGGAGGACAAAGAAAGTCTGGGCTCTTCTTTCCCTTGGGATTTTGTATGTCAGCTTCACATCGAGGTCTCCCCATTGTGGTACCAGCTGGTACTAGTACTAATAATCACATTTCTAGAGTGTCTTAGGCAGAAGAATTTTCCCTGTCAGACAGCAAACTCACTCCTGGCATGGTTTCCCTGTTCTTCAACCACTCCCCTAGACACACTTAGAGAATCCTGAATCCCTCCCACTTTACTGCAGATTGCACAGGCTGCAGTATACCCGGGTTTGCCTCTCAAAGACTTGCTGGCTTTGGCTGGCCTGAGGTGCCCACCTATGCATGCACACACCGTCATGGGCACAGTCACTAACTTCACAGTGTGTCATGTACATCATATATCTGACTCCAGCCCTCATGAAACCCCCTTGTTTTACAAGTGAGGCAAACAAGACCCAGAGAAATTAAGCAATCTGCCCAGGCTCATCCCCAACATTGGAGTCACTGTTTGGACCATTCCTTCAAACTGTGGCAGGCCCTCCAGAATGTAGACTGAGGATAACTCTTTATCCAGAAAGCACCGGGGAATATTTATGGGATGGATTCAATGTGAGGATCTAACAGGGTAATTTGTGTGGGGTGGCTAGGACAGCCTTGACTGTGGGTGGGTTGGGTGGGAGGGTTCTGTAGCTCCCAACCCCTCCCTTCACAGTCTGCTCAGAGTTCCAGCCTGCCTGTGCCTCTCTGATTATCTCCAGGGTAACCAGCTGTACTGTGATCCACAGAGATATGGGAGAGCCAGGAGAAGGGGAAAAGGCTGAACTCAGAATTCCTTAGATAGGAATTTGGGGAAAATCCATTTTGAGTCACTCTTGGGCTCTGGAAGAGAGAGGGAGGGGTGAAGAGCTAGTCAAACAGTCAACAAGCATTTATTAAGCACTTACTATATGCTAGTATAGGGGGCCAAACACTAAGGATGCACGGAAAGGCAAGAAACAGGATCTCTTCTCACAAGGAGCTCACCTTCCAAAAGGAGAGACGATATGCAAACTACATATACACAAGATACATAGTGTATAAATGGGAGTATTCTCAGGGGGAGGGAGCAACCAGGTGCTGCAGTAGATAGAGTACCAAGCCTGGAGTCAAGAAGACTCATCTTCCTGAGTTCAAACCTGGCTTCGGATGCTTACTAGCTGTGTGACCCTGGGCAAGTCACTTAACCTTGTTTGCCTCAGTTTCCTCATCTGTCAAATGAGCTGGAAAAGGAAATGGCAAACTGTTCCAGTATCTTTGCTAAGAAAATCCCAAATGGAGTCATGAAAGACACGACTAAAAATGACTGGGAATGGCTTCTTGCAGAAAGTGGGATCTGACGTGACTCTTGAAGGATGTCAGGGAGGCCAGGAGATGGAGAGGAGGAAGGAGAGCATTCTAGTCGTGGAGGACAGCTGGTGAAAAGGAAGGGAGGGCAGGAGATAGGAGTTTGGGCTCAAGAAGATCCGTGTGGCTAGATAGTAGAACACACAGAAGAGTGTAAAGTGTAAAAAGACTAGAAAACAGTAGGAAGGAGCCAAATGACTCTGAAAGCCAAACAAAGAATTTTATAATTTGTCCTAGAGGTAAGTGGGAGCCATTGAAGTATACTGAGTAGGAGAGTAACATGGTCAAACCTGTGTTTTAAGAAGATCACTTTGGCAATTGAGAATGGATTGGAAGGGAAGAGAAATCAGCTGGGCAGACCAAACAACAGGTCATTCCAATAGTCCAGGCCTAAGGCGATGAAGGCTTGAGATGATGTGGGCCTGCACCAGAGTGGTCACTAGTGGAGAGAAGGGGATGTGCAGGGTGTCCCTGAAGTCTGGACACATAGGAAATCTCATTAACATCTCAAAGCGCATCAACCTTTGCATCATAAATGATGGAAATCATATTGAAGATGCTATTTGTTAATATTCCAACTAAATAAAATGTTGTTGAAAATTTCATTCATTTACTTTCTTAAAAATATGCATTTTTGCCTGTGTGTCCAGACTTTAGGAACGCCCTGTATATGAGAAATATTGTAAACGTAGAGAAGACAAGGCTTGGCAAAAGCATGTTGCCCAGGAAAGTCCAGTAGGCAGTTGGTGATATGAGACTGAAACTCAGGAGTGACACTAAGGCTGGGAATCATCTGTGTAGACATGTATAGATAAAGCTGATCGGGTCACCAAGACACAGTGCTAGGCACACTCATAGGGGACAGGGCATAGATGACTAAGCAAAGGAGACTGAGGAGGAGCAGTCACCCAGGGAGGAGGAGAACCAAGATATATCATTAAGGAAGGAAACCAGGAGAGATCCAACAAGAATGGGGGAAGGGTAGGAGGGGACTTGGGTGTTGAGGGGAGGTCAAAAACTGTATGGGTGACTAGCGTGGTGAACACAATATGAATTAGTTATGTTTACTGTGTGTTGGGCACTGTGGGATACAAATACAAGGAGAAAGAAAGATAGTCCCTGCCCTCAAGAAACTTATATTCTAAGAGCAGAAGGCAATTCATAAAAAGGAAGCTAAAAGGGGGAGGAGGGAAAGAGATGATGCTTAGTGCTGGAGCATGGTAGAAGATGAAGCCTGTGGAGTCAGGAGTGAGGCTGGAGAGAAAAGGAGGCACGAGTTGTCTGGGCATCTTCCTTAAAATGGAGGTTCTGGAGGGGACCAGACAACAATAGGGTGGCAGAGGCTTCCAGGGTGAAGGGGTTTCTCGGGCATGATAGGGGAAGTCTGGAGAAGAGCCAGGAATGTAATCTAGAGAATCTTCCTATGCCTCTAAGGAGAAGCTGAGCATACTCCTCCTCTGCTCCACGCATCCGGGGTCATCCAGTTTGGTATATAATCAATGTTGCCATTCAGTCATTTCAGTCACTTCTGACACTTCACGACTCCATTTAGGGTTTTCTCAGAAAGCCAGAAATTAGAAAAAGGGAATCATAAAGAGTCGGACACAACTGAAATGACAATGATGATGGCAAAGATGCTGGAATGGTTTGCCATTTCCTTCTCCAGCTCATTTTACAGATAAAAAAAACTGAGGCAAATAGGGTTAAATGACTTGCCCAAGGTCACACAGCTAGTGTTTGAGGCCAGCTCTCTATCCACTGGGCCACCTAGCAAGACCTTAAAGAACTCTGGCTCTGGAGTCACAAGACCTGGGTTTGAATTCTGACTCTGCTGTGTGTTATTATTAGAAAGAATAATTACCTTGTACTTACTGGCTATGTGATCTGGGGCCTATCGGTTTAGCCTGGTTGCGCCCTAAGCAACTTCCTAAAACTATACCCAACTGCATCTGTTAAGGGTAGTTCCTTACCTGGAGTTCCCAGTGTTAATGAAGCCAACAGAGGGTCAGTTAAAATAATAAAAACTGACTCATAGCATTTTAAGGCTTACAAAGTTCCTTATCAAATTCTCCATTGGGTTCTCCCTCCCACCCTGAAAGGGATTCCTATTTTACCACTGAGGAAATGGAGGCTATGGCGGATGGAGTCATTTGCCTAGTGTCACACCCTCAGCACCTTGAGACCATGGTTCTTGAACTCAGATCTTCCCCAAACCAAGTCCAGGGCTTTATCTACCATGACTCTTTGCCTCTCTGCCAGGCACTTCCAAGTGACCTAAGACAAATCTACCTCTTCGGGCCTATTTTCCCATCTGTTGAAATAGAAGAGATGATGTCTAAGCTCTCTCCTTGTGCTAAATCTCATGGTTGCCTGGAGTCCACGTGCTTGGGCCAGAGGAGGGTCTCTCATCACCACCCACTATGGGGTGGTTCAGGGAATGAAGGATCCAGTGGACAGTATTCTCTAGGCGGGGTTCTTAACTTGAGATTTACAAGGTCCATGAATAGATAGATATCAGAGTCCATGAACTTGTATAGGAATAAAAAATCTTATTTTTACTAACCAAAATTAAATTTCAGTTTCACTGACTAAATTTAGCATTTCCTTCCATTTTTGAAAAATATTATTCTAAGGAAGGGTTCCTAGGCTTTCTCAGTCTGACAGAAAGGTGAAAGACACAAAGAAGGTTAAGAACCCCTGCCCTATGAATGACTGAGCAAATCAATGAACAAATAAAGCATTTATTTAATGCTTACTATATGCAAAGTACTGTGCTAAGTTCTGGGGACACAAACAGAAAAGCGAGACAATCCCTGCCCTCAAGGTACTCACATTCTTTTGTTTTTTTTTAAATTTTTAAAAGTTTCACATTTTTTAATTAAGATTTTTTATTTTTAGTTTATAACACTCAGCTCCGCATGATTTTGAGTTCCAGATTTTCTTCCTCCTCTCCCCACCCTCCCCAAGACGGAATGGGATCTGATATATCTTCTACTTATAACTTCTCATTAAACTTATTTACACAATAGTCAAGTTATAAAGAAGAATTATGACCAATGGAATGAATCATGAGGGTGCTCACATTCTAAGGGGGGAGACATCACCTTTGGAAGGTTTCAACGTCAAGCCAGATGGAAAAGTCCCATGATGCTTAGGGTGCAGTAGCAAAACAGGTGTTAATGCTTCTTCTTTAATGTCATTTCCACTGATAAAATCATATCAATTTCAGATGCTGAACTATTTGACAGTGCCAAGGACTTTGGTGGCCAGAACTTTACTTGCTGGGTTTCAAGTAGCTGGGACTGTTAGCACAGGAGAACAAAGCCAGAAACACAGGAACACTCAGACAGGGATCTAATCAATTAAATTAAATAATTATTTTAATAAATGTGTGCTTATTATGCCAGTTGGATTCCAGTGGTTTCTATTCCAGTCACTACCTCAGTTTCAGGGGAAAAAAAAATGATATGACTTGCAGTTGACTTTGATTTGAGTGAGGGAGGGCTATGCAAGATCCCCAGCCTTACTTTGTCCTCCAGAGCCATCTGGGTCCAGTGGCCTGATGTTCACAAGGATGACTGGAGATGGTCCAGGATGCAATGGAAGACTTTGGCCCTTTTAGGCTAAGTCCTTTTCAGGTTCTCACTTTGAGTGAGGTAATGCCCATTCAGTGAATAGGCCTTTTTAAGAAGTGAGTCAAGAGATGGCCCCTTTAACGAGAAAAAAGAAATTAAAAAATTGAACTGAGAGAGGAAGACCCTCAGGGTTGCTCCTCAAAAGAGAAACAGTTATCATTGACATTCACTCTGAGCCAAAATATAGCCATTAAGTGGAGCTTGGGCAGGGACCTATTGTGGTCCAACCTATGAGCTTTAGAGTGAAATGTGTGTGTGTGTGTGTGTGTGTGTGTGAGAGAGAGAGAGAGAGAGAGAGAGAGAGACTGGGCTGCCTGAATGGAGACCCAGCCAGTTGATAACTCAGCTCGACCTCTCTCTCACCTCCTCTCTAAAGGAAGGCAAATTTTGATGGCCAGAAGCCCGCCAGTTAACTTGGGGTTTACTGGCTAGATTCCTACCTTCCTGTCTTATATTAAAGGAGTATCTGGGCCACCTAAGCCTCTCTGTGCCTCAGTTTCCTCATCTGTAAAACAAAGGGGTTGAACTTAGTGGACCCTGAGTTTCCTTCTAGCTCTAAATTTGTGATCTTATCAAATGGCAAATGGCAAGAGGGAAACCAAGGCACAGAGCAGTAAGGCATTCTTCACTGCTACTGGACCAGGAAACGTGGAAGTTCACTTCGGACCTTGGACCATGAGGAAAACTGAAGGGATCCCCTTGGACCTGCAACTCAACACCCTAGAGGCCCCGCAGGAGGAATGAGGGGAAAAGCAGATGGGGTTCTAGGGCTCAGGTTCAGCGGCAGCCACAACTGCTAATGGGTTGAACGGGATTGAGGCCAGAGCTTGATACCAGCTCAGCTGTTTCCTGGACAGGCAGGAACTGGGAGAAGGCATTTAAAAGGATTTCTCTGGGTTGTTGATCCCGTGGGGCCTGGGAGCCTGACGCCCAGTTAGAGTGGGGGATGGTATGACGCCCCACAGCCTCCCCTCCCACACTTCCAGAGAGGTTGGGGAGGCCCCCATGCTGGACACTAAGAGGGCTGGGAGTAGGTAGAAGGCAGTCTGGCGGTGGGGAGGTATCATATCATCAGCCCCTAGGCCACCCTCTGTCTGAGGTCTGGGTGTGGAGCTTCTGCAGGGTAGGGGCTGGGTTGTCGGGACCAGCATCCCAGGGATTCAGTTTGGGTGTGGAGGGGAATGGGGATGAGCCAGGGAAACATATTACCATCTGCCCTGCCAAATCCAGCCTGAAGCAAACAGCTCTCTGCATCCCAGGGGAGGACTTAACCCTAGCATCCTGTAGCAGCCTTATCCCTTCTCCTGACAAGATGCAATTTGAAAGAAATCAGGCTATAACAAAGTGACAGAACATAAGAGAGGGCAACCGCTACCCCCAGCAACCCTTATCACTATCATTTTGTAGGCTGGATTAAAGGAAAGGAAGATGCTAGCTGTATTGCTTCTCTCTCTCTCTCTCTCTCTCTCTCTCTCTCTCTCTCTCTCTCTCCCCCTCTCTCTCTCTCCCTCTCCCCTCAATGTAAAAATAATTTTTAACATTCATTTTTTAATGAGTTAATGAATCCAAATTCTCTTCCTCCCTCCCTTTCCACCCTTTATGAGAAGGCAAGCAGTTTGATATCAGTTATACATGTGCAGTCACGTAAAACACATTTTCATATTAGCCATGTTGCAAAAGAAAACACAGACCCTTCTCCCTCTCCAAAAAAAACCAAAAAACCCGAGGGGAAAAAATGGAAATGTTAAAACGTATGCTTCTATCTAAGCAGCTAGGTGGCACAGTGGGACTAGCTGTGTGACTCTGGTCAAGTCACTTAATCCTGTTTGCCTCAGTTTCTTCATCTGTAAAATGAGCAGGAGAAGGAAATGGCAAAACCATTTCAGTATCTTTGCCAAGAAAACCCTGAATGGGGTCATGAAGAGTCTGACACGATTGGAAACTATTTAACAACAGACTCCATCAGTTCTTACTCTGGAGGTGGATAGAGCTTTTTATCCCAAGTCCTGCAGAATTGTCTTGGATCATTGTATTGCTGAGAACAGCTAAGTCATTCATAGCTGATCATCTCACACTGTGGCTGTTACTGTGTATGATGTTCTGATTCTGTTCACTTCACTTCGCATCAGTTCATGCAAGTCTTCCCAGGTTTTTCTGAAAGCATCCTGATCATCATTTTTTATAGCACAATAGCATTCTATCACAATTATATACCACAACTTGTTCAGCCATTCTCCAGTTTCTAATTTTTTACCACCACAAAAAGAGCTGCTATAAATATTTTAGTATAAATAGGTTCTTTTCTTTTTTTCCTTGATCTTTGGGATACAAACCTATTAGTGGTATTGCTGAGTCAAAGGTAGTTGCAGTTTTATAGCCCTTTGGTCATAGTTCCAAATTGTTCTCCAGAATGGGTAGATCAATTCACAACTATACCAACAGCGCATTAGTGTCCCAATTTTTCCATATGCCATCCTAACATTTATCATTTTCCTTTTCTGTGATGTTAGCCAATCTGATAGGTATGAGGTGGTAACTCAGAGTTGTTTTAGTTTGCATATCTCTAATCAATAGTGACTGAGAGTATTTTTTCATGTGATTATAGACTTGACTTCTTCTCTTGGAAACTGCCTTCCTATCCTTTGACCATTTGTTAATTGGGGAATGACTCATAGTCTTATACATTTGACTCAGTTCTCTATATATTTGAGAAATAAAGCCTTTACCAGAGAAACTTGTAAGAAATTTTTTCCCCAGTCTCTCGATTTCCTTCTAATCTTGGCAGCATTGGTTTTATTTGGGCAAAAACTTTTTATGTAGTTAAAATTATCCATTTTACATCCTGTAATGCTCACTATCTCTTGTTTGGTCACAAATTCTTCCCTTATCCATAGATCTGACAGGTAAAATTTTCTATGCTCCCCTAATTTGCCTAGGATATCACCCGTTAGTTTTTCTTAAAATGGGATCCAAAGGATTGGGCTGCTCTGGGCTCTCCTCTTTTTGCCTTTTTTCTCCTTCAGGTATCTTATCTCCTGAGAGAAATCCTCACTTAGATTTGGGGTTCCACTTTGATGTAATATAATGTGCTATTGAGTGGGAAAGCCTATTAGCATCTGTAGCTATTTCTGGAGATTGATAAGATCACAAATTTAGAGCCAGAAGGAAACTCAGGGTCCACTAAGTTCAACCCCTTCATTTTACAGATGAGGAAACTGAGGCACAGAGAGGCTTAGGTGGCTCAGATACTCCTTTAATATAACTTTAATTCTGAAATATCTTCTCATCCTCTGCAGGAGGCTTCATAATAAGGTTCCAATTACTTTCTGAAATCCCTATCTCACAAGGAAATCGAGGAGGGTCTACACACTCAGAAAACAGCTGAAGTTTTTTTCTCCTCATATCTCCTAGTGTTTTGCAGCTCCCTAAATTATCATTAGTAGCTCCCCAATCCTCTCTATTTCATTCTGTCTTAGATCAGGTGGTACTCCTTTACCCAAAGTTCCTCTTTGTGGCTTTATCTGCATTGCTAAGTACCAAGTCTCTAGGAATACAACAGAGTACTCACCCTGCCCTCTCTTAGTAATAAGTACAGTAAATATTATTACTTAAATA
Source organism: Phalanger gymnotis (assembly GCA_028646595.1). Lineage (NCBI taxonomy): Eukaryota > Metazoa > Chordata > Mammalia > Diprotodontia > Phalangeridae > Phalanger > Phalanger gymnotis. The sequence continues at coordinate 165,140,085 of CM053626.1, forward strand.
TTGCAAAGGTCAAAAATTATATCACAGGAACTCGTCTGATTCATAAGGGAAACACTTTGGAAAAATGACTCCAAAAAAACATTGCAGATTTTTTTTTATCTTTAGAGGATTCCTATGAAACTAGGGTATCCAAAAAGAAATCTAAGAATGGACATTCTCCAGTTGGTTGCAGCTAATACAAAGGGTATTAAAATAAATATGGACGAGTCCCTATAGAGTGTGACATGTGTGGGAATGGTACCTCTCTCCACAACTCTTCTTTCTTCTCTCTGTACAAGATTGGATCTATCATCAAGCCTTCACTCACAGTTGCAGATGGGGTGGCCACACTGGTACAATTCAGTTTCAGGATTCTAGGGGGTAACTCTGGTGTGGAGAAGCTATACATCTACTACCAAGAACTGTAGTTCCTGAATGCCCGCTGATAAACTTCTCATTTAAACAAATTAGCCAAGGTGACATCACTGAATCTTATTCATGAAGCATTTACTAAACAAAATGCAAAGAAAAATGACCACAACATAATAGTGAATAAATATAGGTTGTACTCTCCCACCAAAGCACAGTGTAGGGACGCACAATGGAAAAACTAGCAGGGGATAAATGAGTAGGGAAACACATGTCTCCAGGGCAACTTACAACTCCGGACTGCAGGCCATGATATCCTTTTTCTCCTCAGAAAACAGTGTGTACCACAATTTGCCTTCTAGGTAGATTGATTCTCTGCTGTTGTTCCATTCAAACCATTCCTCAATTAGGCTCTTTAGGCAGTGTTACAAGTTTTTTTTAGCAGAGAGAGATTTAGGACTCTTCAGATCTGTTGTCTTAGTTGGGGTCTTAGGGATTCACCCCCTCTGCTCCACCAAGCCATAGGTGGTAATAAAAGGTATGTCAAACAAGTCTCTTCTTTCCCCAGCTAGCTCTGATAAACAAGAGAGAACACTTCTAATCGGTTCTCGGCAGCAAAGCTTTTCCTCCAGTCATCTCAGTTCCCAGCAACAGAAGTCAGTCCAGCAGGGAGCAGGGGTGGGGGTGGAGAGTGGGGTGAGGTGAATATAGTCTTTAGATTCTCCTTTCAGCAATCAGCACAGCTACTTTTCTGTTAGCCGGCCACTCTACTGAGCTCAATTGAATTCAGTTCCTTTCAGGCAGCAAGGGCAAATCTCACTTCTAAACTTTCTATTCAAGTTGAGCTTAGTTCTATTTAAGCATCAGGGGGCAGTCCCTGCTCTGATTTTTCTGTTTCTTTCTTGACTTCTCCATTGTGCAGGATCTCCTTGTGTGAAATGATACACCTCTATCTTAAAGCAAGAAACCATAATTCATTTTTCTGTAGATATGCTGCATATGCAACTATCCTATATTCACCCCCAAATTCTAGCTATCAGGGGCTCCCAACTATCAAATTCAAAATCTTAATAATAGTCATGTATAAATTAGCTGGTGGGAAAGAAGAGGTTTTGGCTGGCTTTGATTTCAGAAAGCACATTTCTCTTAGGGCTCCCTCTTCTCAGACCTGTATTCTCCCCTATTACTTTTCTTTGAAGGGCTTCTTTCTCAGAGATTCTCTAGAACTCTCTGTTTCTGCCCATTTCCACAAATAAAACTGTCCAAATCCAAAAGGTACATTATGTTCTCTCCCTCCATCCCTTACCCCAAATAGCGCTTGGTGCAGAGATCTCAGGCAGAATACCTGGCTTTTTCTCAAGGGTTCAGCTAACCAAGTAGTGGTCTCCTCCACTGTCACTTCAAGCTTCTCTTAGTGAATGTTACAGTGAACCCTTTTCCCACACTCTTATTTCAGGCCAGGGCTGACCAAGCTCATCCAGGTCTGACTAGGCCAGCTGGGTGCCTCAGTTTTGGAATGGGAAAGAAATAAAATACTTATAGTCCTAATTTCTAAGAGTCTAATAGCTAATAACAGGGGAAATATATTCAGATCAAGAAAAGGATGTGCAGTAGAGACACAGTTGATGCATTGGGTAAAGTTTTCTGGTTGGTTATGCTGTTTATATGATGTCTGAAGACCTGAGGGAAGAATTCCAGCCCCTCCTAGTGTCTTGGGTGGTTTTATTGCTGCTGTCATTGTTTACTCAGGTAATAAAGAACAGTAAATTCCCTGAATCAATTAAACCATAGGGACAGTTTCAATACCTTATAAGGAAAAACTAACCTAGCCTGCCTGGGATAAGGCCTTAAGATATTTCCCCCATACCTGTCCAACAGAAAGAAAAGACATTTACTTTGTCTGGGAAGCTCTGAAGTTGGATTATGGGATACCCTCCCAGAAGTAGGGAGTAATGGGTCTGGGTGGGTTTCTATTTGAAGGCAAGAGGATCTGGGTTCAGATTCTGCCCCAGACACTAATTTTATGACCTTAGGAAAGGCATATTTCTGAGTCTCAGTTTCCTCATTTCTAAAATGGGGGGGGGGGGCTGTGAACCTGCTTTGTTTTGTGCCAAGGTTTTGTACCAAGCTAGCATTCTCCAAAGTTGGGTATATGAACCCTAGAGGGTGCACAATATGGTGCATTAAGGTGCAGGAAGAAAATATTAAAACTTCTGTAATTTCTGTAATTTTCTCTGAGAAGAAAAAAATTAAGCCTTACTAATATTTAATTTACAAATTGACACTGGCATTGCCTGTCCAGATGTAAGATGCTCAAATGTCGCATATGGTATTTAAGGTATCCTGTGGGAACTCCACAATAGAGAGGTGTTGACAATGCAGCTCTCACTTTTGCTTCTTGCATATAATGACATATTGCAATGTACAGATGCCCAGTTTAGTGAATTTACAGATTATATTATCTAGTTTTAAACTAAGCCTCATAAAATGGACAAATGGCTTAAAAGGATTCCTTATAACTTCCCTAAATTCATTGAAGTCTTGGCTAACATCCCACCATCTGCAAGAAACCTTTCCACACCCCCTTAATCTTAGTGCTATCCCTCTGGATCTAATTCTAATTTGTCTGGTATATATCTCACTTGTGGGGCAGCTAGGTGGCAAAGTGGATAGAGTGCCAGGCTTGGAGTCATGAAGGCTCATCTTCTTGAGTTTAAATCTGGCCTCACATACTTACTGGCTGTGTGACCCTGGGCAAGTCACTTAACCCTGTTTGCCTCAGTTTCCTCATGTGTAAAATGAGCTGGAGAAGGAAATTAGACCACTCTAGTATCTTTGTGAAGAAAACCCCAAATGGGGTCGTAAAAAGTTGGACATAACTAAAAAGTGACTGAGATCTTGTTTGTACATAGTTGTTTGAATGTTGTCTTGCCCATTAGACAGTGAGATCCTTGAGGACAAAGGCTATTTTTGCCTTTCTTTGAATCCCTGGGGGATTCAAAGCAAAATTCCTGGTACACAGAAAATGCTTAACAATGCTTATTGACTGATTGCTGCAAAGAAACAGATGACTAGAAATAATGCCAGTATAGACAAATAAGAAAATGACAGGCCTGACATTTCTATTAGTACAAGCTCTTTGTCAGCCACATTATAAAGTAAAACAATAGTTTAATCAGGTCTGACTAGTTGATCTCCCAAAATTCAAAATTATCAAAAATATTATTTGAAAATATGGGTTTACATCTACTATCATTAATAATAAGCTTTGCCACATTTATTGTGCCTTGAGATATTAGCCAGTGTACCATCATTGACTGCACTGGTTTAGAATGCAGAGTTGGGATCTGTGCCTGTGGAAGGAGTATGAAGTTGATCAATCGGGCGCTGGCCTTGGAGTCAGGAAGATCTGGGTTCGATTTCATCTCAGACACGATCATTTTGGCGGCTCAAGTAGAGGATGGATTAGAATGGGAAGAGACTTGAAGCAGGGAAACCTTTTAGAAGTCTATTACACTAATCCAGGCAAGGGCAAATGAGGGCCTGTATAAGGGTTGTGGCAATATGAGTGGAGAAAAGGGGGTAAACATGAAAAGATATTGTGAAAGTACAAATGACAAGATTGAACAATGCATTGAATATGTGGGATGATGTGAACAACGAGTTAAGAATGACATCAGGCAGCTGGGTGGTGCAGTGAATGAAGCACAGGCCCTGGAGTCAGGAGGACCTGAGTTCAAATCTGACCTCAGACACTTGACACACCGTGTGACCTTGGACAAGTCACTTGGCCCCAATTGCCTTGCCTTCCCCCCTCAAAAAAAAAAAAGAATGATATCAAGGTTATGAGCCTGGGTTACTAGGAGGATAGTGATGCTTTGGACCTTAAAGGAAAGTTGGGAAGAGGGGAAGCCTGGGGGAGGAGGATATGTTTTCTTCTGCCAGATGCCTCCTGGACATGTTTTAAAAAGTATTTGGTGATGGGGGACTAGAGCTCAGGAGAGAGATTGTTGTTGTTTCACAGTTAGTAAGTAGCTGAGGTCAGATCTGAACTTGGGAAGAAGTCTTCTGACTTCAGGCTGGCATTTTATTCACTGTGCCACCTAGCTACCCAGGAGAGATATTAATCATCAGCATAGAAATGATCATTGAGTCCATGGGAAGTTATGAGCTCACCAACTGAGAAAGTAGAAAGAGAAAAGAAGAGGGCCCAAGACAGGGTCTTAGAGGTTCACATACGGGTTAGTGGGATGAAGACAAAGCAGAGACAAAGAAGGTCAGACAGGCAAGGGGGGAACCAGGGGAAAGGCACATCATAATAACCTAGAGAGGAGAGAATATCTAGAAGAGGGTGATTGAAAGTGTCAAAGACTGCAAAGGAGTGAAGAAGGATGAGGACTGAGAAAAGGCCATTAGATTTGGCAATTCGCAGATCACTGGTAAGGAGGCCATTGATTCGGGAAAAAAGTCTCCATATAAATACGTCAAAAATTTATAGTAGCCCCTTTTGTGATGACAAGGAATTGGAGACAAAGGAGATGCCCATCAATTAAGGAATGAGTCAACAAATTGTGCTTTGTGAATATTATGGCACTTTTTTGTGCTATAAGAAATGATAAATGTCATAAATATGATGAATACAGAGAATATGATGAATACATGGAAAGATCTTCATGAAATGATGCGGTGCAGTAAGAAGAGTCAAGAGAATAACACGTAACGACTACAACAATGTAAGCAGAAAGATCAACCGCAAAAAGCCAGAAGCGAATAAAGCAAAAATATAAAGATCCAACATGGCTCATAAAGAGACATAAGAAGATACTTGCGCTCCAAGCCTTTGCAGAGATGGGAGATCCACAAGTGTTGTTTGAACGCTGTACATATGTTCAGACTTTCAATATATTTATCAATCATGCTGATTTTTCCCCTTTTTTGTCTTTAAAAAAATGAAATTTGTTAAACGAGCTGGATTTTGGGGAGAGGCAAGGGAGGGATTCTAAGGGAAATCAAGATAAAGTTTGAAAAAAAGGCATCAATAAAAAACTTTTTTCTTAAATGGTCACTTGGTAACTTTGGAGAGAACAGTCTCATTTCAATGATTAGGTCACAAACCAGATTGCAAAGGGTTGAGAGGGGAGAGGAGAAAGAGCGAAGGTACCTAGTGTAGACAGCTTGTTCAAGCAGGTGCAATCATCTTTTCAGTTTATATCAACAGCAGTAGTAAGGTCTGTTTATAATGCTAGCGTAATATATGTTCAAGTTTCCAGGAAACAAATTAATTATTTAAATATAGTATAGGCAGCCTGTTTAATGTTTTGATAATATTCCAAATATTACCAGTTCTTGTGAACTGTAGGGTTTCTCTACAGTCTTAAAGTGACACAGTATCAGACAGCTCTGTAATAAATTGCTTGTAGAGGCACCAATCTGGTGGGAACAGAGAGACAGGAATCAATCAATCAAAAAAACATGTTAAGTGCCTACTATGTGCTGAAAAAACAAAAAGAGACAAAAGATGGTCCCTGCTCTCAAGAAGCTTATAATCTAATGAGGGGGACAACATGCAAAATATATATACACAAAGCAAGCTACATGTGGTGGCAGCAAGGTGGCTCTGTGAATAGAGTGCCAGATGGGGAATCAGGAAGACCTGAGTTCAAATGTGGCCTCAGATTCTTACTAGCTGTGTGACCCTAGGCAAGTCACTTAACTCTGCCTCAATTTCCTCATCTGTAAAATGAGCTGGAGAAGGAAACGACAAACCACTCCAGTATTTTTGACAAGAAAACGCCAAAAGGGGTCACGAAGATTCCAGCATGACTGAAAAACGACTAAACAACAATAAAAGCTATATAAGCAGGATAAATTGTTGTTGTTGTTGCGTCATTTGTTTTTCATTCTTGAAGGGAGGTGATGCCATGACTTGCAAGTGAATTGGATTTAAGTGAGAGAGGGCTGTGCAAAGTCACCAGACTCACTTTCTCCTCCAGAGCCATCTGGGTCCAGTGGCAAAATAAAGATCAGGGTGACTGGAAACTGCTCCCTGAAGGATAAACTGGAAATAGTTAAAAGAAGGAAAGCTTTGGAATTAAGAGAGATTAGGGAAGGCTTCCTATAGGAGGTGGGATTTTGGTTAGGATTTAAAGGAAGCCAGAGAGGTCAGAAGTCACAGTGGAGGGAGATCATTCCAGGCATGGGAGACAGCCATAGAAAATGCCCAGAACTGAGAGACAGAGTGTCTTGTTTGTAAAACAGCCATGAGGCCAGGTAGGTAATGTGTAGGCAAGGTAATGTTCATATATGTACATGCATGCATGTATGTGTACATATACACATTTGTTTATTTTTAAAATATGTGCAGTTTTTTGCCATAATTAATTCAAAGTTTTAAAGGCTAAGCCCAATTCTTTAATTACCATGTTCAGGGGACCTCAGAATGTCCATTCGTTTCTAATGTCAATTTATTTGGAAGCTTAAAATTCATAAAGACGCTTCTGCCTCCTGAGAGCTGTCTTTTATCTAATTCATTCCCTATAAAGTCACATTTGTTCTACCAGCTGTTAGGGAGTCACTAGCTTGGGATCATGATTAGTGTGCCAGCTGCATATTTAATTGCGTTTAAATTTTTTTTCTCTACTTCTTAAGGCCTCTAGTACTGTTTAACAAAACCAAATTAACTCTTGACTTGCCAGGGTGTACACATTTTCAATCATTGGCCAGAGGGAGCACCGTATCTCCCATACAAACGTTTAAGCAATTGTAACACCCAGATCAAAGAGAGTCCAATCCCTTAATGTGCCATATGCATCATACTCTAGGTATCATCCCAAAGTATTTACCACACAGCTTTATAATATTTTCTAATACTGTAATACTTGGAACTCATCATGGCTTTCAGAGAGAGCTAATGGCTATAAACTTGGATAATCTGTGATTTTACCACCAGCTCTAGTCAATCAGCAAGCATTGATTAAGCATTTGTATGTTCTAGGTGCTGTGCTAAGGGTTGAGGATCCCAAGAAGGGCAAAAATACAGTTCCCTTCCCTCAATACATTAATTAAATGGGGGAGCCAACATTCAACCAACCATGTACATTGAAGATATACACAGAGTAGAAAGAAGATAATCTCAGGGGGAACACCCTAGAGAGGTTAGAGAGGATTAGCAAAGGCTTCCTGCAGAAGGTGGGATCTGAGCGGTCTTAAAAGAAGCCAGAGAAAGCAGTGGGTGTGGGTGAGGGTGAATCCTCTCACCCTTGGGCGATTCCAATGGTCTCTTAATTAGTTGCTGAGCCAGAGGAACCCATGATTCAGTGGACTTGTAGTAAAAGACTGACCCATTTCTCTGCCATTCTCTTCCTTTCTGTGGGTTAAGGATGTAAGGGCCATTTTGAATTGTTTCCTAAGAGTTAAGTGAGGGAAGAGTTGACTGCCCCTAACAACCACCAGGCCTTCGCACAGCTATGGGCACATGTCTTGCTTAGACAAGCTTTCTCTTGTTCCTCAGTTCTTTTGCCTCTCTCCGATTTGTTCTTTTCTGATTTTATGTGAATGAGTGTCCCGAGATGGGCATGACCATGCTTGGAAGGTACCGTGAGGTCATGGAGTAAAGAAGCTTTGGGTCCCCTCAGGTTGAAGCCGACTGGTGGTAGGGGAAGCTCCTGCATTGGAGAAGTCAGCCATCAACAAACAAGAGGATTTGTCTAAGTCTGGCCATTTTACTAGCAGAGTTGTAAGAACAGTTCCCAACCAAGGTGAAGTGTAAAACAGCCTCATAAGCAGTACTGAATATTGCTTTGTGTTCAGATGGGGTTTAAATATTGGCCTCCCTGCAGATCTTAACTGTAGTTATAAGTTGTTGTCGAATCTTCTTTTAAGTCTGCTTTCATTAATGTGTGCTTGGCATCCTTTTGGGTGGGGGATGAATTACTAGTATCTGTACTATCACTGAAGCGCTTCTTTTTGGTAGGACCCTAACCAAACCCTAACCTTAAAAATTAAGTAATTTTTCTCCAGGAGGGCGGAAATGAGGGAGGATTTAATAAGTCAGTTACTGTGAGAAATGTTAACCAGTTGGGATAATATTCACAAAAAGCACTCAGCACAATGGCCCATAGAAGGTGCTATACAAATTCTTATTCTCTTCCCCTGATCCCTCTCATTAGGCGTAGGTTTTCCCAGAACTGAACCAGGTGGATTGAGTATCCCCAACTCCTAAGGTGACCCAGTAGTGGCTCTTCTGTGCTAGAAAGGTATAATTAGTGGGGCACAGGGACTTAAGTCACGATTGGAATATTCTAGGAATCAGTACTTGTAGTTTAGTTAGCATTTTCCATTTTCCTTCTTCAAAGCAGTACTTCTCTCTAGTTTCTTCAGTTTATCAATACCTAGTCTACCCACAGGCCTTTCTAGTAATGATCAGTTTTCTAGAACCACAACAAAATATGACAGGCCTAGGATCCTGATTTCATATAGGCTTATCAGGAGGATCAAATGAGGTAGGATATGTATGATGGGTATGCTGTGGCCTCTCTATCTCAGGGCTAGGCAGGCTGTATCTGCAATCTTGAGGGCTTTGTGGGGTTGTTTCTTTCTTTTTTATTTTATTTTATTTTTTATTTTTTTAATATGTTTAATTTTCAGCATTGATTTTCACAGGTGTTTGAATTACAAATTTTCTCCCCATTTCCACCCCCCCCACTCCAAGATGGCTTACACTCTGGTTGCCCTGTTCGCCAGTCTGCCCTCCCCTCCGTCACCCGACTCCCTTCCCATCTCCCTTTCCCTTCCTTTCTTGTAGGGCAAGATAAATCTCTACGCCCCATTGCCTGTGCATCTTATTTTCCAGTTTCATGGAAAAAAAAAAACTTTTTTACTTTTGAACATCTATTTTTTTAAAACCTTGAGTTCCAAATTCTCTCTCCTCTTCCCGTCCCACCTACCCGCCCTAAGAAGTCCAGCGATTCAACATGGGCTACGTGCGTATCATTATGTATAACCCTTCCACAATACTCATGTTGTGAAAGACTAACTATATTTTGCTTCTTCCTAACCTATCCCCCTTTATTGAATTTTCTCCCTTGACCCTGTCCCTTTTCGAAAGTGTTTGTTTTTGATTACCTTCATCCCCATCTGCCCTCCCTTCCATCATCCCCCCCCTTTTTTAAATCTTCTTCCTCCTTCTTTCCTGTGGGGTGTGGGGTTGTTTCTTTTCCGATGCCCTTGGCTCAAGCCTCCACTGTGTTCCCTCCATTGTTAGGGGGACAATGACTAGCACCTCAATTTCATTTAACTATTTGTAAGGGCAAGCAAAGTAGGACTTTTTGCTGTTTTTTCTTTTGGATTGCTTCTCAGCACTGATGAAATCAAGTACCTTTGATTGAGTCTTGCCTTTGTTTGTAGGAAGGCCCACACCTTTTTGCTAATTAGGTCAGGAGAAGTGTGAAGCCCTCCATCCCTGAAAAAGGGTATATATACCCAAAGTTAGCCACTGAACTTAGAATCAAGAATTGAGAACTCTCATAACTTTGAGAGGAGAGGTTTTGCTTTGGGGGCTCATTCACTGGAAGAGTGTCATGTGATTTGACTAGATGGGACTCTGGGTAGCCATTAAGGAGCCCCCTGGCTTTGAAAAACCCAGATGTTGGTGCTTCTCTCTCTGGTAAATATGTATGTATTGTTATGGTCAGACAGATAGAAGCCTGTCTGTTGATTTGTGTTATTTTGCTCTGTTTATAATTCCTACTTGTAATTTCTGTTTGTATTTGCTCTGTTCAGGGTGCTGACTTTTTCCCCTGGACTAAGTGAATGATATATGTATGTTTAATTAAAGTGAGACTGTAAATCCCTTAAAGTTGCTTTCCTTAGAAAAGCAGATCAAAG
>CM053626.1:165150817-165171277 GCA_028646595.1 Phalanger gymnotis
GGTCAGACAGATAGAAGCCTGTCTGTTGATTTGTGTTATTTTGCTCTGTTTATAATTCCTACTTGTAATTTCTGTTTGTATTTGCTCTGTTCAGGGTGCTGACTTTTTCCCCTGGACTAAGTGAATGATATATGTATGTTTAATTAAAGTGAGACTGTAAATCCCTTAAAGTTGCTTTCCTTAGAAAAGCAGATCAAAGAACCTATGCTAGTAGCCCTCCTATGTGCTGGTTTTATTGGCTTTACACACTCACCGTAGTGGCAAGTAGCATGTTGTTATGCTATTTAATACCAATTGGCTTTTAAAGAGAGACATTTACTTCAAAGATACATTAAGAACAATCATATAAACATTCCCTTCCCTTCTCTCAACTCCTTAGGATGTATATTCTCCCAAATACCACTCTACTCTGTGGCAGGGAGAAAGCTCTTAACTTAGCTCAATCCAACATAGCACTGGTCCCACCAAGTTAATGTCCAGATGTGACATGACTCCTGGGGGAGATCTCATTTCAGCTTCCACTGGTCTGGGGTCCCAAAGATTATTCTAACTGGGCACTGATGCCATGGAACTCAGCTTGGACTTGGACTCTTGGATTCCTGTGGCTTACTCTCCTAACTTCTCAAAATTTCCAAGGTCAGAGACTCCATTGCCTTCATCAGACACCATGAATGAGTTACTGACATTTCCAACTTGCCTCCCTCCCCATCCAACAGTCAAAAAAGAGAAGAGTCAAAGTTGATGGGCCCATTTGAATACCTCTGCAGCCAGTCAAAGAGGTTTCCCATTCCCAGCCAAAAACAGTTACAGAATGTCTACACATGCTTCACAGGCCCTTATGCTTCATCATAATTCTCCCAGAAGAAATGTCCCTAGCATCCTCCACATGGAGGTTGCACCAGCCAAGCAAGCTGATGCGGTCTGCATATGTGCCACAGCCCATGACATACATAAAGTACTCTGCAAACAATAAAACTCTTTATAAACATGAGCTATTATTATCACTAGGGAGTGAGGGTGGAGACTGAGAGACAAGAACTGGGCAGGGAAATCAGCAAGAGCCTTCAGATGCCACCTAGGGCATTCCCTTTCTCCAAAACTAAATCTTAACCACCTGCAGGCTATCAGAGATGGAGCCCTGTCACCTCTTGTCTGCAAGCTAAAAGTGTAGAAGTGAAGGGATCCAGAGGAAAGGAAGGGCAAAGAGAGCACACTCAGGTCTATGAGGAGGAGAGCAAAGAGGAGTGGCAACAAAGACTGTAAGCAGACAGTGGAGCCAAATATGGAATCAAGTCCAACCCGAGGTATGCATTGGGAGGAAAGGGAGGGTTTACCTTTGCCTTCCTGCCAGGTGGCTGACACTGTAAGGGATGGAACTCCCCCTGCTGGCCACCTGGTTACAGCTGAGGCTCACGTCAACTCCTCTCAAGGTGCTCTCTCTTTATTCTAGGGTTCTAAGGGCAGAAACTGTCTCAAGAATGGTGATTTTCCCACCTCTTATCTTAGAAAGGCTGTCCAAAGGTAGCTGGGTGATAGTAAGGAAGTGCCAGCTCACACCAAGGAGAGTAGGATTGGGGTGGGGGGGGGGGGTTGTAAATCAGGGACTAGGTGGAGACAGCTGGAACCACGCAGGGCCAATTGTTAAATTTTCAATGTGAAATTTTCAACATTTGCTCCTTGGAAATTGGCGAACACTACAAATCAGGGCACGATTTATTGTACTGCTCACAGTCTAAGCTTAATAAAGGGATGGGAGGGGCAGCTAGGTGGCGCAGTGAGTAGAGCACTGGCCCTGGAGGGACCCACTCCGGCCTCAGACACTTGACACATGTACTAGCTGTGTGACCTTGGGTAAGTCACCTAACCCCAATTGCCTTGCCTTCTCCTCTCCAAAAAAAAAGGGATGGAGAAAATGTTAATAATGCAGATTAAACTTAAAAGTGTGTCATGCATTTTCAGAGAGCCTGTTGTTAAAATAATGACCAACTGCTGTGCTCACACAGACTGGAGGAACTAGAAGATAGGGTAGGGAGAGGCCTGATCTGGAAGGATAGAAATGAACTAGAAAGAGTAGGATGGCCAATGACAGGTCAAAGGGGAGGGTAGAGGTTATGAGCAGTTTGGTCAAAATGATCCGTATCAGTGATCTACTGACCCCTGAAGGGTCAGTCAAGGGTCATGAAAAGAACCTGAACATGGAGTCAGAAGTTTTGGTTTAGAAAAGTCTTTCTTCTAACACTTCAAGCAGCTTTGTGACTCTGTCACTTCATGGTCTGTTTCCTCATTAGTCGTGATAATAGATATTTTGCATTACTACTGACCGCTTCACAGGATTATGCTGAAGGAGTTGAACAACCCTTTATTCCTTCAAAAAATCTTGAGTCTTTACTAATTATAAGATACTGCACAAGGTACTAGGAAATATATAAAAAAAAGATCCTGTCCCTTTTGGAGAAGGTGGACACCCTGAGAGCCCTGGGAATAGCAGCACACACACATGCACACACACAGACACACAGACGTACACAGACCATTCCAGCCTGGCCCCTTCATCTGTAGTCCAGGGACACAACCCTGGCAATCTTCTTTGTAGATATTGTAGCTCCTGCCTCCTCAGTAGCCACAGTTACTAAAGAACTGAAAAAGAAAATTCTTACCACTCAAGTCCTTGTCATTGGTAAATGATTCAACATTAGAACCCAATAAGGATTTATTAGAAATTAATGGAAGATGCATTACCATCTGCTTTGTCATTGCACTCTAAATATCACAGGGCTTTTCCATTTAACTTTTAGCTGAAATCTCCTCTATATGTGCTTTTCTATTATTATCCCCAGTTTTTGGCACACGGTAAACACTTTAGTAATAAATGCTTTTTCACTCATTCTAAAATTTTCAAAGTGCTTCACAGACACTGGTGCATTTGAGTCTCACAACCCTCACAAGTTTGAAGCCATTGAGTGGCTTGCTTAAGATCACACAGCTAATAAGCATCAGGGCTGGGATTTGAACCCGGGTCTTCTTGACCCCTCAAATCTAGCACTCTGCATTGTGCCCCACTGACTCTAGATAGAGCCTGGGGATCGCTGCAGCTGAGTAACAATCCTATGCTGCCTTTGCTGTGGATCATGGGTATTCCACGTGGTGGCAGTGCTTGAGCCAGGCAGGCTGCCCTCCCTGTGTGGAAGGTGACCTTGGTAGAAGAGGATGGCCATGGTAACGGGGAGCTAGGCAAGGGAGTGGCTAGCCACAGCAGCTGGCACTCTAGGGATTATAGGAACACTCCATCCCCCACCCCTACAGCAATATTTTATAACATTGGCTGCCCCCAGCTTTCTCTCTTGTTCTGCATTCTACTAGGTAGGGTAAAACAAAAACACCTCTAACCCTAGATAAAATTGCCTATAAATGCTACGAGAAACACAAAATGCCCTGGGAGAGCAGAGGAGTGAGAGATGGCTTCTGGACAATAAAACTAAAGAGCATTTTCACAAAGGGTGTAGCGTAGGGTTTTGTTAGGAGGAAGAGGTGGAAAAAATTCTAGGTGGAGGGAATTGCATGAACAAAGACAAGGAACTGGAGAATCAAAGGTGCCCGTCCCAGGAATGGAGAGTTGTCCAGTTTGGCTGGAATGTAGGGCATTTTAGATTAAAAATCATGGGACAAACAGGACTTTGCCCTAGGACACTGACATGGGAGGAGAAAGGACCTTCCCCCCAAGGCAACCACCTGTCTCACCTGAGGTCCCCCAACACCCTATGTGCTTGGAGCCTATTACTATGATACATCTCTTCTGTACTGCATTCCTTCCCAATCTCCACAGGGGAAAGTGCCCACCGCTCCCTCACCCAAAGCAGTACACCTGAAATCAAAATGAAATCAGTGTGGACCACTCCACAACTGTTTTTTTTTGAATGTTTAGCAGTACTATTGTCAGAGACAGCTGAAAAGATGGGCTGGAGCCAAATGCTAAAGGGCATGGAATGCCAGGAAGAATTAGTGGAAGCAGAGGTGCATCTCCAGGAGCAAGGCCAGCTGACCAGACGAATGTAAGAATCGACAAGGATTACAGTAAGTGATGTAAGTTCATGTTTCTATAATGGTGGCCCAGTGGATAAGAGTGCTGGGCTTGAAGTCAGGAAATTCAGATTTAGACACTTACTGTGTAACCTGGGCAAGTCACTTAACCTGTTTGCCTCAGTTTCCTCAACTGTAAAACGGGGATAATAATAGAATCTGCCTCAAAGGGTTTTGTGACTATCAGCTGAGATACTTGTAAATCCCTTAGCACAGTGCCTGGCACATGGCTGATGTTTTATAAATGCTTACTCCCTTCCCTATAATTCTTTGGGGTTAGGGGAGGAGAAAGGCTGCTGCAGGGGATCAGCAAAGACCATGTAGACAGCTCTTGATACTAGCCTTAAAAGAAAGCAGGGGTTCTAAGGGGTTACGATAAGGAAGAGATTCCAGGCATGGGGGACAGTGGGTACAAAGGCACAGTCAGTTTGGCTGGACCAGCAAAGGTATGATGAGGTTAGGTTGCGAAGGGCTTTAAATGCCAAATGCAAGACTTTATATCTGGAAGCCAATGGAATTTCCTGAGTGGGGAATTGACATGGCTATATCTGTGCTCTGAAAAATCCCTTTTGCAACTGTATGGAGCACGAATTAGAGAACGGGGAGACCTGAGGTGGGGAGACTGATGAAACATTCACAGTAGGTCAGATGAGAGGTGATGAGGACCCGAATTAGAGTGAGGGCTGTGTCAATGGAGAGACAGCCGAGTGGACGTATGGGGTGAGTGCTAGTGAGGAGCTGAGGATGACATCTAAGTTCTGAACTGAGAGTGGTGCTTCCAAGAGAAACAGAGAAGTCTGGGAGAGAATTAGATTACAATGTAGGACTGGAGTGCAGGAAAAAGGAAAATGAGTGTTGTTTATATAGACTGAAGAATCATCTGCACAGAGGTGATCATTGTCAGTCAGTCAATAAAGTTGAAATGCTTACCACGTGCCAGGCACAGTGCTAAGCCCTGAAGATACAAAGGATAGTCCCTGCCTTCAAAGAGCTCACAGTCTAATGGAGGGAGGTAACATGTGAAAAGTTGAAAAATTGGGGGGCATGGCATCCAGCCTAGGGGCATGCTGAAGACCTACAGCCAGGCAGGAAATGATGAGGTGTCTTCACTGGACCTCTGCCTTAGATGGAGGACCTGACAGGAGCTCCCTGATGTCTTCCCTCCTGTTTCCAATCGGATAGAGGGAGGGTAGGAGTCCCAGGACTAGGAGGTTCTGAGAGGCGAGTTTTCAGAGAGCCCATGGAAACTGAGATCACTGAGAGTGTAGAAAGAAAGGAGGGCCTGAGACAGAATATTTTGATATATCCAGTTAAGGAGTATTATACTGATGATGGGAGACAGAACAGGCGAATGGATAGGAAGGGAACCATGAAAGGGCAGAAAACCTAGAGAGGAGAATATTCAGCAGAGGGTAGTCGACAGCGTCCAGTGCGGCAAAGTGGTCAAGAAAGATTAGGTTTGAGGCCATTACTGGTAGCTCTAGCAAGAGAAGGTTCTTTTGAATGATAAGGTTAGACGCAGGGCTGTGCTGGAGAGGTTCATGAGAGCAGAGTGTTAAATTTTCAGTGTGAGCATTTACACCTTGGAAATCAGTAAATGACACAAGTCTGGGCTTGACTTATTGCTTTGTTGATTACCTAATCTTAAGAAAGTGATGCAAAAAATGTTAATAATGCAAGGGGTTGGCTTTAGTAAGGAAAAAGTTCACCTAATCTTATAGCTCTGATTTTCTCAGTAAAGTATGAAGTGAGATCCTCCATAGACAGGGGTTTGGATAGGGCTGGTGTGGGAGGATAGGAGAAAAAAAAGGTCTGGAACAACTATCCCAGGGAGTAGGATGGAGAATTAATTACAGAGGAGTACAAAGATAGTCTTGCTGCAGCGAGGGCCCAATCAGCACAGAGGAGTGACTTTCTCTGGCTCTGTTCAGCAGCACTTCAATAGAAAGTAGAAGATGGTGAGAGAAATCCTGGGTTGGAGTTTCAAGTACAGGGAAACAAGGAATTCAAAGGCAGGGGATAATGTTGAACTGAACTGGTAAACACGGAAGGGAGGCAAGCAAAGCCAAAAAGGGATGATGGTTCAGGAAAGTATTGAGGAATAGCAAGATTGGAAATCCTAGACAAAGAATAAGTTTAAGAGTAAGGCATAGGGAGAAATGAAATGATAGAAGGTTATGATCAGGTAGAGGAATGGGTGACAGCAAGATCAAGGGTGTGACCACTCCTTGTGTTTAGCTGAGGTAGAGGGAAAGAATAGGTCATAAGAGTCAAGCAGGTTAAGATCCTGGGAGGCCAAGGTGTTTAAGGGAACATCAACACATGGAAAGGCAGCATTCGGGAAGGAGAGGGACTATGATCCAGGTCTGGGAGCTAGTATGTAGCAGCCACCATGGTCAGGAAGTTTGAAGTCAGGGGTCTCCTACATGAAAAGAAGAGTTGTGACAGAGAAGGCTTAGATGGGTGGATGAGGGGTGCACAAGTGCCCAAATTTAGGATGAGAGTAGAGAGATTAAATTGGGTCCTCATGAGCTGGTGCAGTGGACAGAGAGCTGGAAGACTTTAGTTCAAAGCCAGCCTTAGACATTAACTAACTGTATGACTCTAGGCAAATCACTTAACCTCTGCCTCAGTTTCCTCAACTGTTAAATGGTGATAAAAATAATACCTACCTCTGAGGGTTATTGTGAGGATAAACTGAGATATCTATATAGTGCTTTGCAAACTTTAGAGAGCTATACACATGCTAGCTATTATTATTTTTTGTAGCAGATCTATAGGAGGTTGGAAATAATAGGGTGTGTGGAGTGGGGAGGAAGCATGACTAGATAACAGTTTCTGTGAAAGAAAGATCTACAAGTTTTAATGGACTACAAGCTTAATCAACAGTGTGACATCGCAGCCCCCAAAAGCTAATGTGATCTTAAGTTAGAAGCTACACTAACAGAAACACACTGTCCAGAACAAGGGAGGTGAGAAGTCCTGCTGTGCTCTGCTCTTGTTATATAATACCTGGAACAGTGTATCTCACCTGGGTAAGATCTTTTTTTAGCTTTTGGAGAAAAGAGGCTATCAAGGGTGGTAAATACGGTCATATGCCACAGAAGTCAAGAAAGGTGAGGATTGAGGCAATTAAAAGATTAGTAATTTTGGTACATTGGTAATTTTGGAGGCACCAGTTTTGATTGTGTGATGAAGTAAAAGAGGAAGTATGGGCCAGTGTAAACGTTTTCTTTAGGAAGCTTGGCTGAGAGACAGAGGCAAGATGGAGGGTAGCTTGAAGAGATGGTAGAGCTAATGAGGATTAAGAATGGGAAACACTTGTATGTGTTTGTAGGCAGCAAGGAAGAATCCAGTAGTTGTAGAGAGATTGAAGATTGGGAAGGGGGGGTATAATCTGCTGGAATACAGGAAGGAAAGGGATCACAGCTTCATGCAGAGAGCCTTGGAGAGGAAAAAGGCTACTTTTTCACTAAACTAAGGGGATTTGTTTTGTGAAGTCTGGATTCAGTCAAAGGGCCAAACTTGAGAACCTAGAGGGCCACATGTGGCCTTGAGGTCACAGGTTCTCCACCCCTGGACTAGACTGAAGAGACAGTGGTATCATCATGCCAAGGGGTTGTAAAGTGGGAAGATGGACAGGAGTAGGAGCCTAGTGTTTCGCTGTCCTCTGTCCACACTGCTGTGGCTCTTGGTTATATATCTGTGATAATACTACATATATATATCAGACCCCCATGAGAAATATTTAATGTAAAGATTTCTTTCCCCCAATAAACCACTTCCTTTCTTAGTTTATTTTGTGTTTATTTTATTGTGTTGTGTTTATTTTTTGTGTTTATTTTGTTCATGTCAATATGCAAGTTGTGTTTATATTATTCATGTCAATACACAAGGAAATTAATCTTGTTACTTTCTAATCACACCCTAGTCAGGCTTATCACTTGAATCATGAAATCTGCTGCCAAATGGTTCAGGATCTCTCTAAAAAATCAAATACACAAGTTTCTCATCTATAAAAAGTAGCTCTGCTACTTTACTATGTATATGGCCTTAGAAAAGCCATTTCCTATCCATAGGCTTCAGTTCATCTGTACGTAGCTTAGAACATAAGGTCCTTGAGGTCAGGGCTGTTTTTGTTTTTCTTTGTACTCCCAGCATTAAGTTCAGTGCCTGGTACATTGTAAACTTGATTTTAATGAGGGTGGGTGGAACTAGTCAGAGCACCTTTGATCAAATGATTTCCTTCCTGCCCAACTGATGAAATCACAGAAGGTAAGAAACAAGCTAACAAAGACAAGGTACTTAGGTCTTAAATGAAATGCAAAGCGTTCACACAGTTGTATCTCTGGTGTATAAAAATGTTCTTCAGTCAAATTTGATGGAATGAAGGTGGCTAGCCATTGGCTGACCAAAGGATTGACCACACTCCTACAGGCCTTTTAACAAGCAAGACAGGTTTGCTAAGGGAATCCTGTAAGGGTATTGAACATAGGCAGAAACTGAGAGATGTGAGCTCTGGCAGGAGAAAAGACAGCCAGCTCTGGAAGAAACCAACTCTTGAAAAGGCTTCGTAGGATGAGGGGGCAACTTCTCTAAGCTGTGTGGTCATTAGGAGACACTGCACCATTAATGAGAAGACTTAAATGACACACCCAGCAGAGATGCCCCACCCCGGGAAAGCATATAGTCTCGATTTGCAATGGACGCGTTATTCCATTACTCTGTACTCTGCTGTGCCTGCTCGTCCCACTGTCGCTGAAGTAGCTATGGGGAAGCTTGCCCCAGGTAAACAGCAGGAATTGTTACTATTGCTCCTAAGATGTTATCTCAGTAAGTGACGGTTTTGATCTAATCACATCTATTGGTTAACTGTTAAGAGGTAAGTGCATGGGTGAGGCTCTGAGATATAGTTTGGACCCACGAAGTGTTTTCAACATGGGGATAACATACAGCCCACCTTCCAACATATGAATGCTCAGAGGAGCTCTAATGTGGCTTCCAGCTTTAAGTCTAGGAGTCTATGGATATGATAGGAACTACCTACCTAACAAGACTGCTGGGAGGAATGGGAGGAATATAGTTTAGGGTTTAACACCCTAAAGTCATAGGATCCTATCTTTACAACAGAAGGAAACGTCAGAAGTTATCTAGTCAAAACCTCTCAACCTAGAGATGAGGAAAATGAGATCCAGAGAGGTTAAATGTCTTGCTTAAGGTTGGATGGATAGCATCAGGGCTAGATATCAAACCCAGATTCCTTGACTTCCAATCTAGTACACTTTTCACTGTACCATACATTTTGCCTAATATAGACAGAAACCTATAAGTTACAGGCAGAACACCCTTCCCCCCAACCAAGCCGTACAAAATTATCCCAAACATTTCTAATGGCAAAAGTAGTGGAAACAAACTATCCATTGACGGGTGAATAGTTGAACAAACTAGGATATATTAATATAATGAAATAACGTGCCACAAGGAATGACAAATAGGAATAATATAAGAAACATGAGAAGCAGCAGCTTGGCTTAGTCAACCTGGGAATCAGGAAGACTTCAAATCCTTCCTCTTGAATCATACCAGCTATGTGGCCACAGACATGCCACAACTCAGTGCCCCCAGGAAGCTCTAAAACTGTCAGGTCTACTACTTATGTAACCCTGGCAAGTCAAGTGAGCCCTCTGAACTTTTTCCTCATCTGTAAAATGACCTAAATTGCTAATCAGTTGATCTGCACCAGTGAAAGGAATTGCTATACTAGAAGGTCCCCACAAGTCTGGATAAAAAAATAGAAATGAGAACACACATGAAATGATAGCAGAGTGAAGAAAGCAGAACCAAAAAAAAAAACCAAACCCAATCTAGATATCCTGGTTCTGTAAATAAAGACAATATCCTAGTGGAAGACATGGAAGCAAACAGGATGCTTTTGTTACTATCCTTCTATTTACAGTCACTTGGAGACGTTGTCATTTTTTTGCTCACGTGCATTTTTTAATACCTGTATTTGTCCATGAAAGTTCAAATAAGATGTTACAGGCTTTTCTTTTGGTATGGAGGGAAGGCAGAATCAAACAGCTATCTACACAAAGGGATCATTCAGCCTAGAGCTTTCTGCCCCTCAGAAGCCAACAAAGCTTCTCCACTGGGTCAGTTTTGGTGAGAGAGAGCGCATGTGCTCCATTGGCACTGATGGGGCTCAGGTATCATCATTCCCTCAATGACACTCTTTGTGTCTGCCTTGTGTCTTCCTATTGACTCTAGGATCAAATGTTATTTCATCTGCATCTCATGCTTTTCAAATTTCTGTTTTTCACATACATATTGCAATGTTCACAAGTATCAGTATGTTAGTACATGTGTAAGAATAGGGCCTGGGCCTATGATTTCAGCAAATAAAGGGAACTCCCAGGTAAGGAAACTTTCTCTGCTAGTGCAGGTCAACCTTCTCTAACAACTTGGGGATCTTAGGAGAGTTGCCTAGAGCACTGAGTTTAAGTAACTTGCTAAAAGTCACACAGCTGGCATATGCCAGAAACAGGACTTGAACTCAGGTTTTCCTGGCAGCCAGGAGCCAAGCGGACCCCAAATCATTCTTAATTTCATTTGCCTTCAGCCACAGATCCTGTTACAGCAGTTGGTCAACAGTTGGCAAGCAGGCTTCCAGTTCTGGCCCAGCAGGAGAATCAGGTCGTAGTGGGGCTGGAATGCCTGTAAAGTTGGGAGGCAAACTCCTTCTCAGCTCAGAGGGAGGCTACCTAGCTCCCATCTGTGCTCCTCCTCTTGGCTTTGGGGAAAAATCCCTTCCTGCCTCATTTTGTGTAGCTGCATCCTGGGGAAGCCCCTCCCTCTTTTCAAACCAAGGATGTCTGGCAATTACCAGGGACTGGCTGGAGCTCACCTTGTAGACCTTGCTCTGGTTGGAATGTAGTACTTAAGATCATTCACACATCCTACTGTCCTCTCCCTCATCCCTGCCTCCTGCATAGTGTTGAGCATTTCATTAGCAGTGCAGTTTGCTGATGGGTGTAGTATGATGTTCTCCCAGTCGATAAGGGAGTGTGCTGCTGCAGCTAACAAGGAGAGCAGAGCCCATTTGTAAGGACACAGAACACTTTACATACAGTAGGCACCAGCAAATTATATCTTAGGCAGCTCCATGTAACTTGTCTCTCCTCAGGCTCTTGAGCTCCGATCTGCCTGGCAGTTGGCTGAAATCCAATTAGGTTAGCCCTGCAGGGTGATTGAAAAGACCCAGAGACCTAGATTTGTCAGCTCTGGGATTCAAAACTGCCTGAACTGGCAAATGGAGACGCATTACAAAGAGACCAAAGGCAGTGGGATGGCTAAGTCTCACAGACAGATCCGACTGTAGTCCCCCAAATTCTAATCTTTTTTCAGATGTGGGATGCCCAAGGCCCCTGGAGGTTTTTTTGGTCACCTGCCCCATCTAGGGGATCCATGCTGCTTTGGGTTCTGTGTTTCTTCTAGTATTCTCCCTGGCTGTTACTTGCTCCTCTCCCTACGGCTGAGTTTCTTGACCTGGGGCCCATGAACCTGTTTTTTTAAACCTTTTACAACCATATTTCAATGTGATCAGTTTTCTTTAATCTTACATATTTTATTTTGTGCATTTAAAAACATGATTCTGAGAAGGGATCCATAGGCTTCTTCACAATCCCAATGGAGTTTACAACATAAAAAGGTTAAGAACCTCTGTTCTTTAGCAAATTTCTGATACGGCCAAATAAGAGGGATCAAGTGCGTGGTCAGAGTCAGGAGACCTGAGACAACATAGAGGAAGCCCTCAAGAAAAAGCCTGACCCAGATCCAGAGTGGAAATGAGTTGACTGAGAAAATTCAAGGCCCTTGTGGCCCCAACCTCTTGGAGGGAGGATAGAGTCCCTTCACAAGTCAAATAAAACCTGCCCTAACAGCCAGTGCCGGCAGTTGAGCTTGGCTAAACATGGTGAATATTCACAAATGGGGAGGACTCTTTCTGCCTGTGGGAAATCCTGCTTTGCCAGCTTCAGTCTCCAAAGCAAATATGTGGATAAGGGAGTTATCAGAAGGCCCAGGTTATTCTGTAATTTCATCTATCAGAATGATGCCAGTTGCTTTCCAGTTGGACTAGATCACTTCTTCCCCTTCCCCTGTGATGCTAAACCATCAGACAGATAACTGGGGACAGTGCATCAATCTACTCGCAGACTCCCCCAAACATTTTGGGGGCAGAGAAAGCTTTTGAGGGAGAACCTGACCAGGGAGGTGGGTAAGAAGGAGCACCCCTCCCCCAGTCAGGATGAGACAAGAGATGAAAGAAGCTTCCCACCCCAGTTTGGTCTGTGGTACCAGGCCCTTCCGATCCAAGAGCACAGACTACCCTCCAACCATTTCTATTCCCCACAAAGCTCTCAGAGTTGTTGGGTGCAGAGAAGTGTGTTACATGAACCTGCCTGCGCCCTAGGGACTGGATACTCTGGGAGGTGAGTAGTTCAACACTAAGATTTATGGTTATGGGCATGAAATGTACAATACGATGAGGGCACTGGAGTGATTGCTTCCTCTGCCTAGGCTTCATCTCTAATTGCTGGAGGCCTCCCTAATGGCCCCCAGGGCCACTGAGAACAGAGCAAAGGGGCTCAATTATTCATGCAGAGCGGTAACTTTTCAGGCAGCCAGTACTTTAATTGTGAGGCACACAGAAGGGGAAGCCTAAGAGAAAAGGAAGGAGGGTGGAAAGTGGAAATTCAGGCTGAACTGCCAAATAACAAATACTGGAATTGGGGGGAGAGGGAGAAAGGCAAGAGCAAGGTGGAAAGGCAAGGAAGACCTGAAGAAACTCAATGGAAAAGAATCATTCTCATGACAGATCATGGGTTAACAGCCACAGCAATTTTCTTGTTACAGATGGCACTTTAAACAGGAAGGAAATGAATCCAAACCACCACTAGAGAAAGATGCAAAAAATGCAGGTAAGGTAATACACTGGGTTTTTTCCCCTCCCATTTCCCCCTTCTATTTTAAGTACATAGTTAAATAAA
Organism: Phalanger gymnotis; assembly: GCA_028646595.1. Lineage (NCBI taxonomy): Eukaryota > Metazoa > Chordata > Mammalia > Diprotodontia > Phalangeridae > Phalanger > Phalanger gymnotis. Next base: position 165,163,942 of record CM053626.1, read on the forward strand.
AGCAAAAACATACCCCAAACCTGGGACTCTTGAGGTGTGTAGGGCTAGGGAAAATAGCAGGCAGGTATCTCTGCCTGAGGCTAATAGTAAGAAAGTACAGGGAAGGCAGGGGATACCGGCAGTCATTCATTTGACCAGGACACTACCCCTAGAGGACCCCCAGAAAATGACTCAGTGCTAAAGACCTAAGTTTCTACATCACTAAATATGTAGTTATTTAGTATTCTGGCCACTGTTATGGGAAACTATGAATGTGGGTTGAAATGACAGGTTCTTTCCACTGTGAAACACAAAGCCACTGCTGAGCTACGAACATCAGAAGCTAAACTAGCACTCACGAGCAACACACAAAATATACGTCACCTATTCTCATCATGCCACGGGTACAAGGCTCAAGAACCATTCATGCATGAGCAGTTATCCTAAGAATGACAGAAAATACTCACTGCTCTTCAGCCTCAATTACCCAAAGGGGAAGCAAATGGGCAGGGTATGGGAGGTATCAGTGGGAATGAGGATGAGTTCTGCTCTAAGCAGGGTTAGATGTTCCTGTTCGGGAGAGGCTAGCTCATTCTCTGGTGTTGTATAATATCAAAAAAGTTAAAAACAGATCCACCCCTCGAAACCTTTCTCTGGCATGAAAGGGCCCTCATCAGGCTTAGACGTCCCCATCCTGGGGGGTGTCAGAAGATTTCCACAGCTTCTATTACTGCACACTGCTTGGCTTCTCAATGGAGAGGGTATCTTCAATCCCATCCTTAGGGATCATATGGAAGATTTTCTAGCAGTCAAGAGGTGAAATGTCAGAGCTGCTTAACAGAAGAACCTGTAAAAGGAAAGGAAAAAAAATTAAACCACACATACACATACTCCTATTGAAGTCTTCCTTCAGTGTTTCCCTCTACCATGGAATTGAGCCTAGGCTCCCAAGGTTATGCCAGTAAGGGCTACTTCAGCAGAGTACAATCTCAATAAAGTCCTACCAAGCTGAAAGGATTTAAGTACAGCCCAGTGATGGACTGTTTGCCTGCTGTTAGAGGACTGGCTCATTTAATTTGCAAAGGCTTATCACCAGAAGGCTGCCACCAGGAGGCATTTTTTTTGGCAATATACTAAGGCATAGAGAAGTTGGGATTTAAGTCAATGGAAGGATGAAATTATAGCTCACTCGAAGCTAATATTTAAATAGACGCACATTTCCTAAAGTGAGTCCCCCTTCCTCAAGTGTGCACCCAAGTGCATGTGCACTCACCCACTCACAAGACACACATGCACATATACAACCATATATATGAGGGGATATCACAAAGAAAATGGGATTTACTAGTTTTAAATAATCAGCTTTCCTAGTACATTCAAAATGATTGAATTTATACATTACTTTTCAGGTACACAACGTGGTACACAAGCATCATAAGAGCAAGTTACATCTACATTGTATATACTATTAGGCAGGAACCTAAACTAGAGACATTTGTTTTCAATGGATTATACCTAGGGAATATAAATATCCAAGATATATGGTACATAGTGCAGTCAGATGCTGCCAAAGGAGCAAGTTTATCTTATAAAACTGCCAACATAATGCCGGTCTTTAAAGAATATAAGACAAATGAAAACGACTTAAAAAGACGAGGTGACTTCATGTTCCTAGAGAAACCTAGGGTGGGGGCAGAGCTCTTTTCCATAAGAAGAGGGGAGCCACCGGTGTAAGGTACCCTACCAGCACCGGGGTCACAGTAGGATGAGACTCGGGTTTCTAAGCTGCTTGTAGACTTGTAGGAGTTTCTCTGCAGCAGCGCTGGCACTGGCATCATCCTCAATGCACAGACGATCTCTCAGAGACTGTACCTCCTTGAGTAATATCTACACGAAGAGTAAAGAAAGCCGAGGCAAGAAAGTGGAAAGAAATATGTTAAGATGCTAAGAAAATCACTTATCAGTGCAGTGACTAGCCACAATTCCAGAAGACTTGTGATTAAATACGATGCTCACCTCCTAAGAGATGGCTCATGCTTCAGGGGGAAGATTCAGACATATATTTTTCTGGACAAGGTAAGTTAAAGAATTTGTTGTGCTTCATTCTGTATATTTGTTACAAGGGTTTTGCTTTTCCTTCTTTTCTAAACTCAAATGAGTTAACCTAAGTAATCCTTTGCAAAAGCTTTATAAACCTTAAAACACTACATAAATCACTGAGGCACCTAGGGAACACAGTGGATAAAGTGAAAGGCCTGGAATCAGAAACAGAACTCATTACTTGAATTCAAATCCAGCCTCAGATCCTTACCAGCTATGTGACCCTGGGCAAATCACTTAAAACTCTCTGGGCCCAGTTTCCTCATCTGTAAAATGGGGGTAATAGTAGCAATTATCTATCTCCCAGGGTTGTTGTAAAGATAAAATCAGACATTTGTAAGTACTCTGCAAACCTTAAATTGCTATGAATGCTAGCTATTATTTGTTTTTCCAAAGGAGAGTGGGAGGGAGAGAAGGTAGATTTTTTGGTCAATTGAAAAAAATTAAATTAAATTTTAAAAAGGAAGAGTAACTTGTACTATGCTCAGTTAGTCAATAAGCATTTATTAAACATTTGCTATGTGCCTGGCACTGTGCTAAGTGTTGGGTATATAAAGAAAAGTAAAAACACTGTCTCTTCCCTCAAGGGGCTCACACTCTAATAAGGGAGGCAATATGTAAATAACTCTTACATATAAGACATATACAGAATATAATCTCAGAAGGAGGGAACTAGAGGGGAGTGAGGCAGGCTAGGACTGCCTGCTACAGAAGGTGGGATCTGAATGGAGTCTTGAAGGAAACCGTGGAAGCCACGAGAGGTAGAAGTGAAAAGGGAGAACGTTCCAGGAATAGGGGCAGTCAGTACAAAGGCTTGAATAAAGTCGGCAGATGGAGTGTTGTGTATGAGGAACAGCCAGCAGGTCAGTGTATCTGGATTGGAGAGTACACGAATGAGAAAAAGTAGATTGGAAAGGTAGGAAGGGGCAAGGTTCTGAAGGATTTTAAGTATTTTTACATTTGATTCTGGTGGCAATAGTAAACAACTAGAGCAAGGGTGGGGAACCTGCAGCCTTGAGGCCACATGTGGCCTTCTAGGTCCTTGGGTTAAGGTCTTTTGATTGAGTCCAAGTTTTACAGAACAAATCCTTTTATTAAAGGGATTTGTTCTATGAAGTTTGGATTGAGTCAAAGAGCTGCACTTAAGGACCTAGAGGGCCACATGTGGTGTCAAGGATGCAAGTTCCCCATCTCTGCACTAGAGTTTATGGGGAAGATGGTGTAAGGAAAGGAGAGCAGCAGCAATATAGTCAAACCAACCCTACAGGAAAATCACTTCGGCAGCTGAGGAGGAGAGAGAGTAAGGGGAAAGACCTGAGGTAGGAAGACCAATGAGACTTTAGTAATAGTCCAGATGAAAAGTGAGAAGGAGTTCAGTGTGAGTGGAGAGAAAGGGCTATATGTGACAAATGTTGTGAAAGTAGAAATGATAAAATCTGACAGCAGACTGAATATGTGGGATGAGTGCAGGGGAGGAGTTGAGGATGACGCTGCATTTGCAAGCCTGGGTGACAGACAGTAATAGTTCTGGGAAGTTAGGGGAGAGGGACATGTTTAAGGGTAAAGGTAATGAGTTTTGTTTTGGACATACAGACTTTATGAGGTAATTGTAATGACCAAGCTTGGCCCTAGGGAAGAAGAATGATAAAGTGCACTTCCCCCTCTTCTTTTCAGAGACTACGGCTGCCACACTCTACATGTTAGTTTTGCTAAATTGCATTTCTCCCCCTTTCTTCAATTCATCATTACAAGGAATGGCTTCTTTTCAGGGAGGGGCCAGGGGGGAGAAGGAGGAGAAGGAATATATTTGGAAATTGAAATGAAGATGATGTGAAAACAAAAGATATCAATAATTTTTAAAGTAACAGTTAGTTATTGAAAAGAAAGGGCTGGCTGCCTTTTGCAAATGCTACCATGGAGAGTTCTCTCATCTCAAAGGAAAGCAGAGGAATCAGAATGCCTCCAATTTTACTGAAATCCAAAGAGTTGGAGCTGCAAGATCACCAAGTCCCTTCAGGACTTGCTGAAAGTCACGGAGGTAAATAGAAGGTTAAGCTGACATGTGAGTCCAAGTTATCTGATTCCCCAATCACTGCTTCCCACTACAACATGCTACTTCTTTTGCTTGAAAACCCACCTTCCCTCTCCATGGCCACCCATCTCATTTTCAGAGAGCTCTAACTGGTAGGAAGTTTTTCCTTTGATCAAGCCTAAGTTAGCCCCTTGTGACTTTTACTCACAGCTACTTATTCTGTCCACTGAGGTTAAGGAAAACAAGTCTAATCCCTCCCTATTCTGTGTGCTAGCTCTTCAAATACAGCTCTTATGTTACTCTAAGTCTTCTCTGCTCCAGTCTAAACAATCCTAGTGTTTTCAACAGATATGTGTATAATGCCACCTCAAAGACCTTCACAAACCTGGTTACCCTCCTCTGAATGCTCTCCAGATTATCATAGACTCTGAGATGGAAGGGACCTCATCAACCATTTAGTTCACCCCACATATAAACAGAACTCCGACGCCATCATGCCTGACAAGCAGTCATCCCACTTCTGTTCAGAGACCTCCAAGGAGGGGGAGTCCTCACCTCCTGAGGCAGCCCATTCCACTTCAGGACAGTGCTAACAGTTAAGAAAATTTTTCCTGTGCTTTCAGAAAAACCTGGAAAGACTAACATGAACTGATACAAGGTGAAGTGAGCAGAACCAGAACACTACACAGTAACAGTAATATTGTTCAATGATCAACTGTGAATGACTTAGCTATTCTCAGCAATACAATGATCCAAGATAATTCTGAAGGGCTCATAATGAAAAATGCTATCCACCTCCAGAAAAAGAACTCATTAGAGACTGAATGCAGATGGAAGCATACTTTTTTTTTTAACTCTATTTTTCTTGGAGTTGTTTTTGGTTTGTGTTTTCTTTCATAACATGACTAATATGGAAGTATATTTTGCATGACTACACATGTATAACCTACATGAAAATTGCTTGCCTTCTCAATGAAGGGGAAGGGGAGAGAGGGAAGAAGAGAATTTGGAACTCAAAAATTTTCTCCCCACTTAATAGTATTTTATTTTTTCCAGTTACATGTAATGGTAGTTTTCAACATTCACTTCCACAATATTTTGAATTCCAAATTTTTTTCTCCTTCCCTCCCTTCCCCCCTCCCCAAGACTGCAAGTAATCTGATACAGGTTATACAGGTACAACATACTTCCATAAATCATATTAAACATATTAGCCATGTTGTGAAAAAAGAAAAAGAACAAAAAGGGAAAACCATGAGAAAGAAAAAACAAAAAAAGTGAAAATAGTATGCTTCAATCTGCATTCAGACTCCATAGTTCTTTCTCTGGATATGGATAGTATTTTCCATCATGAGTCTTTTGGCATTGTCTAAGATCACTGTATTGCTGAGAAGAGTTAAGTCTATCAAAGTTGATCTTTGCATAATGTTGCTGTTACTGTGTACAATGTTCTCTTGGTTCTGCTCACTTCACTCAGCATCAGTTCGTGTAAGTCTTTCCAAGTTTTTCTGAAATCCACCTGAAATCTGAAATCCTTCCATTACAATCATATACCACAACCTGTTCAACCATTCCCCAACTGATGGGTATACCCTCAATTTCCAATTCTTTGCCATCACAAAAAGAGCTGCTACAAATATTTTTGTACATGTGAGTCTTTTCCCCTTTTTTATGATCTCTTTGGGATACAGTCCTAGTAGTGGTATTGCTGGATCAAAGGGCATGTACAATTTTATAGCCCTCTGGACATAGTGGAACTCAAAATTTTTAAAAGTGAATGTTAAAAAATTTTACATGTAATTGGAAAAAATAAAATATTTTTTAAAAGAAGGAAATTTTTCCTGACATCAAGTCTAATTGCCTCTTTGCAACTTCCATCCATTACTCGACAATATCAATCATGTCGTCCCTCATATGCCCCATCACATGCTCTTCACTCCCAGTGTCTTGTCTTCTCCAGGTGAAATGGCCCTAGTTTCTTTAAATGATCCTCATATGACATGCCCAAAGCGCTTCACCATCCTATCTGTCATTGTCTGGACAATCTTATCAATGTTCTTCTTGAACTGTGGGTCCCAGAACTGAACAGTATTCCAGTCTGAAGACAAAAGTACAGTGGAACTACCACCTCCTCATTCTCGGAAGTTATGCCTCTGAATTTAGCCCAAGATGGTGTTTTTGGTTGCTAATCACTGCATACTCATCCCAATGTCATTCCTAAATGTGGTGCCTAGACATAAACACCATACTTCCCCTCTTCCACTCTCTTACCTGACAACTTTATTTCTTATTTCACTGAAAAAAAATGATGCCATTCCCCGAGATCTCCCTCTTCTTCCTTCCTCCTCATCTCACATCATCCAAATGCCTTCTGCCACTATCTCCTATCTCACATGAAGAAGTGGCCCTTCTCCTTATTAGGGAAAACCCCCTCTACATGCACGAGCGACACCATTCCATTTTGTCTTTCCAACAGATGGCCCTCTCTATCATCCTCACTCTCGCTTATCTTTAATCTCTCCCTGTCTACTGGCTCCTTCCCTACTGCCTACAAACATGCCCATGTCTTCCCCACCCTTAAAAAACCTTCCTTTGATCCATCCATCTCCACAAGCTATTGTCCTGTATCTCTTCCCCTTTTGTGGGAAAACTCTTTGATAAAAATTTTTATACTCGAGTTTAGGGGGCGGAGCCAAGATGGCGGCTAGAAAGCAGTGACTGGCGTGAGCTCCTCACCAAGTCCCTCCAAAAACCTATAAAAAAAATGGCTCTGAACCAATTCTAGAGCTGCAGAACCCACAAAGTGGCAGATGGAAGCAGGGCTCCAGCCCAGGACAGCCTGGATGGTCTCTGGGTAAGGTCTGTCCCGCACAGAGCTCCCAGCTCCCAGCTGAGGGGAGCGGAGCTGAGCCAAGCAGAGCCCAGCGCGCGGACCGTGGACCAACCAGACCACGAGCCGAGCGGAGAGTGCCTTAGCATCCTGAATTACTGAGCTGTGGCATTTACCAGACCTCACAACCCACAAAGAGCAAAGACAACAGAGAAGGTTAGTGGGAAAAGCTGCGGGACTGAGTTTGCGGTTAGGCCAGCGCCCCTGGGGCAGCGGAGGTGGGGCAGCTTTAGAACTACAGCTGCAGTTGCTTCTGGCCCCAGGCCCAACTGGTGGGAGGAATTAAGTGGCTGATCAGAGAAGGAGTGAAGAGCCTGCTGAAGATTTAAGCCCAG
>CM053626.1:165171777-165192959 GCA_028646595.1 Phalanger gymnotis
AATGGGGAGAAAATTTGTAATTCAAACACCTGTGAAAATCAATGCTGAAAACTAAACATATTAAAAATAAATTTAAAAAAAATTTATACTCAATGCATCCAAGTCCTTTCTTCTCACTCTTCTTAACCCTCTATAGTCTGGCTTTTAACCTCATCATTCATTATATCATCATAATCTCTTAATCGCCATATCTAATGGTCTTTTTAAATCCTCATCCTTCCTGACTTCAGGAAGCCTCTGATACTGCCAATCATCCTCTTGCCCTGGTTATTCTCTTCTGTCTAAGTTTCTGTGATACAGCTCTAACCTGGTTATCTTCCTATCTATTTAACTGCTCCTTCTCAGGACTTTTGACAGCTTTTCATCCAGGTCACACCCACTAACCTTGGGCATGCCCCTGGGCTCTGTCCTGAGACTTCTTATCTTCTCCCTCTATACTATTTCACTTGATTTCATCTTTCCAATCCCCCAGGAGATTCAATTATCATCTCTATACTGAAGATTCTCAGATCTATTTATCCAGCCTGAACCTCCACTCACATTTTCAACTGTCTATTAAACATATCACACTGGATGTCCAAAGCTGAACTTATTATCATTCTCCCCAAATCCTTTTTTCTTCCTAACTTCTCTTTTACTGTTGAGGGTATCAGTATCCTTCCAGTCACCCTGGCTCAAAACCTAGACATCATCCTTAACTTCTCACTCTCGCTCCCATATCCAGTTTGGTGCCAAATCCTATCAATCTTACCTTGTAACTTCTGTAGTATGTGTTCCTCTCTCTCCTCTTGACACTGGCACAACCCTGGTGCAAGCCCTCATCATCTCTCACTTAGACTACTGCAATAGTCTGCTGGTTGACCTTCCTACCTCAAGTTTCTCTCTACCACATTCTATCTTCCACTCAGCCGTCAAATTAATCTTCTTAATGAAGATCTAACCAGGTCACCCCCATTATTCAAACAACTCCAGTGGCTCCCTATCACTTCCAGGACCAAATATAAAATCCTGTGTTTAGCATTCAAAGCCCTTCACCTGGCCCCCTCCTACCTTTCCAATCTCCTTGCCCTACCCCCCACACTATATACTTTTCAATCCAGTGACATTGACCTTCCTGGTATTCCTTGAACAAGACATTCCATCTCCAGACTCTGAATATTTTCACTGGCTGTCCCCTATATAGGGAAATCTCTCCCTATTCACTTCTACCTCCTGGCTACCCTGGCTTCCTTCAAGTCCCAGCTAAAATACGATCCTCTTTGAGAAATTCTTCCTGATCTTCCTTAATGCTAGCCTCTATTGATCATCTCCAATTTATCTTCCCTGTAGCTTATTTGTACATAGTTGTTTACATGTTGTCTCTCTATCAGACTATCTTTTTGCCTTTCTTCAAATCCCCAACACTTTGCACAGTGCCTGACATATAATAGCCCCTTCAAAAATATTGATTGACTAACCAGGGTAGAGTATAGCAGAACCATCACCTTCCGAGATATGGTCTATGAACCAAAATTTTAAATTTAATAGGAATAGGGGGCCAAGCACAATTATATACATGTAAAAAAAAACCATATCCCACTCACAATAGCAGGACAAAGGGTTGAACAAGTAAGAAAAGCTCTTTGTATGCTGTAAAACACTTTGTATAAACACCAGCTGTTTTTGTTAGGAGTGGTGAGTGATTACAAGGCTGAAGGGCAGGGGCAGCCTGGAAAGACTTCGTGGAAGAGATAAGGCTCAAGTACAGCCCAAAGGAGAAGAGGGAACACCGATTCCCCAAAGGAAAGTTCTGGGAACATAACATTCTCCCAATGTAACAGAGGCAGAAAAAGTACATAGCAGGAACAAGAGTTACATTTGTCTTTAGGGCCAAGCAGAAGAAGCCTAATGGAAGAAGAGACAGAGCACAGAAGCAAAAATACCAGATAAAAGAAAGCCTGATACTACTACCCACTATCAGGAGGGCAGATACCTTGTGAGTTGTTTTCCAAGTACTGGTGATATCTTTATACACTCACCTGATCGTTCCTGTTACCACTTGGAAAAAGGCTAGCTGGAGGTAAGGGTTGCAGTACATGGCCATGGAACAGTTTTTCAGTGAAACTAACTGTTCCAGATTAGAACTGAAACCCATGCTCACAGTACCTCACAGTTGAAAGGGACCTTAAAGGCCATCTAGTCCAATATATCCCTGAAGAAGAATCTCCCATACAAGATAACAAATTGTCTTCCAGCTTTTGCCAGAAGATCTTCCAGAGGGGTTAACCCACTACCTCCCAAAGCAGCTTACTCCATTTTCGGATAACTAATTATTAGGAAGTTTCTTCTTCTATGAAGCCTAAATTAATCTTTCTGTAATTTCCACCCATTGTTCTCTGCCCTTTTGGGTTAAGCAGAAAAAGTTTAATTCCTCTGCCCTGTGAAAGCCCTTCAAATACCTAAACGCAGCTTATCATCTTCACCTTACGTCTTCTCTTATCCAGGATACTCCTCCCAATTTCCTTTAATTGATCCTTATATAACATCTTCTCAAGTCCCTCCATCAATATGATTACCCTCTTCTGGACATTTTCCAACTTATTAGTGTGGTCCCCAGCACTGTAGTTCATCTGAATTTAGTTACTTAAACGATCAAGGGCAACCAGGTAATTTCTTACTATGTCCCTAGTCATTATTATATCCCTACTCAAGTTTGTCAACTTCATTAGCCATTTTCATTCTGTTCAGTGATTGATTATTCTCCTTGGCAGAGAAAACAGAAACAAAGTAAGGGTTAAATAGCTCTGACTTTTCTCCGCTGTCCACTATTACCTCCTGTTTATCCCAAACAGTGGTCTCATACCTTATTTGATCTGTCTTTTTCCCCAATATAGTTAAAAAACACCCTTTTCAGTATCTTTAGCTTTCTTCACTATCCTTAGACCAATGTGAACTTTAGCACTCCTGACGTTAGAATTATAGGACCATGTCACTTTTTGTATTCATCTTGTTACCTGTTTTCATTGATATCATGCCATATACAATCAATCAACCTGCCCCTTCCAATTTTGGTCATGCTCCAAACTATTTAGAATAAATATTGGAATGATGGGTTTCACCTGGCTTGAAAGTTTGTGCCTGATTCACATAGGTGCCAGACATCAACTAGACCTTAGTTCCAGGAGCAGAGAAGCCAGATCCACTCGGATAAGCATTAGCACTGAGCAGTTCTTGGAAGAATGCTAGGCAACATCTTCAGCACCATAAAGGGAGAGCTACAAACCCTTCTCTTCTAGTTATGTGTTTATATAATGATCATGTACGTAAGACTACCTGTTGGCATTTCTGTTACAAGGCTAACTAAACAGAGAAATTTATTAAAGTGACATAGACAAGAATATGGTATAGGTCCCAAATTACTCAGTTAGAGCCTAGCACAAAAGCAGGTTTTCTAGAAGGGAGGATGCAGGCTGTCACTCACCTCATGATTGGCATGGATCTGACGAAGATACTGCACACGGAGATCAGGTGGGTTAGAACCCTGAGCTGCCTGGTCCATGATCATTATCTACACAGGACAGAGCAAAGTAGAAGAGAAAATAAAAAACAAAAAGGATTTAAAAGCCAGTGGACAAGTACCATTACCCCTTTCTAGGGTGGCCTGCAGAAGCCCTCTAAAGAGTTGTTTTCTAAAAGACTGCTTGCCTAGGCACTGTGACCTAGGAAACCTCTCTTGTTCTGAGCTTGTACTAGGCTCAGCCTAGTCCTCTGACGATGACTGGTCATGTTTACTTCTCCATCACCAGTCCTGATGAATACCTAAATTACTTGGGGATGGTGTTTCTTCCTGGAGGGACCACAGATTCGTTTATGGCATCTGTTCCCCAAACCCGTTCTTAGAATGAATAAGTGAACCCTGTTCAAACTCTTCTCTTCACTGCTTCTCCCTGGATGTGAGCTTGACATTTTCTCTTTTATCTTCTGCAATCTTCTTTTAGATCTTCATCTTTACTGCCTCCCTCCCTCCTTTTACACTCTATTAATTCCACTCTGTAATCTTCCCAGGCCTCTGGAGTGCCTGCTGTTTTATGCCTCTCTCATGCCTCTCTCCTGCTCACTCTTCACTGCTTTTTCTACTTTCTTGTTCATCCACATGAACTATTTCCTCTGTTCCTCGTGTGGTTAGGGCTCTTGCTGATACCCTTACACAGAAACCTAGAGGGTGATGGTTATTGACTCTGAAACAAATTTCATTTCTGTCCTTTCTCATCCACTAATCCTCTCATCTCCCTCAAGAAATTACGGCTCCACCTCTAGTTCATCTACTCCATCCCTTCTTTTTATCTCCTATTCTCACCTTTGGGCCTAATTATAATTTTAGATGCTCTGACACTCCCCACATGAGCAACTCTAATCCCACGGTCTTCAAAGTAAGGACACTGGTGAGACCTGCTCCTGCCTTCAATCCCCTGAAGTTGTCTCATGCAGAGGCCTCCAATGAAGTGTCCCATTTTATTCACTCCACTTAGTCTAGCTTATGTTTGCATTGTAAAAAAACCACACACACACACACACACAAAAACCCCACCTCCCAGTCCTCTTGCTTGCTGAAAGTCTTGCAACAAACCCAAATCTGCTCACCTAGCTATGATGTGAGTCCAAAGAGATCTAGGGAGACTCATCAGCTGGAACTATAGCTGGATGAGCAGAAGATATATGAGGCACAGCTACCCAAATCAATTTAGGTACTTCAAGAACTGTCTCTAGTCTTCATTTTCTATGTGTATGACTGCATGCATGTGTATGAGACATAAAGGGAGAGAGTGAGAGAAAAAAAGAGAGAATCACCTTCAAGCAAATCCACACGCATTATGGCATTCAATTCAATTTCAACAAGCATGTATTAAGTGTTTACTAAGGGCAAAGCAGTATGTTCAGCCTTGGAGATAAAGATTTTAAAAATGTAAAAATAGCTATACTGCAAATTAGAATGTGCTAAGTGCATACAAGAGGTCAGAGAGGCACGAGAGGATTGGGAAGGACGAAATCTCCTGTCCACCAGATACAACCTTCGACATATCTTTCCAAGTACTAGTGTCCTTCCACTGAAACTACTTTATATTTAACTGCTTGGTGTCTGATTGTATTTAGCCAACTAATCAGTAAATATTTATTAAGCAACTCCTGTGTGCCAGGCATTGAGTTAAGCACTGGGAATATAAAGAAAGGCAAAAGATAGTCCCTGCCCTCAAGGAGTCACATGTTAACGGGAGACACAACATGCAAACGACTATGTACAAACAAGCTATATACAGGAGAAATAAATGATCAACAAAGGGAAGGCATTAGCATTAAGGGTAATCAGAACAGGCTTCATGTAGAATGTGGAATTTTAGCTAGGGCTTGAAGGAAGACAGGGAAACCAGGAGGGAGAAATGAGGAAGGAGAGAATTCTGGGCATGGGAGACAGCCAGGGAAAATACTCAGAATCAGGAGATGAAACATTTTGCCTAAGGAACATCCAGGAAGCCGGTGTCATTGATTAGAATAGGTGGGAGTATAGGTGAGGTATAAGAGACTAGAAAGGTTGGGGGGGTGGGACAGAGAAAGGGCTTTGAATGCCAAAGAGAGGATTTTTTTATTTGATGCTGAAGGTGACAGGGAACCAATGGAGTCTATTCTCTCTATATTTATTACACACACACACACACACACACACACACACACACAAACACATTGTCTCCCCCATTAGAATGTAAATTCCTTGTGAGTAGCGATTATTTCATTTTTGTGTTTAAATTCCCAGAGCCTAGCACAATGCTTGGCACATAATTAGTACTTAATAAATGCTTATTGACTGCTTGATTGATTTTGAGATGGTAGTAGTGAGAGGGATCACCGAGGGGTGGCACCTGAGCTAGACCTTGAAAGAAGGGAGGATTGTCAACAGGCAGATGTGGAGGCAGGATATTTCAGGCATAAGGCAACCACACAGGCCTGGAGGACAGAGAGAGCTCAAAAGTTAGTAGCCCTATTTTTCTCGAACAGAGCACATGAATAACAGGAGTGCAAAACAAAGCTACAATGGTAGGATGACGCCACATTGTGAAGAGCCTTGAATAACTGAATGAATGAAAAAGCATTTACCAAGTGTTAACTATATGCCAAGCCCTGTGCTAAGCATTGAGAAAACAAATACAAAAACAAAGATAGTCCCTTACCTCAAGAAACTTACATTTTCACACAGCAGATAAGGACTTTGTATTTTATCCTATAGGTCAGTTGTCTCCAAAATGGGTTATGTGCCCCACAAGGGGTATACAAGAAGATCCACTGGGGTGCAAGTACAGGAAGAAAATCTTGGAACTTCTTTTTAAATTAGGCTTCACTAATACTTAATATATAACTGATGTTGCTGCCCATATGTGAAATGTTGAAGTGTGAGATGGAACATGAGGCATCCTGAGAACTAGATGTTCCACATGGCATAGAGGGACTGATGATGCCACTCTCACTCATTTGGTCGCTTTCAGCAAATTTCCAAGTATTACATTTTGTGTCAGCTTTCTTAAGTGGATTTACAGATTACATTATCTGGTTTTAATTACACTAACCCTCAACATGGCCAAGTGGTTTAAAAAGATTCCTACAAAGAAAGCGCGGGTGGGAGATAACAGTAATAACACTGCACAGTTGAACAAGAGAGTGGCCAGGATGATGCTTCTGCCCTCCGCACGAGCACTTCGTTAGCTACATTACAGGCATAAACAGCGATGAGCTAATGGGATCTGACATGAAGCGGGCCAAAAAACCTGAAATTGTCAAGATTATCTGACATTTGGATTTTTATTCATCATAGTTAACAATGTACCTAGAAATATTAGCTGATGAAAATATGAAGCTGTTGTGATTGGCAAGGCATTTAAAAAAATAAGTTTTTGTTGCTGAAAATTATGTATGTCCCCCATAAGAACCCTCATATACATACCCTAAATAACCTGGAAAAGGAACTTTCTAACCTGTTTAAAAATCTTCCAAAGTATTTCAATGGGTTTTGAACCTAATTTGTTAAAAATGTAAAAAAGGCAACACTTTCCAATTAGTTTACAAGAATAATTGAATGGCTGCAAGGAAGATGGAAATTTACTACCCAAGATACCACAAAAACCCTTGCATAATTCGTGGAAGGGAATGAAAAATATGCATCATGATTTAGTAAGTACAGCCATTGATGCATTTTTTCCATGTGGATCTACATGTCTTGGTGAGGTATCTTTGCCAGCTGTGACAGCCAGTAAGACTGAACATCAAAATAAAGTGAATTTAGAAGCAGTCCCTCAACTTGCTATAGCATAAAGTGCTAAACCAAGATTTTTTTTAAAATGATAACAATGCTTGAAGAAATATTAGTAACTTTTTAGAGGCAAAAGTTTTTGTAACGTTAATAAAATTAAAATATTTGAAAATATTGGATATTTTTGTCTATTTTTGCATACATTTGGAAACCACCAATAACAGCCTCAGGGAAATTGCTGAAAGTTTCTGAGCATGAGAAGGAAGTGACTATTCCTATTTAAGAAGATCCTTCGACAACCCTATTAACTATGGACTCTAGAGACAGGAGAGACTAAAGGCAAGGGGACCAGTCAGAAAGTTAGAACAATAGTTTAGGTAAAAAGTTTTGATGGCTTGAGAACTATGCCAGTGGCAGTGTGAGTGAAAGGCAAACAGATTGTGAGAGATGTTCCATAGGCAGAACTGACAGGACTTGGCAACAGACTAGATGTGAGGGATAAGGAGGAGGGAAGTCAAAGATAACTCTGAGGAACTGAACCCAAGCTGATTCAACAGTAAATAGATTTGTTGAATTGACATGGCCAATATAGCTCCTCTTCTATTTTTGCCATCAGCATAACACATTTTACATCCTAAACTATTTAAAACAAACCTTTTCCAGCCTATTTCAGGGGGTGGTTTTACGTTTCATTCCTTTTCATGCAAAGAGCTCTTAAGATGGAGCTGTGAGTAACTACCCGTTTGCCTAACACTTCCCAGGTGGTCTCTATTCCTTTCTCCTTCAGGCACCTTCCTAGCCTGGTCAGTTGTCCTTTGCTACATGGAGAAGCCTTGATCTATGATCCACGATGTAGAATTATGGGCCCCGGTTTATAAGAACTTTTGAAATATGGCTTCAATCAAGGGCCAAGGACAAGAATTTCCTGAAACACTGAACTATGTGAACACAGTGACAAATCACAAACTACCTGAACTACCAAAGCACATCCTAGGCAGCTCCTGTACACATCCCCGAACCCTGATTCAAGCCATAATGTGACTTGTTCCCTCATCCCACATTTTACTGATTTCTCACTGTCCCAGTCTGTTCAAATATGCTCCACAGATCCCAAATGAACCTTCAAAAATATTTCTACAGTGCGACAATTTTCTAACGAAGTGAAAAAAAGCACCAGGTTTGGATTCTACTATTTATTAGATGCATAACCTTAGGCAAATCATTTCCCATCTGTGGACCCCAGCCTCCTCATCTACAAAATGAAAAGTTGACTCTGTAACTTTTAAGGTCTAATAATGCACGTGAAGTGCTTTGCAAACCTAAGGGCAATATATAACTGTAGACATTATGATTATTTCTTTTTTCCAATTTTTTTCAATGAAGTTGAGATAGAAAGAGTCCTAAGACAAGCCACTATCCTATTATCCTTCTGTACTAAATCTTCTACAGACTACTGTGTATGGGGATAACTGCCCTTTTAGTTTAAAAAGAGTATTAGGATATAAACTCATCCTCCGTAGGTTCAATGAAAGCATTTCTGATAGCAGTAGCAGAGAGGACAGGTCCTATCCTGTTGACGTCCTGACCAAACATAACTTTGATCTCTGCTACATCTCAAAACTTTGAAAGCTTTTTGTTCCATGTAGTCTGAAGATATGTTTTTGGTATAATGATATCTATTAAGAACATTCTTGGGGCAGCTAGGTGGCACAGTGAATAGAGCACTGGCCCCAGAATGAGGAGGCCCTGAGTTCAAATCTAGCCTCAGACACTTGACACACTTACTAGCTGCGTGACCTTGGACAAATCATCTAGCGCCAATGGCCCCGCCTTCCCCCCTGCAAAAAAAAAAATGTTCTTCGGTTTTTACAGATCAATGTGACGTTCGAGCTATCGTGGGCAGTAGTTTAGGCTGTCATAATGATCCAGTTTCAGTATAGCTTATTAGCTACTTTCTCCTGTATAGTTGGAAGTCTGTATTTGTAGCATGGGAATTGGTCATCTGTCAGTCCATTAAAGATAGCAAGCTTGTGATGATAATTTTAGCTACCTGGTCATATCTTGCTAGGTAAAGATTGCGCAAGATGAAGGAATTGTTTTAATGCATTTTTTCCCTCTAACCTCCATTCCCTCTAACATTCCACTTTGAACTACTCCCTCAGCCCCCACCAAAATCCTTATAACAAATATGCATACTCAAGCAAAACAAATTCTCATTATGACTACATCCAGGGTCCATCACCTCCCAGGCAGGTGGCAGGTAGAATGCTTCATCATTTGTTTTAGATATGATTTCTGGAGTCTGTATTAAGTGTAGATTTTCAATGAACTAAATGTCATCAATTGTCCCTCTTCGGAATTTAGTAGCCCCTCAATTTCATCTCATTTTCTATGATTACCTTGGCACGGGTCAGCAGTACGCTTGTTTGGTGACACACAGCTGAAGGTGTCACTCAAAAGAAGCAGGATGAAACTCTTGCCTACAACTGCTGAAACTATTTCCAATTTTGTTATTCTATGAGCCCTGGTACATAACAAAAGTACACATGCTGTCGGAGTCAGTACCAGGTGCATCAAAGGATTTCCAACAGGTGGATGTTGGAATTTCTGATTTGTTCTGATGTTCTTTTGCTATCTTGGGACATCAAAACACGAAGGAATACAAATGCTTCTGCTGCCCTTCATGCCAAGAGGATCATTATGATGCATTCTGGGTAGCACTGGCCTGGCAACCCAATGCCTATTTCTTAGATTCACAGGAGCATCTTTATTACACTGGTCAGGGTGCTAATCCAATTAGTAGTATAGACCAGGCCCTAAGTGGACAAATTTCAGGGTTCTCATCTCTCTTGTCTTCTCTCATGGCTATTGTAGCAGTCTCAGGACACCCTGAGCATATCGCCCTGGCTGGCATTCTTTTACATTGCTGTAATTGCTGTAGCACCCTCTCTCTCCCCGATCCATGACATGGACGATGGGCTACACTTTCAGAGGGTAAGGCCCTGAGAGGTTAAATGACTTGCCAAAGGTTACACAGGTAGTTGTCAGAAGCAGGATTTGAATCCAGGCTGTCTGACTCCAGGGTCAATGTTCTTTCCCTTGGATCATACTGGTTCCATGTTATTATTTTCATTATTATTCTTACTCTAATATGTATGATCCAAAGAGATTCTTGAAATGGTAAGCTGAGGAAGCTTCCTATAAACCAAAGAATGGTCAATAGGTATTAGTAATTCTAATACCCACTTCAGAAATAGTCTCTGCATATTAGAGAATCACCAAGAAATGTTAACTTAAAAATATTGCGAATCATCGGGTTTCTCCTTCTTATTCCACTCAAAACAATTTTCTGGGTCAGTTACCCTAATGTACCCAATGGCATATTATGTACTAAAGATCAAGTCCATGTTTGGAGTGGGAAGTGGGGTGGGGGGAGCGGTGGGAAGCAGCAAAAATATGGGAACCTAAACTCTATGGGAGGCGAGCTAAAGAACCTTCTTGCATATTTAGTATGACTAATACACTTAGTGCTTCTATCTGAAAGCTATAAGGAATTTAGACACTGTTCCCTACACCCATATGACCCTACAGAGGTAGCTCAAGGACAAATACTAGAAAAGAATGGCATCTGAAAGGAAAGAGGCCCGGCTGCTTGCTGTGAGAGATGGCTGTTTCCATGGTAAACAAGAGCACACAATACCAGACTCCTTTTGGCTGCAGAAAAACTTAACACTGTTTCAGATGCACTTAGAAGCAGAATAGACAAGACTGAGATAGATTTTCCTGCAACATCCTGGCATGGTAACTGTAGCTCATGCTACAAGCAACTAAACTGAACACACAGGGACCCCATAAAGCTATTTAAAACCACTCCTGCTCCTTTCTGTTTGGGGCTATGCTGGTGGGGCTCTCAGCAGAATGCCTCATAGATTAATGGGTCTCACTGCCTCACTGATGAGTTTTTAAATACCTGGATGCGTCTGATCACTGCATGATGCACCCTGCACATGTTAGCCAGAGAGGGGCTCTCCATCTGGATTTCCACAGCCTGGATAGGCCCCGCAGGGCACAGCTCAGTCACAGCCACCTGCAACAAAGAAGAGATCCTTACTGCAAACTTTGCGTATCACTGAATTTCATTAAAGGGGATGAAGAGACTCCACTCAGCCCTTCTCTAAAAACTCTAATGTTGTGAATCCCTCTCTCATTGAGGTTCTCTATTGAACTCTTCTGGCATGAGCCAAAAGCCACGTACATGGCAGGGGTTCCCACATCACCTAGCTTAACACCACCACACTATTTATTTGCTACAAGCTAGCAGTGCTTGAACATAAAGGATAATCGTTGTGGCATAGACTACTGAATTACCAACATTAGTTCTTAGCCTGATAGACCAGCTACCTGTCAGAAACCAACGCTAGTTATTTTTTAAGCAGATGTTTCCAGTGGGGCCCAACAATATAGAATGAGTTTGATAACGTGGAACACTTGTCCCCTTAAAATCAAGGCCGGCTGAACTCACTCCAGGGCTTCAAGCCAGATTTATCTCCAACAAAGAAATCTGGGGTGACTAGTTTAATCATGCCTCCATGGAAACCATAAGTCTCCAACCTTGTCAGCTCACTGCCGCCAAAAGCATGTTAATGAGACAGACCTGTGTCCCAACACTCAACAACAGGCGCATAGCTGCACCAATAGATTTAATCCAGAAAACTCAGTCCGGGACTGTACTAATGCTGTCAGTAACCACATTGTTGGTATTAGTGTTTTCAGGCATGAAAGGCTGAAGGCAAGTTGTACCTTCTGATTGGCCAGTCATCTCTCCAGGAAGTTTTATCCAACTTTGTCAAGAATGCAGTAGAAGTAGCTATGACTTTCCTTTTGTACTTTGAAGAAGGGGAAACAATTCAGTAAATCTGAGGAAAAACAGAAAGCCAGGGAAGTCTAGCTTGTCCTTTGTAATTAGCACACAGGACAGGCCACCCTCTAGCATAGGGATTTTAATTAGGATTTTGCTCCTTCTGAGGCCATTAGCTCCTTCTACTGGATCCCGTGGGAAATGCAAGATGCCAAACATCAAAGTGACTACTGGTCCTGACCAGACTATGATCACCGGTTGTTTCTGTTAAGTTCTCAATACTACAGCAGTACCTAGAAGCTGCTTTTGGTCCAGTCTCAAGAGTTTACTTTGGTCTGAAAGCATCTAGGCATTCCAGAAGATCTCCAAGAGACTGAACCAATTGAGGCTGGCCTCTGAGGTCTCCATAATAGGCAAATCCTAGATCAACATTTCAAAACCACTATGGTCTCCTAGAAGTCCTCTACATTTGAGTTCAGGCCAGACAGCCTGAGCTCATATAATTTGCCCTTCCCTAGAAGAAAGGTAAAGGGGGCAGGGAAAGAACACAAATGCCTTTTGCTCTTTTGTCTTGTTGTGTATAGCACTGAGTTGGGAAGGAATGAGGGAAGCAAGACTGGTTGTACAAAAGCACTGTCAGCCTTTTATTTCTGCAAGGACATGTGATAGGCGATGTTCCCAAAAGAAAGCTGTTGGATCTGATATCATATTTTAGCTTTGGTAATCAGAAAGGGAGTGAAAAAACAAAGGATTCTCAAAGGACAGTCTATAAGAGTCCTTGAGGAGGTCTAAGGGTTTTGCCTCTTCTAATTAAAAAAAGGCCTATATTTTTTTTCTGGCATTAAGAGTTAACTTGTAATTAATAAAACCAGATAGTATATCACTGGTTTCTCATGAAAAGCACAGTTATTCTGCCAGTGAGGGTTTTTCCATGTTGGCAAGTAGAAGCAAGTGAGGTAAAGAACTCATAACAGAGTGGTCCATGCACTAAAGTAGTATGTGATTGTGGTTCTCACACTATCTTTGTAACCACAAGGCTTAGAACCATGCCTCACACATAAGTCAAGATATGAGTTACTGACCCTAAGCCCTACATGTGATAGAGCTGCTCCAACTATTCCACGACCTGAGAGATTGTGAAGAGAAATTAGGGTGGAACAGGGTAAGGGTGGGGACTGGTAAAGTTTTCCCTTCAGAAACAGGTGAGCTAACCCATTCCTTGCCTCTCGGACGAGGAGGTGGATGTCGTTTCCATCTGGGGCCACCCCCTGGACTTCTGTCAGCACCTGTGTCTTCACTATGTCCACTATGGAATTCTCAGCCAATAGCCACTGGAGAGTAGCACAACACAGGGGGACTTCTGGAAAGGCAGAAAAAAGAATACCTATCACTTTAGGGAAGGCTACATACACTCCCCATTGCTTTAGTGCCAATATCTACCAAAGATAGCTTGCCAATTCAAATCCTCCCTTCCCTTTGCTACTGTCCTATTTTCAGGCCAAGAGAGTCCACTTGGAAAATTTTAAAAAGCTCAGCTCCTTCAAAAAGGAAAATGGAGTACTTAAATAGCCTAATATTCTTTTGGGAAGAGTTTTAAGATTAGGTGTATTCAGGATGAGGAAGAGAAGGCATGAAGTTCTATCTATAAGACATAAATCCAAAGGAGAAAGTGATTTAAATATAACAATTCAATCTGCAGCATCCCAACCCTTAATCACACCAGAGGAGGAAGTAGCAGTTGCTGCAATAAGGAATGATGGGATAGGAAGGAAAGATGACAGACTGAATGGATCTAATATTCTTAGGCTCTGAAGTCCCTTCAGGGTCAGGTAGAGAGCTACCAGTCATTATTACCCACCTAAGCAATATTCTTTCAGGGCATTTTTGAGCAACTCAGATGACACCTTGACTGAGGCCACTGATGGTGGAAGGTACTTGGCTCTAAGAAAGTCTGGTCCCATTGGCTCGATGTTTTTCATATGTGCAGGCTCTACTTGCCCCCTGGAGGCTTCTAAAAAGGTTTTCACAGGGTCACTGGTAGGGCTGGGAAGGCCTGGAACTTGCACTTCAGCCCCTACAAGGCTAGGGAAACGAAGGCACTGCAGCATGTCCACAGTGTATTCACCCAGGGGCAAGAAGATACCATCCCGGTCAGGTAGGATGTCAGGGGGGCAGTCATCAAAAAAAGGGGCATCCAGAGAATCTGAAGAGGTTAAAGCACTGCCCAGAATCTCTTTGAGGCTGTAAAATAGTGCACAGGATATGGTCACAGGTAGGTCTAGTTTGCCATTTTCATTGGAGCCAAGTGGTAATGTCACTTCTCTTTTACTGCCAGGAGTGAGCTGATCAACTGGAATGGTGTAAGTAATGGCAGAGCCAACAGAGTCCACTTCTAAGGCACAGGAACTAGTAAACACCTGAATGCAAAAGGTCCACCCCTGGTCTAGACTGTAGTCACTACTATTCTCAAGCAAACAAGTGGCTGTCAGCACATCCCGGAGTTGAAATCGGCTCCAGGCAGTGGTGGTGGTACAATTAATGGGCTTTGGTCCTTCCCGATTAGACAGAAGGGCACAGCTCACATTCATGGCTTCATTGAGGCACGTCAGGGCACGATTCCGCTGATCAATGGCCTTCTTCAGGAAAGACACTCTGTAGAAAGAATACTTAGTTTGTTACACAAAGTCTTTCTAATCAATTTACTAAAAAAAGCTCTAAACTCCCACGCAAGATGTCCCATCTCCTAAGCCAAGGATAGTGCAAGTCCCCATACAAAACATAATTGAAAACAACCACCAAAGCGCCTGGTGTTTTCACTCTGACTATACAGCACCTACTGCCAGATCTGCTGAGTTCAAACTTTACACACACCCCCACCACCACCCCCATACACGGCCAGTTAACTAGCAACTCTGATGTTAATTAACACCTTCAATGGGACTGAAATTATGTTTCATCCTCCACCCTGATGTTCACCAAAATGTTCCCAATTGGCCCATTTTACCTTTTGAAGCTGTACAACTAGCAACACTGAAAGTAGTGGGAAGCAAGTTCAGAAACAGACACAGACAAGCAGGGCAGTATTGGAACTACTATGTTAAATATGAATTATACAAAAAAAATCAGCAAGATGTATATAGTAGGGGAAAAAACAAATTGTATGTAACAGAAGTTCAGTTTCATATACAGCACAAACCTCTTTTTTGTTTTTCCTTCTAGATAGAGATATTCATATTTGTTGATGTTTAAGTTCATAATAAAAAATTTTTAAAAGAAAGCAGTGGGAAGCTATGGAAATAATTCAAAACAATTACATCTGTGGTTCAGATAGTCTTTATAATATCCTAGTAAAATCTGAAAGAGCCATGCGAACAGTTTGAGGTAAGTGAATTCACCTAAAGCACATATATTTTTAACATATCACCTCCATGACAGAATTGATAGAAAAGACTAGCTGGGTTTAAGGGTATCCTCTTCTCTCCTACCAGGGGACAGATGTATGGATGTTGTCTATGAAAGAGAGGAGGATTCTTTTGTCCTCCTGAGATAGCCTGGCTTCCCAACTGCTCAAACTACAAATTTGTGCAGCATTTTGTCCGGCCGATGGCAAGCTCAGTATTCCAAATACTAAGCCAGAGGCAAAAACAAACATGCATTAAAACAGACCTAAATGATGAATATGAGTGATAGGATACATTTTAATAGACTAACATTCATATCTGCACCAGTAGCTAAGGACACATGTTTACCTCTCAGAGACATTGCCAATTCCAGAGAGTAATTCCTTAATTTTTTGACCCACTTTTCCTGTGGTCATCCTCACTGGCCGAGAATCCTCAGAACCCAGATCCAGACTGCAGGTCATTAGTCGGCCTTTAGCAGACAGGGCCAGCAGCTCTGCTTCACCTGACATATGACATACACATGGTTAGGACCTGATAAGCAGACAGGAGGCAACATTTCAGCAACATTCTCGACCACCAGGATACATGCTAGCAAAAGACCATAAGCTATTGACGAAGGAAGGCCATTCTTCTGGGACAGATATTGCCCAGAGACCAGGAAGAAAAATTTCCCACCCTCAGGCAGAATACTAAGTATATATTTCTGTTAAACAGACAATCTTTGCTGAAATGAAATTTCTGGAGATCCCAAGAAAAGTAAGGTCACTGGCAGAGAACTGGCAAAAAGGATGTTAATCTGACTACAATGAACAGATAAAAACAGTCACAAGGAAAACAATAAACACATACAACACAACATAGTGACAGTGCTATGCAATGTAAGACTGGGTATACAGAAAAATGTTGCAGCATTTCCAAAGAGAAGCAGAGAAGACAGCAGGGAATCCTGCTGAGAGGCTTTCATCAGCCCTTGTAGTCAAGGGCAGGAGACTTTCTGAAAGCTGCTCTGTCTCCTCACCATAGTTCTGTTTCCTTTCCAATCTCCTTTACTGTCTGTCAGGGATGCTTTGGGGCAAACAAGATCTTGTTCCTTTTGAAGAAATTGCCGGTTCCCCAGCCCTTGTTCCACTTCAAGCCCTAAATCTCATTTGATGGTTGGGGTATAGACACGGGAAGCCCAAGGAAGACAGCCACCAAAGAAGGTCAAAGGGAACAGGCAACTCTTGGTAGAGACTTCCTCAAGAAGTCAACAGGAAGACATTTTCAAATAGATGATTTTTTCTGAGTTCTCCAAAGAATATCCCTTTGAATACTTAAACTTTCAGTTCATAAATAACATTTTGCACATTTCCTCAAGCAAATAGCATATTATAGTGAGGCTGTTTTGCTGTCAACATCTTAAGTAGATCTTATTTTTTATTGTTAAAAAGGTATACTAACAGGTTACAAATATATATGTCTTCACTAGTTTGGTATTCTCCTCTCTGCCCATTCATTTTCCTCTCCCTCTAGTAGAAAGACAATTGTGGCTTTTACCTCTAAAGGAGTATTCTTTATATAAAATGCTTTCCGGGGTGGAATTTATTAGTACATTCACAAGGTACTTTAATGAAAAATGTGGCAATGCAAATGATCCACTCCATTCCTTTCCCCCCTCATACGAGGAAAGCACAGTTCAAACCTTCTCTGGCTTTGTCTACACTAGACAACACAAGCAGAACCCCTCGTTTCCACATGTCTCTACTTCAGAGTGGTTTACTGGCAGGTCATTTGATGACTAGACCAGTTGCTTCTTCAACCTTCAAAAGAAAACTAAAAGCCTCAGTCACATCAATCTGAATTTATCCTAAACTATTTGTTACAAATGACCTGGCCCCAACAGGCTCTAAGTGAGTAATCTATCGAACAGCCAAAAGTCAAAACCAAGCAAGGGCAAGCCCCTTCTCCCAAAAGTAGTGATGAGAATTAAAACACAAAGGAAGGAGTTCTGCAGAGGGTAGTTAATACTATTCAAGTTCCATACTTAATACAACCGACCTTTTCTTTAATCTTAAGTTGGCACTGCCTGAGATAAGACAAGTGATTCAACAACAAGAGAGTGAAAGATGGTGGTAAAATTGAAGCTACACAAAGGGATGGAATAGAATAAGCAAGTGAAAGATGGATCTACCAACAACTTCACTGAGACAGTAAAATTGGGGGTTAGGCCCCCAAGATCTTTGGTTTATCTTTAAATAGTTGCCAGTACCTTTAGGTGCCCTAGAAGACACAGAAAGGGTCACAACGCTACAGATACTTAAACTGGCTGGAGACAGAACTGAAGGTAGGACCCCCTGGGCATTATCTATCTTCTCAGGGTCTGAGGGGTTGCTGTTACAAGCCAGGTCAACCACAGAAAGATCAGAATGGGTGCTGTAATACATGCGGCTTCCCACACCACAGGCAGCGCAGAGAATAGGTCCTCTAATATAGTATTCTCTGAGTTCTGGCACCAAGTTTCCTCCTTCTTCCCGACTGGACTTAATGGCCATCATTTTGCCATAGTGACCAACAGCTACCATACAGTCACAGCTTGTGTCTTCATTTAGTGGTTTCTCATCCATGTCTTCTAGGATCCTTGGGTCTGTTCTTAGAGCTCCAATGAAGACTACAGGTTCTTCTAAGTGATGAAGTATCTTGACAGGGGTTTCTGGGCCACCAAGAACCACCTCAGGAGCTAACAGGGCCTTCAAAGGCACACAGCACAGTTGACCATCTGGAAAACCACAAAGGATCATGGGAGACTCCAGAAGGGCAGCATCTGCTCCAAACAGCAAACCAAACAGGGTCTCCTCCAGCGCAAAACCTCCAGAACTACACCAAGGTGTGTGAGGAACACTAGTGCCTGGAGGGGATGCACAGCACAGGACTGGGAGGAAGCGAGAGGCCAGAGGTTTCCCACTGCTCCCTGATGGCAAAAAGCAAGTAGAGAACTCCACCTCACTGAACTGGCTCCCTGGCCTGGAGTCCTCATCTGAACCTTGGGGCTGCTCAAACAGTCTCATCCTCCATTTGGATGGGCCCTGAGCCAGAGTGATGACGATATCATTCAGCACCGTGAAAGCACACAGAGTAGCATCAGGGAAGACACAGGAGTCTGAGTCCACAGGAAACACACTTGAAGGGAAATCACCTTCTTTGTCCTCTCCATCAGTCTGGTTCACCAACCTTCAAGCAAACAGGGAAAAGCTTTCAGTCAAGACAAAGGCCCAGAGCCTGCAGACTGCACACCCTCTTAACAAGCTAAAGAGGAAAAGATGGTGCTGAGAAGTGTCTCATCAATCACATGTCTAGATATGGGACTCTTATAGTCAAGCCTCCTGAATGTGTCTTTCAGGTGAAGCAGTGGCAACATAGCTACTCTTTCTGGAAGCACAACAATTAAGTAGCTATTTATTCAGAAGAAACAGGTTCCTGTTACACTTTCTCCTTTGGTGATCAACAATAAAAAACATGTATCAACAAAGAAAACATTGAGCTAAATCAGCCATAAAAAATCCTAGGTGGGTGGATTACCTATGGTAATAAGGAAGTATCTCCATTCTCCCACATTGTTTCCGTAGAGAATGTTATCCTACCACTGGCAGATTGATTATTGCGCCTGTCTGCTTCTCAAAGAACAATTCAGGTATTAAAGAATCAATGAAAAAAAAATGAATGGTTTGTGCCTTGCCATATCAGGTCCTCAGTTCTCACAGATAGGACTTATCTGAACACAAAAGTTGCAAGGAGTTAGGAGTAACTATTTTTGGATCACCTACTCCCTTTTACTGGAGACACATCTCACTGTCATCAAACTGATACCAGAGAAGTAAAGGAACCATCAAGGCCAAAGATAGAGAAGTCTGATGCCAGCAGCCATGAAGTTGTTTGCTTTCTCCAGACTCTACTGACCTGAATGACACTTCCTAAACTTCTTGGGTAGAGCAAAGGAGTCTTGGAAAACTAAGAGCTGCCCCTGTCACAGGTGGTCCAGAAGGTAGGAGTGGGGAAAGTTCTACATAAATAAGTACAGATAGATGAAAAGAGGCTGAAAACACTTTAGATTTGGACTGGTGTTCAAGAGGAAGGAATAAATTTTCCCGATTGACCCCTGTAGTTCTTATTCTGAGCCACAGCTTGAGGAGAGGCAGAATATTTGCAAAAGGATAGCGTTAAGGAAGTCAGAGTAGAGAGGATCTAGTATGGAGTGCTTTGGTGGTCTGCTACCTTTAATCATGTTCCTCTGCGTTAGAAAGTGCAAATCAAACAGCATCTCGGTTGGGTGAGTGATATCAAGTGTCATTTCAAATATGTTAAAAGATGTATACCAGAAAGGCAGTTGCTACTCCTGCTAGTAAATTCTCTGGCCAAGCTAGAGACCATTACAATTCCTGGGATACCCCTGTACCTCACCTGCTTTGAGAGTCCAGTGGCAAACAGTAAATGCCATTTCGAGCACACAAGATATAGAGCTCCCTACGTAAGGGGAGGAGCTCCAGATGCCAGACTTGATCAGGAAACCTATACACAGCCTAGATGTGAAGAGAACAAGCCCATTAGATGAACATATAGCACAAATAACCTGACTTAAAACTCTAGAATGGTCTTTTTACACTAAACCCACAGAAAATCTACCTTATTAACCCTTATGTTCAATATAACTCCCTCCTGTTATCCTCTCTAGGGCAAGAGATTAGGTTAAGGCATTCTTCTAACATCTTGGATACAAGGTAAAAATTCCCTCCTCCACGAAACACACAACTTAATTTGAATTGTTTTCTGAAAGAGTTATGAGCAACAATGTTTAAGGTTAAACACGCCACACATGCCTGAGCAAGAATGCAGAACATGCATTCAATGCCCAGCCGGAGGCCATGTGCATAAAGTCAGGGGTGTAGCTGGTCACCAGGGACAGAAGGAAAGTTAGCTTTGTGACTCACTAGGAGAAAGATATGAATCCAGCAATTACCAGGAAAGACGTATTCATCTTAATGCTATTTATAAATATGGAAACTTTACCCATATTTCTCAAGGCCGCTGAAAGGCAGCTTGGTATCATCGAAAAGAACACGAGATTTGAGTCGGAAGATCCGGGTTCAAATCCTGCTTTAGACACTGACTAGCCGTATGACCCTGGGCAAGTCTTAGTTTCCTCCAGCAGGTGACCTCTAAGGACCCCTCCAGCTCTGAATCCAAGCATCCATGAAGAGCACAGGATCAGCCCTGCAGGTGCATCAGGGCACCTGGGATACTCACATTCAGCAGCTTCCCCTCTTGGTTGTAGATATAGACGAATTCACTCCCATTGGAGAGATAGATTTCTGACTCGTGGCACAGCACCCGGGGTTTGCCTGCAGCCAGACCCCCGACCGGGCAGCAAAACCCGGCCAGATAATCCACCCGTTGGTTGTCCTCTGCCATCCTCCTGCCATACAGCTGCCTGATGCCAACCTAGGGAAGGGAGGGAAAGCACAGGCGTGGGGCACGAGGCGGTGGCAGCTGCTGCTGGTGCAGATGCTCCGGGGCCGGGCTTTGTTCGGGCATCGCCTGGCACAGAAAGCTAGCTTTGCCTATCCGGGCAGGAGCCGGGACCAGAGGGATTGAGGGGGGAAAGGGGGGGGGGAAG
>CM053626.1:165193459-165211382 GCA_028646595.1 Phalanger gymnotis
AGGGATGAGGGGAGAGAGACGGGAGTAGGAGATGAGGGTGGGGATGAAGGGGAGGGTTTGGGGCTGGCAGGGGCAAAGGAGTTGTGATAGGAATGGAGGATGGAGGGGATGGGGATGAGGGGGGAGGGATGGGAATGGGGGGAAGGTTATAGAGATGAAGAGACAAGTTCAGGGGCTGGGGAATGGGGGACGAGGGGCAAGGGAGAACGAAGAAGGGGTTCGGGGGCTGACCAGGGAGAGGGATGGGAGTGGGGCGAGGAGGCAGACAAGATGAAGGAGGAGGTTTAGGGGCCGAGGGGAGGAAGGACGAAGCGGGGCTCCGGTCCCGCGCACCCGGGAGGAAGCGCCGATCTCTCGGCGCCACACGCCCCTCAGCCCCCCGCACCCCCGCCGGGCCGGCCCGGAGGGCGCCCGCCTCGCGCCTCGCGCCTGCAGCCTCGCACTCCCCTGCCCCCCCCCCCGGCCTCGCGCTCCCCCGCCCCTCCCCCGCCCCCCCAGCCTGGCGCTCCCCGCGCCACCCCGCCACCCCCGCCCCTGCCCGCTCGCAGCCGGCCACGCTCGAGGCTGAAGCTGGGGCCATTACCTGAGGAGGAGGGAGGGGAGCAGGAGGAGGAGGAGGAGGAGCCGGCGGGCCGCGCAGGCGGAGCGGGGTGGCTGGGAGGAGGGAGGGGGAGGGAGGGGGAGAGGGAGGGAAGAGGGAGGGGATGAGGAGGGAAGCGCCTCTTTACGACAAGAATCTTTTTCGCGGGAGTTAGAGCGGGTCGTAAAGCTCTGGGGGCGGGTCCACACCAGAGCAGGTGGGAGGAGCAAGCCCCGCCTCCTTCCTGGAGTCTCCCGCCGGCTTCTTTCACTGGTCTAGCCAGGACAATCCGAGGTCCTGCAGTGTGATAAGTGAGGCCCAGAGAAGTGACTCAACCGAAGGTTATACAGCTGGGTCGGGGCAATATGAACTTAGCTCAAAGTTTACCCATCACGCCAGAGTCAGATGACCTGGGTTCGAATTCTGCTAACCATTTGTATGACCCTTGGGCGAGTCTCTCGACTTCCCTCGGACTCAGTTTCCTCATTTGTAAAATGGGGGGATGGGCATAGAGGGCCCCAGAGAACTCTTCCAGCTCTAGGTGGTTTGGCAACATCTATTGTTTATTTAGTTTACAGTGATCCGAGGACGTAAAAAATTTAGGGAAGATTCTGTCCCTGTATGGTGGCATGTAGTCCAGTGTCTGGGTTTTGAAGTCTAACCCTGCCACTCACCCTTAGGCAAAGCACTGAACTTAGGCCTTGGTTTCTTTGCGCCTTGGTTTCCTTAACTGTAAATTGAAGTAGTTTGGAATGATGGCCCCAAAATCCTCCTTCAAAGTATTCACAACCATGTAAAACTATGCTTTAAATCACTAATAATAAGAGAATTCAAATCAAAACACCCGCAAATTGGCAAAAATGACAAGAAATGGCAATAATGAATATTGAAAAGGTTGCAGAATGATAAGCACACTACATTGTTAGTGGAGCTGTGAAGTAGCAAGCCATTTTGGAAAGCAATTTGGAATTATGCAAATAAAGCGACTAAAATATTGTACCTTTTGAACCCGAGACTCCATTAATGGGTTTATACCCCAAGGAAGTCATAAAATAGAATAAAAAGTCCCTCTACCCTCCAAAACATATCAGCACTTTTTGTAATAGCTAAGAGTTAGAAACAAAGTAGAACGGCTAAATATGGTACATGAGTGTAATAGAATGTTACCATAAGAAATGATATATGTGATGAATACAGAGAAACTTGGGAAGATCTAGATGAACAGATGAAGAGTGAAGTAGGCAGAGCGAAGAAAACAATATATGCAGTAACTACCACAATGTAAAGGAACAACTACACACCAAAAATCCAAAGTAAATGTAATAAAATTATAAAGATCAAGCAGGACTCAAATGAAGAGATACGTGAGGACATCTCCAACCTCCTTTGTGGGGACGAGAGGTTCACAGGTATTTATACATTGCAAATGTTTTTAGACTTTTTCTATATATTAAGCCAGTGTGCTTTTTTTTCTTCTCTGTAAAAAAATAGTATTTATTATATGCTCTGTGGGGGAAGTAGGGGAGGGGATTCTTGGGATAACTATGATGATATAAGAAAAAATATCCATAAAGAGTTATTTTTTTAAAAGAAGCTTAGTATGTTGGCCACCAAGTCATGGGTTTGGGGGTTATTGTTTTGTTTTGTTTTGTTTTTTCCAGCAACAGTAACTCATGAAACTGCCTTCTGAGGCGTGGAGAGTCAAAACTAGCCCTCTCCATCCTATGCTGCTACCTCTTCTCAAACATTACTCTGTCTCTGGAGCACCAAGTTTTGATTGATCTTGCCCAGAACCAAACTTCCACATCACTTTTCAGCTCTCTCCACACCATTCCATCTCGCATGCAAGCCATCTTTGAAGGGAGAAGGGGCTCACTTTTCTCATCACCACCAACTGCCGACCAACTCTCACCAACAGACAAACAAGCACAGGAGCCCTGGGAGTGCACGCCCCCTTCCCCAGACCGCCCACCATGTTTCCCTTGCAACCATTACCCTGAGAAGTAATAATAGAGAAGGGGTCAGCCATCCCCAGTTACCAACCAACCGCCAGTCATAGGGTAGGTAAGACAGCCTAAGCTGGAGTATCAAGGAACCCTGGGGAGGAACACAGTGCTTTATACGTATTAAGTATTTAATAAATGCTTCATTCATTCATTCATCTAGCCCATACCCTGTCTAGCTCCCAGTTTATCTATTGTCTTCCCCCACTACGATAAGCTCCCTGAGTACATAGACTGTATTGCTTGTTTATATTTTAATCCCTAGTGCTTAGCACACTAACTGGAACATAGTGAATGATTAATAAGTTATCTGTCTGTCTATGTTAAGGGAGAGAATGCCCATTCCAGTGAACAAAAGGTCTCTGAGAGATTGAAGTCTATGGATTGAGACCATAGATTTACTATCCCAGATACACAACACTAGCAGTTTCAGTCTGTAGAAAAAGATGGGTACATCTACCTGGAATGTCAAGCAAAGTGTGACTTTTTGATGTCTTTTGTTTTAGAGTGCTTCTCAGCACTAAGGCAATGAAGTGCCTTTGAGTCTTGCCTTTGTTTGTACGAAGGCCCATACCCTTTTGTTAATTAGGTCAGGAGAAGTGTGAAGCCCTCTGGCTCTGAAGAAGTATATGTATACTCTGGAATTGGTGTTTTGTTTTGGGGCTCACTCACTGGAAGAGTGTCGGGTAATTTGACCAGACAAGACTCTGGGTAGCCGTTAAGGAGCCCAACGGCTTTGAAAACCCAGATGTTGGTGCCTCTCTTTCTGGTAACTATGTGTGTATTGCCATGGACAGACAGAAGCCCTGTCTGATGATTTGTATTATTTGCTCTGTTTATATAATTTCTGCTTGTAATTTCTGTTTGTGTTTTCTCTGAAATTCAGGGTGTTGACTTTTTCCCCTGAACTAAGTGAATAATATATGTACATTTAATTAAACTGAGATTGTAAACCCCTTAAAGTTGCTAGGAAAGCAGATCAAAGAACCTGTGCTAGCAGCTCTCCTGTGTGCTGGTATTATTGGCCTTACACAGCCACAGTAGCTGCAAGCAGCATTGTTGTTACACTACCCCTTCAGAGTTCCAAGAATACCCCTGAAGGGCAGTGAAATTCTCCTAATGTTGTTAGGTCAAGACCCATTCTGATGAATTCTACCCAATATCATTTTGCTCAGTATCATCTAACTAGAGATGAACACCTCACTAACAATTTTAACCAGTTGATTTCTCCTCAGTATCAATTAATTAATTAACATCAATTAGCTTTTCCAAAGGGTATTTACTAAGAAGACACAGCAAGACTAGAAGTACAACACATCCGTCCCCCAGGGCAGACTCTTCCCTCTACCATCTTAGTCCCTACTCTTGAGTGGGCTCAAATTTAAAGTGATTACCACCAGTACTTCCACTATCCAGCTCATTTCCAGGTGCTACATAGCCAACAAATAAATCACTCCCTTGCTTATAAGGCAAGGTCTTGGCAGCCAGGTAGATTCACTGCTGGACTGGGTCAGGTCGATCACTCCTCAGGGCTTAGCTGATGGTGACCCTTCTGACCTTTCAAATTCTTACGAGGCTCTGTACCAAAGGAAAGAAGACACAAAGAGGTGATGGCTCCATCCCAGACTCAGGTTTGCTTAGGCGGCCATGTGCTCATGGGCTAGCCTACTGGGGAGAAGGATACAATTCTCAATGGCCCTGCAGAGGTCAGAGGATTGACCTTACACCCCTTGGCAGACACAGAAATTGAGTTTTCTGTTATAGCTTTTGGTATGTACACTTAATTCTAGCTACATAACCAATTAAAAGTAAAGGGACAGGAAACAGCCACAGCAGACCTGTGTATGCTCTGAATTGGGAACAAGGACCCTTCATCCCATATCAAGTACTTCCAGAAGGAAGCTGACCCAAACTCCCCATATGCGAGCAGCAGATAGAGTCTGCTCTGAGGATCGTATTCTCATTGATCTGTCTCATTGATCACATTTAAGAGAGTATGTATTAAGTATCTGAAGGTTGATGTAGTTGTGTTTGTCCTTCATTCTCATCAGGGAAATGATGACATGACTTGTAGTTGACTTTGATTTGAGTGAAGGAGAGCTGTGCAAGGCCCGCAGCCTTACTTTCTCCTCCAGAGCCATCTGGGTCCAGTAGCTGGATATTCATCAGAACTACTGGAGATGGCCCAGGATGCATTGGGAGACCCTGGCCCTTTCAGGCTAAGGTCTTTTCAGATTCTCACTTTGAGTGAGGCAACACTCATTCAGTGAATAGGGGTCTTTAAGAAGTTAAAAATCAAACTGGGTGGGGAAGACTATTTAGTATTTACTCTGTGCTAAGAAGACAGGGACCTATTGTCCAATGAGAAAGGGAGAGGAAAGGAAGAGGGAGAAGGAAAGGGAGAGGGAGAGGGAAAAGGAGAGGGAGAGGGATAAGGAGAGGGAGAGGGAGAGGGAGAGGGTTGGGGAAGGGAAAGGTCCATAAAAGGGAGGGTTCCTTTCTAACTGGAGTGGGGATCAGGGAAGGCTTTATGGAGTGAGTGGGTAGGGGAGTAACTAGTACCTGAGCTGGGCCTTGATATTTGGACACTGAGAGAGGTACCACAAGATCAGAAAATGGAAAATGTTGTCTCAAGAGACAAGGAATGTATTTTAAAAGGTAGAGAGAGGGTAAGCAAAGATACCAGATAGAAGGAGTGAAGCTAGTAAATGTACAGTCAGGTGAATTCAGGGACAATTTAAGGAAATGGTGAGTAGTCTTACCTTGGACTAGAAACTGAGTCTCCTGATTTTTAGGCACTGAAATGTCTTTTCTACTTGGTCTCTCCTGGCCCCTGTCTTTCCAAAGAGTCAGCGAGGTACGCTGAGGGAAATCTGGGTCTCCATGTCTCAGTAGCTGCTGTCTAATGGGATACCAGCTGGAGTTATAGAGAGATATGGAGGGGATAGGAACAGGAATGCCCCCAAACCATCACCGGGCCTTGGTAATGTGGATGCAAAGAGGAAGGACTCAGAGCTCAGCTGGGGAGTTGTCATTCTATTTCCTGCCTTACCAGTGGAGAAGGTGAACTATACATTCAAAGGCTTGCCCAGGATCAGTCAGGGACAAGCAATCCTGATATGTAACATTTATTGAGTCAGGAGTCAAGGACAATACAGAGAATGAGGAGATAGGGTGATAAGAGGAAGGGGGACAGGGGCCAATGAAACAAGGAAGGGAGCTGAGGGGTTGGGGCAGGCGAAGGTGTCCACACACCAGGGAAGAAGACTGAGCTCCGAGCATGGTAAGTACTTAAATGTTTATTGATGAAAAAAATAATCTTTGCGCTAGAAATGACAGAACAAAAATGACCAATAGGGAGTTGATACTCAGGATAAAGAGATAGTAGGAGAGTGACTGGATGCCCTTGATGAATTCAAGTCACCTGGCACAGAGGAACTACATACCTTGGTAATGAGAGAACTAGTAGATGTGACTGCTGAGCCACTGTCAATGATATCTGAAAGATCATGGACAATGGGAGAGATACCACAAGAAAAGAGAATGGCAAATGAGTCCCCCAAAAAATAAAAAGCAGAAGAGAATAGATTCCACAGAACTATAGACCGGTGAGCTTGACTTTGATTTCTGGAAAAATTTTAGGACAGATCATTAAAAAGATGGTTTGCAAACATCTTGAAAGAGAAGCGGTGATTGCAAAGAGCCAGCCTGATTCATGAATAAGTCATGAGTTTCAAGAATAAGCCATGCCAGACCAACTTGATTTCCTTGTTTAATACGGTTTCTAAACCAGTAGATGAGTGGAATGAAGTGGTTTGCTTAGATGTAGCAAAACTTGTGATAAAGTATATCACACTATTCTTGTGCAGAAATTAGAGATGTGGGCTAGATAATACTGTCATTAGATAGTTAAGAAGTGACTAAAAATATAGTTGTTAATGGCTCAATATCAATGTGGTAGGAGGTCTCCAGTGAAGAAATACAGAGGTTAGTGTTTGGCTCAGTACTGTTTAATATTTTTATTCGTGACATGGATAAACGTATAAGTGGCATGCTCATTAAATTTGCAGATGACACCAAGCTGGGAGGCATAGCTAACAAAGGATGACAGAGGGTCTTGACAGGCTCTGGAGCACTGGGCTGAATCTAATAAGATAAAACTCAGTTGAGATAAATGTGAAGTCTTATACTTGGGTTCAAAAATAAATTTCACATTAGGTACCCCACTGTCATTCCCCCTGCCTACATTTTTTAGGTCTGGAGCTATAATCAAATCAATGTTGTCATTGTTCTTAGGAAAGGTTTCTCAATTTACCTCCCCTATCCCCATGGTTCCACTTACCATTCATCTCTAAACCAAAATATTCCCACCATTTTCCTATATGGTTTGTCTTCCCCTATAAAAATGTAAGCTCCTCTCTTCACTTTTGTATTTGTATCCCCAGCACTTATCATATGCTTGTTTGGCACATGCTAAATTTTTTTTATTCATTCATTCATTCACAAGCTGTAGAATGTCCAGAGAAAGTCAACCAGAGTGGCAAAGGACCTTGAATCCATGTCATGTTGGGATCATTTGAAGCAGCTGGATCTCCGGCTTTGACAGATAAACTTTCACCTTAATCTTGACTGACACTTCCATGGCTTCCAAGACACCTCCAATGTCTCCTCAAGTGCTGCCTATACTTTGTCCATCATCTTCCTCTCCCCCCCTACCAAAATTTTGACATCCTCCCCTAGGTCACTGGCTCTGATAGATGAGATTTCACTTATCTTGACTGGAGCCAGGCCTCTTTGCAACCAAGTCACCTCCATACCATGCTGGACCTCTCCCTTCCCTTTTCTAGGTTTCCTATATATGCTATCTTCCCTTATTGAAGTATAATCTTTTTGAGGGCAGAGAGGGCTGTCTTGTTCATTATTATTTGTATGCCTAGTGTTTAGCTCAGTACATGGTAAGTACTTAATAAATGCTCTATTTGCCTGCCTGTCTGTCTCTCTATCAATCCATCCATCTATCCATCCATCTTCCATCTATCCACTCATCCATCTATCCACCCATCATCTATCTATCTATTCATCCATCTATATAGCTATCCATCTATCTATCCATCCATCCATCTATCCACCCATCATCTATCTATCCATCCATCTATATATCCATCCATCTATCCTATCTATCTATCTATCTATCTATCTATCTATCTATCTATCTATCTATCTATCTATCTATCTATCTATGTCTAGCTTGCAGAAGAAAAGACTCAAGGGGACTGTGATAGCTGTGTTCAAGTATTTGAAGGGATGCCAAATGAGGGCAGAACGAGGAGCTGTGAGTGAAAGTTGAAAAGAGGAAAGCTTAGGCTAGATGGCAGGAAAAACTTCCTGACAGAGATGTCCAAAAACAGAATGGGATGCCATAAAAGATTTCTCATCCTTGGAGGTCTACAAGAAAAGGTATGTTAGAGTGGGGATTCTGTATATAGATTAGACAGTTGGATTAGGTGATTATGGAGGCACCTTTCAACTCCTGAATTCTGTGATTAGGTGATTGAGATCTCAGCCTCTTTACTTCTGAC
This sequence comes from Phalanger gymnotis, assembly GCA_028646595.1. Classification (NCBI taxonomy): domain Eukaryota; kingdom Metazoa; phylum Chordata; class Mammalia; order Diprotodontia; family Phalangeridae; genus Phalanger; species Phalanger gymnotis. The sequence continues at coordinate 165,201,622 of CM053626.1, forward strand.
AAGGTTTAGACTGATCATCTTCAAGAGACACCTAAGTTACTGAAGTTTTGCTTCCTTCCAGCATGAGAAGAGAGGAAGCTAACAAGATCAGACCTGGAAGAGAGGATTTCCTCCCCCTACAGTGGCAATTGTAAGGCTTTCAAGAGTGAGGAGAAAGAATAAGCAGAGGGAGAGAACAAAAAAAAAAAAAAAGAGGAGAGAGAGGTGATCAGGCTTTCTTCTGACACATACCAGAAGGATCTTTACATTTATATTAGGCTATGGGCCCCATTGTATCTCCCTGGGCAGAGTCAGGACTGGGACAGATAACTGGCAGTTATGTAGGATGTAACCTATAATTAATATTACTTTTCACAGATGCACATATTTTAATTCTGCAGAGTTCTGCTCTACATGGTAGAATGGTTTTATTTATTCTACTTTGTGATGTCAAGTTGCATGGGTGATGAAGACTCAGAGCTTCCTGTAGATATTCACACACAGGAGGCAAAGTTTTCAAAATTTGCCTAGTCATGGCTCTGCCCATATTGTTGACATCCCCATCCAGATGCTACTGCCTTTACAAGTAAGGATGCTAAAGCCCGGAAAGAGATGTTTGGCCTGTCCCTCAGGAGATGTCCAGGTCCCCAGGCTTCTTCCAATTCTTTCATATAGTTTACATCATTCATACCAATTTCCATGGTGGCTAAGTAGACACAAAATCTTTCGGGAGCTCCAAAGGCTTGATGGTGGTTTGTTCATGGGGCTAATCTCAGGCTCAGTCACCAGGTGGCGATAGACATTTGCAACAGGAAGCCCAGGAGAATGTCCAGACAAGATTGAAATTGACCAGTTAGAAAAGGGCTAGCCCTCGAGGATAATAGAAGAAAATTACTTTTCTCTTCACTTCTTGGGTCCATTTTCAAGGGGGTTCTGGGTTGGGAAGCTTGAATGGGGCTACAATCCAGCTGCCCACCCACCAGCCCTACATCAGCTCTCATGGATTTAATTACCATCTCTATGCTGATGATTTTCAAATCTACCTATCCCGACCTCTCTACCGACCTCTTATCTCATATTTCCAACTGCCTTTCAGACATCTCGAACTGACGTCCAGTGGACATCTTAAACTCAATATGTCCAAAACCGAACTCAGTATATTTCCTCCTAAACTCCCCCCACCTCAGCCCCCAACTTCTCTATTACTATCCTGGGCAACGCTATCCTCCCAGTCTCTCAGACTGAGTCTGAGGCAAACTAGCACATAGTAGGCATTTAAATGCCTATTGCCTGACTGGTTGGATTAAAAGTTAGTGGATAGTGTGATGTGGTCCATAGGGTAGGGACTGGTTTAGAGGAAAAGTTGAGACGAAATTTTTAGAAAGATATATGGCTGTCTTGGGAAGAGTACCTAACCATAGTTGAGATGGGTGACACTGAAAAGTTTAATAAACTAGTATTTAAGGCTCTCCGCAATCTGGTTTCAACCTACCTTTCCAGTTCTTTTACATTATTCCCCCTCATGCCCTCTCCATTCCAACAAAGTACAACTATGAATCTTTCCCCTATCTCATCCCTCCTTTTTCTGCCCCTATGAATCTGTATAGGCTAGCTTTCATATCTGTGCCTGTTAAAATTCTCTCTTCCATCAAGGCATAACCCTGGCACCCTATGAAGCCTTCCCTGACTTCTCCTACCTAAAATTAATCTCTGCCTCCTCATGTCTTCCAACAAAGCACTAACTCAGGAGTTTTAAACCTTTTTTAGACCATGGACCCCTTCTGCAGTTGAAGTCTATGAACTACTTCTCAGAATGTCTTTAATGCATAAAATAAAGTGCCCAGGACTACAAAGGAAACCAATTAAATTGAAATATAGTTATCGAATGATTTAAAAAATAAGTTCACAGATGCCAAGTTAAGAACCCCTGAAAACCACTCATACATGCCTCTCTCTTTTGCTCCTATCAAATATTACCTTCTGCCGTACTTATTTGTGTGATTTGGTTGTATCCAGAATTTTGAGTTCGGTATAGTGTTTAAAGGCACTACTGAAAGGAGCTTTTGCTTCTTGGATTTAGTCATATTCTCCAAAAAATATTTTGTTTTATTAAAGAAACACCTTTAATTTATAGCCAACTTAAAAATATACATAGCGTTGCGTTCTACCTGGTAGGCTATAAACTTCTTGAAGGCAAGAACCATCCTTACTAAAAACCAGAAATGGCTTCAGAATCCCTTCTATAGGGTGCCATAGGTACCCTGAGGTATGATAAAAAAAAATCACTCCTCCTAACCCAGTTGGGTGTGAAGGTAGGGAATCTTAAGTTGAGGGAGGAAAGGAGGAGCTATCCCTATGCTGCCTGAACAAGTCTTTTTGATGCCACCTAAGTGAGGAGCATAAAAGGAGAGAGCTAACAAGCATCCCATAGCCCATAGGGGCTGATCTTCAGTGGGCTAAAAGAACAAAATTGAAACAGAAGCAGCACATAGCAAAGGGCAGGGGGAGGGTAAAGTGGGGCAGAATTTTTTTTATTAATTTTTTTTTCAAACTAAGAACTGCTTCCTCTCGTTCCCAAAAACCCACCCTTGTTTTAGAAAGCAAGAAAAACAAAATCTGAGACAGAACTTTGATCATCAGTAGAGGAGAAGCCTGAGGCATTATTAGCATCTTTGGGGTGGTGATGTAGAGAGTGTTCCTAAGATAAACAGAGATGGGGATGGGGAGAAAGGGGGGAGCAGCCACTGAACCCTAAGCCAGTAGAACTTCTGAGATCGACAGCAGTGGAGGCAGAGCTGCCTGACCAGGCAGGTCTCAGCCCTTAGCAGCAGTTTGGGTACTTAGAAGTGAGTATGACAAAAGAACCAGGGAGACCCGCAGAGGAACACACAATTGGAGGGTTCATTTTAATGCCCACAAGGAGAAAGCTCAAGTTCTAAATGAGATATCTAGAGGCAAGAGCACGGGGAAGCAGGGGCAAGGGCAGGAAGGTTATAACCAGGGTGGTGTGTGGGACGTTAGTGGGCTGATCTTTGTGCCACAGGAAGAAAGGGGTAGGCGATCGCCCCCCAGAGAGCTCACTCTTCAGACTTGGCACAGCCACTCAGTCAAGCTCTCTGGTCATTCCCTTTGGTTAGTGAGTGTGGGGGGTGGGTGGGGGGAATTTCATAATCTTCTTCACACCAGGGCAGATCATCGAGGCAGCAGAAGGTAGGTGGTGCTGGATTTTATAGGGGTGAGGTAGAACCTGGGTCCAGCAAACCCGGCTGGTCTCCTAGTTCTGATATCAAAAGCTACGTGCAAAAATGCTCCAAATCGTTCAATGTGAAGTTATACATAGAAGATATATCAGATTCCATGTCATCTTGGGGAGGGGGGGGGAGGGAGTGAAGAAAATCTGGAATTCAAAATTATGTGGAACTGAGTGTTGTAAACTAAAAACAAAAAAATAAAAAAAAATTCTCCAAATCATTAATAATCACAGTAGGTGGGGGTTGCAGGAAGATGCTGGGTATTGACTGAACCTAGGCTCAAATGGGATATGGAGCTTGAGGCATGGAAATTTACGGAGGACAGAAAGAGGGCACATGCTGGTGGCCTGAGCAGAACAAACCTGCTGAAAATAAATCGTAGGAGAGACAATATAATACAGTAGGAAGAAGGAGGTGGAGCTCAAATCCTCTTTCTAATGTTCACTACCTGTGCAGGCCTGGGCAAATCACAAAACCTTCCTAGGGTTCAGTTTCCTCCTTAGTATCATGACAAGAGAGCCTCAGAGGTCTTCTCTGACTCTGAGGCCGAGATCCTATGACTCTCAGAGAGCTGCAAGGGTTTTTGAGTGGGAACGTGGGGTTTCTATAATTAATGAGGAGCTTTGAAGAGACAGCTAAGAGGGCAAGAAACCACTTAGAGAATTGTTCCACTAGCTCCAGTGCCCTAGAAGTGTGACTTGTCTCCTCCCTCAGGAGTAAACTTGGGCCTTTCCTCCGCTGGCATGGGAAACTATGGAGAAAATTGTTTTCTCTTCATTTATGAGAGGTTAAGAATGATCTTTATGACACGGGGTTTCCTGTTATGTTTTTTTTGTTGTTGTTGTTCAGTCAGTGTGAACCCTTATGGGGTTTTCTTGGCGAAGTTATTGGAATAGTTTGCCATTTACTTCTCCAGTTCATTTGACAGATCAGGAAACTGAGGCAGACAGGGTTAAGTGACTTGCCCAGGGTCACCCAGCTACTAAGTGTCTGATTTGAACTCAGGTCTTCCTGACTCCAGGCTTGGTGCCCTATCCACTGTGACATCTAGCTGCCTGTTAGTTATGTCTGACTATCTTCAATTAAATGCTTTTATTTTAGCCTTTTGGTGATTTGCCTGGGCTAGGAATAGAATCTATGCTGAAGTGGTGCTTGTACCCTTCATTTCCCTCTCATGTTGAACCTGAGTATTTTAGGGATCCCAATGTGGAGGGAGGCACTCATTACATTTTGGGGAACTCATATACTATAATGTATTTGGGTTGAGAAAGCTGTCTGTGTTCATATTCTTCTAAAGTGAAGTTTTATTGATTTCTTTTGTTTTTATATCCCCTACATCTCTCAATGAATGCCCAGGGGTGTGCTAGAGCCAACTCTAGCTCTATAAACATTTCTTGAGCTCAGCCCAAGTGAGATAGAAGGCTTAGGTAATAAAGTCATCGGTAGACTAGAGGCCTCAACGCTAGCTAATAATAGTAATGATGGTAACAGAATGGAGTGGGGCCTCACAGGTATAGTGATATTCCATGTGTTGAGAAAGGCCTGTCTTTGTGTGGCTTGAAGGCAGCCAGGATAGATATCTCTAGCCTCTTCTCCTCTTACCCTTCTCCAAGGGAGACTTTCATCCCTGCCAGGAAGGGAAGCGGGAGATTGGGGCCAGAGGCCACCACTTTTTCTCCCCAAACAGAGGGAATACTGGGTACTATTGTTGCTGTTGGGTCATTCAGTTATGTCTGACTCTTCATGAGCCCATGGCCTTTGTCCGTGTGGTTTTCTTGCCATTTCCTTCAGATGAGGAACTGAGGCAAATAGGAGTTAACTGACCTGCCTGGGGTCACACAGGTAGATGGTAGATGTCTGAAGCTGGATTTGAACTCAGTTCTTCCTGACTCCTGGCCTTGAACCACCCTGAATCCACTGAAGCAGCTAGCTGCCCCCACATATATCTATCTGCTTCCTTAAAGATTGTTTGTCTGAGGAATATGATTGGATTCAATCTAATTTTTGATAACTTCATCATTTTTGGAGGGAAAGGGGACTGCAACCTCTATATCCAAGACTTGACCCCTTCCCCAGCTAACACTAGTTCCACAATGAACATATGGAGAATAGCAAAGATACCCACTTATCCAAATAATGGAAAAACAGAAATCAGAGAAGGTATACATAGGAGAGTATATACCAGACAATGCACAGTGAAAGAGCCCTCCCATTGGAATAAAAATAACTCAGCTCAACCAAAAGAGAGGGCCCTAGATCTCACCCAAAGGGAGTGAGGGAGATCTCACCTTCTAGTATAGCAAGCTGGATATAGAGACATGATGGAGAGACTGCTGACTCCTCTCATGTCTTCCCAGAGTCTTTTTCCTTTAGCAACCTGAAGTAAGCTTGACCTCTTCCATCTTCTCTCTCCAAGTAAAAGCTAGGAGCACCCCAAAAGACTCTATGCTTGAAAAAACTTGAAGCTTGATGTGTCCCCAAAGAGAGGACTCTCAAGAGTCTCCAAAAGGGATTAGCCAAGAACTCCACCATGCCCCTCATGCAGGGCAGCTAAGTGGCACAGTGGATAGAGTGCCAGCCCTGGAATCAGGAGGACTTGAGTTCAAATCCTGCCTCAGACACTTACTAGCTGTATGACCCTGGGAAAGTCACAACCTATGTTTGCCTCAGCTTCCTCGTTCATAAAATGGGGCTTAAAAAAGCACCTGCATCGCCGAGTTGTTATGAGGACCAAAGGAGATAATAATTGACATATAGGAGGCACTATATAAATGTTAGCTATTCTACTCTGATCCGGGAAGCTGGGTGGAGCAATAGATAGAATGCTCAACCTAGAGTGAGGAAAATGAGTCTTCCTGTGTTCAAATCTGGCCTCAGACACTTACTAGCTGTGTGACTCTGAGCAAGTCACTTAACCCTGTTTGCCTCATTTTCTTCATCTGTAAAACAAGCTGGAGAAGAACTTGCATATCTTTGCCAAGAAAACCCCAAATGGGATCACAAAGAGTGGGGACATGACTGAAATGACTGAATGAACCTTCTACTCTGATCAATGCAAATGATTCACAATTCCAAAGGACTATCCCATTCCAGAGAGAGAACTGATGAACTCTGAGGGCAGACTGAAGTATTTTGTTTCACTTTATTTTTCTTGCCTTTTGTTTTGTTTTGTTTTATTTTGCAATGTGGTTAATATAGAAATATGTTTTGCAGGACTTCATCTGTATAATGGGTATCATATTGCTTGCCTTCTCAGTTAATGGGGAAAGGTAGTTATTTTTCCTTGATGCTGTCACTTTTATTGAATATGAATACTTAGCTTGGAGAGGATAAGTCTATGATCAGTCCAGCACTTTGCACCGCACATTGCCTTCCTCACTCTCACGTCCTGTCTGTCTCTTCTTTTTACAATGACATAGTCTACTAACCGCTGATCTTTGCTGTGAGGATGCATCCATGAAGTTTTATTGTATTTAGGTAAACAGAAGACAGTATTGGTGATGAGAAGGTCATGAGATGCACAAGTCTTCAGTAGTAAGTGACCATTGCTTTTGCTGTTTCCAACTCCATTCCTCCCAAGGACTCCCTACCATGTCTGGTAGTCTAAGCTTATTGTAGCATTAAAATTACCCAGAATTATAAACTTGTCCTCATTTGGCACACTGATGGTAAGGGTCTCTAGGTCTTCATAAAATTTTTCTTTGACCTCATCAGGGTTCGTCAGGGTGAAAGCATAGGCACTGATGATGGTGTTTTCCTGCAAGTGGTAATCACATTGCATGAACCTGTCATTCACTACTTTTAGTAGACATACAAGCTTGTTAAATAGACTAGTTTTGATTGCAAAACCTATGCCAGCTTCACGGTGCTCACTTTCACTAAGGCCACTCGAGAAAAGCATGTGTCTGTCTGTGACTTTAGTAAGCTAGCCTTCATTTGCCAGCCGTTTTTCACTCAGGGCTGCTATTTGGATGTGATACCTGCTGAGTTCTCTCAAAACAAGAGCTATTTCATGGCTACTGGATTTTTGTGCTGTCTATAAGTGTGTGCACATTCCATGTACCACTGGTGAGTGGAATCATCTTTGCAGAAGTTTTTGTATTTTTTTTTTTTGCATTTTGACTGCAAAGAGAGATACCCGCCTAATGTGGGAAACAGGCCAGGGTTGGGTAGGCAGACAAATTTTAGGGCACCTTTTCTAGCCCCTTCTTCATTTCATGACAGTGTGCTTGCCTGGCTTCTGGATAATGGACAGTGCCCTCATGTTTTCTCAGTCACCAACAGAGTGAAGCAAGGCTGTGTGCTTGCTCGCATGCCTTTTAGCCTGATGTGTTTAGCTATGTTGTCAAATGCCTTCAGTGAGGACAAACAGGGCATTAAGGTCAGCTACCACACTGATGATGGTAAATTACTGAACTTGAAAAGGCTACAAGTCAAGACTAAAGTGGAGAGAGTGTTGGTGTATGATTTTTTGTTTGTAGATGATTGTGCACTCAATGCAGCCTCAGAAGTTGCAACGCAACTAAGTATGGATTGATTTTCTGCCGCTCATGCTAATTTTGGCCCAATAACTGATACCAGTAAAACGCAGGTGCTCCACCAGCCAGCACCACACCATCCATACGTGGAACTATCAGTTACAGCAAGTGGGGAAGTTTTGAATACTGTGGATAAGTTCACTTACCTTGGCAGTATACTTTCCAGGAATGTACACACTCATAACAAAGTTGACACATGCACTGCCAGAGTCAATACATTGTTTGGGAGACTCTGAAGGAAAGTGTGGAAGGGAAACAGTATTAGACTGATTACCACACTGAAGGTCTTATAGAGCCTTTGTGCTGACCTCAGTGTTGTATGCCTGTGAAACCTGGACAATCTACCAGTGCCATGCCAGGAAAATTAATTGCTTCCATTTGAATTGTCTTAGGAAGATTCTGAAGACCACCTGACAGGATAAGATACCAGACACTGAGGTCCTTTCTCAAACTAAACTGCCAAGCATTCAAACTCCACTGTAGAGAGCTCAACTCTGATGGGCTGGCCATGTTGTTTGAATGCCAAACATGCTTGCCTAAGAGACTATTTTACAGAGAAATCATGTATGGCAAGTGCTCACATGGTAGTTTAAAAAAGCAATACAAGGACTCTCAAAGTTTCTCTTAAGAACTTTGGAATTGATTGTGGGACATGAGACATGGGCCCAGGACCACCCACCATGGCATGCCCTTATCAGAGAAGGTGCAGTGTTCTATGAGCAAAGCAGAATTGAAGTAGCTCAAAAAAAACAGGAGATACACCAATTTAGAGAATCCACCCAAATATTCACATGAACGATTTGTGCCCAACCTGTGGTGGAGCATTCTGAGCTCTGAATGGTCTGATCAGCCACAGTCAGACACATTGTAACTTGACTCTAACAGAATGATGTCATTTTGGTCTTCCAGAATGAAGGACAACAACCAACCAACCAGAGGGGAAAGGGCTGGGGTAGAGGGAGAGAATTTAGAACTCAAATTTTTAAAAACAAAAAAAAACTTAAATGAATGTTAAAAAAATTCACAAACTAAAGAAAATGGAATCTAAAAAAATGTTAGGAAGATGGTGGCTGGAAAAGAGGGACTTGCCTAAAGCTCTCCCCCAGGACCCTCCAAACACCTATAAAAATGGCTCTGAACAAATTCTAGAATTGCAGAACCCACAAAATAGCAGAGGGAAGCAGGGCTGCAGCCCAGGACAGCCTGGATGGTCGCTGGGTAAGGTTTATCGCAGGGAGCTGGGAGCGGAGCAGAGAACAGCCCAGCATGAGCTGCACCCAGACCAACCAGACTGGGAGCCAGGCGGAACAGGGCCTAGCGCCCTGCGTCAGTGAGCTGTGGCAGTTACCAGACTTCTCAACCCACAAACACCCAAGACAAAAGAGAAGGTTAGTGGGAAAAGCTTCAGGGACAGAGTGAAAGGAGTTTGCGGTTTGGCCACCACCCCGGGGGCAGCCGAGGTGGTGCAGCTCTGAGAACTGAACTACAGCTGCAGTTGCTTCCAGCCCCAGGCCCACCTGGTGGGAAGAATTAAGTGGTGGATCAGAGCCGGAGTGCAGAGCCTGCTTAAGACCTAAGTTGTGATCCAGGTTGGTGGTTCTTGGGGGAGGAGGAGCACTGCTGCGGCAGAGCTTGCTGTGTAGAAATAGCTCTGAAAACAACAGCACAACCCCTCAAGTTGGGGACAAAGTATTCTATACTCTACAAGCAGTCATACCACCACGAAAAACTCAAGGGTCAAGTAGTTGGCTGGGAACATGGCCAGGCAGTGAAAACAGACTCAGATTCAGACTCAGACTTTGGAATCTTTCTTTGGTGACAAAGAAAACCAAAACATACAGCCAGAAGAAGTCAACGAAGTCAAAGATCCTATATCAAAAGCCTCCAAGAAAAACATGAACTGGTCTCAGGCCATGGAAGGGCTCAAAAAGGATTTGGAAAAGCAAGTTAGAGAAGTAGAGGAAAAAATTGGGAAGAGAAATGAGAGTGATGA
>CM053626.1:165211882-165238550 GCA_028646595.1 Phalanger gymnotis
ATATATATATATACACAGAGTGCACAGGGTGAGTTGAATATGAAGGGATTTTTTCTTAAAAAATAAAATAAAATTAAGGGATGAGAGAGGAATATATTGAGAGAGGGAGAAAGGGAGAGATAGAATGGGGTAAATTATCTTGCATAAAACTGTCAAGAAAAAACAGTTCATTGGAAGGGAAGAGGGGGCAGGTGAAGGGGAATGAGTAAATCTTGCTCTCATTGGATTTGACATGAGGGGGGAATAACATACACACTCAATTTCCCCACAGGAAAGAAAGAGGAAGGAGATAGAAAAGGGGTGATGATAGAAGGGAGGGCAGATAGAGGGAGGAGGTAATCAAAAGCAAACACCTTTGAAAAAGGACAGAGTCAAGGGAGAAAATTGGATAAAGGGGGATAGGATAGGAAGGAGCAAAATATAGTTAGTCTTTCACAAAATGAGTATTGTGGAAGGGTTTTGCATAATGATACACATGTGGCCTATGCTGAATTGCTTGCCTTTTTAGGGCAGGTGGGTGGGGAGGGAAGAGGGGAGAGAATTTGGAACTCAAAGTTTTAAAAGCAGATGTTCAAAAAAAAGAAGTTTTTGCATGCAACTAGGAAATAAGATATACAGGCAATGGGGCATAGAAATCTATTTTGCCCTACAAGAAAGCAAGGGAAAAGGGGACGGGGGAGGCGGTGGGGTGACAGAAGGAAAGGCTGACTGGGGAATAGGGCAATCAGAATATATGCCATCTTGGAGTGGGGGAGAGAGTAGAAATGGGAAGAAAATTTGTAATTAAAACTCTTGTGAAAATCAATGCTGAAAACTAAAAATATTAAATAAATAAATAACAATTTAAAAATAAATAAATAAATAGTTGTTAGCTGTTATCTATTATTCTCTGATCTCTTCTTTGGAACAAGCCTGGTCATTATAATTTTATGGCATTCAGTTTTGATCGTTTTGCTGTTCTTGTCGTTTATTCTGTAGTAGTCCTTGTGTGTATTGTTTTGCTGGTTCTATTTGCTTTGTATCTATTCCTAGGTCTTTCTGTGCTTCTCTGTAGTCATCATAGTCATCATGTATGTTTTTAATAATTTTTTTTCATTTTTTTGTTATTCTGAACTTGACAAACACCAATAGCTAGCTTTTCCACATACAAAGACGAGAAAAAGAGGACTGTATATGAAGCACCAATTTCCATTAGAAACAGCTTGTTCAATTTTTTACATATACATAAGAAATTCAATATGATAGTTTTACAGCTAATCCGCTTCTCTAGTTTCCTTCAGAACCTCCTTCTGTTCTCTTCCATGCTTTTTAAGAAATTCTTCATTGATGCAATTATCATTAATTTTTTTTCACATTACTATCACTATTCTCCTTCAATCCTCATATTCTCTCCCCGCCCTAAATTTTTTTTTTAAAAACATCTTCCTTATAACCCATGTACATAGTGAAGCAAAACAAATCCATACATTTGGATTGGCCATATTTGAAAGTGAATGTCTCATTGTGTGCCTTAGGGGGTCTGTCACCTTTGTGTCAAGAGGTCCATAGTCTACTTCATCATTGGTCTTCTGGTATTGTGATCAGTCATTACATTGATCAGGGTCCTTAAGTCTTCATGACTGATCGTCTTTACAATGTTGCAGTCATTGTACAAATGGTTCTGCTCACTTCACTCTGAATCAGTTTATACAAGCCCTTCCAGGTTTCTCTGAATTTATCAATATTGCATCACATTCATATTATCACAATTTGTTTCAGCCATTTTCTCAATGGATAAGCATCACCTTAGTTTTATATGAAGAGGAAATACAGAATTCTTCTGTTCAACTATCGTCCTTTAATAGGGAGAAAAGGGAGGTGAAAGAAAATGATGTGGCTTTGGATAAGAAGGCATGACTTAAAGTTTTCTCTAGCTTCTATTTCATTTTCCTAAAAATGAAAGATGTGGCGAGAGGCATGTGAGTAGAGGGGTAAAATAAAAATCGCATGTTTCATGTCAGCTTTAAAACTCACAAGAATGTGCCCAATCAATAAGTTAATATTTTGCTGAGAAAAAAAGAGGAATCCTTGGTGACTTTAGAGAGAGCCGTTTTAGTTCACTGTTGTGATTGAAAGTCAGACTGCAGAGGGTTGAGGAGTGACTGAAAGGAGAGGACGTAGAGGCAACTAGTATAGGCAGATTTTTCTTCTAGGTCCTGGCAGTGAAAGAGACTGTAGCTATAAAGAGTAGAGTTAGAGCAAATAATACATTCTAGTGAGGGTTTTTTTTTAAAGATGGGGAGATTTGGGCATGTTTGTAGACAGTAGGCAAGGAAACAATAGATGCAGGAAATGGAAGATTAGAGAGAAGAGGTGATTGTGGGTGTGATTGGGGTATGGAAGTTTCCAGAAAAGGTCAGGAAGAGGGAATATGCCAGTGTCCAGAGCAGAAGGATCGATTTGCCTGCAGGCGATCTGCTTGAGAAAATGGGAGGTGATGGGAGCAAAGATACATATATAGGGGTTGCTTTGGCATGGAAAAAAGGCCACCTTCAAGGGTATTACCACTCTTTTGTATAGCTAGATAGAGGGTTAGAAGTTGGGATAGAGAGGAAAACTTTGAACAAGATCTGAACTCCTTGACAAAGGAGGGAGAATGACCTAGGGGCCAGTAGGTAACTGCCCCCAGACTCCAGCTTGAGTGATAAATTTGGATCGAGTGAACTTCTCTCTTCTCTAGGTCTTCAGGACACCACTCTCTTCTGGTTTTCCTTCCACCTATCAGACCACTCCTCAGTCTCCTTTCTTTGCTGGCTCCTCATCCAGATCACACCCTCTAACTGTAAGTGTTCCACAAGGTTCTGTCCTGGGCCCTCTTCTTTTCCCTCTATACTACTTCGCTTGGTGATCTTCATTAGTAAGAATAGTTATGTGAGGGAAAAGGAGACTGGTCAAGGAGAGTATGGTCTGGGAAACATAATCTAAGTGCCTGATGACATGGAACGGAGGGGGCCAGCTCTCTACTTCATCTTCATTCATAGGCATTCTTTGATTAACACCCCACTTCAGCTCTACCACCACCAAATCATACTTATACCTTGTGGCCGGCAGGGAGGAAAAGAGAGAGGGAGAGCTTCTCCATTAAGGACTTTTAATGGTACTCTCAGTAGTCAACAAATACATGCTTTAAATGAAGAAGTGGACACCTCCATTCTTCATCATCATGCATTTTCAGAGGCAGGCTGTCCAAATACTAATGCTTCCAGGATTGGGACCTTATTGGCCAGGCCTGTCTACCCCCATGCCTCATAATAGTTAAAATGGTAAGCTACCATAGTTCAACCCCAACCTCAAACCAGTATCCCAAGTTCTCTCTCCGTCCAGAAAAAGGCAACTTTTCTGCCTTTTGAAGGAAGTACAAACATTCTTAGTTATGGATCTATGTGGGGAAGATAAGAAAAGAAGCCTCAACCAGTCTCCTCAACAGGAGGATCCTGAAAAGGAATGGTTGGTGAATGAGATGAGAGCAGTGTCATAGAAGCCTGAGAAGGGTTTCAGGGATATATTGGTGAGGAGAGAGTGGAGCGATATTACCAGATCTATGCATAAGGTCAATAGGTCTAGCATCAAAGTGAAGCAGGGAGAGGAGAAAGATCCTTTAGGAGGCTATTATAAGAAAACAGAGAGAAACAGAAAAAAATGCCAGGTCTTAGGCTGGACTTAATTTGACTTTATTTGGAAGCATCATACATTCAGGCACATGGAAAGAGAGAGAGAGAGAGATCTATGTCACAGCAGCCATCTCCTGGGGAGTAAGGCAGCTAGTCACTTAGCAACTTGGGGGTGAAAGAGTTCCTTTCTGTTCTGTGAAAAGGTCTCAGCTGTTGGAGTGAAAGGGATTATGGCTGTCTCTGGCTCTGACAGATTTGGAATGGACCTTGGCAGGCAGTTAGTCCATCCCATATGTGAAGGGAATCTTCACTATAACATACTGAACAAATGGTCATTCAACCTCTGCTTGAAGACCAAAGAAGGGAACACCCATCCTCTATAAGCAGCCATTCCATTTCTAGATAGTTCAAATTATTAGGAAGTTTTTCTTGACATCAAGCCCAAAGTTGCATCATCGCCACTTTCCACCTATTATTCCTAGAATGGAGTAATAGAAATGGAATGTCTTAGTCCCATGATCAGTCAGCCCCTGGAATACTGGAAGACAACAATCTCGCTCCCCAAAGTCATGCCTTCTCCATGCTATACATGCCCAGTTCTTTCAACTGATCTTTGTATGGCATGGACCAATTCTCATACAGTCATACAGGCATGATCCAGGCTATGTAAATATGTGCCTGTGTAATTTCACACCCCATTGTGTGTGTGTGTGTATGTGTGTGTGTAGGGGTATGTGTGTCAGGGGAAGAAGTGACAGAAGGGAATATAGAATACTGGGCCTACTCCACCCCACCCATGTCTCCTCCTTTGTGCTCCCTATTGCCCTTCTCTAGGGCACCCAGTTGTTGTGGTGCTCTTTTGATCCCTGGATCTTTTGTCTGCCCTCTCCCAGACCCTGGGTAGGGAAGAGGGTCAAGAGGGACAAGGTGATGAAAAAACCTTTAATGATCCTTGAGGAATAAGTTATGGAGAGACAGGCGGGTTTTTTTTCTCTTAAAAAGATAGGAGATAATTTTCCATGGAAACTGGTATGGAGAGGGAGATCTCTGGAACCAATGAAAGAAAGTACAGGAATCCGTAGTAAACCACAGTAGTCAGGGTTGGTAGCACCCAGCCTTTTGTGGAAATAGAAATAAATTCCAATCCTACTGTATAGGAACCAAATAGGCTTCTCCCCACTTTACTTTTACCCTGTCCTGGAAGGAAGAGAAACGAGAAGTGAATGAAACATTCATCAGATGGCCACTCACCCACCCCCCAAAGATGGAAGAGGGGAAATGAAAGTGTCAGGTACCCCATGTGGGAGGCTAATCAGCTGACTCCATGATCTGCCGTGGTCTGGTGTGATTTATGCCAATCATAGTCCCCACTCATTGTGCACTGGGCACTATGACCTCCCTTTGGTTCTGTCATTGAGGCCTTGGCTATAGCCCTTCCTTCTGTTCTTACCTTAGACTGTCAAGAATGTGGCACCACTCCAAGCTTCTCAGGTATGACTCACACACCCTTACTCCTCCTTCCCAACCCCCTTACTCAGGCCTCTGTCTTTTGTGAAAGTCCTCAAGTTCATCATCAGAAACATTTGGGAACTCTGGGTAAAAAATGTCTGTTTGGCTCCCAGTTACTTCTGCATCCTAAGTTTCCATGGTAACGCCATCAGAATGTGAAGTGAGGGTTGTGGAAGATATTGAATAGATCACACACTTATTGTGGTGTTAAGTGAATCTTGAATTCACAAGGGGAAAGGAATAGCAATTTCTTTGGTTTGGGGTTTTCTGGGCACTTGCTGTATACCCTGTATATTCTGGGACACATAGTTTTTACTATTTTCTCTTGTCTTTTTCTATCTCTATTCTGAAGACAGTTTGCCAGGAAGTAAGGTTCTTGTTGCAAAAACTGAAGAGTCCAGCAGACTGAGAGGGGAGGGCAATGGAAAAGAGGCCATGATCAGGAAACAGCAAAGACTTCCAGTTCTTCTCTCTCTCTCTCTCTCTCTCTCTCTCTCTCTCTCTCTCTCTCTCTCTCAGTCTCTGGAATGAAGAGAAAGAAGGGGAAATACTTAAACTAAAAGGGACATCAGTCTTTTTTTTAATAGTTAATCAAAACAAATTTCCACATTGGCCATGTCCAAAAAATACTTATCTCATTCTGCATTCTGAGTTCTTCGCCTTTCTCTGAGAAGGTGGGTAGCATGTTTGATCATTGGTCCTCTGGAGTCCTGGTTGATCATTACAATGCTAAGAGTTTAGCATAATAGTATTCCATTATATTTAGATACCAAAACTTATTCATCCACTACCCAGTTTATGAGTACCCCCTCAGCTTCCCATTCTTCTCCACCTTGAAAAAGCATCATAAATATTTTTGTACATCCTTAGAGTTTGTTTTGCTTAGAACTAATCCCTTCCTTCATACCCTCTCTTTCTAATTCCCCCTTTTCCCTTCTCCACTTTCTTTTCTGTTTTCCTGTTGAGTGAAACATATTTCTGTACCTGACTCTGTGTATGTGTGTGTGTGTGTGTGTGTATTTTTCCTTCTTTTGACCAATATGTATGAGAATGAGGTTTATGTCAGGACACTCCTCCCAGCCCCTCCCCGGTTCCTATAGACTTCTACTTGTGCACCCTGATTGTATGAGATAATTTTCTGTAATCTTCCTTTTCCTTCCCTTCTCCCCAGTGTGTTCCTTTTCCCTTCTCTTTGCATTCTTTTCTTAAGATCATCAAAACAGAACAGAACTCCCAAGCTTTGTCTGTTTAGACTCCCTTTATGAAATCTGATGATGATAAGGTTCAGAGAGGACACATGTATCATCTCCCCGTATTAGGACATAAGCACTTCATCCTTGCTTAGTCCTTTATCATTGCTAATTCATGCTTACCTTTTATGTTTCTCTTTGCACCTGTGTTTGAACTTAAAAGTTTCTCCACAGGTCTTTTCATTAGGAATGCTTGGAAGTTCTCTATTTCATTAAAGATCATTTTTTTCCCTGTAGCATTATACTCAGTTTTGCTGGCTAGGTTATTCTTGACTGTAAGCCCATACTTTTTCCTTTCTGGAATATCAGATTACACTTTCTCTGCTTCTTTATTGTGATAGCTGCTGTATTGTGTGTGATCCTGACTGTGGCTCCCGGATATCTGAATTATTTCTTTCTGCTTGCGGTATTTTGAGCTGGAAGCTTTGGCTTTTGGCTATATTCCTAAGAGTTTTTATTTCAAGGTTTCTTTCAGGAGGTCACCAGTGGATTCTGTCTATTTCCACTTTGTCCTCTGGTTCTAAGAGATCTGGGAAGTTTTCCTTAAGATTTCTTGAAATGTGATGTCTAGGCATTTTCTTTTGGTTGAGGCATTCAGGTAGTCCAATAATTCTTGAATTTATTCTCTTTGATCTGTTCACCAGGTCAGTTGTTTTCACTATGAGATACTTTCCATTTTCTTTTTTCCAGCCATTTAACTTTGTGTTAATATTGCTTGTTTTCTCATGGAATCATTGGTTTCTATTTTGTCCATCCACTTTTCAGAGCATTTGTTGCTTGGGTAAGGTTTTGTACCTCTTGTGCCAAGCTATTAGTTCCTTTTCCAATTCTTTCTTCCATAGCTCTCATTTCTTTTCTTTCTTTTTTTTTTTGCATTAATATGGTGACTTTATTGATGGTAAACAATCTAAGTCTCTATACTTCCCCCCGCCCCAACAGGGGTGCCTTGGGGCAAAGGCTGTGGATGGGACATGAAATCTCCAGCATAGCGAAATAAGTTAAAGATCTGGGCTCCCCAGTAGTGGAACTCCTCTCTTGACTGAAGATGAAGATATATGGCTTTCCACTTTATTCCTTGGAATTCATGTAGACTATAAGATCTGTTACACAGTTGCTATAGCCATACTTGTTGTCATACCAGGAAATGAGCTTGACAAAGTCATCATTGAAGGCAATACCAGCACCAGCATCAAAGGTAGAAGAGTGGATATCACCATTAAAGTCACAGGATACTACCTGGTCTGCTGTGTAGCCCAACATGCCCTTCAAGGTTCCCTTTGATACTTTGCTTCACCATTTTTTTTTTGATATTATCGTATTTGGCAGGTTTCTCCAGGTGGCAGGTCAGATCCACAGCAGATATACTGGGAATAGGAACATAGAAGGATATGCCTGTGAGTTTCCCATTCAGTTCGAGGATGATGACTTTGCCTATAGCTTCAGTAGCACCAGTGAAAGAGGAATGATGTTTCAGGCAGTGCCACACCTATCATGCCACAACTTGCCAGAGGAACCACCTACAACCTAGTGGGTAGCAGTAATGGAATGGACTAGGGTCTTGAGTCTTTCCACAATGCCAGAGGTGTCATGAGTGACTTTGGTCAGGGAGAGGAAAGCAGTTGGTAATGCAGGAGGTATTACTGACAGTCTTAAGGGAATTATATTTCTCATGGTTCACTCCCATCACAAAAATAAGGGTATCAACAGAAGGGGCAGAGATAGTGACCCACTTTGCTCCATCTGTTAATGTGAGCCCCAGCCTTTTCCATGGTAAAGATGTTAAAGATGGTCCCCTTGGTAAAGATACCAGGGGACTCTACTATGTACTTGACTCCAGCACCTCCTCATTTAATATTATTAGGATCACTCTCCTGGAAGATGGTAATGGCTTTTCTGTTGATAACTAGCTTTCCATTTTCAGGTTTGTTTGACAATGCCCTTGAACTTGCCACAGGTGAAATCATATTGAAACAGATGAATCATGTAGTTGAGGTCAGTGAAGGGGTCATTGATAGCCACAATGTCCACCAGGTGCCAAATCCATTGACTCCAACATTTGTCATCTTGTCTCAGGGATGCAGCTGCAGCAGCAACAGATCCTGGCACCTAGCTTGGGAGAAGAGCTGAGAGTCTCCCATTTCTTTTCTAATTTTTTCTTCAAAGTCTTTCATTCCATTTATGGAAACATTTAAAATCTTTTTTTTAAAAAAAATAACTCATGCTTCATCTCTTCCAGGAATTCTAGTTGAGTTTGTACCCAAGCTATATTTTTCTCCAAAACATTGTTTAGACATTTTGGAGGGATTCAATCTCCTCTTCTGTGTTTGTGTCTTGAGCATCCCTGCCATCATAATAGCTCATTAATGGTGGGGAGAACCACAACATTTTTTTGTTTACCCATTCTTTCAATCTACTTCCTGACTTTGGACTTGCTATTAGGGTTGGGCTCCGCCAAACTTCCAGAGGGAAGATCTGGATTGGTCCAGTTGCTCTTTTCTTGGGGTATTGATCTTTGTCATTCCAGGATTTTGGGGATAGGCTGGGGACCTGCAAGCTTTCAATACTTCCAAAGTGGTCTAGGGCAAAGTCTGATTGCTGACTCCTGGTCTGAGCTCTTCAAGGTCTCATCCTGCGTAGCTGCTGTACTCCCTCCCTATCAGTCAGCTGGGACGATTTGTTGGTTCTGAATGGCAGAATTGTAGGCTATTTGGTCTGGGATTCCTGCCTTAGTTACTCCTCTGTAGGTTGGGCTAGATACTGGAAGTGAGACGCTAGACACAAAACCTGAGGTCTGAATCACTCTGTTGCTATTACTTCTGAACTTCCTTCTTTCTCCACACACACAGCCCAGGGTCTCTATGCCCAAGAACACTTACTCAGCTATGCAGGTCATCTTCTCAGTCCTCTCTGGGTCAGTGATCCAGAATCAGGTAGTGGGTGACAAACTGTCAGTTCTCACCTGTTCCCTGTCACAGTGCCCCGGTATGGGTCTGGGACCTCCTCTTGCCTTGCTGTACAATCTCTATCTGGGTGCTGGAATGTTCCGCTCAAGTATGTTTCTTTGCTAACCCATTCCCTCAGTGTCCACAGACCTCCTTGTTTCCTCATGCTGAGCTGGGCTGGACAAATGACTTTTTCTAGATTTTCCCTGTAAGGATTCAGTCTGGTATATTTTCTGGATCTATTTGGAAAAGTTTGTGGAGGAGAGTTCACTACATTACTTCCTACTGCTCTGCCATTTTGGCTCCACTGGACATTAGTCTGTCACACTGACTACCCTGACCCCCACTGCCTGAAAGCTGGGTAGGTTAGATTTACCATTTTGCCTCTCACTCAAGGTTCTCCTATAACCTTAAGGGGATTGAGGAATGTCTAGGCTCTCTGCAAATGGCTCCAGCCATTTCTATTCCCCTTTAACCGTTTCCAATTCCATTAACCACCAACAGGCAGATTAGCTTTTATATAGAACTTTTTGCTTCAGAAAGTTTAATCACAAATATACAAACTTACTCCCCCATGATGTGGGAGGCATAATTCTCATCCCCACCAGAACCACCTCAGTTTCTGGGGAGCAAGGGGATTAGGTCCATAGTTTAGATAAGTTCCTATGAAGCACAGTCCCAATTCTAAGTCCAAAACTCCCTTCAAGCTCAAGACACTGGCACCCTGACTTCTCAGGGCTTCCATGCCAGGTTGGCAAGCTGTACATCCCACTTCCAATCCTGGCTCCTCATGGCTCAAACTCCACCTTGGATACCTGAAACAGAGGAGGACAAACAACACCGAGCATTAACAAACACTTCTAGTCCCATTTCTGAAGAGGAAGCAGGGAAGGTGGTCTTAGTTCATGGTGTCTGTGCTGTGGGTAAACTGTGATCTTCATTCTCTAAACTCGGCAAATAAAAGTGGCTAAAAAAGGAGTGGGAGAAAAAGAGATTGAACAGTTAAGTTTTTTTTTTAATTAAATTTTTATTTTATTTTTTCTCAATTACATGTAAGCAAAAATTTTTAACATTCATTTTTAAAATGTTAAGTTCCAAATTCTCTTCCTCCATCCTTCTTTTCCACCCTCATTGAGAAAGCAATCCAATTTGTATAGATTATACGTATGTAGTCATGCAAAATATTTCCATATTAGCCATGTTGCAAAAGAAAACAAAAAAAACCCAAGAATAATAAAGAAGGTTTTAAAAGTATGCTTCTATCTTCATTCGGACACCATCATTTCTTGCTCTCGGGGTGGATAGCATTTTTCATCATAAGTCCTTCAGAACTGTCTTGGATGATAGTGTGGCTGAGAATAGCTAAGTCATTCACAATTGATTATCATACAATGTTGCTGTTACCATATACATTGTTCTTCTGGTTCTGCTCACTTCACTTTGCAGCAGTTCATGTAAGTTTTCCCAGGTTTTTCTAAAAGCATCCTGCTCACAATTTCTTATAACATTAGTATTCCATAGTATAGCATAGTATTCCATCACAATCATATACCACAACTTGTTTAGCTAGTCCCCAAGTGATGAGCAGCCCCTCAATTTCCAATTCTTTGCCACCACAAAAATTGCTGCTATAAATATTTTTTTTTTACGTATAGGTCCCTTTCTTTTTTCTTTTGATCTCTTTGGGACATAGACCTAGTAGTAGTATTGCTGGGTTAAAGGGTATGCAGTTTTAGAGCGCTTTGGGCATAGTTCCAAATTGTTCTCCAGAATGGTTGGATCAGTTCACAACTCACTAATAGTGTGTTAGTGTCTCTATTTTTGCATATCTTCTCCAACATTTGTCATTTTCCTTTTTCCAACATATTAGCCAATCTGATAGGTGTGAGGTGTTACCTCAGAGTTGTTCTAATTTGCATTTATATATAATCAATAATGATTTAGAGCATTTTTTCATATGACTATAGATAGCTTTCATTTCTCCTGAAAACTGCCAGTTTGAGTAGCTCAGTCTTGCTAGTTTTAAAGATGCAAGCAGTCAAAGAAGGCTACACCCACTCACATGGCAGGGCACACAGAGGCCTCCATGTTAGGTAATCTAGACATGATTTAAAGGCCCCTCAGGGTGCATAGAACTGGGCACGCCTCGACAAGCCCAGGTAATAAATTTTTGAATCAAAAATTTCTCTGTCAGAAGTGATAAGATTGACATATATTATGCAAAGAGCACAGGATTTGCTATCAGAAGATCTAGGCCTGAATCCTAGCTCTACTTATGTACTATCTTATTCCCATTCCCCTCAACCTTATACCAGGGAACTTCAAGATACATACTGATTCTCCCTCAAACACCCTAACAACTTAATTCCTCAACCTGTTTCTGACCCGGCTTAGCCACACACTGATAATAACAATGATAAATGATAATAATAATAGCTGCTACCATTTATATAGCACTTATTATGGGCCAGGCACTGTGCTAAATTAATTATTAATTATTAATAATTATCATCTCACTTGATTCTCACAATAATCCTATGAGGCAGGTGCTATTATCCCCATTTTAAAGTTGAGGAAACAGGCAAATAGAAATTAAGTGACTTGCCCAGAGTCACACAGCTAGTAAGCGTCTGAGATCACATTTGAACTCAGGTCTTCCTCACTCCAGGCCCTGAACTCTATCCACTGGATTACCTAGCTGACCAAACATGGTCATATTCTTGATCTTGTCATCACCCACAATTGCACCACCTCCATGTTCAAGAATTCTGAAATCCCCTCATCCTACCATAATCTATTGACTCTCCATCTTTCTGTCTGCCTTCCATTACCAAACCCTACTCTTCATCCTCACCTTGTCCTCCAATCCCTTGGCCCCTCAATTCTCTCCCAGGCCATCTCCCCTGTATTTACTGTTCTCTACTCTTTTCCCCCACCTTGACCTCTTGATGAACCTTGATTCAACTCAACACTGTCCTTTTCTCTTTGAGCCCTTATCATACTACTGATTACTCCCTGCCAAACCTCTGCCTTGGATCACTCCCACCATGTCACTTTTGCTCTTATAATCACCTACTGCTGAATGTGGTGGAGAAAATCACACAACCTGTTCTGATTTATGTTACATAACCTCAACTGGGCCCTCACTGCTGCTAGGCAATTCCACTATTACCTCCATTATCGACTCACTATCACACTCTCCATAGTGGGAGTTTACTTTCATTCGATTCTATTCCATTCATTTAACTTGATTACAGGTGAAGAAAATAATTGTGAACTTCCAAAGCTTTTCATTCCTCCTCACATCTCCCATGGCTCTCTTCTCCCTTTCCTCTCAGTTGAGAATCTTGCCTCATATTTTACAGAAAAAAAATTGAGACCATTCACCATGAAATTCCTCTTCTTACTTCTTCCTCATCTTCTGTAACTCAGATGCTTCCTACTATTATAGCATCCTTTACCCTTGTCTCACATGATAACGTGGCCTTATTCCTTATTCCCTCTACTTGTTCAAGTGATCCTATTCTGTCCCATCTCCTCCAACAGAATGATCTGTTACTTATTTTCAATCTCCCTCTTTCTACTGGCTCACTCTCTATTGCCTACAAATATGCCCATTTCTTTGCCATCCACAAAAAACAAAACAAAAAAACCCTTTCACTTGATCTTTCCATCCCTGATAACTATGGATCCATATCTCTTCTGTCCTTTGTGTCTCCCACTGCTCTGGGCCATCTCCAGTCATCATGATCCATATCTGGCCACTGGACCGGGATGGCTCTGGAGGAGAAAGTGAGGCTTTGCACAGCCCTCCCCCACTCAAATCAAAGTCAATTACAAATCATGTCATCACCTCCCTGATGTCATGGTCCTCTTCAAGAATGAAGGACAAACCACAATCTGTGAGTAGTGTGAACTGCCTGAATGGGGGCTCAGCTGGGTAGTTCCAGTTGGACAACTCAGCTCATCCTCTCCTCTTCTCTCCTCTCCCCTTACCTGAGGGTGTTCTACCCAAAAGAAGCTAAATTTTGGTGGCCAAAAGCTACCTAGTTAATTTGGGGTTTACTGGCTAGATTTCTTTCTCAAAGACCAAGCCTTAAGCCCAATTCACTCTGAATCTCAGGTATTGAACAACAATAAGTCCCTGCCCAAGCACCACTTAATGGTTATTTTTTTGGGCCCTCCTGTCTCAGAGTGAATGTAGATAGTAACTGTTTCTCTTTTGGCCAGCAACCCTGAAGGTCTTTCCCTCCTGATTTGATTTGGTTTTTTATTAAAGGGGCCATCCCTTGACTCACTTCTTAAAGATTCACCGTATGGGCATTGCCACACTCAAAGTGAGCACTTGAAAAGACCTAGGCTTAAAAGGGCCAAGGTCTCCCACTGAATCCTGGATCATCTCCAGTCATCCTGATCAACATCTGGCCTCTGGACCCAGATGGCTCTGGAGGAGAAAGTGAGGCTGGTGACTTTGCACAGTGCTCCCTCACTCAAATCAAAGTCAACTGCAAGTCATGTCATCATCTTCCTGATGTCATGGTCCTCTTCGAGAATGAAGGACAAACCACACACAGCCACAGCCTTTTGTGTCTAACCCACCTGAAAAGACCATCTATAATAGGTGTCTCTACTTTCTCTCCTCTCAAGCTCTTCTTAACTGCTTACAATCTGGCTTCTGATCTCATTATTCTGCTGAAACTGCTCCCTCTGAAGTTACTAATGATTTCTTAATTGACAAATCCAATTACCTCTTCTCAATCCTCATTCTTTTTTTTATCTCTCTGCAAACTTTGACACAGTTGATTACCCTCTCCTCCTGGATACTCCCTTCTCTCTAGGTTTCTGGGATACCACATTATCTTGGTATATTGCTATTACACCTGGTTCCCCTCTTATCTAGTTGACTCCTCCTCCTTTATTGGATCCAAATCTGGATGATGTCCTCTAACCACAGGGTTCCACAGGGTTCTTTCTGTCCTGGGCCCTCTTCACTTCTCCCTCTATACTATTTCACTTGGTGATCTCATCAGCTCCCATGGATTTAATTATCATCTCTATGCTGATGATTCTCATATTTATGTATCCTGCCCTAACCTCTCTGCTAACCACCAATCTCTCATCTTCAACTGCTTTTCAGATATCTTGAATTGGATGTCCAAAAGTCCTCTTAAACTCAAGACATCCAACATGGAACTAATTATCTTTTCCTCTAAGCCTATTCCCCTTCCTAACTTGCCTATGACTGTCAAGATGCAGAGGTTCCCAAAGTAGGAGATGCCTCCCCCGGGGAGAACTAGAGTGATGGGAGTGGGGAGACATGATAGTAGCCTCAGGTGCAAGTGGGGGGCATTGAATAAAAAAGGGGTGGTGGAAACATAAGGAAAGAAGAGAAGAAAATTTTGAAAAACCATTCGTATGTGTTTCATCTGTCATGTAACAGAGTTAAAGTTGTAGTGATTACATTATTTTCCAAATAAACACACAAAATGCAAGTTATAACTGATCAGTAATCTATTCTTCCAACAGGTCTTAACAAGCAGGTGTTGGAAAGGAGCGTGTCTCACATTGTTGGGGAAATCCAGCATGCATTGGCAGGAACATGTGCATGTAATGACTTGTTTACAATACGATACCATACGGTTGCATGATATTATATTGCATCATCAAATTTTTAATTCAGGAAAAAATTTACAACAAATTATTAAATTTAAGATATATCATTTTAATATATATATTTTATATATTTTTGAAATGATGCAATTTTTTTTAAAAATTAAAGGGTTAAAGAAAGTAGATTTCCAGCAGGGTGCTGAGTAAATTTTTTTAAAGGGGGCAGCAGGCCAAATAAATTTGGGAACCTCTAGTCAAGAGTAACAGCATCCTCCCAGTTCCTCAAGCTCACAACCTAGGAGTCATTCTGGATTTCTCATCATCTCTTATCCCCCATATCCAATCTGTTGCCAAGGTCTTTTTCACCTTTGCAACGTCTCTCCAATGTGCTTCTTTCTCTCTTCTGACATTGCCACCACTCTGGCATAGGTCCTCACACTTGGACTATTGCAAGAGCTGCTAGTGGGTGCACTCCAATTCATCCTCCATTCAGTCACCATAATGATTTTCCTAAAGCGCAGATCAGACTATGTCACCCCTCACTCAGTAAACTCCAGTGACTCCCTATCACCTCCAAGATCAAATACAAAACCCTCTGTTTGGCATTCAAAGCCCTCCGTAACCTAGCCCTCTCCTATTTTTCTAATCTCCTTGTTCTTTCCTTTCTGAGAGGTACTCTTTGATCTAGTAACATTGTCCTCCTGGAGGTTCCATGAACAAGAGATTTGACTCTGGGCATTTTCCCAGGCTGTCCCTCATGCTTGGAATGTTCTTCCTCCTCATCTCTGTCTATTGGCTTTCTGGATTGCTTTAAGTTACAGCTAATATCCCATCTTCTACAGGCAGCCTTTCCCAACCCCTCTTGATTCTGGTGCCTTCTTCTCTTATTTATCCTGTATATAGCTTGTTTGTACATACGTTTGCTTCTTCCTCCCCCGTTAGATTCTGGGTGGAGATCATTTTTTTTTTGCCTCTTTTGTATCCCCAGCACCTAACACAGTGCCTAGAACATAGTAGTACGTGCTTATTAAATGCTTATTGTCTTATCAGAGTGGCATTGGGCTCCTCAGTAATGTATTTTCCAGTTCCAGATCCTATGATCTCATGATCCTATAAATGTTGCGAAGAATATCTTTAATTGGTAATTGGAGGAAGACAATTCCAACTTCCTAATCTTCCCTTGTGTTAAAAAAACACCCCCCCCCCCCGTGTTAATATGCAGTCCTTCTTTGTCCCCTTTAATGCAAAGAGGAAATGACTAAGTGGTTGATCAGGACATGGATCGAAGAGGAGCCGGAGTGAGTTTAAGCTGATATCTTTGCCTACCCTACCTTCTCGTAAATAATCTTTTATCACAATCTACTGTTTCATCTCCGCTAGGCAGCTAGGTGGCACAGGGCCTTCAGTGAGGAAGACCTGAATTCGGATCTGGCCTCAGATACTTACGAGCTGTGTGATCCTGGGCAAGTCACTTCTGTCTGCCTCAGTTTCCTCAAATGTAAAATGGGGACTTAACATCACTTCCTCACAAGGTAATTGTGATGATCAAATAAGTCAATATTTGTACATCAGTGAATATTCTACCTGGCACATAGCAGCTGCTTAATAAATTCGTTTTCCCTTCCTTTCCCTCTTCTACCAATCCTATATGTTTTCCATTTCTCTCCACACAAGATTACAAAGCCAAGTCACATAGCTTCCTGAGATGAAGGCTTATGATTATAAGTAGAGCCTGTCTCCTTAGTAAGGAACCTGAGCTAGGATTATTCTGGAGAAGGAGACAATTGGAAATGTCTGAAGAGCAGTCCTCAAATTGCATGTAGAGTCTTGTCCTGACTCGACTGGTAATTGGCTGAAAGGTAGCTAACAAGGAGAATAGCAAAGGGCGTAGGAATGCCTACACTAGGGAATACACTAGGGAACAGGTGTACTACAAGACCTTGCTAATCAATCAACTAACATTTTATTAAGTGCCTACGCGCCAGGCACTGTACTTCATGCCAGGGATGCAAACACAAAGAATGAAACACTTTCTACTCTCAGGAGGGAGTAGTAAAGACAGTGGAATATATAACTGAAACGCGGAGTGTAACTGTGCTAAATCTGGAGGTGGTGCAATCTCCCTAAGGACAGAGAATTTACATGATGGAATCTGGCAATTATATGAGGAGATGAGAAAGCCACTGAAGGGAACGCGGGAAAGATGCATGCCGAGGCAGAAAATGACGTCATCGAATCACTGATATCCCCTTCTGCCAGGAGAGCCGGGAGGGCCACGTTTAGACTGGAATTCTTGAATTCTACTTCTAATTGTTAACATATCTGGGGAAATGCTGCTCTTCTCCGACATGAGCTAGTCACACGGAAGGCGTCCCAAGTCCCAACCACCAAGAGGTTTCTCTAAGAAAAGGCTCAGCAGGGCTCAATTCTTTCTGTGCCTGGGTGAATCAGTGGAGTCATCCAATGGAGAGGTCTCGAAATCAAGAGGTTCAAATGGTGCAAGAATAGAGTCAATCAGTGGCATAACTGGAATGAGAATTCAGGAGCCCTGACGTCCATCTCAGCTCTGTCTGTTCTCATCAGCAAGACCCAACAGATGTTCTATAGCCAGAGAAGGTCTGTATTGTCTCATAACCGCGGATGGCCTCCTTGACCCCTGACGAAAACACAAAGCCCTTATCTTGGCGTTTGAGACCCATCATAATTTGGCTCCAACATATCTTGTGGTCAGCCTGCCCCTCTAATGCCACTGTGTGTCCTCTCAGTCGACTTCCTCTGGCTGGCTGCAATGCGCTCTTTTCTCCTCACTGCTTGCTTCCCCTTCTTTCAAGGTCAAGGGCCATCAAATCCATCAAGTCTTCTCTGAACCTTCCACTTTTCTTCCTCCTCAAATTTTCCCAGAACACTGTGTGGCTCTCTTCTTTGACCCCTACGAATCAACCCACAAGTATTTATTAAGAATCTATGTGCTACGAGGCAGCTAGGTGGCGCAGTGAGTAGAGCACCGGCCCTGGAGTCAGGAGGACCTGAGTTCGAATCTGATCTCAGACACTTGATGCATGTACTAGCTGTGTGACCTTGGGCAAATCACTTAACCCCAATTGCCCTGCCAAAAAAATAAAACAAACAAGAAAAAACCGCAAGGATATATGTGCCAGGCTCTGTGCTAGGTACAGGGGATACGGTGTGAGAGAGAGAGAGAGATTGAGCGTTGAGGGGAGTTGGTGCTTTGAGATGAAGAAATAACTCCTTTGCTGGCCACTGAGCAAGAAGAATTGAGATCTTAACAAAAAAGTTATGCTGGTCTCTGGCTCTCTAATTTCCTCTCTTTTTTCCTGACTGCATGTCAGAATTATTTTGTGTTGATTTCTGGGAGGGGAGGGAGGTAGAGCAATTCATTCCATCTTGGCTGCTATATGGCCATGAGTACAGGGCGGCTGAAGTGCACATCTTGCCTGAGTCCTGGGTTTTGGCCTGATTTTTTGTGTTTGTTTTTTCCTGGCCTTTAATGGGGATTGATCCCAAGATGAATATATCCAGATTCAGAGGTCACCTTGTTAGTTTGAGAGTTTTGGAGATCCTAAATCTTCAGTCTTTGCAGGGAGTCTCTGACAAGTATGCCACCACCCTTGGAGATGACCATTATTTTTTGTTAATTTGAACTTGTGAGAACTTTTATGTTAAGCATTTTTAATGTGGGGAGCAAATACCTGTCCCATACCTGATCTAGAGTGCACATCCAGTGCTTTTCTACTCCCCCTTTTTGGGGAGACCTCATACATGACCTGAACCAAAGATTTAAGTAAAGCTTCCATCCCCTGGATACCAAGGTCACAATGTAAAAAGCCAAAGGCTGAGGAAAGGATGATTGTCTAGGCGATCAGGCTGTGCTCAAACTAAACGTGATCCTACCAAGTTATCGGTCCAGAGTTGAGAGGGGGCCCCATAACCTCTATGCCCCAGCCATGGCATTTTTTGTTAGACTTGGATCATACTTATATAGATATACCTGTTGCATTGACTCTAGTAACTTCCAGTCACTCTACCCATCCTTTCTTCCCCAGGCTTCCCTTCAAAGTCTTGACCCTCAAGTTAAATGGTTTAACTTTATACTGTTCTCAACCCTTGAATCACTTTTCTCTTTATTCTATTGTTCCACCTTCTCAGCTCCTGCTAGCACTGCTGAATGCTTCTAGAAGTCCCACAGTGGCACTGACTGGGTCCACTGCAAATTTACGCCATCTAACCTCAACTGTATTTTCACTGTTGCATGCCCATCCTTTTACTTCTAACTCCTCAAAAGTTGTTGTTCAGTTGTGCCCAATTCTTTGTGACCCCATTTGGGGTTCTCTTGGCAAAGATACTTTTGCCAATGGTTTGCCATTTCCTTCTCTTAGCTCATTGTACAGATGAGGAAACTGAGGCAAACAGGGTTAAGTGACTTGCCTAGGGTCACTCAGCTAGTAAATGTCTGAGGCCTGATTTGAAATCAAGATAAGTCTTCCTGACTCTGGGTCCCATACTCTATCCACTACACCAAGTAGCTCCCAGATTCCTTAAAAAAAAGTCCTTTCCAAATCTCAAACCTTTTACACATACCCCTCTCTAGCCTTCCCCTCACTAGAGAACCTTGTTTCTTTATTCACAGAAAAAAAAAATCAGGGCTATCTATGGCAAGCTCTCTCTTCTACACTTTGAGTGACCTTAACACCATCCCTCACTTTCTCCTTTGTTGGAGTTTCAGAGGCTGATTGTCAGCGCCAATTTGTGTCTTTGATCCCATTCCCTCACATTGTCCCTTTGAACATCTCTTCCTCCCTAATCTCCAATCTCTCCTTATGTTCTGGCTCCTTCCCTGATGCCTACAAACATTACCAGATGACTCTCATTCTTGCATCATACTTGTCACATCCTGACTTCTTCCCAGGCATTTTCATTGGCTAGCCCTTCATGCCTGGAATTTTCTCCCTGCTCATTTCTGTCTCTTGGTTTCCCTGGCCTTCTTTAAGTCTCACTTAAAATCCTGCCTTCTACAAGAAATCTTTCCTGATTGGCAATAGTGCTAGAGCCTTCCTCTGTTGATGATCTCCAATTTATGTACGTAGTCGTTTGCACGTTGTCTCTCCCTTGAAAGCAGGGGCTAACTTTCCCCCTTTATTATATCCCCAGCACTCAGCACAGTGCCAGCTACAGAGTAGGCTTTTAATGTTTATTGATCAACTGGGTACAACTATCATTATTTGTGTAGATGACTCCCAAATCTACATACCCAGCCTTCATCTTTTCTGAGCTCCATGTCCTGTACCTCCAGCTTCATCTGAATGTCCTATGGGCATCACAAACTCAACATTTCCAAAACAATTTATACCCCACCTTCACTATTCTTCCATTCATCCAGGTTTAAAACCTCGGTCATAATCCATGTTCACTTACTCTCCCCAACGGCCATCTAATCAGTTGGCAAGTTCCATGGATTCCACCTCCTTCTCTCTTACATTTATCTCATTTGCTCCAATGACACAATATTACCCAGGTTTAAACCCTCATCTTCACAACCTGAATTGCTGTAATAGCTTCTTGACTGGTCTCCCTCCCTGAAGACTCATCCTCTCTCCAATCCATCCTCCACACACCTGCAGCCGTGTCACTTCCCTGTTCAAGAAGCTGCCTGTTACACCTAGAATTTAAACTACCCTGTTTGCAAAGTCCTTCAGAACCCGGCTCACCTATCTTTGCAGAATGTACATTACTGCTCCTCATGTATTCTAAGGTCCAGCCAAACTGGCCTCCTCGCTCTTCTTCATCACAGGATGTTCTCTGTCTGCGATAGTCTTTCTCTTCACCTTAGCTCTTGGAATCTCTGGGGTCTCCCTTCAAGGCTCAGTTTAAATGCTACCTTCTAAAGGAGGCCTTGCTCAATTTCTCCAGTTGTTAGCCCCTTCCCACCCCCCCCAACACCACCTCATATTTACTTACCTATGTACGTGTTTAAGTTGAGTAGACCATAAGCTCTTGGTGGGCAGGGACTGTTCTTCTGTTTGTATTCAAGCGCCTTCCATGTAGCGGGCAATCAACGTTTGTTGAATTTTAGAATTTACCTTCTGATGCAGCATAAATAGGAAAACGAAGATCTTATGGGGGTAGACAATGCAAGCCTGAGTGTACGCTGAAAGAGGCACTTCGATTTCCTGGCACTCCCCCGGGATCAGCAAGTGGAGTGTGTAGTCGGTGCAGAGAGATGTGACAGATCTGCTGCTTAACTATAGTTACCTCTTTTGAATATCATGTTGTCCACAAAAGTCAAGCTGGGAAGACTGCAAAATAGCAGTTAAGCCCAAAATCTTACTAATTTGATGACAGTGGGCTTACATCTGGGGATGGCAGATAGTGCCACGGTTTAAGCAGGGGGTTGCAAATTGAACATAAATCTAGTTTGGGGTACTTAATGGCCTTCCACCAGCCTGCCCAAAAACTAAACCAGCAGTCAAACACACCATTTCTTCACCCTGCTTACTGCTCAAGATCACGTGCAGAAAAGGTTTTGTAGGTATTTTCAACTAATTCTCCAGCCAAGGATAGTGGAAAAGGAATGGTGAGGTGCAGTTAGGCCAATTAAATGGACAAGTGGAAGAAAGCTCAATGGGGACTCCTCTGATAAAGAGCTACAAAACTAACTTGCAGCAACAAATGGATCATAAATGCATCACTGAAACATCAATAAATAAATGATGGACCAACGCTGGGAAGCAAAGGCCACAATCTTGTGGTGAATTTTTTAACGCCAGAGAAGATAATTTGGGTGGGTAAGACCCTGACTTCCACTGTCCAACAGCAAATGGAATAGATCTCCCAAATGATTAATGTTCAAAAGATAGGAAAAGTCAGCTTTGCAAAGAAGTCCAAGCTATCAACAATGATTTGGAAAATACAAATGCTCCAAATCGCTATTAGAAAAATGCAAAATAAAGCAACACTGAGGTTCTGCCTCACACCCATCAGATTAGCAAAGGGGACAAAAGAGGAAAATAATATGTTGGAGGGGCTACAGGCCAACAGGAACATAAATGAACTGTTAGCAGAATATATATTGGTCCAGCAATCCTAGGAAGCAATTTTAACTACTCCCCCAAATCACTAATTTGCATAACCTCTGGCCCCTGCCAGGCCTATACTCTTTACAGATCAAAGAGGAAAGGCTCCAATATGAATAAAATTACTTATAGCAGTTTTCTTTTTAGAAGTGGTGAAGAACTGGAAACTAAAGGGGCACCTGTCAACTGGGGAACCATTTAATTCCACATAATGGAATTATACCCTAAGGATGGACAAAGGGGGCAGTTTTGGAAAAAACTCGAGTATGAAATGATGCAATGAGGTGGGCAGAACCAAAAGGACAATTTATACAATAACAGCCTTGTAAAGACAAGCAATTTTGAAAGGCTTCTGATCAACGAATGACTAACAATCCCAGAGAACCTCCAATAAGGAATCACACCGAGGTGGATGGACCGAAGGCGCAAAGTCAGATGCACACTTTTGGATACGGCAACAAGGGAATTTGTTTTGCTAGACTATGTGAATTTGTTATGAGGGCTTTTTCTTTTAGTGAGGCTGGTGACTGCACAGCCCTCCCTCCCTCAAATCAAAGTCAATTACAAGTCACATCGTCATCTCCCTGATGTCATGATCCTCTCTGAGAACAAAGGACAACCCCCCCCCAACACACACACACAGGCATGCACACACATACACACACACACAGTGTGGGGAGCAGTGGTGGGAAAGGAAATGCTGGTTTGTTGAAAATAAAAGGAAAACACTAATTTGAGGGCAACAAAATGGGGGATCCAGTCAGCCATTTCAGGTACTTTTATTAGGTTTCACTTACAGGGTTGTAATTAAGATAACTCCAATCCAAGTCCAACCAATGCACATCTGCAAACAGGCCAAGCTGGAGCACCAATACCCCCAGAGAGCTAGCTTTTAGGTATGCAAACTGTAAGGGGAGAAGAGAAGTGGGCTGAGGAAAGACCAACACCATCTTTGTTCAAAAGGGCTGCTGGAACGGCCTACATGAGCCCTTCCATCCTGAGCACTTGCGAGTCACCGCCTTCCTGGCTTGTGGACCGTTACAGGTTCTGCTGTAGACGTTGCAGTGGGCTACCTCGTGGGAGATGTGCTTCTGGCTGAGACAACAAAGGGAAAATGGCCCATAATAACGGCAGGAGAGACGAGTTCAGTTTAGGCTTTCTGCATTTAGGAAGGCCAGAAGGCCAAATCGTGCCTTTGGACTCATCAGTGGGGCTGGGGTCAGTCATCCGCTCTGGAGGAAGCAGCCACGAGTTTGGTCAAGGCTAGACCTTCCTCCCAGTACCACTACCATGTTTGTAGCTTCATCTAGCCCTCAATAGCTTTCTTTGGATAATAGCACAAAGTCCATTACTGAACCAAAGGCAGTTAAGCCAATAGAAAAATAAAATCAAGAGGACAAAAAGTTGTATAAATGCCAGAACTTCTGAAAAGGGAAAAAAAAGTTTGTTTGAAAGTAAAGTGAAACAAATGCAGCAAATAATGGAGACTAGAGCAAGCAGAGGAGGAGTCTGGGTCTTTCTTTCCTGTGCTCTGATCCCACATCTGTGATATGAAGTCTCAGTAGCAGGTTTAAGTTTCCACTCGGTTGAAAACAAATAAAGAGAATGATTTCAGCGTGTGCACGTACGGAAGATCAGTAACTACTAGATGCATTAAACTTCCAGAACAATCTTAAGGATTAGGTCTGAACTGAAAAGGACAGTCAATACTGCAAAAGAAAATTCAGTCCCCAAGACCATTTTCAACAGCTCTAGATTAGATTACCCGGAGAGGTGCTTCCCTATGTGGGGTTTCATGCTTCTCTCTGGATCCTCTATTGCAACAGTACCACATGCCCCCATAGAAGTTACTGCCCAGGCAAAACATAGTCATCCAAACCAAACCCTTGGCCAGGAAAGCAGCTAATACCACTGGTCAGTTCTGCCCAAAGATATCAGCCAAAGCTTACACTGAACTTTCTGACACATCAGAAGTCAACATGCAAACTAGCAGATACAAACATTCTCTCTAGAACCCACAGGGAAAAGAGGGCTCAGCACACGCAAGAAACGTCATGATGTGTAGAAGTGGCAGAAGCATCCTGTAGCTGCGCCCATTTTCCTATATGCTAAAAGGCTGAGGAGAGTTTGCAGCTGGTATCAAGAGAAAGTGGTAACAAGGTGCCCATGCCATGCCAATTGGCCCAACACGTGGGAAGACTGTAAAGAACTTCCCTGGAGATGGTAGGCTATGATGTACCCACCCACTTGCAGGCAGAGCCTTGGCCAGTAAATAGATGCCATTGATGCCACTAGGACCTCTGTTCTTCCCTCACAGCTGTCATTTACTTCCTCAGCTGCCTTCTCAGGGGGCCTTGCACAGACCTCACACTTAACAGAACCCTAAATTCCCTCCTAGGGTTACTACAGTTGACATGCCAGTAAATCAGAAAGCCAAGGACTCAGGCAGCAGGAAGAGGAAAGGTTAGTGGGCAGGAACAAATACTGAATACTGTGGGTGAGCTGAGCTCACCTCTGGTAGACCCAGGGGACTATCAGCACTAATTAAAAATTTAAAAAGCAAAACAAAAACAAAACAACCCCAACTCCAGTGCTCAGCTTCAGTGTTTCACTTGCCTGGGTGCGGCTCACTCTTCTGTTCTCCCAATATAGACTTTGTTTTAAAACTGTCCTTACTGTGTAGCTTGGTGGAAAGACTCAGGCACTGAGGTTTACTTCAAAGGATAACTAACTGTGGATCCACACACCTACACACACCCCTACACGCCCATCCACAAACACACACCCCAAAAGGGATTTATTAAGGTGAAAGCTTGAGAAGGGAGGGGGAAAGGGAAGTGAAAAGTGGCCTCTCACACTTCCCTTTTGTGCAGTATTTTTCTCTTTAAAAATAAAAACAAATAAACCAAAAGGGCCTCTAGGCAGGAATTACAAATTGCTGTCGTTATAACCAATTCAGACCTTTAAATCTCACCTCCTAGTTTGGTGAGAGGAAGGAAGAGGTGAAAAGGGGAAAAAAAAAATCATGCAAATCAACAAAAGAAGAAGCTTCCTGCCCCAAAGCCCAGCTCATCTGACTGTGCTGGTTCTTATTCTCACCAGGTGACTGGCCAAGCTGAGGGGGTAGAAGCATCCACCACTGTCAGCAGGCATCCAACACCTGGTAATGGAGTAGAGGACAGGGCAGAGGGCCAAGAAGGTTTAAAAAAGGGATTATGGGTAAAGGAGTAGGGGCGGGTTAGAGAGGTAAGAGAATAAAAAAGAGAGGAAATTGCAAAAGGAAAGGGGAAGGCTGCAGGAAAAGCAAATTCCAGGTGACACAGAAGGGCGCAGTTCTTATCAAATACAAATTGCAAAACTGTAAACTGAGGTTAAATGTCTGACTTTCTTGCATTGGGGATACAGTTTTGGGATTTCCAGTTTTGAGATTAAATTCAGCCTGGCAGGAAACCCAGCTTGGATCCCTCTATCTAGTGGGTACCCTCTGGAAAGAACAGTGCCAAGATGCTTCTGTGGATCGCAGAGACCCAAGGGTAGCCTTTTCCCCTCCTTCGGGTCTGCCC
Organism: Phalanger gymnotis; assembly: GCA_028646595.1. Classification (NCBI taxonomy): domain Eukaryota; kingdom Metazoa; phylum Chordata; class Mammalia; order Diprotodontia; family Phalangeridae; genus Phalanger; species Phalanger gymnotis. The sequence continues at coordinate 165,237,498 of CM053626.1, forward strand.
ACCACTGGGGCATCATTACAGGGGAAGAATCATGAGAAAAGATCCTGGCTTCTAAGAGGGCTGTGAGTCTGGTCCCCAGGTTTGCCCAGGAGGATGGTAGGGAGTGTTAGGTCCTGGGGAGGCTACACATCTCGCAGTGGTCTGTGCCTGGCTGGTTCATGAAGGTGCAGTGTTGGCAAGCCCACATTGCAGAGGAGGCGGCATGTGTTGAACCCCCGACGGCACCATACTCATGCATTCCTGGAAGCTGGACACCAACTGTACCTATGGGAAGAGGAAGAGAACCAGAGAAGCCATATCACTTGTGGGCAAAGAAGAAAACAACTAGTTTGTCTGAATTCTTACCTTTTCCCGCAATACTGATATTTCTGACAGTACTTGCTACGCATGTGTGAGATAAGGTATGGCCATACTATGCACACGAAAGGCCCATTCCTTGATTGCTATTACAGTTGTAGTTTGGACAGTCTTTTTTTCAACTCTGCCCTACAGTCAAAGCAGTATTTTTGATTGCTTCTCATCCCTCTATTAGCCAGACAGTTAGTGAGGTCGCTAGTCATCATCACTAGCAAGCCTCGAGGCAAGCATCCCTCAGACTCTCACCAGGAACAGGAACACAAAAGGTAGCTGAAGCTGTCAAAAATTGTTTTGCTGATAAGAATACATATCTCTTTTCTTATTTACTTACTTCTAAAGGATCTCTTGGCTGCTATTTGCAGACCATCTTACCATCCGCCTTGCTCTGTCCAACTGCTGAAAGATCTCCAAGCTGCTACTTCTAAGGACTTTAGACATATCAAACTAGTGCAGACCTCTGGCATTTATGTACCATTTGATTTGGGTTTTTTTGGTTTGTTTTTTTGGCAGGGCAATTGGGGTTAAGTGACTTGACCACTTGCCCAAGGTCACACAGCTAGTACACGTGTCAAGCGTCTGAGGTAGGATTTGAACTCAGGTCCTCCTAACTCCAGGGCTGATGCTCTACTCAGTGTGCCACCTAGCTGTCTCTACCATTTGATTTCTACTGTTTACTTGGCATCAGATTCACCCAGC
>CM053626.1:165239050-165262656 GCA_028646595.1 Phalanger gymnotis
ATAGCTGGAAAAAAATCCGAAGCAGAGCCGACCCCTGTGTGGACCCAAGAGTTCGAGCAAGGTCTTGAGGCCGGTGAATATGATTTGTGCCATCTTGTTTTTCTGTGGCCTCCTGGCTACTCTTGTGAGGCAGGCCTACTGGGCCTGGAGGCTTGTGTTCACTATACTGGAATGGGGAGGTTGGTTCGCTAATTTGTTGCTCTGGGCCCTGAATAAATTTTTGGATGCCTTCTGCTTGGAGAATTCTGTATACCCAACGATTTCAAACTATTCAGATATTTATATGATCCTTTCTGAGGTCATAAATTCGGCCTTCCTACTACAATGGCAGCAGACCCTCATTTCTCCTCGCAGAGAACTGACCTGGTTCTGGCCCAGTTCCAGGAACTGAAGAAGCCCTCAAACCCCTGTGATTCAGATTTGTACACAACTTTGGAACACAGAGTAGACTATTTAGGATTATGAAGACTTAAAGTGGGGTTCATTTTAAATGAGCCTCTCTAGAAATTCTCTATCAAAACAGAACATGCTAAATGTTTTCTATTGAGCTATCCACCACTGCTTTCTATGGGTTGCATTATTTGGCCTTTTGCTATATATCTGCTTCCACCCAGGGTGTTCTGGTGATTCAAGCACTTTGACTCAAAAAAAGATCTTAGGTACAGGGAATGGAACTATTCACACTTTGTAACTGAACACAAAATGCAGAATCAACAATTATTCTACTGCAGCAAGAGGTTTCACTTCATTTTTAAAAGGAGAGGGAAAGGCATTTCATAAATTTGGTTTCGAATCACCCCAACTTACATTAAATATATGTTTCATCAATCTGCTTTCAATTTAATTACATCCTAGGTAGTATAAAAAACAGATGCCTTTACTGACAGAGTAATAAACACGTTCTCTGGAGCTGTCAATTGGAATGGGATGTCAGTAGGCTCTACTCACAGGGATCCACTATTCTAAATGCAATGATATTCTTCTGCCTCAATCATGTGCCCACTCAGAATCCAAACACAGGCCCTGGCACGACAGAAGTGCAAGAAACGAGCAAAAGGATGAAAGTCTTCGGCATGCTTAGCTGATCAGTTCAGACAAGGCTGGCAGTACTATGCCCTCCGTTCTACTCGGTTTACTGCTACCATGACATTTGTCCTCTTTAATGTGTTCTCCCCTGTGTCCTACTCCTACTCTAGAAGCCATGTGAAGGACGGATGGACCGAGGAGAGACCTGAGTGAAACGAGGATCAGATGGCTACTACCACCACCCAGGTAAGGCAAGGTGATGGGGGACTGAACGAGGGCGAGGACTGTGTGAGCAGGAAGCAGACAGATATGAGAGATGATTTAGAGGCAGAATGGACAGGACTGGGCAACTGATTAGGTGTGACAGTGACGGTCAAGTCCAGAAGCAGTAAGTGCTCATTATGTGCCAGGCACTGTGCTAAGTACTGGGGAAAACAAATACAAGCAAAAAGAAAAGACAGTCCTTGCCAGCCTTCAAGGAACTCAGGCAGAGGACACACAAAAGGGGAGCTTAAAAGCGGAGGTGGGGGTGAAGAGGTGTACCCCCAGGACATGACAGGGCAAGTACCGAGAATGAAAGACAGTAGTCCTTGGCTCTTCCTCAAAAGGGAGGTTCTGGGAAGAATGCTCTAAGGGGAGAAAGGGAGGGCACAGACAGACAGTAGACAAAGTCTGAAGAAAAAGAGAAGGCAAAGAGGACACCGATGCTGCAAACCTGGTGACTAGAAAGATGATACCTTTGACAGAGAAAGGGAAAATCATGGGTGGGAAAACAACAAATTCCATCTTGGACATGTTAAGTTGCTTCATGCATAGTAGGAGCTTAATACTTATTTCTTCCCTTTCAAAGGGGCAACGTTCTTCCAGTCTCTCAGGTTCACGACCTCAGCATTATCAACTCTTCATTCTTTATCATCTAACATATTATTTATCGGTTGGCAAATCTTGCCACTTCTACCTCAACAATCGCTCTTGCATCAGATACTCACACAGCTACTACTTTACTTAAGACTCTCACAACCTCTAGTTTAAGTAAATGCCACAACTTCCTAATTGGTCTTCTTGCCTCAAGTCTCTTCCCTATTACAGTCAATCCTCCAAAAAGCTGCCAAAGTGATTTTCCATAAACACAGATCTTATCATGTCATTCTTTCAATCAATAAACTTCAGTGGCTCCTTCTAGCCCCTAGAATCAAATACAAAATCCTCTATTTATCTTTTAAAGCTCCTCACAACCTGGCCCCAATCTAGCTTTCCATATCAATGGACATGACTGCCCCTTCCATGATCTAGACTTCTGGATTCCCACATCTGTGCCTTTGTATCAACCAAGCTCCGAAGCTGGGATCCACGCCTTCCTCCACTTTAGAGAATGCTTCTCTTTCCTCCCTCATAAAGAGTTACCTGATCCCCAACTGAGAGCACTGTCCCACCCTAACTATCTTATGCTTAACTATCATGTACTTATTCTCGCAATATTTATCTTACATATATTTATATATGTACTTATGTAGTGCATAAGCTCCTTGAGTAATGACTGCTTCATTCTTTGTGTTTATATCCTTTGTATATAAAAAAGTACCTAAAAAAGGGAGAACAAAGCCAGAGCAGACATGATCACTTGGGAAAGTACTGAGGGGTGGAGAGATAAGAGGTCATGCATGGGATGAAGGAAAGTTTTAGGTGTAGTAAATGACAGGCAGCGAGGAAATAAGAGATTGTGACCAGACAAAAGAATTTAATAATTCTTGATCATGTAAACTGAAAGCTCATGGGTGACGGGAAGACCAAGGGTGTGACCATCCTTAGGTGGAATGGCAGAATAGGTTGGGGAGTTGAAGAGACTAAGGAAGTGGGAAGTTGGGGTATTTGAAGGAACATTGGCATGTATGCTAAAGTCTCCTAACAGAAGGACCCTAGGTTGGGGGTAGAAGACTCTGAACCACGTATTGAATACTTTTAAGAAAGAAGAGATGATGATCTGGGAGACTTCTAGATAATAGCACCAGGATCTGGATAACGTAACAGAAAGGACCTCAAAGAAGGAAAGGTTTGCTGAGTGGTGGTGGCAGAAAGAAAGTGTGAAAGTGGCAATGAAGAGCAAGGAATATTCCAACCTTGCCTTCAGGATCAGTAAATCAGGGCTGCATGAGAGAAGATGAAGGTACAATCAGTACCAGAAAAGATGACCAGGGCTGTAGTGTTGTTATCTTGGAAGAAAAATCTCCGTGTCAGAGAGTGGAAAGAGCATAATGGGTCTAAACGAAGGGAAGCTTATTAATCATGAAACAGGAGTTCTTCAGGGCATAGTGGAAGAGGTGAGTAAATCTGGAGGAGGAGGACAATGCAGAGTTGGTGCTGAGGTGAACAAGGACAGGAGAAAATTAATAAAACTACTTTTATTTTGGGAAAGCCAAAAGATCAGTTATTTCCTGGATTTCTGGAAAACCAGTGGGGAGATGGACTGTTTTGGAGCAAGTTAGACAGGGAAGTCATGGGCTTGAGACTAGATCTGACTTCTTTGAAGAAAAAGCACAACACTACATACCTTTTAAAATGGATCTACTAGTTAAGAAATTCAGCATTTTGACAGGAGTGGCCAAATGTTAGTTCTTAGTTTGACAACAATCTCAACTTGCTTTATTTGGCCTTCTCCTGTCCACCCTCACATAAAGTTTAAGACACATACACATACATATACATATATACATATACACACATACATATACATAAATCAAAGACATAAACATTCTGCCAACTGAGTAGGGGCTGGGGATCCTTAAGTTGTTTTTAAGGAAACAAAAGCCCTGGAATTTGTTTTTCTCTTTGTTTTGTAAGTTCCTAATCCTTTTTTCCCTCCTAGGAGCTACTCCAGGTATACTTACAGCTTCTTAAGATCTGTGATCTAAGGTGTTCTGCATGGCACATCCCAGTTTCCAACACTAACCCAGCAGACCAAATAGAAGGGAAACACTTACATCTATGATCAGATACTCCACCGGGAGGGGGCGGGCCAGCTGAGTGATCTCATTACCAAACTTATCTATGTCCTAAAAGAAAAAGAAGTCTGAGGTTAAGCACTGTTGATTCAGGAACCCTGGAGGACGTGGTATTTCCCTTCACAGTTGGCCTTAGAATTCTCTCACTTCTTTCTAAAGCTCACAAAAAGAGAGGAGGAAAATCTGCACGTTTTCCACAATTGATCCATCTTCCATCACTTCCTGGAGCATTTTAATACAGCCGTGACAAGGGAAAGGAGATGCACCACTGGCTAGTAGTGAGACAACATTGGGAACATGAATTCAAACATTTCCCTGCTCCCTTCCCAAGTGGTGGAGCTTCTTCAGGGTGCCATGGTGGCCCTGTGAGCTGGTGAAGGAAGCAAAAGAGCAGACAGGTTAGTGATATTTGTCTTTTCCACTCTGGGTTGATCTGTACCACTGGTGTCCTCTACGAGCGAACATTTATTAACATTACCTAATAATCCCATTCTCACCTCTGAAAACTTTCCTTTGATGAGTGGTAATAAACATATACACAAATGAATACACACACATACAAAAAATACAGAGAACTAAAAAAAAATACCCTCTGACAATCTGTCAAAGTCTAAACTTGTTTTGCTTTGTCAGATGCTTCGAACATAAAGTTTAATTATGGGGAAAAATGGCCAGCATATGTTCATTAATCATAACATGACAATTAGATATGATTTATGTCAAACACTCTGAATTCAAACATAGCTCAAGAAATAAATTCATAAGAACTGATGCTTTTCATTAAATATTTGGGGGGGTTAATCTTTCTATCTAAATCATCACTTATTATATAAATCATTCATTGAATCATATATAAATTATATATCCATAATTTCCAATTATACGGCCTACATAAAAGTTCATGTTATTAAGGCTTTCAGACACTGAAGTGGTTGCAAGTAGATCCCCCTGAGGTGTGCAGTGTGGCTCAAAGCCATCATGCAAGACATTAGCATCCTTCCTGGGCAATGTTCTGAGGGGGATAGTATCTCTAACTTCTAGAGGCAATCACCATAAGCGACTTGTGAGCCAAAACAACCTCATTATCTGAATGAGAAATCCATCAGCCCCAGTTTGGGACCTCTCCTCTCTCATTTTAAATTAAATTTTCTGGCATGAGGCTTTCCCGTACATCCAGATCTACATTCTAACTTAAACTGAGCTGTTCCTCAATCTCGTACTCTGTCATTTCCACATATTCACACAGAATGTTCCATCCTGTCATCTCCTACCCTCCCCCACCATCCCTATAGGTGGAGTACACTCCTTCCCCAACTCAATCTTTCAAAGAATCTTTCTCTTTCTCCAAGGCCTAGCTCAACCCCCAGATGAAAGCATGCTTTCCTTGCTCAAATCTACCTAGACCATTCTGTCTGGCACACTTTTGGCACTATCATTATTTGCTTTCTATAATAATAAGGGCAATAACCACCACAGCAGCAAGACTTTAGACTCCCGTATTTCCGTTCAAATGATCCACCACCCATCCACTGTGGCGAATAATTTGGAATCGTGCCCAAAGGGCTATAAAGCTGTACATACCATCTGGACCAACAACACCACTACTACATCTCTACTCAACAAAGCTATCAAAGAAAAAGGAAAAGGACACATATGTATAAAAATATTTACAACATCTCTTTTTGTGGCAGCAAAGAATTGGAAACTGAGGGGGTGCTCATCAACTGGTGAATGGCTGAACAAACTGCAGTATGTGTTTGTGATAGAATGCGAGTATGTTGTAAGAAATGGTGAAGGGGATGATTTTAGAAAAACCTGGGAAGATTTACGTGAACTGATGCAAAGTAAAGCGAGAAGAACTAAGGGAACATTGTACAAAATAACAGCAATACTATAATGATATTTAGCTGTGACTTAAGTATTCTGATCAGCATCATCATTCATGACAATTCCAAAGGATTCATAAAAAATGCTCCAGAGAAAGGACTCTGAATGCAGATCGAAGCTTTATCTTATTTTCTTGTTTTTAATCCTCAACATGACTAAGGTGGAAATGTTTTAACTGACTTCATATGTATAACGGATATCATATTTCTTGCGTTTTCAGTGGGTGGAAGAAGGGGTAGAAGAAGGAAGAGAATCTGGAACTGAAAATAAAAATTTAAAAATTTAAAATAACAACCCACCATGATTCAAAGGTAGGTTTCTGGAAATTCTTTGAGTTTTCTTCCCTTCATAGCTGAAATGACCTTCCAACCAATCTGGTTAAGAATCATTTATCCATTCACATGACAGATGGCTATCTTTATGGATTATTTTGTAGCAGTCAGGGTGGCTGGGGGGACATTAGCTTTTTTAGGTTCTATTGGTTTTGACAGGAGTAATCTAAGACATGGAACCTTTTGAGTGGGATCTCAAGGCCCCCATTGAGGATGCTTCTAGATCAATGTGATATGGTAGGCAGGAATCAAATCCAATCAAACTAAATCACCATTTCCAAAAATACACCCTTGCCCCTACAAGAAATAACCTGCAACAACACACATAATTAGCCCATCTGGAAATCATCTTCAAATCTAATTAAGTTCTAATATGCAGAAACATTTTTCCAGCACCTGTTCACTTTAATCTTTCTTCCCCTCCAGGGATTTTCATGTTAAATGCCCCCTCTTCTGTGTATGGCATGCCATTCCCTCTCAATTTTACTACCTAAGTGAACCCTGCTTCCTTCTCCCCCCAAAATAAGGGTACTCGAATCCCTCTCTTCCCTGGGGAAAATCAGGTAACTCTTCTCTCTCTTTCTCCCCTTGCCTCAATGCCTTTGCCAGTCAATCCCTAACCCCATGTACCATTTTAAAAGGCAATTACATTTTATGGGCCTTAGCAAATGTCAGATAGGGTACACTAGGAGGAAAATGTCTTAACTCTAAGTTTGGCACCAGCAAAGTGTCAGCAATTTTATCTCCACTTGTAGCAAGATACAAGAAGAGTCAGAAATCAAAGGTCCTCATTGCTAAGTTCCCCTGCTCTATGTACTGCTTAGAAGGCACCAGATGATGGCTGGAATCAAGAGAGAGAGAGAGAGAGAGAGAGAGAGAAAGAGAGTATGTGTGTGTGTATGTGTAGACCAAAAGCAGCCTGTGTTGGGACAAGAGAGCAGGAAATTCCACAAACTAGACAAACACCATCTTGTTTTAGAAAAGAAGAATGAAATCTTTAAAACACTGGCTTCTTTTCCAGTGCACCAGTGAGGAGGGGAAACTAGAGACACCAGCAGCTTCCTTTGGGATTTCCCAGCACAGAGAATCAAGAAGTGAAGTAGAGAGCACAGGGTATCGTAGGAAGCACTCCATCTCCTAAAAGCCTTAGGGTCAGTCCTTGCTAACAGCCTAAATTCCTCTGAAGTGTAAAGAACAAGATCCTTGTTGTCTTTCATGTTTCTAGTTTAAAAGCCAGGGCTCTGCCTGTCCAGAGCAAGACAGTTTAAACAAAGGATCATTTTTCATGAGACAGAAATTATCTTAACTCAATCTGTCAGAATTTCCCTATTGGATTTAACTAGTTCTGGAATTATCTATGAAGAATTTAAGTGACAAACAGGATCCTATGTGATGAAAAATATTTGTTCAAAAATTTGCACAGCTTGAGCAAACATGTTGGGATGCGCATTGCTAAGCAAGTCAATAAATATTTACTGGACACTTTTAATGTGCCTAGCACTGAGCAAACCATTCAACCCTAAGCATAAGCTCCCTCCTTAGTGTGTTTAGAAGGCAAGGCCCACATCTTCAACATATTGTATGCTGCTAAATAGAATGTAACATACTGAACGCTCAATAAATATTAAAGGTCCCTAATGGCCCAATTCAATATCCTAAGATTATAGATTAGCAACTATCCTCATCCAAGGATTTTCATCACTATCCTTCTTCTACCTTGAATATGGTGAACTAAAATTACAAATAAATACTTGCTATAGTTCCAAGCCTATTATGTCAGGCAATTTTACTAAGCAAAGTCAGAGGCTGCTGCTTAAAGAGTAGGAAGCCGATACTATTAAACACAACTAGTAAAATCACCAGCACCCAGAAAACAGAACTGTAATTCAGGCTCTTTCATGAGGTATCCAGAAGTCAGCTGTTCTCCCTGACAGTCTCCTTAAATTCAATTACTCAATCACACATCACAAAAATTTTAAAACCCCCTTTACTTTAAGGCAGTATGTGGCTCTGGTTTGAACAGTGAAGAGAAAATGAATGCAAAGTAGCAAGACAATAATTACAAACTCCTAACGATGCTCCTGAAGCTCTGATTCAGACACTGTCTGGATCTTACTTTCTTTTCCTGTAAACCAAGCTTGTATGAGAATTAATTTTTGAGAAGAAAGCATCTGGGGAGAAAATAGCATACACTATGATACAGCAGGAGTGGTGAGCAATGCTACAGGGCTAAGTGTTATGATGCTGAGCAATGTTAATATTTAGCAATGATACTAAACTACTTCCCATATGTTGTAGAAACGTTCTTCTCTTCACTAAAATCTGCATAAAATGAGAGGTTCGTTCATCCTTCTGAACACAAGAATCTTAAATAGCACCTTCCACATGGCCTCGTTTATTACAGGGGTATTGGGAACAGACCCTTTTAACTTCACTAACACAAAGGTGATAAGGCATCTTGTTATCACAAAAGCATTTTGATAGTAAGTGTAATTGAACTAATACATTGGATGCCTCAGAGTTACTTTCTTCTGCATAATTTAAACCAGATTATGTACTAGGTGACGTTATAAAAACATCTCAAGTACTTCCAGGTGACAAACTGTATCTAACCTTGACTGAAGAGTTTCAACATATGCTTTCAATATGTTTACCAAACTCTGGAGGCAAAAGATAAAACATAAGGTCATACTGCTCCCCACCATGTTACATACGATAAGAGTCAGTATATATGCTTCTTCAGTGCCTGGCACATAGTATGCAAGCACTTAAATGCTTTTCCATTCATTCATTCAAATCTCCAACAAATGTCGAATATTCTTTACTTTTCCTGAGACCCTTAATGAGGCACATTTCTGTAGAATTCTTGGCTGTCTGGTTCTGAAAGTTGAGGAGGCACAGGCTTGTCAGGTAAATTCAATGCATCACTCCTAGTCAATCAAAAAAGTCATCTGATGGCAAAAGCTTACATAGAAGCAAACTGGCTGAATATTTTAAAAAGGAAAACATGCTCAATGAATCAATCACAAGCATTTATTGTTTATTCTGTACCAGCAATGGGAAACAGATATGAGTAAAATAATCCCTACTCCCAGGAAAATTATATGTCAGCTATTCAGCCTAGAAAGAATGCAACCTATATTCAGTATTTTCTCCAGGGTCCTCATACCAGAGCAGTATAAATTTGAAAGGGCAAGCAAAAACTGCATGTAAATTATTCACAACCCAGATCTAAAAGTTTGGAATCTGGGACATAGACACCCAAAAGGACCTGTATCAAAGACACACTTAACTGAGTTTCCTTTGGACAATTAAATGAAATAGTTGGATATGTAACCTGATTAAGAACTTGAATGTGTAAGAATGCTTAGCAGTCACGTACACTTCACACCCACGACACAGCCTAGGGTCTATAGATTGTTTATAGTAGGAATTAAAAAGATGTAAAAGCCACTGCAGAAAAAAAGACAAAACTAAACTTTCCAGAGGCTGAAATTTTATTGGAATTTAACAGTTAATACCTCTTGAGGCTGATATCCAACGTAAAGTTCACCTGTCTCACAAATACAAAAAACAAACCAAGTAGTATTTCTGGAATGTGTAAATGTCTTTTCTGGAAGGAACAGTCCCCTTGATTATTTATTTTAAAAGATTTAAATAGACTTTATTCTAACGTATCAAAATCCTGCTAACTGGGGGCAGCTAGGTGGCCCAGTGAGTAGAGTACCGACCCTGAAGTCAGGAGGACTGAGTTTAAATCCAGCCTCAGACACTTGACACTCTTACTAACTGTGTGACCTTGGGCAAGTCACTTAACCCCAGTTGCCCTACCTTCCCTCACTAAAAACAAAAAATTTTTAAAAATCCTGCTAACCGGGCCAGAGCTTATAACATGTTTGGTCCCAGGAGATTACCATGGAAATGTCAAGAGGTCATGATTAGTAAACTCACTGATATAGTGGAGAAGACCACCCCTCCCCCCAAATAAGGAATACAGGCTACAGACAGTTCATGGTTAGATGGGGAGCAAGAAAGTTCTGAATCACAAGATGTCAAAAAAGGTGGGGGGGCCCTTGGTCCCCCTTCACTTGCTCATCTTATAGCAGTCCAGGTTAGATAAGATTCAGCCAGTTGGCGTGAGAATGCTCCCTAAGTAAGAAGTTAAGCCAACAGTCATGTGCATCAGACAGCTTCTAGGGGAATGGGTGGGAGAGGGGTCCTTCAAGGGGGTCTGGCAAGGCCCACTGTGGACATAAGTGAGCTATGAATGCATAGGTTGCCCAGATTTAATAGTCTCCTTGCATTAGTTATCACCTCTTGGTGAGATTTCTGGACGTGAAAGTGGCAATAAAATGGCATCATAAATACCATAAGGATGGCATCTTTACTTACTGCTGATACTGAAAGGTATATTTTTAAAGTTAACACAAGAAAAGGCCACAAAAGTATTAACATAGGATAACTTAGATATTTCCAAAAGTCTATTAACTTTCACGTTTTACTTTTCTCCCCCACCCCTTCTACCCCCATCCCAAATCAACTTCGGGTAATGTTTAGATATCCAAATCCAGTAGAAAATTTAATATGACTAATACCAAGTCTTATCTTGCCCATAACAGAGAAAGCTATCAAGGAAATATAGCGTATATTATACGGAAACAGGGAAGGAAGCTTGAAATCAGGAATTCAAGAGATCTATAACAAAAAAAACAGAAATGTGTATCTCAACACTCTAAAAACTCACACTAGTATCTTTCAAATTGAATAAAGTTATTCAAATTAGTTCTCAGAATTCACTTTTTCTTAAAGGAATCAAAAGTGGCTCAAGGAAGAAATCCTCCAAAGAAAACACTATGTTTGCCCTTTGGGTTTTCAGGCAAACTGACTGGAAAGCTTGATTAAAATGTGCTATCTCCCAAATCTAAGTGAATAGTTGGCCAGTAGCTGTCAAGATCTTCATCAATCAGGCTCTAAAAATGGATCAAAACTACTTAACCACATGAATACATTTTACAGGTTGGGCAACATTCTTTTGGATGGTTCACCAAATGTGAAAGCAATAGGTAGCTCCTCAAACTGTGTGCTAACTTAATGAGTTTTCTGACTCACATACAAATACTTTCCTATCAAAAGGCAGGAAAGTCTGCCCAATGAAGGCCAATAAGATAGTTGCACAAAAGCAATAATAGCAAAAAGCTTTTTCTTGGAGCAAAAGACAAACAAAAAGGCTTAATAAGTGCTTTCCTGCAAAACTGATACAGAAGCCATTTTTTCCTCTGTTCTCCTCAGACTTAGAGCAAGAGGCCATCAGAATGAGTCAGCCACAAGGGACTCTCACTCTAAGTCTTAGCTATAATTTTTTTTAAATGGGTGGGACATGGCAGAGCCTTAAACTCTTGTTCCATAAGCATACAGACAACATAACTTACAAGAAAAAACATGCCTGTCACCTTTGAAGTCCTTCTTTGCTTAACAGATCTAGCTCTTCCACCTCATATTTTTAATAATTTCCTGCAGCTTTGATTGCTACTACTACTTTAGATTTCTGCATCAATATAATTCAAACACATTGGTAAAACTTTCAAGCCGAAGAGCTTAAGAGGAAATAACCTAAAGGGAAGGTAAAGCTAATCTAAAAGCAAAGAACCATTCTTCCTTAGAAGAAGATTTTTTTTACTTACCGTAACTACCTGTACTTCTTCCCCTGTATTTAAAAACAGGACAATACAATTCATTCTACACAATTTAAGTTAAAACAATTCAATATATACTCCTAATTAGGCACAAAAACAAATCTCCCTAACAAGTTGTGTTCCAGAATGCACAAAATATTTACTCTTGACAAGCACACAGGCTGCTCAAAAATGGGAAGGAGCTCATAGTGCCTTCCTGACTCCCTACTGGCCTGAGCAGATAGACCTGCTATGGCCTGCACCACCACCAAGGGGATCCGTGCCACAGACGGTCATAGATACATTTAGCTCTAACTAAAGCTCAGTGATGCCTCAGCGAATGAGATGTATTGTCCTAAGTGACTATGGCTAACGTATCTGGGAAAATCAGACCTCGACCCACACTCCTCTTCATTATGTGAACTTACAAGAGTCTCCATTATACCTTAAAAACAAAACTAGCAGCTTTCCAAAGGCTCAACAGCTTTATGAAAAACTTATCCATTGGGTTCTGAATCCAGAAAATATTTTTAACTCAACATACGGAATTCCAGGAACACCAAAAGACTTCCAAATCTTTAAGAAGTTTTCATGCAGATTATAAAAATGCAATTAGCCAGGTCTTGTAATGAAACATGTTTCTTTCCAAAGTTCAAACTCTCACACGTTATAAAAAAATTTATCAGAGCTTGGAAATTTCCACAGAATGATGTCAGCATCTTGCTCATCCTCTTTGTTCTAAACACTTTTTTGTTGTGTGAATGAAGATAAAGGACCCCTTTTCAAAATAATGTCTTTAAATGTAAAAAATAAAACATAGAAGATTACACAGGAAACCAACTGTATTTAAAGTTATCAGAATATAATTTTAAAAAAAAGTTCACAGACTCCAGATTAACAACCCCTGCTTTAGAGTGAAAGCTGACATAGATACTAATGTCATAGAATGTAGAGTTGTTTGTTTCACCAGATTACACTACGACCAAGGTCTAAAATGGCATTTAAATGGCACTCAAGTCTAAACAACTGATGAGTAGTTAAAACCTTCATTCCCCAAACTGTATCCAAGAAGAGGACAGTAAGAATAATACAGGAAGAAAACAACTACACAAAGATACCATCTTTACGCCTCATCAAGAGATAGTTATCTAGAATATAAAACCAAAGAGATGTCAAAGAACTTCAAAGGACCAGAGATGGAAAAGACCGAGACATCATGAACTCTATTTCCTTGTGATCAAGCTACAGGGTTCAACAGATGGAATTAGAAATACAACAGAGAAAAAACACTCATATCACATAAACAAAATGTAGCTGTTCCATACAAAATAGACCTAGATCACCACTGAACATGTTTTCCAATCCTGTCATTCTCCTGGAAAACTGGAAAAAAAAAATACCATTATTATTATTATTTAGTAGCATTTACGGGAACACAAAACTTCTGATATGTCCTACTCCCAGCTGCAAGAATAAACTACTTTTTAGCAACATAATAAAAGATCTTCCTTTTTCACCAGTCACCAGAGAAATCCAAGGACAAACTCAAGAATAGGAATAATCAAGGACAAAGGCAAATTTTACAAATTGAACAAGACAATGAAAATAAAACGTTAAGAGCAGGAAAAGGATTCATACTACATTTTAAAAAATCTGTAATAGGCATTTCTTAGCCTCTAAAAAATCCTTTCTTTTAACTATTTTCATTTCAAGTAGTAAGAGAAATATGACTACAGAGGCATTCTTATTTTTAAAAAATAGCGTGGGGGCAGCTAGGTGGCGCAGTGAGTAGAACACTGACCCTGAAGTCAGGAGGACCTGAGTTTAAATCCAGCCTCAGACACTTGACACACTTACTAGCTGTGTGACCTTGGGCAAGTCACTTAACTCCAATTGCCCTGCCTTCCTCCATAAAAAAAATAGTGTGATATCAAAAATTAAATACCTAATAAAGAGTATGTTCTGCCAACCAAATTGCCAATTGGAAGGCATTCTGGCTACTACAGATAATCTGGTTTTGTTAGTTATGTTTAAACCTAATAGTATTTAAAAATGATTTTAAAATCTGTGCTAGAATTGGGAACCCAAGTCAAACTTCAGAAGATCGTAATTTCTAACACTATTCTACCACACTTCATTAATGAATATATATGGGGGAATCTTAAGAGGTTTTATAATGGCTTGATTTTAACCATACCATTTTTATTGGTCAAAAGAAGAAACAAGACCAAAAACAAGTATAAAAATCAGACTACAATGGATAGCTGCCAAAAACTAACCAAATAATTCATTCAGGATTCTTGCTAAAGACACAAAGAGAAGAGAACGTCACGGTATCTTAGCTCACGGGGAGAGTTCTAAGTTAATTGTGGTAGACAAACGGCTAATCACTCAACAGTTTGGAGTACTTCAAAACGAAGACAGTCAATTACGTTAGATAAATTCTTGATGTGAACCTTGCACTTCTTACCTTATAGAACACATCAGGCACATATTGCTCACTGCTGGATTCCTTGGCATAACCCAACTCAGGTGCATCTCGACAGGGTAACAAGCACTCATCCCGGACCAATGCCATGCACTGATTAGATACCTGGTAACCCTCAAAGTGAACTTGGTTGTCTGGGCCACCTGGAAGAGAAAGTAACCTTCAGAACAAACGCATTGCAGCCAACCATATATAAAATAACTTCCTGACAGCTCTGTTCTTCATCTTCTTCAAAGAGGAAAGAAAATCCCTCACAACTGAGTTTAGTTCCATGTGTACTTCTGTGAAATTCTAAAGTATTTTAATTTAAGATTTTTAAAATAATGTCCCTAGGCACACATTTCTCTGTTAAGATTACTGTAAACATACTTTAAGTTCATGCATAAGCTACGGTCAGTGGCACCCTCTTGTGAATTGGGGAAATATAGGTAAACTGTCAAACCAACCCTTTCAAACATCTACCTGAAGTTGTGTTCCTCCTGGCACCAGGGTGTATACAGCAGAGAGAAAGTACAAATGTCAGAAAACTCTGTCTCTTCAGGGAATATTGAAAAAAAGCACATGCTACAAAGGATCAACTGTACCTAGTATACTGTCCTATGCATAGCAGGCTACTCTTTTGCCCCTCTCCTCAAAACAGAACCGTTAAATTTAAAATCAGGTTCAGGATACAAAAGCTTACATTTAATATGGTGATTTACATACATTATCACACTGAATCCTCACCAAAACTGTATAAAGAAGTATTATTAGCATTTTGTAGAAGAAATGGAAGCTCAGAGGAGTTAAATTATCTGCACAAAGTTGCAGAGAGAAAGAGATAAAGATGAAACTTGCACCTAAGTCTTCTGACTCAGACTCTTTATGCTACACCATTCTGCCTGAAAGGATAAAAGTTGTATGAGAGAAGTCTAGTGAAAGTAGGCCGTCCAGGATACTGATAAGCTCAATCCCCGAAATAAAAATGATTCGGAATGTTATAAAAAATAATCTTAGTTCATGAGCAAATGAACCTTTTGGGAGATGGAAAGTTAACATTACAGCATTCTGAAAAAGGGATCAGATCTGCCTACTGAGGGAAAGGCATCATCTATCTTTTAGTGATAGCTCTGACCCATTCTCTTTGGAAAATCTTTGCATATGTTTGCTTCACTTTGCTCCCTATCACAAAAATAGATGGGAATATGTTTACTAAGAACAAGAACATTCACGTCACTTCCAAGACTACCACCTTTTATTGGACTACGTTGATTTCAGGGTCATGTGTTAAACTAATTGGGAGACCTAAGGCTAGGATTTTGAATAAAAGGCCTTTATGGGAATACTTAAGGGAAAATGGTTGTCTGCAACCAAATGAATGGTAACTCCTGGAGGTCAGGAAATGTGATATATATGTACTTTCCCTAGTACAAAGTGGCTGCTCAATGATTAAGCCACACATGAGAACACTAGGTTCTACTTGCCTGAAGGGAGAGGAGGAGAGAAGGGGAGAATGACATGGGTTGAGATAAGGGGGAAAGGACAGGGAAGACCACATGGTTAACATTTTAATTTGGAGGTGTATAACCTTAAGTGGTCACCAAGTTTTTCATTAAACAAGTAACAGAACACTGGAGAGAGAAAAAAAATCTGACCTATGAGAATGGGAAAATGGAAAGTGTGACTTGTAAAACTGAAGTCTGTTAAGGAAAGCAAAATTAATCCATATGGAGATACTCCAAAGGTAAGTTCAATGAGATGAACTGCAAATTCCCTTTCCATGTGGAACATGATGGTTTATTTAATGGTGATGTGAAATTATCTGGAACAGACAGCCCTCCCAAATCTTTTTTCCTAACCTATTTTTTAACTTTCCAGAAACCAAATATGGGCTAAGACTCAAAGAAAGCCTCAATCAATTGACCATCATTTTCCTTTATAAAAGTCTTTTATGATTCTACTTTAATTTACCATTTGGAGTCAAAAGTCCTCAAAAAAGGTCCTCAAGAGCTAGGGAGACAGGGAGTTTACAGAGTTTATTACGCTAGTGGAGACAGGACTCTTGAAATGTTCATTTCTAACATCTCTAAGTCATGAAGTTTGGGACTTGAAGGGATAGCAAGAGGAAAACCTTATAAGCCCTGCTGTACTTGATCCAACAGTCTCTTTTATTTAAAAAAAAAAATAAGCTCTTGAGAAGCAAGGGAGAAGGGAGCTATGGCAAAAAACAGAAAGGAATGAGGGTCACTGAAGCATTTTTTAAAATGTGCGTGAGAAAAACTGAATGCCAGAAAGAAACAAAGACAAGCAGGGCAGCTTTGAAAGTCACATAGTAAATTTATTATGCACATAAAAGGAAAAAAGTTGAATGTAACAGAGATTCACAACTTCATGTACAATCTTCTTTTTCTGTTCTACTCTCTATGTAGTAATGCCCAATTTGTTAAATTCTGTTCATTAAGTTCTGAATAAAGAAAAAAAAAACAAAAACAAGGGCTGTCATCAGAAGACTTGGGTTTGAATCCTCCCTTGATGGCTTCATGGGCAAGTCATTTAACATTCTAGAGCCTCAGTTTCCTCAAATGTAACATAGGAATAATACTTCTTGTGCTAGATACCCACATTGGGCTGCTATGAGGAGAATGCTTACAGACCAAGAAGTGTTACAGAAATGTGAGATTTTATTATCTACTATATTGTGGTGTTCTTTCAAGAAGCGACATCACTGAATCTGCAGCTGAACTGTGTGATTAACTCTACTCTTCCAATCTAGGCTGTTATCTAAAGGTCACTTTTAGCGCTGAGGCCTCTACTTTCCCTTTTCCACACTAATTTTAACTATTGCTTAAGGTGTCAAAAAAGGTAAAAGCAAAATAACTACCACCAAAAATAAACAAAAAAAGAAGTAGATTCCAAAATATTTTGAGTGAGCTGTTTGTGCCACCCAATGAAGAGACAAGGAAATTAAACTGAGAACATAGAATTCTCACTCTGGCCTTAGGAGCTACTCTCTGGCTCTATGAGATCACTCAAATTCACTGAAGAAAGCTCTCCCACCACCGAAAGGCTCAAGCAGAAGGTATTCTGAATGTGGTCAGAGAAAGGGTAGTCAAGGTGAGCAATGCTAAGGAACTTTAAACCCTTTACAATCTATCAAGTGGGATTCACTCACCCTCACTTGGGCATTAAAATAAAACCCTCATTAAATTAGTGGAAAGAATGGTTTTATTTTGAATACTAATGAGAAGTATAAAAAAATCAATTAATTCACATCAAACAGAAAAGTACAGACCATCACATTATGAGCATTAATCCTTTGAAGCAGGTCCAATGATAAACTAAAGGACCTTCTCAAATCTATACTTTTAGAACTGATAACCTAGTTTTGTCAAATGTCTATCAAACAAACATCTAGTGACACAAAGAATGAAGTATTAAGAACATCGATCACTCAGAGCAGGGTAGTCCAGAAATAAACATACGGCAACATGTATGTGCTTTGCAGCTTACAAAGCATGCCATTATGCACAATCGCCCTGTGAGATAAGTACTCCATCTATTACAGTATCAATTTGATAATGAGGTAATGGAGGAGAAAGGTTAAATGACTCGTCAAGTGCTGAGACTCAAACCCAAGTCTCCTGACTGCAAGTCCAATCTTTTTCCTGTCTCTTAAGAGGTGAAGGTATATGGTTTCCAACTCAGAAGAGAGTTGTATTATAAATTGGTTTTTCAGACCTCAGGACCTTATCTGATAGATAGAAGATTTTCTGTCTGACAGAAAATAAGTTATAAATGATTATTAGGTTCTCAGGCTGGCTCACAAGAGTATATTTAGCCTATAATGGAACAGGACTATAAGTCTAATGGCAATAATAGGTGCTCTGGTGGAAGGGATACATGGAGAAAAAGGAGGAAAAAGATCTTTTCCTCTCCTTTGTGGCCCAAAGCAAAATTTTGAAAAAAGCCTACTCTACCTCTGGTATCCTTCCTACCTTTCTTTACTCTTCTCCTCCTCTCTTTTCATGCCTCTCTCCCCAGCCCCCAACACTCAAACTAGACAAGATCTCTAACTTCCAAGTTCCTGATCCCTTCAAAAGTCTCTGTGCTTCAAAACTTCCCACTTCCTCTCTACTCAATCAAAATTACTACTCCCTCAGGGAAGTTGAACTATGCCATGTATTAGATAGAATAAAGGTAATGTGACTGAATTAATTCATACAAATGTGTGAATGACTGCAAGCCTCTTAGCCACTCAGTGGTATTTGTACTTTTAAAGACAATGTTTATCAAAGCAGATGTCCATCTACTGGGGAATAATTAAACAAACTGTGGTATATGAATGTAATGGAATATTACTTCAGTATAAGAAATACAAATATGAAGAGTACAGGGGAAGACTGGAAGTGATGTAGTGAAGCAGAACCAGTAAAAATATATATATAAATGACAACAATGTAAACAGAAGAGGAAAAGAAAACCCTGAATTCTAATGACTAAGCTTGGCCCTGAAGAAGAGAGGAAAAATTGCACTTTTCCTCTTTCTTTACAGAAGTGGGAGCAACAGGGTTTTGTAAAACAATGCACATACTATCAGATGTGGGTATGTTAGTTTGATCAACTAATTTCCTCTTTGGACAAAGGATGCTCTCTGGATCAGGGAGGAGCTAGGAACACTCTTAAAAATGAAAGTGATAAAAAACAAAAGATTACAATCAAAACTTTTAAAATAAAAATAAAGAGGATGTTATTAACCCAAATGATTTTCTAATAAGTACAATTTCAGTTGAATCACCCAAGACAATATGCAAGAAAACACTGGAGGCCAAGAGCCACCATCACCTCAGAAGCCTCAGTTCCCTCCCCCTAAGTGTCCTTGTTTCTGCTATGTTCCTCCCTCCCCCACATGTGAGTCCTCAGGAGTCACCTCATGATGGTTCTCAAGACAGGGCAGCAGCTGGGTAGAAGGAAAAGGTATGGCAGAAATAGTTGTCTGTATGAATGAGTTGTTTATAAATTTTGTATCTGTTAAGTCACAGATATCCTCAATCCCTTCAGGTTCCACATAAGGAGAATTAAAGTTAAATGAACTGAACTAGAATGTAAGCTCTATGAAGGCAGAGATAAGGTCTGCTTCCTGTGAACCCCACCGATGCCTACCTCAGTGAGTCTCCAGTACAGTACAGTTATGCCATAAAGACTGACTGATGGTTTTGTCAATTAGGTCCACAATTCAAATTTCAAGTCCTCTCAAAACAGATGGTTATATGTACTTACTGCTCTTTTCTACCACAACATCTCAAGACTCTCTGGAAGATATTTCATGATGCCTCTTACAGGCTATAATATTTTATAACCCTACCATAAATTTACAAGAGATACATGTTATATATACACCAAAAATTTCTTTGCTCCTAAAGAAGTTTTATGGAAATGGCACCTCAGAATGGCCACCACATTCAGAAAAACAAAAGGAACAAGCTGGAACACAGAATAAAAGCATTAGTTTTCCCTAATATGTATTTTTCATGGGCCACTACAAGAATGAGTGAGAATGCCTCCTGCTACTGGGGTGGTCAGAGGAAAATTTCAGCAGCATTGGGAAACAACAAATTACCATTCTCCCACACAGCTGGACTTCACATTCTTGTTTCAGGAAGAGAGGAGAAGCACATACAGACCCAAGGGAGCCAAAAATTAATTTGCCAAAAGCAACAGTCTAATGGAGAGAGCTCTGGACCATGAGACTAGGTTGGATTCCCACGTCTGCCATTAGTTGGCAGGTTGACTCTGATAAGGTCATTTTCTTGTGCTGAATCTTGCTTGACAGGCAAAATGGGGACTGACAACTGTCTCCTCTGTCCCTCATTGGCCCGTTATGAGGACAGATTAGGACAGTTCCAGTTAGGTATAAAGAACTTCTTAAAGGTATAAGATAAATGCATTTAAATATACAAAACAAAAACACACAAAATAGTGAAATTACAAATTTGACTTTGAACCAGTTTATACCTGTAGCTACCGCAGTCACAAACTTGGATCCAAAATGACCATCTGGAGAAAGCCGGCATATGTTGGGATGCTTGTTCTGGAAATTTCCTGCAGTTATACATTCTTCTGCACTCAGGAAATATGTGTCCTAGAACAGAAGAACCCAAACTAGAATGCATTCCTATTTTCTTTTCATTTCAACAGAATACAATGCAAGACAGTAATGTCTAAATGTTAGACAAAATTCAATCCAATTCAACCACCATTTAGTAATCATCTACATGAATGGAACAATGCTAGATGAACACTTAGGATATAAAGATGAAGAAATGGAGAAAAAAGCCCTCCAACACAATATAAAAAGGGAGAGATCATTTGTAACTGAGGGGAAGGAAGCAAAAACCACCTCACCTACCTGAAGTAGACTCTCTTTTACATTCACGTCTATCCACTTACATCTTCTTCTGTCAAGGTCCAGCTGATCTCTCCTCAAATCTCTTGTGGCTCCTCAGTTTGGAACTCTTTTGTGGACTCGTATTCTAATGTACACTGTAGTTACTTGTGTCCATATCCGTATCTAATCTAATATCTACTAGATCCTGAGGGGAGCTGTCCGATTTCACTTCTATATCCCCAGCATGAAGCACAGTGCCTCTGACATAGTAGGCATTTAATCTCTAATGAATGACATTCACTGAAACTGACTATCCAGAACTGCTACTCTGAAACAGCATACAGCATCTCCCGTGAACACAAACAGAAAAAATACACTTATTAAGATAAAAATGGATCACATGCCACTAATATCAGGAGGGTCAATGACTCCAGCCCTAATTTATCCTAGGAACTCTTTTGGAAAATAATTTAATAAGAAATTCAGTGGAGGATTGTAGAAGTACTTTGTCAATACAAAATAAAACTGGTTTATTACAAAAATTTCTATTCTAAACTAGCTGATTAAGCTAAAAACAGTAAAAACTTTTCACTTAATTCTGCATTTTCCTTACCTTGTTGCGGCTATATCGGACAGTACCCTTTCGGGTATCTTCTGAGACTAAATCTGTAAATATCCAGCCAACCTTAATAAAAAAGAAAATACACATCTTTTTGGATGTCTCTCTAAAAGAGAAGAATCTTATCTTACTAGTCCATGATGTTTTTGGACTTGTACCTATTTAAGCCAGAAGACCTATGAATTTTACATCATAAAATTCTTCCAATGTAAGCTGAGTTTCTGTCAGGAAACATTAGTACATCCTTAAGAATTCACTTGTGAGCAGAATTTTTCCTTGTGCTCTCTTACATCATCAATTTGGTCACCAAAGAATTCTGCCCAGAAAGCTTCCTGAATCAGAATCTATCATTGGATTCAACTCTCACATTAGAAGACCTGGGATTATGTATTTCAATTCAGCCATGTTACCACTAAGTTCTGTCTTCATTCATATCTCTTCTTCACTCTCTTTGTTCTGAGAATTAAGTATATTCTTTTCAAAGATCTCATCCTTTACCTATGCCTAACAAGAGCTTGGGACACTGCAGAACTGAAAGGGGAAGATGGAAGCAAGCAGAGCCCTGTTGTGGGAAGATTTCTTTCCCTTCTGACCCTGTGAAGTTAGCCACAAAAGAGAACAAATGACTGCATTTCCACTGGGGATAATCAGGAGAATAAGAAGTAGAAAAAGAACTGGTGTCTGTAAAGCAGTTTGGAGGCCAGTGGGACATAAGTGTGGAAGGAGAGTTAGTGGTTGCAATCACGGTACATATGTGGGAATGCCTAATAGCAAATATGAGGCTCTCTTGAGCAGCTACAGTGGGGCAAAAGTGGTTGGGTGTGGAGCCTAAAAAGCTCCACAGTGCATTTTAGGACCTGGCATAAGAGGAGGGGAGTGGTCTGGGAGTGAATGGGAGACCGAGAACCTGGGCAGCAATAATGGGGTGAAAGTGATTGAATGTGAGCTTGGAAACGTTGGAAGTGCATTTGGGAACTTGGCACGAGAGCACAGAGTGGTTAAGAGTGAAGCTGAGAAAGGGAACAGCTGCAGCACACTTGGGGTATGAAGAGGATAGAACGAATTTAGGCTGGGCACGAGAATAGAGCATCTGATCTGGCTGCTAATACTCCAGACACATTTTATACTAGTACAGAGCAAGCAATAATTGAAGATTAGTTTCTGTCTAGTTTAAAATATCTGATTCATTAGCACCTGGGCTCCCTCATTTATTTCAGAAGATGACTACCCCAGGATGTACTACTAGGTGACATTAACACTGACCCTTCATGAAACACATCCTTCCTTCTCTCAAAACTAATTTTTCTGAGCTGGCATGGGGTACCTATTTGACAAATAAACAAAATCTCATGTCCCATGGAATCAAAAATGCTGGAAAGAAATAACAGTATCTCACACATTTATATAATGCTTTAAGATTTACAGAGTACTGGAGCCAAGATGGCAGCTGAAAAGCAGGGACTAGTGTGAGCTCCCTGCCAAGTCCCTCCAAAAACCTATAAAAAAATGGCTCTGAACCAATTCTAGAACTGCAGAACCCACAAAATAGCATAGGGAAGCAGGGCTCTAGCCCAGCAGAGCCTGGATGGTCTCTGGGTAAGGTCTATCCCGCATGGAGCTGGGAGCGGAGGGGAGCGGAGCCCAGCGTAGGCAGCACAGACTGACCAGACCGAGCTGGGCAGAGCATGCCCGAGCACCCTGAATCAGTGAGCTATGGCAGTTACCAGACTTCTCAACCCACAAACACCAAAGACAACAGAGGAAGTTCATGGGAAAAATTGTGGGGGACAGAGTGAAAGGAGTTCATGGTTCAGCCACTGCCTTGGGGGCAGAAGAGAAGCTGCAGCTACAGAACTACTGCTGCAGTTGCTTTCAGGCCCATCTGGTGGGAGGAATTAAGCAGCAGATCAGAATGAGAGGGCAGAGCCTGCTTGGATCTGAGTCTGGTCTGGGTTGGCAGTTCTTGGGGGAGGAGAAGCGCTGGAGTGGCAGAACTTGCTGTGTAGAAATAGCTCTGAAAACAACAGTGCACCCCCTCAAGCTTGGGACAAAGTACTCTATATTCTACGAGCAGTCATATCCTGATGAAAAATTCAAGGGTCAAGTAAGTTGACTGGGAGCATGGCCAAGCAGCGAAAATGGACTCAGATTCAGACTTAGGAATCTTTCTTTGGTGACAAAGAAGATCAAAACATATAGCCAGAAGAAGTCAACAAAGT
>CM053626.1:165263156-165290641 GCA_028646595.1 Phalanger gymnotis
ATATATATATATATCACGCAAAACATGATTATGTAGAACACTTCAGAACTATTTAAGAGTATCTTTTTTGCTGCTTTCTTAATTTCTTCATTGAAGATTCTTACTGATGTCATTTATATTTATTTCACCTAAATTTCTTCCATATCCCTCTCTACTCCAGGAAAGTCATTCCTTTTAAGAAAGAATTTTTTAAAAAAGAAATTTAAAGGAGAAAACATTCGGCAAACCTGATCATTACACTGGAAAAATCTGACATTATATATGCAATGTTCCATACCTGTGCATCCTTACCCTCCCACCTCTTCCATGTCTTCTAATACATAATTTCCTATTGATAACATGTCAAAGTTTAAAAAACACACGCATATTCCAGTTTGAAAAGATTTCCAATGAAGCTACAGGTAATAAAAGGAAAGCTAGTAATGGGTTCCTAGGAGGAAACCCAAATGGAAAAGTGCTGCTAATGGTTACAGCTGAGACATGGATAAAAGCCAACTATAACTGAGTCCCACTTGCAGTTCTTTAAGAAATAAAAGTTGCTGATGTAGCACTTGAAATCTCAATGCTTCAATGTCAGCACTACATCATACTGACAAATTTATGTAGTTAAAAAGAGTCAGTACAACAGAGACAATTTCTCTCAGAAATATGTTGATATCTCTGAGTGTAAACCAAGAGATTTTTTTCTGCTTGGTCTCTTAAAAAAAAACCCTAAAAATGTGTATGAGTGCATATACATTTTACATAATAAACATTTAGAGAATAAGTGATTTCTTGAGCAATGAAACCTCAAAGTGGAAGGACCATCCTACTTACATGCTATTAAAAATCTGTTTGCTACAATTCAGTTCTGCCCCTTTCAAACTTTTCAAGCCTCATTTTGCTGCCTAAATGATTCAGTCTAAGTTTTTGGAGTGTGGCTCTTAAGTATGATCGCTCTTAAGGAATGGCTTCTTTCCCTTGGTCGCTTTTCAAACTTTTCCCCAGGACTTCACAAATTTCTTCTGAAAGTGCATGTTAGAGAAATTTTGAGTGTCTGAGAGAAAACTAACCCAATGATGTGAAGTGAGTTTATCTGAGCAATGATTTAGATATTACTGCTCAAATTCGATACTTCAGTTTTTCATTAGATACTTATTAAACTCAGACTTATACTTCGGTGTCTAGCTTTCTCGGTTACTGGCCCACACTGGCCCTTTATGTATCCCTATAATTCCCCCTATTAAGACTGCTTAAATAAGGAAGAAAGAAGTGAACTGTTTGATCACAGTCAACACTCACAGTTGTGGGTCTCGGTTCCTATAAATCTTTCCATCCTGTTTGCTAAGGTATTGATCAATCTCATCTTCTACCACATTGGGAGCCCCCCAAACACGCAGTGCTTGAGAGGAGGAAGTTTCCATGTCAGATGACGGTCCAGCAAGGCTCGAGGGGAACAGGAACAACAAATCGCCATGTCTATTCGATGAGAAATATCAAATGCAAGCTTTTATCAACAGTAATTTAGTGAGCCCGTGTACAAAATCAAACTAAATATGCAGGGTCTCTTAACATAAGCAAACGATTATGTCAACTTATGATGAAGTCCCAGTTTTCGTTATGCCAGTATCCTCTTAGTTGTTTTGTGGGTTCCTTACCATAAAAAAATTTATTACTTTGTCACCTCTAATTGTCCTACTTTCATCATTTTAAATGTAAAACATGTTCTCTAGCACAGATTTATACTGGTGACCCAAAAGAAGACCCAACTAAGAGTCTAAATTCAAAGGGCTATAATCTGATACTAAATAAAAATTATCTTGGCTAAAATACTTTATTTTAATCAACCTAGGAAATCCTGGACCTCAAAGCACTTCAGGTATATAGAGATAGGGCATGAAATCAAGAAGTTAAGACAATCCATTTCTACTCTACACTCTATTTACCAACTGTACTCAGCTTTTATGTATTTAGAACCAAACATTGCATGAATCTGGGCTCAGGGGGCTTTGGTTTGTATTCTAGGTCTGCTGCTCACCTGTGTGACTCTGCACAAGTCGCTTATGAGGGCTAAGCTTAAGCTAACTCTTCTACAAACTGCGACCTGCTTTGTAGTGCTGTCGTAATGATATGTCTCAAATGATATAATGTAGGTAAAATGCTTTGCAAACTTTTCAGTCAGTTTACTCTTATTATTAAAGTATTATTAGTTCTTTTCATCCCATTTTTTCCACTCTCCTAATACCATAATGCCAGAACAGAATAAAAGATGATCTATGACCCAAAAGATGGCTCTTAAGATGGCTCTTAAGATACACTATACAAACATTTCCAACAACAGAAATGCACATTGGTTCTCTATGACCTCCAGGATCCTATGTGAAATCTTCTGTCTGGCATCTAAAGCCCTTCACAACCTGGCCTCTACCTTTCCCATGATGTCCACGCTCCATCAACACTGGTCACTTCTTGTTCCTCACACACAAGTCTCCTTCTCTGGCAGTGGCTCTGCACTAGCATGCTGAAAATGCTCTCACCTCTGCCTTTTAACTGTCCTGGCTTCCTTTCAGACTCAGCTCAAAGCCCACCCTCCTCAGAAAGCCTTTCCTGGTTCCCCCCCTCTCCAACTGCTAATGCCCTCCCCCCGACAACCTTTTCTCTATTCTGTATATATCTTGTATGTACATAATTGTTTGCATGTTGTCACCCTCACTAGAATGAGTTCCTTGAGGGCGGTAAGCATTTCTACTTTGTATGTCTGGCACACAGAAAATGTTTAATAAATGCTGATAATAACTGACATAACATTAATTGGTTCCTGGAAAACACACAGGCAAACATTATGAGAGAGCAGCTAGTGATATCAGAGGAAGGCATATGTAAATAAACAAAATGGCCCCTAGTAAGGAAACTGGTGCTCATGAGAATGTTTCACTGGGATTCGACTATTATCTTGGATTATTGCTGACTATACAATTTGCAACTCTAACAAACGGCCAAACAGCAGTCTTGCAATATGATAATGAGGTTTGCTAATAACAAATTAATAATATGAGAAACAACACTGGTCAGAGTAACATATGAGATCAATCAGAAAACATTTATTAAGCACCTATTATGTGCTAGAATGACACTAAAGATACCTATAATTTGCACTATTGTGTTTCTTCTAAGTAGAGTGTTCAAAAAGCTTTATAAAGATCTTAATGCCCATCAAAGAACATCTGCTTCTTGACAGATTAGACCCATAGGATGGTGGTCACATAGCAACATAACAAACACACACCCAAGGGCCACAGAATTCATGCCATACAAAGCTCCAAGGAGGAGATGCCTGGAATCCAAAGTGTCTTGAGACTGTACTAACTTAAGTGATTACTGTACATACAGAAAACCTGTTCCAGTGTGGAGCAACAGTGAAATAAGAGGACTGTAGAGTGTGAGTCCCCACTGGAACCTGCATCTGGAACCTGCATCTGGCTACAGAGGAAAGCAATGTCTTCAAGAGGATTCTGCCACCTGAAAAAAAACAGCAGCCTGTGGGGAAACCACACTGCGAGCACTCATGGACAATGGAGGTCTTCAGGTATAAAGTTAATTGACTTGATTTCTTCCCAAAGAAATACATTCAAGGTCTTTTGTTCTAAGAAGCTGAGTGTGCAGCTTATCCAATCTCAGCACACTTAGGCTACAAATCTTTTCCCTCAATGACATACCTCTCAGAATACTGCAAGTCAATCAAATCTAGCTCAACAATAACTGCAGACTCAGTTTGACTGCTTAACACCTCGCAAGAAATATGACAGCCATATATCGGTCTGTAAATAGGGGAGTATCTAGACTGCCTTGAGGAGATGAGTTACAAACGAATCTACCTCAAGCAGACAACAGTTGCCATATGAAATTCTCCCCACTGAGTACTTACTTAATTTTTAACAGGTTGAGGGATTTGTTTGGTGATGCTGTTATCTCTCCTGTCTTGTTTCTATTGATGTAAACCGAGAAACCATTATTCCGGAAGCCAAACTCTTTTGCAACCTAAAATAAACAACAAAGGTATAAACACATGCATACATATGCGAGCGCGCACGTGCACGCGCACACACACACACACACACACACACACACACACACACACACACACGAGAGCACACCCAGATTTTCTAAGTTTTTAGGTTCAGAAAATTCTGCATTTGATGGGATCCTTCATTATTATTTTGCTAACATTAGTTTCCAAGAAAATGAATTCCCTCTGAAAAACAGGTGGCACCTCCTACATACATATATGCTGCTCACTCTAGAGTCAACTAGAGTAAGGAAATTAAGTTCGAAAGAAGCCAGTCCCTTGCACAAACATACAGATTGTCAACAGAAAATATGGTAAAAAAAATAAATTTAGTGAAAATATAAAGCAACAGATATAATCACAATTTCATTCCGTATTAATTAAGCATCTACTCTGTACAAGGTAGATGAATAAAACAGTTTCTATCCTCAAACAACTTATAATTTAACAAGGAAGGTAAGATGAGTAACTGTGATACAGATTAGAATATAAACGCATAGGAAAGGTACAAATAACAATCATACTTGAATATTTCAAGTATTCATGATTTAATTAGTATAGGCATCTCTGCTACAAAAAAAAGATTTAAATCTCTGCTTCTTAATAGACAAGTCTTGCTAATAAACTGCCATGCCCCCTACTCCATCCCCTTCATGCTTTCCCCCACCTCCTCTCCCCAAAATCAACCTCCTGGTGATGAGTTTCTTTAAATTCTGCTAGGCTGGTCCTTGGATACCAGCCCTACAATCCTCTGCCAAGGCCCTATTTGAATCCATTCAGCTTGGTAAGACCTGCCAAAGTTTGTGATTTGCCGGCAGAGTCTTCAAGAATCCAAGGTCACCTTCATACCATGATCATGTATTAGAACAGGACTTCACTGAACAAACAGTCATAATACTCATAATGATTCCTGATTTAACATAGTGTTTTATGTCTTACTAGGTGCTTTCTGAATTGCTATGAGAGTTACAAGGAAAATGCTTTTAACTAGAGAGCAGTGCTGGGTTAAAGATCATGGAAAGTTTCCTAATGGAGGTAAATACCTGAGCCAGGTCTCAAAGAATGAGGATAATTCCAACAGGAAGAGATAAGGAATACATTCTATGGTGGGAGCAAAGGCACAAAGAAATAAAGAAGTGGGACAAATTCAAGAGAGTGATGAGCAGTCTGATTTAGCTGGACAATGAAAGACATAATGGGGAATATTGTCAGATTAGGCTAGAAAGGAAAGTGGGTGTCAGACTGTGGTGGGCCCTGGCTGTGAAACTCATGAAGTTCCAGTTTATCCAATAGACAATACAGAACCATAGAAGGTTTCTGAGTGGTGGAGGTACATGATCAAAGATACACAGTTAAGAAGATTACATTGGCAGCCATTTGCAAGACAGATTGAAGCAAAGAGACAACGAAGGAAGGGAAACACTTTAGTGCTCCTCTCTCATTTCGTATTTTAATAAGTCTCTAAAGATGAACTTGTCTTTCCCATGGTTTTAAAAATATATTTTTAAGTGTAGCTGGATGCACTAAATTGAAAAAACAAAAACAAAAAACCAAGTCAAAGTAGATAATGAAACTTGATTTTTATTGATTTATAAGAATTAAAAAAGACATAAACAAATTAATGTAAAGAGCATCTTGTAACAGACTGACTTGATATTAAACAGGTATGCTAAGGACATACAACAGAAGCACAAGAATCACACTTCATCTTTCAAATGGTCTATTCTGTATCAGTCCTTTACTTTGCTTTTAAAAAACAACTTTCAACAAAGTCAAAGGTAGACAGTATCAGAAATGTTGTAGAAGGGATTAATGAGTTGTGTGGAAGACCTGAATAAAGCTCTAAGACCTCTACAATTCTATGAAATATATGCAACAAATTTTTAAGAACCAGAGTTGGAAATACTAAATTCTCAAGGTGAAGCAAAGTAAAATATTAAGCTAGTTATCAAATGTTATCAAGTATGATGCTATTAAAGACTAGATGACAAGACATTTATATTAATCAATGAGATTATTTATAAAATGGTGACACAGATAGAATAGGAAGAGTTAATAATACTTACTACCCTTACTTTTCTTAAGGCAATTTTTTTGAAGGGACAGGATGGGATGCACTTTAAAAGCACGTTTCAGACCAGTTCTGCCTTTATTTTTATGAATAATTCTGGGAAATTTCACCTGGCCAATAGGTGTTCTATGATGGTCTGCTGAAGAGAGTAGAAACAACAATGCTCACAAATCACATCCCATCAATATGATCCCTCCAGACCATCAACAGCTGGAGCTGTTATGTATGCACTCTCCCTAAGAAACACAAGATGCAATATAAACTGCTAGGAGGAAGCATCGGGATTATAAATCAAGCTTCTCTGCTAGCAAATCAAAGTCAGAACTCCAAAGTCTGTCTTCTAGTTTTCCCCCAGGAAAAAAGCAAATGATGTTTCTTGTTTCACAGCGTTTGATAATTCTGTTTCTGAAACTGAACATCAAAGCCTCTAGCAAATAAGAGTCAAATCTCAGAATGCTTGTGGCGATCTTATAACCTCAAAAATTCAAAGAATAATTAGTTCAATTTATTCTTCATATTTCCAGTTCATACTCTCCACTATAACCTTTTTAGTAAGTTACTTTACTTCAGTTCAGTCTATAAAGACATCTCATACAGAGTACCAGTATTATCTCACACTTCTAAAAAAATGATGCTAATGAATGTCTATTACTCAGGTTAAAAAGGCAAAAAGAAAAAGTAAACTTAAAATTTCAGCAAGACTCCTCTAAGCCTTGTAGTTACTTTTTTATGGCCTTTGTTTTATTCACATTGTTTATAACATGTGGGTAGGTAACAAATAGCAACAACAAATGCAAATATAGTTTAAGTTAAATATCTTACTTTTCAAAAAATGTTTTAATAGCTTCATCAGCAAGTTGTCTTGTAAGATCCCAAGTGCCAACCAGTTTTGCTACAAACCCAACCACAGGATTTTACAGAATACTGACCCAATTATGACCAGGGAGTGCGGGAGAAGTGAGTGAAGAGACTGGGGGTCAGGAGATGGGGAATAACAGCAGGCAGAGAAGGGTAAACTGCTGAAAGGTAAACACCAAAGTCACAGGTACCTTTTTCAGAAATGTTGCAGCTGTTTCTCTCTTTGTTGCAGTGATCCGCTTCACCCCTTCTGGTGACTGGACACGGATTATCTGTTAAAAATGAAACAAAAAAGAGTTACTGAGAAGAAACATAAAGTCCTGCCCCATTATCTGGTTGAGACAAAAACGACAGTAGCTTTTCAGCACTAAAACAAAGACTGTCACTGAAATTTCAGAAGCCTCGGACCAGACTTTTTTTCCTTCTTCTTAATACCAAATCAATTCTTTCTAGAAAATGAAATGGTGAAAAAGAAGATTTGCAATCACCATCAGGTAATGTCACGTTATCTACAAGCATAGCCCTGACTTGCAAGTTTCAGATTATTTTGAAAAGAGCAATGGCTTCATGTTTTGTGCTGAATAACACAGCTTGCATTTGAGGAATTATAAAAGACTAGATCTGGGACAGTGACATTATTTTTATCCTGAGCCTTTGAGATTTATTCATGAAAGAAAACATGTATTACCACTGAAAGAAGATTCAAAGTCCTTCTGAAAAGGAATTCACTTGATTCTGGAATCTTTTTACAAAAGCACTGACTGACCCGTAGTATAAGAAATCAAACCACCACTTACTCTTAGTAAAAAGTACAAAAGAATTAAGAAATATAGTCCTGTGCCATAATAGAGAAAACTTAAATGCATTTTTATAGGAAGAGAGGATAGCACTGGGGCTGTTATCTCACTAGTCTAGGGAACTTCCAATGAAGAAATTTTCTCTCTGCAGGGTAGTTTTAGTAAGCTGGCTGGGTCACTAAGAGATTAAGTGACCTGCCTAGGGTCACATAACCATTGATTGTCAGAGGTGGAACTTGGACCCAGGTCTTCCAGGCTCTATCCACTATACCACACTGCCTCTATACTTTTTATAGCAAGCCTAAAAGATCAGGTACAGGCTAAGTTGGGAATTAGGTATGTTTGTCCACTAGGCAGAGGTCACCACTTTCCAGGAGGACTTAAATTTTTCATTTGAATCAAAGTTATTGCTTCATGCAAAGAGTGCTGTTGAAAACAGAAGGACAATATTGTGGAAAAATAAATGCTGCTCTAACCATATGAACAGAAACTGTCCTTGCAACAACAGACTGCCAGAAAGCACTTCTGCTATAGTTATTTTTCTCAACATTTACTGTACTGTTTTTGGATAAAAGGGCTAACTCATATGAGAAATGTATAATCTGTTAAAAATTATTTCTACTATTACATGGCAAAATGCCCCACTGGCTCATGATTCCTTGAACTTGACACATTCTGGGATCGAATTCATCAAGGCTAATTCATGTCCTCCTAAAACAAAGGATCACAGGATTTGGAGCTGAAAGGAATCTTAAAGGTCTAGTCCAACTACCTCATTCTGCAGATAAGGAAACACACTTAGAAATATGAAATGATTTTCCCAAGGTCACAGATAATAAGCAGAAGACTCAGGGTTCAAGCTCAGGTGCTCTGACTCCAAATGCAGTACCCATTATACTATAACAATGCAATGGTTTTTTTTTTGTTGTTGTCTAATATATCATTAACTTTTGTCTGAAAAACTCTGTTGTTGATTTCTGAGTTTAAGGCAGTTTATTTCTTTGGATGAACATTATGGACATCTCATTCATTAAAAGTTTAGAAAAAATTAATTTACCTGCTTTACCCTAAACTTTTAAACTCAGATTAGCCCTTTTAATTTTTGGATTGTTCATCTTACATGTGGAT
This sequence comes from Phalanger gymnotis, assembly GCA_028646595.1. Taxonomy (NCBI): domain Eukaryota; kingdom Metazoa; phylum Chordata; class Mammalia; order Diprotodontia; family Phalangeridae; genus Phalanger; species Phalanger gymnotis. The sequence goes on from CM053626.1 coordinate 165,272,056, forward strand.
TAAAATTTCAGTAAATGTACCCACATTAAAAAGCACTTGAATACTTCAATGCAAAACATATTTATAAAAATATTTCCATCAATATTTGAATCCACTAGTTCTAAATGAACTAAGAAAAAATATTCAGCCGCCTGTTTTCCCACAATAATTAGGAATATTAAAACTAGTTCCTGAACTGATCAATTCTACTCAAAAATACAAGGTACTCATTTCTCCTCTAAGAGGTCCCACGACACACACACACACCCATCCCCCCCCCCACCAGCCTACTTCTCCTCCTACTGTAGACATTGATCAAGAGTCTAGCCTGCTCAAAACGCTAGGAGAGGAAACCAGGCTTGTCTCCTTACTATACTATAGAGTATAAACTCCCTATGGGCAAGAACAGTCTCATTCTAGCCTAGTGCCTGGCACTTCATAAATGCTTGTTTAGTCTACCTTGAGAACTTTACTGTGTAAGAAAAGAAATTCCGGGTTTCTGAAATAGTTCCTCAAACTAAAGAAATTATTCTCATTTGATCATCTTAAACAGTGTATAACTATATACGCTCCCAAATCAATTTCAAGTTTCCTAGTAAAACATAAAACTAAATTGTACTAGTTCTATAAGACACAAGAAGAGACACAGACCCGAGGGTATAACTACAAAATTTCTCCATCTACAAAACAAGGACTACTATGATAGCTTGTACGTACTTCACAGAAACAGAATGTTTAGAATTAAAATTTTAGGGGCTTCAACCTTTTTTGGGGGGCACAGATCCCTTTGGAAGTTTGGTGAAGCCTATGTACCCCTTCTCAGAATGTTATAAAGTCATATAGAAAGACTTACAAAAGTACAGTTATCAAAATATTTTTGCAAAAGTTCCTAGAATCCAAGGGTAGGGAACCTTTGGACTCGAGGCCACATGTCACCCTCTAAGTCTTCAAGTGCGGCCCTTTGACGGAATCCAAAGTTCACAGAATAAATCCCCTTAATAAAATTATTTGTTTGGTAAAACTTGGACTCTGTCAAAAAGCCACACCCAAGGACCTAGGAGGCCATATAGCCTAGGGGCCAAAGCAGGTTTCCCCACCCCAGTGACCTAGACTGTAGGTTAGAGTTAGAGCCTTGGCTTTTGACTGATGTGATGATCTCAATAATACACTCAATATTCTTTAGAGAAAACAATTTATCTAAACTCATTTTTCCCCTGGGAAAAAAAAAATATATCTCAAAAATGTAGCATGTGTAAAGGTGTTTAGTTGTCGAGTCAAAACATTTCTACAAGACACCTAGCTTTATTAATGGTGACGTGATCTTACAAAAGTGGTCTTTTTCTGGCTATCCCTAGACTTAAGAACTTTGTAACAAGATCTTAGCATTCTTATTTTCAATGGAATGAAAGGTTTAGTTTTCTTGTAAACGGAAGGTCCTAATGCAACTTTTAAATCTACCAACAGTTCCTATTTCTAGCCCCAAGTTAGTTGATTTCTGTAACCTTATTTTTTTTATTTCTGCAACCTCACATTTAAAAGCATCCACGCTTTATTTTCTTAACTTTTCTTGTACTATTCCTTCTCTTCCTCCCTAAAGACAAAATCACCAATGAGTCTGGTTGCCGTATAACAGAAAGCTAGATAGGGGCAGGAGAGATTACTCTGGAACGAAGAAGTTTGGCTCAATACGGACATATCCAGGGAGGATGGCTCAATACGAACACACATCGAGGGATTGCCGGTTTCATCCTGAAGAGCTGCCCAAACAGCAGGTGCCAGAAGGGCCGTCCCCAAGCCAGGACATCCCTCATTTCACTCCTTGGCCACTGCCCTTCTTTATTTACCACCAAAACGCTTCTGCCCCAATCCCCCCGGCTAATTTTCCTGAGTCATTTGCTGCTCGGGTAGTGCGCTTAAAACTTATCACAGCTTAAGGAGTTTCTGCGCTTTCTGATTAAGATTTAATTTTGCTGTAAGGTATTAAGAGGCGATGAAGTCTGAGTTCCCAAGGAAAGAAAAATGAACTTCCTTCGCCAGTTCCCTTTAGGCAAGCAATTAAGAAGCTTTTTGGGAAATGGACAAAATGTCACATTACTGTACTTTTGCTCTGAGCCTCCTCTGGAGGACAGGGAGTTGTTTCTATTGTAGCTACTCTGCTGCTCGGAATTCACATGGAGGAAGGTAAGGTGGGGGGCAGAAGGAGAGAACGGGAGGTCATGGAAGAGACGGGGTTGGGCTGTGGCCGCGGCTCTGGGGTGTAAAGAGGGTCTCTTTTATTTGGACTTTTCCTCTGCGGGCCTCCAAGGTCGGCTGGCAGACTCTCCCCCGGACCCCGGCTCTGTCTCGGAGGCTGCGTCCCGGAGAAGGCCGAGGATGAGAAGGGGCCCAGATGGCAGGACCAGGGAAGGGGGAAGCCAGAGAGCCTGAGGGCCAGGGGGCGAGGGAGACGCGGGTCCACGCCCCGCAGGCCTCGGCGGTGAAATCTGCTGCCTCATCCCGGAGGGGCCCCACTCGGCTCGCCCTCCCCTCCCGCACCGGCCGGCCCGCGGGGAAATTGACTCACGATGCTCTCGGCCATGGCCGCTGATGCCGTCGCCGGACCCCGGCGCCCGGCCCCCGCCGACCGCCGCCCCGAGTGTCCCGCAGCCGCAGCTCCGGCTCCAGCCCCGGCCTCGCTCCTCCGCCCGCTCCTCAGCCACGGCCGCCGCTCCAGCTCCGCCCGCCCGGCCTTAGCCTGCAGCCGACGTCCCGGTGCCACGCTCAACGCGCTCCCCCAGGCACGCCGAGCCGGAAACAAGGTTCCGGCTTCCACCAGGAAGGTCCGCGGCGCCACCCCTCCCCCTTCTCCCCACTTCTGCGCCTCCCCCGCCCTGGGAGCGGTCTCACGGCACACAGCCCGCCCACCCCGCTCGGCGGGCCTACTTCTGTAGACACTGATCAAGCATCTACCTCGCTCAAAACGCTAGGAGAGGAAATCACTCTTGTCTCCTACCGTACTATAGAGTATAAACTCCCTATGGGCAAGAACGGTCTCATTCCAGCCTCGTGCCTGGAACTTCATAAATGCTTGTCTAGTTGACCTCGAGAACTTTACTGTGTAAGAAAAGAAATTAACACCTGTTTACAAGTCTACTTCAAGATAGAACGTAAGGAAAATATAAAAAAAAAGTGTCGGAATTCAGAGAAGGGAGCAACCAATCTATCAACGTTTGTTAAGTATCTGCTATGTGCCAGGCAATATACTAGCATAGATAAAGAAGAGGAAAGAAACAGTCCCTGCCCCCCAAAATTTTACAATCTAATGGGGGAAATCAATCTATACAAAGCAAATGGCTTCTGACTCTTCCTGACCCCATTTGGAGTTTTCCTGGCAAAGATATTTGCCTTCTCCAACTCATTTTACTGATGAGGAAACTGAGGCAAAAAGTGATTTGTCCAGGGTCACACAGCTAGGGTATGAGGTCAAATTTAAACTCAGGTCTTCCAGACTCCAGGCCTGGCACTCTATCCACTGTGCCACCTAGCTGTCCAAAGCAAGTTATATTACTGGATAAATAGGAATTATATTATGCTACTGGATTATATATTACATTATGTTATGTTATATATTATATTATATTATATTATATTATATTATATTATATTATATTATATTATATACTATGTTATGTTATGTTATGTTATGTTATGTTATGTTATGTTATGTTATGTTATGTTATGTTATGTTACTAGATAAATAGGAAATCATTAACACTGGAATCAAGAGGAGTTGGGGAAGGTTTCCTGATTTGTATCTAGGAAGGATCATGATCAGCTCCCTGGGGAGGTGGCTTTTAAATTGAGATTGATGGGTAGGATTTTTAACAAGCAGAGATTGAGTGGAAAGGGGAGGTCTTTCTGGGCATAGGGAACTTCACATGCAACAGGGGAAAGGTGTTGTATGACAGTAAGTAATGATTTGGTTAGAGGTGAAGAGTACTTAAAGAGAAGAGTTGGAAATAAGGCCAAAAAGACAGTTTGTGGTCAGAATTAATAGGAGAGGTGTAAGGGTATAAGTAGTTGGATTATATTTGAGGAGCAAAAGGAGGCAGCTTGTTAGACAATCTCAGTAAGGAAACCTGGCTTCAAAGTCAGTCTCTGACACCAATGATCTTTGGCAAGTCATGCCCTCTCAGAGCCCCAACCCCCCTGAGACTAAGTTGCAAAGTATCATTTCCTCATTGGGAGTTCGCCTAAAAACAACAACAAAGAAACCCAAAAAACATCATTTCATATTTTTGAGCAGTGGAGTAATATAATCAGACCTGGGCATCAGGAAGCTCACTTCATGGGCAGCTAGGTGGCAAAGTAGATGGAGCTCTGTGACCGAAGTCAGAAAGACTCATCTTCATTGAAATCTGGCCTCAGATACTTACTAGCTGTATGACCCTGGCTCTGTTTGCCTCAGTTTCCTTCTCTGTAAAATGAGCTGGAGAAGGAAATGGCAAACTGCTCCAGTATCTTTGCCAAGAAAACGCCAAATGGGGTCATGGAAACTTGGATGTAACTGAAGAAAACAGTCAAAAAGCTGACTCCACGAATGGATTTCACACGTTGGAAGCACCCTCAGCTGTGGCCTCTCCCTCTGATTGCTTGGCTTCTCCCAGGATCTCCATTTTAAGCATAGACATCATCACCACCACCACCACCCCCAGGACTCTCCCAGGTCTAAATTTCTCTCCAGCCTGCACTCCATATTCTCTTCTAGGATTTTTCTTTTTACTTCCTCCGCCTCCCAGCCTCCAGGCACCTTCATTTTACTCTTTCTAGCTTCTTTTTGGGACAGGTAAATGGCAAAGTGGATAGAGTGCCAGGCCTGGAGTCAGGAAGACCTCAGTTCAAATTTGATCTCACACACTTATTAGCTGTGTGACCCTGGGCAAGTCACTTAATTATGTTTGCCTCAGTTTCCTCATCTGTAAAATTAGTTGGAGAAGGAAATGGCAAGCCACTTCAGTATCTTTAACAAGAAAACTCCAAAGTGGAAACAACCAATAACATTTTATTTGGGTTTTTCATTCATTAGAAGGGCAGAAACTGTCTTTCTCCTGTTTTTATTCCCTGAATCTAGCTCAGTCCATCAGTTTACTCCCATTAGGAGATGGGGGAGCCACTCTTTCCCAACTTCACTCTTCCTGAGTCCCCAAAGGTGTTAAACTTTTCTCTAAGTATCACCTTATTCTTCTCCCTAACTAGCAGGGGTTGGGGGAAGTCCGTAGGGGGCTGTCTTTAGCCTCTAGCAAGGAAGCCAAAAATTTGCCTGCTGGCCACTGCCTCACTGGAACTTCCTTTAGATTCTGTTCACCACACTTCCTCCCACTAAGTGAAAATGCTTACTCATAGCTTAGTCTTTGTCTAGGGTCATTTGTCTAGATTCCCTTATTATTTTCCCTGCTTGGGGGGGGGGGATTATAATAATAGTCATCATAAAAATCTCTTTGGTTTGTCTTGAGCCCTCAGCCAAAGAGAATTTCTCTAACAAAAATATATATATTACAGTTGCAAAATCTAACTGGTATAGCCTTCTCCACCCCTACCCCCCAGGTCACACACTAGAACCCACGATACAATCAACAAACATTTTAGTTTGGAATAACTAGCTTCTTTACAAGCAAATGACTGAAAAACAGAAAGCAAATAAATATTTTAAAAGAACAAGGAATGGAAAACAGATTCCCTGGGAGAGAGCCAAAGCAAAGTAGGAGACCTGGTGGTAAGATTTTTGCTGTCATCATTATTAACAAACAGCTAAGTGTCTTGCCGAGTCTCTCTGAGACTGGCTCCCCAGAGACGGTCCAGACTAAACCTCAATGCTTATATACTTCTAGCACCATCTTCCTGTGCAATATCTCACTCTTACCGCCTTGGGATGGTAAGAGCAATATCTCTTCTTGCAGCTCCCAAGGAAATGGGAAACTGAGCTTTCAGTCACAGGCTCTCCAAGGCTCAGACAGCTTAAGCTTTGGTAAACCTGTTTATTGTATTTTTTCCCAGGGTTAGACATGTTATGGCTCCTTGCAAAATCAGCCACAGTGTGTTCACTATCTAGAATTATATATCATCATCATAGCATTTATATAGTTACTTTGTGTTTGCAAAGAGCTTTAACTGAGACACATGAAGGTAAAATGACTTACCCAGGGTCACATAGCTACTAAGTGTTATTGTTCAGTCATCTGACTCTTTGTGACCCTATTTTGGGTATTCTTGGCAGAGATCCTGGAGTGGTTTGCCATTTCCTTCTCCAGCTCGTTTTGCAGATGAGGAAACTGAGGCAAACAGGGTAAAGTGACTTGCCCAGAGTCACACAGCTCATAAGGATTTGAACTCAGGTCTTCCTGACTCCGGGTCTAGCCCTCTAACCAAAAATAAACACTAGCACTTAACAGAACAAGAATGATTAACCTGGAATCCCAGGTAATCATTGCAAGGTGCCAGTCTCAGCAAATACCTACGCTATACAGAACATAAAGCATTTTCTCTCAACAGGGGGCTTCAGTGAATACAGGCCTAAATTATATACAGGACATATTACATGTGCATGCCATAGCAATACATTTTATATATATTTTTATATATATACATACATATATATGTATATGTATATATACATATATATATAATGGCATGCAATACATTTTATATATATATATATGTACATATATATACAAATGATCCTAAACAAAGATTAAGCAATGAATAACCATTTTTACATGATTGGAAGTTTAGTGAATAGAATTTAGAATGTAAATATGCATTATAATATAGCAAAAATGAAGCAATGATAATGCCAATAGGCTTATCAAATAACAAAAATGCATGTAACAGTGAATATTCAAACAACGAGATTGTGTACATTTAATAGACAAATCCATGCAAAAGCAAATATACATGAAGAAGAGAATACTAAAAGCAGAAGCTTTCTAAGTATGCAATAGTTAAAATGTGTGTCAAAGAGCATGCAGCTAGGTACAAGGCACTCATTTTGTTGGTCAGCGTCATTGTCATTTAGCTACATGCATAACCATTTCTCTGGTTTCCCTCGTGTCCTCTTAGTCTGGGCATCTTGACCTCTTGGGCACAGTATACTCATGTTCTTTGGTTCAAGGTCTAGTAGTCTATGCACAGTCATATTTTTCCATTCCTCTTCAGTGCCTACCCCGTTTGACTTATTTTGCTTCTCTGCCAAGGAGGAAAATGTCTGAGTTGATAGCCCAAATAAGTCAGGAAGAAAAGACAATTCCTACCTAATTCATGCCCAGATTTATACCTTCAACAAGGTAATATCTATCTTCGATCTCTCTCACAGGTGGTATTGTATTTCCTGTCCATCACTGGAGGCCTAGCTTTAGCTCTCTCTATGGATTTGGTCCCTCTTTCTGCTATAAGGGACTCAGCAGCTTTGACCCTCCTTACAGGTGAATAGTCTTTTTCTGACTTACCCCATTCAGTTTCCTCGTTGCTAGGCCCCCTTTGATCATTAAGTCATCTCTTTTGCTGATCAACAATTCCTCTTTAATAGGAGGAGTCTGCAAAGTGCTTTGTAGATATTTTGTATATAGATATAAAAATATTATGTGTATATATTAGATATATAAATATAAACATTACATGTCGTTAGCCATTATTAACTCATTTAATCCTCAGAACAATCCAGTGAAGTAAGGGCTATTATTTTCCCCATTTTAGGGATAAGGAAACTTGATGTTAGGTGATTTGTCTAGTCACACAGTTAGTAAATTATCTAAGGCAAGATCTGAACTCAGGTCTTCCTAACTCCACATCCAAAGCTCTGCTCTTTATGTCACCTAGCTATATAGATCAGTTCCCAAGTACTGCCTTCTACAGTGAGTGTATTTGAATGATACAGTAGATCATGTGATTCATAGATTTTGAATGAGTGGTCTTCCCAGCTCTAACCCTGAAATCTCCCAATTCTTTGACATTTGTTTTCAATGTTCTTACTTAATGATCCTTGTTTTTAATTCTTGTTCTCACTCCTAAAATCAGGAGACAACTTCCATTTCCATTTAAAGAGGTCACAAAACTTTTCTTTTTTCCTTTCCTTCTTTGCTTTTCTTCTTCTTCCAATATTTTCGTTTTGTTTTGTTTTTTAGATAGAGCCTCCCTGTCTGCCCAGGCTGGAAGTGCAGCCTCCACTCACTGGCCCAATTCCTATACTGATCAGCATAGAAGCCTTAAACTATTTTCTCTTTCCAACCTGAGCCTATTTGCCCCTCCTAGAGGCTTACCATATTTATGCTAGACTTAGTGAGGATCCCCACAACTCAGAACTCTGAAACTCAAGGTATCCACCAGCTTCAGCCTCTCCCCATTAGCAGGGATTACGGGTGGGCCACCTCACTGGCCACAAAACTTTTCAGGCAACTTTTACCCCTCTGATCAATAGATTGATCCATAATAGCAATTTTAAACAATACTATACTATATGAGAGAACTAATGCTGTAACATTATACCACAATGATTATTATATATTAGTATATAAACAATGTTTTATAAGTGTCACTTAGTAATCAACAGTAAAGCAAATATGCAAAATAATCCTGCTCCAAAGAAACAGGAAGGTAGAAATAAAAATAGTATTCAAACTCCCACAGAAGAGTGGGAAAAAATCCCCAAACGAACTCCTATCATAGCAGTGTAAAGGAATGGTGCCCCTGTCCCCATTACTACTGACCAGATGGGCTTTCTCAGTATAAACTGTCTTCTGCTTTGGAAAGTTGAATCAAAAAGCTATGTACATACAATATTTATATATACATACCTAACATGCACACACAATATTTATATTATATATTTTATACAAGATATCTACAAAGCACTTTGCAGACTTTTCCTGAGGAGGAATTGTTGATCAGCCAAGTAGATGACTTAATGATCAAAGGGCTCCTAGCAACACTATTCACCTGTAAGGAGAGTCAAAGCTGCTGAGTCCCTTTAGCAGAAAGAGGAACCAAATCCATAGATAGGGCTTCTCTTTATCTTTTTTGTTAATTTTCAGTCCCCAACCAGAGACAGTACTTCTGGCAAAATACTCCAGTATTAGATCTACCTCAATCTCTTATCTGAGGATATTTCCCTCTCTCAGATGCTTCCTCCTAACTGTATTCTCACTTTAGCTGGAAACTTCTGGTGGTGGTAGTTACTCCTGTTTATAAAGACAAAATAAATGTTTAAAACAAAGAGAAGTAAATGGACTCCCCTGCACCAGCGCCCAAAGGAAAAGACTTTAGGCTCCCATGAAGGAGCTCAAGTTAGAGGTCTATAGTGGAGAGAGGGTGATGGTTCAGCGGCACAGGTTCTGTCCTAATATACCTCGTGTTGAATGAGCCAAACGACCTAGCTCCCAGATTTCTGGCCTCTTTTCTTGTGACAGTTGCCTCTACCTAATGCTTCTTTCTCAGTGCCAATGTGACTTCCTAAAGCTTCCTTTCTCTGGCTCCCTAATTATTCCACTCACCCCATCAGGAGCTGTGTTTCTCTTTGAATCTTTCCTGAACTCTTTGAACCCACTTTTATAGGTCACCCTGAATCATGGCCTATCATTCTTCATCCTATTAGTCCATCTTACTGATTTACTCAAAGTACCGACTCTAACCATTAGTCATAAAGGAATCACCTAGGCCTGCATTTTATAGTGAGGGTAACAAGTCAACACCTCATTATCTAATCCCTATTCTGTGATTTGATCAGTAAAAGAACAACTCCATTACATTTTATCCTTCCTTCCATCTTCTGCACATATTTTGTTAAACTCCAGGTTCATTCTTAGAGAGAACTAGAGAGTCAACTGAAAATTGATAGAAATAATAACTTCAGTAAAGTAGCAGGACATATAAAAGTAACCCACAAAAAATCATCCTTTCTATATTAGCAATAAAACCCAGCAGAGACAGAAAGATAAATTTCACTCAAAATTAATACAGAATGTATAAAATATCTGGTAATTTACTTTCTAAGACACATTCAGGAATTATATAAATACAACTACAAAACATTCTTTACAGAAATTGAAGAAGACAAATAATTGGAGAGGAATTAATTGCTCATATTTGAATAGTGGTAATATAATAAAAATAACAAGACTGCCTAAATTAATTTATAAATTCAATGCCATACTAATCAAACTATTAAAAGATTATTTTGTAAAACTAAAGAAAATTGTAACAAAATTCATTTAAAGGAATAAAAGATCAAGAATTTCCAAGGAAATACTGGGGGAAAATTGGAAACCGATTTAGTAATATCAGATCTCACACTCTACTACAAAGTGGTAATCACCAAAACTATTTGGTGCTGATTAAAGAGTAGAAAAGTTGACCAATGAATAGGATAAATTACAAAAGATCCAAAAACAATTGAACATGATGGCATACTATTTAATAAACCCAAGGACCCAAACACCAGAATAAGGACAAAAAACTGTTTGGAAAATTGGAAAGCACTCTTGGAGAAATCAGAAAAAAAAATTACAGTGAAACATTTAAAAAATACACATAAAAGAACACAAGAAAACCCAGAAGGGGACACAGACAAGCAAGGCAATGTTTGTATTACAATGCTAGATTTAATAGTCAAGTGGATCTGTGATCTCATTGATTTGTTAGTTCCCTCTAATGATGCTGATCACATAGCTGTGTATGCATGTTATATCTGTGTAATTCTTACCCATTTGTCACAAGGGATCCAGACAGCATAGTAGAGGCCTTCCTCACTTTCTTCCAAGATCTATTATCACTCAAAGGAGTTCAACCTGCACATCCACACAGGAAAGGCCAAATGGATGAAAAATGTCTGTCACACAGATTTCAACCTCTAATTGAATGGATACTCCATAGAATTTGTTCAACAGTTTGTGCAGCTGGAACAAATAGTATAGACAGACCTGAACCCAGTTCATAAAAAAGGAGCAGGGGAGACAACTGTACTTTCTTTTGGAAAACCGCAAAGATCTTTTACTGACCCCAAGCTTCCTATGTGATCAAAGACTCATCTTTTTCAATATAAGCATTTTACTAGTATTTACTAGTACTATACAGAAGACCTCCAAAGAACTAAAGATGGGTATCACACAGAGGGCATTGGAAAGGCATGTGTTGGATGTGATCAGGAAGCACCACATATAACCAAGGAGGAACTTTGAAGAAAAGAACTAAGAGATATCATCAAAGACAGAGAAGATGGGTTGGTCAGAGTTATAGTAAGGGATGACAAGTGGAGAACCAGAGTACTACATTGATTAAATTTAATAAACATTAAAAACACAAACTATATGTAATAGGGTCATGGTTTCATATACAATCCTCTTTTTTTTGGCCTTCTTTGTATATGGAAATGTTGATGTTTGTTGATAATATTCTAGTTCGTAATAAAAATCCAAGTTCTTTGGTCAAAGAGAAGAACACAGCAAGGTTTGCAGTCACTGCCCAAGCAGGATTTCAGTACAGGGATGAAGCCAGAAAGAATCTGAAAGATGATTAGATGTCGTGTGTGAGTTTACAACTCAGCTCTTCCCCTTTCTTCAGTTTCTTTGGGTTCTCCTTGGAGCTGGAGAGCTGGTCGACCACCCATTCCATTCATTTCATGCAACCAGGAATAGAGGAGTGGAGACTGAGAGCCCGCAGTGAGGCAGGCAGCAGTAGCTGCTTGCTAGGGCACCTCATAGAGAGAACAGCTAGCAGCGCTGCAGTGACTGAGGCTTGACTGGTGGCTTGAGGGTAGTGCCACCTAGTGATCAATTTAGATAGTACACTCTCCTATTGATTAAGTGACAGCTTGCTTTTCCACAAGCTCTCTGAGAAGGCTGGAGAGGGACTAGGCGAGGTCAGATATTAATATTATATTTCATCGAGTGTCATCTCAAACATCTACCAAATTCACGGGCAACCTGCACTATTGTCACAAAAAGAAAGACTTAAAATCCCCCTTAAAAAAAAGAAGAAATGATGAAGGAAATTAAAAGACTTAAGATAAGAAATGAGATGAGACAATAGTTCAAGAGAATAGTTGTTGGATTTTTGTCGTTTGTTTTTTTAGGGTAAGGTAGATCTAGTATGTGCTTTTTAAGAGGACATGTCGAGGAGGAAGAGCCAGTAGAAAGGGTCTGATTGAACAGCATGAGAGGGGTCTCAAGCTAAGATGGGAATAGCAAGAGGCAATCCAGTAAGTTCCTCACAACCAAAAAACAAAACAAAAAATTCTTCTTCCAAACAAACCTAGAAATGCACCAAACTGAATCCTGATGGGTAAATCCAAGAAAAAAATCACAAGTCACTTTTCTAAGTCAATTCAGCATAGGGAGACAGACAAGGAGGTCTATGGGTCTTGGAGAGGGGATCTGCTCAGAAGCATGCTGTGGGGAGCCCTCAAGTACCCAGAGAGAGGCTGTATTCTAGAGCAAGAGGATGTCTCATACCCGTACTGGGGCACTGAGATGGGCAGCTTTGTTAGCCACTACCCAGTTTCAGATAGCAAATCCATGGTGGACTGAGCAGGGGTGAGGAGCGGCCATAGGCCCTAGGCCTGTATGGAGAGAAGAGAAAGGAAGTTCAGAAGCAAACAGCCACCACCTGGCTCAGATTCCAGGAGGAAAGCAGCATCTCAGTTCCAGCTTCTAGCTCAGCCTATAGAGGAATAGGAAGGCGGTTAGGTGACTCAGCGAATAGAGTGCTGGGCCCGGAATCAGGAAGACTCTTCCTAGTTGTGTGACCCTGGGTAAGTCACATAACTTCTGCCTTAGTCCACTGGAGAAGCAAACAGCAAACCACTCCAGTATCTTTGCCAGGAAAACCCCACAGACAGTATGGTCTATGGGTCATGAAGAGTCAGACATGACTGCAGGACTGAACATCAACAGACGAATAGCCAGGGCAGGAATCCCAGTCCAAAGGGGAATCTGCAGTTCTGTCACTCTGAACCTGCAGAGCTTCCCAGGTAGTTGACAGTGACTGAGTGCAGCAGTAGTCTACTGTTTCTCCGACCCAAACCCAGATCAGGAACTTGTGGAGCTCAGACCAGGGAGTCAGTGATTAAACTTTGCCTTGGATCGGATCACCTAGGGAGCATTGAAAGCTGGCAGATCTTCGGCCTGAGATGTTCCTAAGGTCCTAGGATAAAATAACACTTAATATTCCCAAGAAAGCTCAGAACTACCAGAAGTGACCAGAGCTGGCCCTGCCATCAAGCCTGAAGTCAGTAAGTAGGCTGGAAGAATGAGGAAACAAGAAAAAGAATCCCATTTATTAAAAGTTATTATGGTGACAGGGACATTCAAGACACAAACCCAGAAGCAAAGAAAGATTCCAAAAGATCTATGAGCAAAGCCTCAAAAGAAAACACAGTTTGGGCTGAGGGTACAAAATTAAGTAGAGTTCCTGAAAGTGATGAAGCAAGAGATTTAAAGACTTAAAAAATGTTTTTATAAATGAAATTAGAATGCTAGAGGAAAAGAAATGAGAGCTATGGAAAAAAGAATTGGAAAAGGAATTAACAGATTGTCATAAGAGGCACAAAACTTTGCCCAAACAACAAACTCCCTGAAAATTAGAACGGACCAAATAGAAACCAATGCCTTCATTAGACAATAAGAAATAATGAAGCAGAGTCAAAGACTGAAAAAATAGAAGAAAATATAAGCTATCTCACAGAAAAAAAAAACTGACCTGGAAAACCATATGATGAGACATAATTTTTAAAATGGACTACCTGAATGCCATAATTGAAAAACAGATCCTATCTAAGACAACTCCAAAAGACTCATGATGGAAAATGCTGTTCACATCCAGAAAAAGAACAAAGCATATTATTTGCTCTCTCTTTGTGTGTGTGTGTGTTTCTTCTTTCTAGTGGTTTCTCCCATTCGTTCTTGTTCTTTATATATTACATGCTGTCTTGGAATGGGGGGGAGGGTAGAGATGGGAAGAAAATCTAATGGAAGTGAATGTTGAAAACTTAAAAAAAAGATCCTAGATATCATATTTCAAGAAATCTCCTAGAACCAAAGGGCAAAGAGGAAATAGATAAAATCTAGTGGTCTCTTCCTAAATGAAACCCCAAAATGAAAATTGCCAGGAATATCATAGCCAAATCCAGAATTTCCAGATCAAAAAAAATATTAGAAGCAGTCAGAAAGAAAGAAATTAAGTACCAATAAGCCAAAGTCAAGCCAAAGCTAGCACTCACTACTACAAGGGAGTAGAGACTTTGGAATATGATGTTCCAGAAGACAACGGATAAAGGATTACAGCAAAGCTTAACTTACCCACCAAAACTGAGTATAGTCAGTTTTACTGTCATGTGACATATATACTCCTAAAAATCACCACCCCGTGCAAAATTGCACAATAAAGACCACAAGGTTATAGGGCATAATGTGTTTATGGACAGAATACTTAAAAACTTTTTCAGTGACACACACACACAAAAGATTGTGTTGAGTCGTTTCAGTCGTGTCCACTATTTGTCACTCCATTTGAGGTTTTCTTGGCAGAGATGCTGAAACAATTTGCCATTTCCTTCTCCAGCTCATTTTACAGATGAGGAAATTGAGGCAAATAGAGTTAAATGACTTGCTCAGGGTCACACAGCTTATAAGTGTCTGATTTGAACCCAAGTCTTCCTGGCTGATGTCCCACAAAAAAAGAAGGAACTTGATAAAAAAGGTAGCATGGTTTTATATATGCTAAATGGTTATGAAATATACAAATGCTACAATAAAAAGGGGCAGTGTCCATGGCCTTGGGTTGTTGCTGAGACTGTACACATGAGCAGAGGTCCCAGCCATGGCTTGCAGAAGTTGGAGGGGGAGGGGAAGATAATGTTCATGAGTGTACATAAGCCCTCTTCTGCCCACAGCTCCTACAGTACCAGAAGATATATAATAAATATTATACTTTACCTTAAAAAGGACCTGAAGTCTGCTTGTGGGAGTGGACACTAGAAGTGGTGCTGCATATGGGTTAATGTGAAGTGATGGAATTTTCTGCATTTTTGTCATTTTTCAGACAAAATCATGCATGAGCAAACTCAAAATACAAGTAATGTTCAAATTGTTCCCTAATATATCAATTGCATTGGAACAAACTCATCTTTTCAAAACAAGTGTTATAGCAGAACTGACTGTAAAATTCTACAGGAAGAAAAATCCCATCATCAGCGGTCCAAGAGTGAGTCAAATTAGGTAAAGCCTGGAAATGTTCTGTTATGGCTTGATGTTCTTAAGGGAAAAAAATAGAAGAGGTATACTGGGACTTGGAAGAAGGAAAAGGAAGGTTAGGGAAAATCATCTCATGTAATTAGGGTGTACAAGTGTATTAGCAATTTTGATTTGAAGATCTTTGCCACCCATTAATAGGCCATGTGACCTGCTTACATCACAGGAAGCCTAAATTACATGGTGGGAGGAGCTTCCTGAGAGGAAAAGGAAGTTATGTCACAAAAAATGCTAAGAGAGAGAGAGAGAGAGATGTTATGGCTGCTGGTGGCTGCTAAGGGCTGCCCTCATGATTGTTACAACTGAGCAGGCTGACTTAGCTGTACTGTGAGTTTGTTTTGGGGAAGACCTCAGCAGGGGTCCAAGAGGTTTTGGGATGTTGAGGGTCCATGTTGTGATATTCTGTATTGAATGTTTTGGGTTCCTTGCTGTTGTGATGAAGTGGACTGACTGGCTGTGGGAGCCGAGCATTTGGTTATGGGATGTGGTTCTCTGGTGTCTGAATAAATGGTTTACTTTTTCTACCTTCAATGTGGAGAGTCTCATATACTCTGCGATACAGAACTACACAGGCATTTTGACAATTATCATCTATATTGTGATCATTATCTTACTGTTTCAACAAGTGGACAATACAAAGAGGAGATGTGCAGCAGTAACTGACACTTGAACCGTTCTCTCATCTGAACTTGTCAAAGGAGGGAAAAATATGTGCATACCCATACATGTCAGATACAGAAAGAAATTTCACTCAACAGGGAGAGAGCAGGGGGGAATTAGAGGGAGGGTAGATTAAGGGAAAGAAAAGAAAAAAAACTCTAAAAAGAAAGGAAGGAAGAAAAACTCTAAAAGCATAAAAAATGTGTATAGCTATTTTTGAGGTGGCAAAAAATGAGAATCTGAGAGGAGTAGCCATAAATTGGGGAATGGCTTAATAAGTTATGGTATATAAATGTGATGGAATATTAATGTGCTGTAAGAAATGTTGAAGGTGAGAATACTTTCAAAGAAACTTGAGAAGACTTTTATGAACTGATGCAGGACAAAGTAAACAGAGCCAGGAGAACAATTTATACAATAATTACAAAATGATAAAGACAAACAAATTTGAAAGAATTAGAAACTCTTTTCAGCACAATTACCAACCATGATTCTAGAGGACTAATAACTAAACAAACTACCCACTTCCTGATAGATCGGTGAAGGATTGAGAGTGCTGAATTTTATACACCCAGAGATACATATATGTGCATATATGTATATAGTTATATGGATATAGATATAGGAAATGGCCAAAAATGAAAATTTGTTTTGCCCAACTATTTGTATTTGTAAGAGGGATTTTATTTTTCTTTTCTTCTCAATAGAGGAGAAGGTGAAAGAAAGAGAAGGTGGATTTTTGGTTCTTGAAAAAAATATAATTTTTAGAAATATGCATGAGAGGGATGTCCAACAGGAATGGTGGACAAGATCAAGAGTACATACAGGTGTAAAGTAAGAGGGAAAGAAGAGAAAATGGATCCAGATGAAGAGAGATTTATATGCACAGAGGATGAATGTTGCAGATATTCACACCAGATGATCTCGATCTTCTTAGTAAAGACTGAGATAATTATCCTGAGAGGCATAGGAGTGAAAGTGAGGTTGAGGGATGAAGTAAGAAGTTTTTAAATAGTTGTTATGGGATATAGGATAGGATGCTAATAAGAGTTGAAGGAATGGAGCCATGTTGTTGTTCATTCATTGCATTTGTGTCCAACTCTCTGTGACCCCATTTGAGGTATACATGGTAAAGATACTGGAGCAGTTTGCCATTCCCTCCTCCAGCTCATTTTACAAATGAGGAACTGAGGAAAACAGGGTTAAGTGACTTGCTCAGGGCTGTACAGCTAGTAAGTGTCTGAGGCCAAATTTGAACTCAGGAAGATGAGTCTTCCTGACTCCGGGCATGGCACTCTATCCACTGCTCCACCTAGCTGCCCAATGGAGCCATAGTGTTCCTTTTGTGCATAGGAATGCATAACCACTGTGCTGTGCCACGATGAGGTCCGAATTGAAGTCTGAATTTGTAGTGGCTGCAGTCAGTGTGGTTTTGTGATCTTGTTAACAATTGTCAGCTACCCATGAACAAGAATGGAGAACCTGAATTATTGATGTTGCTTAGGGGTTGTTGTTGTTTGTCCTTTATTTTCAAAGAGGACCAATGACATCATGAGGTGATGTCTTGAGTCACTTGCAAATTGGATTTAAATAAGGCAGAGTTGTACAAAATCGTCCACCTTACTCTCTCTCCCTGAGTCCTCTAAGTCCAATGGTAAGACAAAAGTCAAGATGACTGGCAATGGCCCAGGAGGCAGGGGATGACCTTGATGTCTTTGATGCCTGACTTTGGTCTAATCCCTCCACAGTGCCTCCTTTAGTGTGCCTTCATGGCTGATGGAATAAATTGCTCTCATCTGCCTATTCCACCACCTAACAACAGGTTTGAGGCCTGTTGGTTACGCTCTGTCTGGTTTAGCCTGTCTGCCAGGATGGTTTACTGGGGTGTGGCTGCTGTGCATAGTACAGCTTCTTGAAGTCACAGGTAAGAGTTAAGTGCCAGGTAGACACCAAAGATGGATGAGCAGCCCTAAAAAGGGATCTGCAAGCCCTGATACCAGAGGTGATAGTCCTGTTTGAACACTCCAAACACCCTTGCTTATGGGTAAGAATTTTTTTATTTAGAGGTAAGAATTAATAGGTCAAGATAGCAAGGATATATGAGTTCTTACTCCCCAACCCTCACCTCTATGGTGAGTAAGAAACAAAGCTTGGAAAAAAAAGAAAGGTGAAGAACACCTCAGAGTTACTCCCTCAAACAAAAGCTAATGACCTATTTAGAGACTAGGTTTCATCATAGACAATCTATTTTATTGAAAATCCATATTTTGCCTTGGAGCATGATACTCAGTATTGCTGGGTAGGTGATTCTTGGTTTTAATCCTAGCTCCATTGACCTCCAGAATATTGTATTCCAGGCCCTTCAATCTCTTAATGTAGAAGCTACTAGATCTTGGGTTAATCTGATTGTGTTTCCACAATACTCAAATTGTTTCTTTCTGACTGCTTGCAGTATTTTCTCCTTGATCTGGGAGCTCTGGAATTTGGCAACAATATTCCTAGGAGATTTCTTTTTGGGATCTATTTGAGGAGGCGATCTGTGGATACTTTCAATTTCTATTTTGCCCTGTGGCTCCAGGATATCAGGGCAGTTCTCCTTGATAATTTCTTGAAAGATGATATCTAGGCTCTTTTTTTGATCATGGCTTTCAGGTAGTCCAATAATTTTTAAATTA
>CM053626.1:165291141-165328434 GCA_028646595.1 Phalanger gymnotis
GACCCTTAAGTTTTTCAGTATGACTGCTTGTAGACTAAAGAGTTCTATGTTCCAAGCCTGGGGGGATGTGCCAGCTCTGCCACACCAGCGCTCCTCCTTCCCCAAGAACCCCCAACCCATACTGGACTTAGATCTTCAGCAGGCTCTTCATTCCTGCTCTGATCCCCTACTTAATTCCTCCCACCAGGTGGGCCTGGGGCAAGAAGCAACTGCAGCTGTAGTTCTAAAGCTGCCCCTGGGGCTGTGGCCAAACCACAAACTCTATCCCAGTCCCCAGCAGCTTCTCCCACTAACCTACTCTGTTGTCCTTGGTGTTTGTGGGTTGAAAAGTCTGGTAACTGCCGCAGCTCACTGATTCAGGGTGCTAGGGCACGTTCCTCCTGGTTCCCGGTCTGGTCGGTCCATGCTGCCCACGCTGGGCTCCGCTCAGCTCAGCTCTGCTCCCCTCCGCTCCCAGCTCCGTGCGGGATAGACCTTACCCAGAGGCCATCCAGGCTGTGCTGGGCTAGAGCCCTGCTTCCCCCTGCTATTTTGTGGGTTCTGCAGTTCTAGAATTGGTTCGGAGCCATTTTTTATAGGTTTTTGGAGGGACTTGGTGGGGACCTCACGCTAGTCCCTCCTTTCCAGCTGCCATCTTGGCTCCCCATCATAGACAATCTAATGAGCTTAGGTCACTCCATATCCCAAAGATAGACATGAACTAATCATCTCACTGTGGAGGAATCCTAAGTCCAAATAGGCAAGCTTCCAAGGAGACACAACCGATTTACACAATGAGACCATATGGAATGATATCTCATCACTGCAGTTAAGGACATCGCCTGGTTCCTATAATACTGTATCTTAATTATGAAGCACACTGGATTTAAGTACATTATCACAGGTCCTTTCCTGCTGTAACCAAGACAAGGTCAGCGAAGGCCTCGTTCCTCCTCTAGTCCTCTTATGCCACTTACCATTGGCTCTTCTAGCTGAAACAAGCCTGCAAGATTCACCTAGGAGATGGCATCTGTGAAGTCTCTGTCATAGTAACATTCTATTTAGAACCTTGAGACTAATGTGTTCTGATGCTTCTGCTTACTTGGTGGTTCCCCTGCCTCTATAGCTGGCAAATCTCCGTCTCCTACTCCTCTAATCTCTGTCATTTGTTATCACCACCTTCCAAGGTGAAAAGTCTTTTCTCATGCTTTGACCCCTCATGGTTTCATTCCCATCCACCACAGCCTTTCATCTCCCATGTCCAGACCCTGCCTACCTATTCCATTGTACTAGCTATGTAGATCTGCAGCTCTATTATTAACAAACTTCGTATGTCTGTCTGTAGGTGTGGGTGTGTCTGTCTGTGTCTATGTCTATGTGGTGCATGTGCACACACACAGAGGTATAAACTTTAATAATTTGGTACCAACAGTCTGTTGTATTTAAATTTTATTTTCAATCTTTTCCTCTTATATTCCTCCCACCTCCTGATACTAACTGAAACCTAGATTTCTTTTTTTAATATGTTCTTTATTATTGTGAACTTAATCATCACCAAGCACAAACATTTCAATATACAAATAAAAACAAGAGAGAGGATTGCATAAAAAATTGTGAACTTCTGACACATGTGATTTATCTTAAAGCAATTGTATATGCATGTATAATTTAATAAGGTAGTAATACAATTCCTCTGCATCCCCTGTGCATTTTTTTAAAAAATGTTTTATTCTTTCTTTTTGTATATCTGTCGCTACATGCTATCTTCCTCCTTCTTCCCATAGAAACCCTCTCCCTATAGAACAGATATGTATAGTTTTACAAAATAAATTAACACATTGGCCATGTCTGAGAACTCATTTC
Organism: Phalanger gymnotis; assembly: GCA_028646595.1. Lineage (NCBI taxonomy): Eukaryota > Metazoa > Chordata > Mammalia > Diprotodontia > Phalangeridae > Phalanger > Phalanger gymnotis. The sequence goes on from CM053626.1 coordinate 165,292,984, forward strand.
TTATTCTGCTTCTTTAGGCTAGTGGTCTCCAAAATGGGGGCCAGGATCTTATCCCAAGGTGAACTTGGGAAGATGGATTATATTCCACCCTTGTTGTTACAGTCAATGCTGGGGTTTGTCTCCAACACAACCACACCTACCCTTATTCCCCCAAATTTGCTCACTTAGATCCCTTCCGCTGGGCAAGCTCCCAATCTATTCTCATAGTAATAGTTGCATAAGTGCCATTGGGAAAATTCTGTCCTCCCTTCCTGCCTCCCAGATCACTTCTGGGTTGAAGTACCTTTGGAGGGTGGGCTCTGTGCTCCAGGTCAGTGAGAAGTGAGTATGAGACCTAAGGCCCCCTTTTCATTTGAAATGGGACAAAGGGAGTCATACAGGATTAGCCAGCATGGAAAGATTATAATTTGCATCACAGTTATCATTGTGTAAAGGAGGGGGTTCTCCTCAACAAACTCAGTTGATGTAATCGCAGAATATAGTTACACTTGATAAGGTTTTAATGTGTAAACAAGATATGTCTATTCTGTGCCCCATTTATGAGATGTGAACCTCTTTGATCAAGTCAAGAAAAGAAGCAAAATGGCTTAGACAACAATTAGCTATGCCTTTGGGGACTTTAAACAGCTAAGCCCTGAAGAAGTCAAGGGAGTGTAGCATCAGGAATACTTCACAGAGAAGACTCATGCAAAGGGAAAAGGAAATCTCCCCCCTCCTTTGTCTGTGGCTTGTGACAGTGATTTTCCCAGATGGAGACACTAATTCAACAGTTTAAGAAAATTTAAGAGTTGGAGGCAATTAAATATGGAAGAGACTCCTTCATGAGAGGACACATCCTGAGAAACAGGAGACACAGAGAGACAGACAGAGACAGTGTTTAGTTTAGGAGTGGGAGGACGGAGATTTCTCTACTCACCTCTACCCGTCAGCCACAGCATCTTTCAGGGAGCTGCTCTTCCCAATAGGAAACACCACACCCGTCAGGGAGTAAAGAGAGTGGAGTAAGGTAACTGCTTCATGAAGCATGACCTTTAATAGCAAAGCAGCAGCAAGTCAGCTATGCATCCAAGAGAAAACTAGCCTTAGAGTCACTATCATAATGATACCTAACATCAATAGAACATTCGCTAGGCACCAGGCACTGCAGAGAGCTCGACAGTTATCATCTCATTTGAGCTTCACAACAACCCAACCGAAGTTAAGTGACTTGCCCAGGGTCACACATTCCATTCCAGATTGGAACTCATGTCTTACCTGACTCCAGGCCTGGTTCTATACCCACTATGGTACCTAGCTGCCTCTAATAATAATAATACCACCTCCCAGGGTTGTTGTGAGGGTAAAAGGGGATAACATTTATAAAGCATTTAGCACACAGTAGTTGTTGTTAGGTCATGTCTGACTCTTCAGGACCCCATGAACCACATTGTCTGTGGCAAAGTTAACCGGTTTGCCATTTCCTTTTCAGTAGATTAAGGCAAACAGAGGTTAAGTGACTTGCCCAGGGTCACATAGCTACTGAGTGTCTGAGGCCCAATCTGAACCCAGGTCTTCCTGGCTCCAGGCCCAGCCCAGTGCTCTATCCACTGAGCCATCTAGCTGCCCCATGGCACACAGTAGATGCCAAATAAATGCTATTATTATTATTATCATTATATCAATGTAGAGCTGCAGAAAGAACATACCCAAAGATGCCAGCTGAGCACCCAACTCAGCAGAGACAGGCAGGGAGGACCATGAGGATACTGTGTTATTGTCTAGTTATCTGTCTTGTCCAACTCTTCATGACCCCATTTGGGGTTTTCTTGGCAAAGATATTGGAGTGGTTTGCCATTTCCTTCTCTGGCTCATTTTACAGATGAGGAAACTGAGGCAAACTGAGTGAAGGGACTCGAACAAGTTCACACAGTTAGTAAGAGTCTGAGACCAGATTTGAACTCAGGAAGATGAGTCTTCCTGACTCCAGGCCTGGCACTCTATCCACTGGGCCACCTACCCACCCCAGAGAGGGCTACAAAAAAAAAAAAAAGAAAGCATATCAGGGCCCTGAAATGCCAGAGGCATGCATTGCCTTGACCACTGTCCTTACTACCTGTGTGCCTCACTACTGGTATGCTCTCCATTTCTGCTGACTCTTCCAACTGACATCGGATTTATTTGTGGGAGAGTAATCCTTAGGTTTACAAATGAATGTTTTGTAGCTACAGTTCTTAATATTCCGACTTAATAAATGCCTTTGTTTTGAGCTAATTGTGTCTATTGTCTGACCATGAACGGTAAGCACATCAGTGAGGGCTTGTAAGCTAGAGTTTTAGGAATATGCACACACAGAACAGCCTAGAACTGTAGCTGTTTACCCGCTGGGAACCCAACCTCCAACATATGAGTGCTAAGTGAGGGAGATGGTCCCAGAGGAATTGCTGCTACCCCTTCAATGGGCAGAAGTGAGGAAAATAGAACTGATGCCTCTATCGTCTCCAGTGCCTTGCTCATTACTTCATAATCTTTGGCACCGCTTTCTAGGATCTTTCTGGCAGTGCCCACCTGAATCAACAGAAGTTAGTAGTAGTCGTATATTTTAATAAGTCTTAAAAGGCTCCCTGTTATGTGTTGTATACATGCCTTAGATTAGAAGGACAGAATGCCTCTCAAATGGTTTTTTGTTTGTTTGTTTTATTTTGGTTCTTGTTTTTTAATTAGGTCAGCAAATATCTGCCTCAATACCCTTGAACATGTAGTCATCAAACACTCCGTGACTCTTCCCTGCTTCCTTTGATCCTGACTGGATGACTTCTCATCTGATAGGTTTCCTATAGTTCTACTTTACCTACTTTTACTCATAGTTGGAGGACAAGCATATGCCTCACTCCAGAGGAACCAACTCCCTCCTCTTCAGGAAGATCCTCTTTTATTTTTGAGCTTCCAGGTACAACCATTTTTTTCCTTCCCTTCATCCTGTGTGAGTGACATCCAGTGGTGGGATTCAGCTGGTTCGCATCGGTTTGGTAGAACTGGTACCTAATTTTAGGTTGGGTTCCCTAAACTGTTGTTAGCGGAGGGCAAGGCCCAAGCCCACCACATCAGCTGCAGGGCAGCAGCTCAGTTCTGTGGAAAACCGATTATTAATTCATTTGAATCCCACTACTGGTAACATCCTTCCACTCTTTAACTTCCTGATATGGGCCAAGTTTCCCCTCTGCCCCTTAAACATTTTTTCCCCATTAAAAAGTCCTGCTTTTTTTTTTCCAGGAACACATTATTATCTCCCTTCATGGAATGTATCCACAATAAAATGCAAGCTTATCGAGGACACTTTTGCCTCTATATATCCAGCTTCAAGCAAAGTACCTGGTATATGGTAAGAGCTTAATAAATGCTGATTGATTGATTGTCCCTGATAACCAAAAGTGAAGAAGGACGTTCCTCAAATCCTTTTCTTTTAGGAGGGAGACTAGTCTATATGTGAAACTCCCTATAGGATATACTTACTACTTCCACTTAAAAGTTGGATCCTCCAGAAGGTGACGACACCAGATTAAAGGTATTCTGTAGGTCCCCACTCCTAAAACTTTAGCTTACAAGCCTCTACAGATGTTTTTATCTTCAACAGTCAGCTAGAAGACACACTTAGTTCAAAGCAAAGGTATTTCCTGAGTTGACATGGTAAAAACAGTAGAGATACAAAACATTTCTCTCATTAGTTCTGGCCCACACACCCACAAATAAATACAGCATCAGCAGGAAAAGTAGGCACACATACATTGAGAACAGCTGAAGCAGAGTCTGCCTTGGAAGCCGAGGACAAACTAGAATGGGGTAGGGATTCTGTGGCCTCCAGGCCACATGTGGCCCTCTAGGTCCTCAAGTGTGGCCCTTTGACTGAATCCAAACTTCACTTTATTATCCCTTTGTTGGGATTTGTTCTGTGAAGATTGGGTTCAGTCAAAGGGCCACACTTGAGGACCTAGAGGGCCGCATGTAGCCTTGAGGCTGCTCCCCAACCGTGAACTAGACACTGAGGAAAGGAAGCTTCAGGACTCTAAAAGAAGCCTGGTAGATAAAGCGAACTTCTTTAGCATCTCTTGAAGGTGAGAAAAGCACCTTTAGCAACCAGGATCTGTGAATTATCTCTTTGCCACCTGTTCTCCCTAAGCTTGAGCCAAATGTCCCCTAGGATATGTATGTACTGGTAGGAGAATGGATCACAGACTTCAGGAGAGCTGTTTTGTACCAACTCTTCTTCCCTCAATAAATAAATGGCCAAACTCTGGGGGCCAGCTTGCCAATACAATTGTCAGGAGAGACACACAGAGGATGTGGTACATTCGGTACATTTGTTTCTTGAAACGTTTGTTTGTTGATGATTGTTAAATTCATAATTTTTTAAAAGGCATCTATGAAAAAAAAGAGGGAAGACACAGAAGCAATCCATGCCCAAGGCAAAAGTTTACTGTCTCTGCTAACTGTTCAGCAGCTTTCTTCACCCTTTTTGTTTATAAATAAGCTACTCAAAGTTTCACATCCTTTAGGCTGGACTGTTGCTTTTTAATTATTTTTATAAATTAATGTATTTTCCTGACTTTTAATTATTTCTGCTGCTCTAAAATTCATTTTGAGGCATTATTTTAAGTTACTTGGGGAAGAGGGGAATTTGGGAGAGCCAGGTAATTTCCTGCTTTACTCTGCCATCTTCTCACAATTCCCTCTTTCTAATTTTTTTTTAAATTTATTTATTTATTTGATAGTTTTAGTTTTCAGCCCTGATCTTCACAAGAGTTTGAATTACAAATTTTCTCCCCATTTCTACCCTCCCCCCCCACTCCAAGATGGCATATATTCTCTCTTCATCCTTTCCGTGATAGACTCAAATCTGAAAGGGGCCCACTCTTGACAAGGTACAGATGTGACCCATTAAAACCTAAATGGGGGCAGCTAGCGAACAGAACACTGGCCCTGGAGTTAGGAGGACCTGAGTTCAAATGCGACCTCAGACACTTGACACACTTACTAGCTCTGTGACCTTGGGCAAATCACTTAACCCCAATTGCCCTGCCCTTCCCCCTCCAAAAAAAAAAACAACCCTAAATGGAACTTACCATTTACATTTCATTGCATCTGTACATTGTATCTTCCCTTCTCATTCTAAAAATTTGCCAAGTCTGAAAATGGTACTCTCTTACACAGAGATTCTGCAGTAGTTACTTGACTATAGCAAAAAAAAAACCCAAAAAACAAACACTGTACCCTCAGTACAAATCAGTACAAGATTGTTGACTCAAATATCATGGCTAGGAATTCTGAACAGGATGGATTTTGTAGTGTTGTGTGTGAGTACATGAGTAGTGAGTATGCAATGTTTGTCCTGAAATTATTGGTGAGGTTTACAGTCATTTTCTAAGAAAACCTTTGCAACTTTTTATCACCTTTCAACTTATAGCCACACTAGCGTCCTTTCCCTTTTCTCACTTAACACTCACCTGATTTGTTGATTTGTCTGAGTCAGAGAACCTCAGTTTGAATCCCTGCTCCACTTATCTTTGAGACCTCCAGTCTTAACATCTCTGGCTTCGAACTCCCCAAAGACTGCTGACATCGGTGATGTCATGGCCACTGTCTACCTGCACAGGTATACACAATGAGAGAGGTCGATCCTCTTCTTCTCCATAGATCTCAGTTTATGACAACAGGACTCTCAGGGTGGCATCCCAGGATCAGATGAGGGAAGAGGGTTTTGCCACGAGGAAGAAGTGGACAGATGACCATGAGACTCTGGGTAGGAGTATAGCAATCTTTAGATAGATGAAGAGAGGAAACATGTCTTTCTAAATATCAGTACCCTAAGGCAAAACTCTGGTCACCCTGCCCTAGTTATGACTCTGTGTGAAGTTCTTTCTAGCTAAGGTCAGCTAGGCATCTTCTTATTTTGGGTCCTTTTATCTTGTGTATACCCACCATTCTTTGATTGTAAATTAGTAAACTGATATTCTAATTTATAAATCAGTCTACGGTAAGTTGTATGAGCTGGCCACATAGAGTTTTTAAATCAACAAAACTGAAGATCAAAACAGACTTATGAGGAGCAGCCGGATGGCTCAATGGATAGAGCACCGGCTCTGGAGTCAGGAGGACCTGAGTTCAAATCTGCCTTCGGATACTTACTAGCTGTGGGACCCTGAGCAAGTTACTTAACCCCAACTGCCTCCAAACAGCAACAACAAAACCCTGGCCCTATGGTAACTTCAGCAACGCATATCACTTCATAAGGCTCAGCTTGAAGCAGCCAGCTTTGCCCACGTCTCTATTAAAATGATGGCAATGATAACAAGGAAAAGGATGCCACAGTTGTATTGTGCTAAATGAACTAGAAAGAATCCACACACGGTTGATGCATTTGAGAAATGCTGTTAGCTTAACGATGCCCCAGGAGAGAAAATGTTTGCGAGTCTTAAGCACTAACGTATGACTTTTCACATGATTCAGTTATGACGCTCGTAGCGGGCTGACGGGCAGAGCTCTCTCACCCCATGTTTGTGGTTCTCAGCCTGCAGCCGGCCCCAGCAATTCTATCAGCACCAGTAGCGTTCTTGCAATCTTGAGAAACTGCAGAAAGAGAGGAGTTCTTTCTTTAACCTTTTGGTAAGGGGTTTTCCAGGAAGAAGGTGAAGATGGTGGAAGGTGAAAGAACTCAGCTGCTCCCCAAGGTAAGACAGTTAGACAGGGCAAGCTGCGCCTCTTTCTGCTAGGCCTCCTCAGCACTGGACCTGGAATCAGGAGCCTTGGTTCTGGTCCCCATTCTGCTTCAGACTTAACCTATGACCATGGGCAAGTCACCAGAGTCTCGGTCTCTTCCTCTGTAAAATAAGGAAGCTGGACTAAATCCTGGCACCTGTGAACTCAGATAGGAAAAAAAAATCCAGTTACAGCTTTATTTCAATTTAATTGTTTTCCTTTGTGATCCTATTTTATTTTGTGCATTTAAAAATATTTTCTGAGAAGGGGTCCATAGATGTCACCAAACTACTCAAGTCCATGACACAAAAAATGGTTCAGAACTCCAGGATCATAGATCATCTTCGTGGTTTCTTCTGACTCTACCCACGTGTTACTATGGCTCTCTTTCATGAGTGCTGGGTGTGGAGTCAGGAAGACTTATCTTCCAGAATTCAAACTTAGCCTCAGACACTTACCAGCTGTGTGACCCTGTGCAAGTCATTTCACCTTGTTTATTTCAGTTTCCTCATCTATTAAATGAGCTAAAGAAGGAAAATGGCAAACCATTCTAGTATCTTTGCCAAGAAAACCCCAAACGAGTCACAAAGGATTGGACATCACTAGAATGACTGAAGAATGACAACATTTCAATGAAGGCACGTGGTAAAGACCATTGGGGTCATTTTCTTAAACTTGACACTGAGTTCTTTCTTATATTATCAAATGAGATAATGTTTGTAAAGAGTGTTTAGTCCAGTGCCTGGCACATAGCAAGTGCTATATAAATGCTTCTTTTCTCTATTAGTATCTACCATAAGAGTAGAAGGACTACCAAAGTGCATTTCAAGGAACTTCAATATTTTGCATTTTCAGAGTTTGAGGGAGGAAGCTGAGATAATCGTAATTGACATTATTTTAGAACTTTAATTTGTCTCAATCGAGATCAATCAATCAAACAAACAAGTAAATATTAAAATCCTACCATGTGCCCAGCATCCCTGTGCTAGGCACTGGTGATGCAAAGATAAAAAAGAAACAGCCCCTACCTTAAGGAGCTTAAATTCTTCTGCAAGAGATAACATGTACATATATGAACAGATTCATAATAAGCATACGAATACAATGAAATAATAAGATAATTTGAGGGGAAGGTAATTGTGGATGAAGAGATTCAGGAAAGGTCTCATCTAGAAAGTGATATTTGAAAGAGCTTTGAAAGAAGTTAGAGATCCTAGAGGTGAGAAGAGAATACATTTCAGGCACAGGAAAAGACATGAAGAGAAGAGAGACATCCCAATTTGGCTGGACCATAGAGTAATAGGTAATAAGGCTGGAAATTTATATTGGAACTAGGTTGTGAAGGGTTTGGCCAAAATCTAACAGAGGAATTTATATTGAATCCTAGGGGTAATAGGGAGACACTGGTGCGTTTATTGAATAGTGGAGTAATGTGGTCAGAGTTGTACTTTAGGAAAATCACTGGCAGCAGTGTGGAGGATGGATGGCAAGAGGAAAGACTTAACATAGTGAGGCCCAATTGGGACACTAGTGAAGTAATGAATGAGGGCAGTGATGAGGGCCTAGATTGGAGTGGTGGCCAGGTGAGGGGAGAGGAGCATGGAAGAGATGTGGGCATTGAACCAGTAAGACTTAGCAACTGATGGACCATGTGGGGTGATAGAGAGGTAGTAAATCAATTAACGTTTATTAAGTACCTACTATGTGCCAGGCACTGTGCAAAGTGAGGGTACCAAAAAAGGCCAAGAAAAAAACTGAACTATTGCTTTTAGGAACTCACAGTCTAAGGAGGCTGACTCTGAGGAAACAGTCCTGGGTAACTAGAAGAATGAGGGTATCCTTGACAAACATACGGGGACAGACATAGGAAAGTTTGTAGGAGGGGTCAGTTTGGAGAGAAAGATGATCGCTTATTTGAAATATGTTGAGTTTGAAATGTATATCTAGTATGAACTGTCTAGTAGATTATTTTTCTTTTTTAAATTATTTTTTATTTTGTTAGGTATTGCCCAATTACACGTAAAAAAATTTTAACAATGATTTTTAAAAATTTTGAGTTCCAAATTCTCTTCCTCCTTCCTGCCCTTCCTGCCTCCCTGTGAAGGCAAGCAATTTGATATTGATTATACACATGAAGTCATGCAAAACATATTTCCATCTGATAGACATTTGTTAATTCAGGATCAGAACTAAGAGAGACTAGAGCCAGATACATAGATCTGGGAACTTACTCATAGAGATGGTTAGAATCAACTTTGAAAATTCCGTGTAATGGGCTCTATCATTGGTCCAAATGACTTTGTGGAGGACATATTACCTTGACAAGCTCTTAGGAGGCATCTAGACACGTTGGACAGAGAGTCAGACTCAGAGTCAGGAAGACCCAAGTTAAAATCCTGGCTCATACACATTCTAAACATGTCGCCGCCTTTTTCAGTCTTAGCTTCTTCATCTGTAAAATGGGGATAGTAGGAAAAGCAATACCTGTCTTACAGGCTTGTCCTGTGGATCAAATGAAATAATGCACGTGAAGTACGTTGCAAACCTTCAAGCGCTGTATAAGTGCTAGCTGTTGTAGCTATATAGAACATGATCCTTCCTTATTAGGACAGCTCCTGAATAGGGAAATCCCTGGTACTTTAGCTTATTTGACTGACGTGCTGCAGGCATTCAGAGACAAAACAAATTAGAATCGGATTCCAGCTCAGGCAGAAGCGGCGGCAGCGGTGGCAGCACGCCCTACTTCTTCTTAATTCCACTAGAGAGAAGACAGAAGCCCCTGATGAATGCAAATCTCGTCTGGTGTGAAATGAACTGAGTCATGGCAGCCTAATTCTCATCACCATTAACTCGGTAGTCACTGAGCACCAATATGCTAGGTGCCACGCCAGGCAAGGCAAGCCTAAGGCTCCACATGCTGTTATATGGAGAAATACAAGATTTTTTTTTCTAATTAGGAATCTGACAATGGGGCCTGCCCTAGGCCATGCTGTGAAGTTCTCGTCTTGTCTGTTCACCATTCCTTCATACAATCCTTCTTCTTTATCTCTTCAAGTATCCACTGTGCTCACCATATCTGTCTGATCTCTGGAAGACGTGAAAATGGAAAATGTGAAAATGGTTAGGGGTTTTTAAGTAATAATTTTTACGACCACCAGGTGGCAATGGCCAGTAAGGCTAGATGAGCTATCAAGCTCCCCTGCATTCACTCTCCCTCCCTTGGCTGGGGCAGAGATTCCCTTGCAAATCACTCCTCCTTCCAGTGCATGGCTTTCCTTTCAAACCTGGCATGTTATCTTCCAGGGGAGAGGGGAAAAATGACTGCTCCCTTCAACTTGCTTACTTCCCCTTGTGGTCATACCGAAACGAGTCTCCTAGGAGTATCTTCCTGGACACTGTTCTCTCTCTTTCTCTTCCTGGCAATTTAATAAGCTCTCATCTGGTTGAAATGTATATTAATATAAAACAGCTAAGCCAAAGATCATAAAAGGGTGATTGAAAATATTTTTGCTAAAAGACAGCAAAGGTGTGTGCTTAAATTTTCATTAGTTGATGCCAATTTATTTTTTTTTCTATTCATGGAGGAAATCTGTAGAACCTGGAAATTTCTAACCTACTCTGCCATCTTCCCAGCATGCCCCTCCCAATTTAATTTAATTCAACATTTATGAAGAAGCTTCTATGTGCAGTCCATTAAGCTAGGTGCTGAGAATTCAAAGACAAAGATGAAAAAGTCCATTATATTTGACTAGAATTTAATTACAGTTTAATGTTTGCATAATTGTTGTCAGTTTATATACTATCCATTTGGTTCTCCTTTTTGTACTCCACCTCTCTTGATACAAATCTTTAGATGTATATGAATTATCCATATTTTTAATTACTCATGGTGCAATAATATTCCATTACATTAATAGACCACAATTTTCTCAGTCATTCCCTAATCCCTTTTTGTTATCTTGCTGTTATAAACAGGGCCACTACAAATATTTTTGTCTATATGGGTATTTCATTGTTATCAATAACCTCTTTGGTCTGGGTCAAGGAGTATGTACAATTTAGTAACTTTTATTGGATAACCCCAAATTGCTTTCCATAATAGTTGGAATAATTCACTGATCCCCATTCAGTGGCTTCCCAAAGTTCCTCCAAAAATGAATTTTCCTATATTTTCTAGATGGCACAAATCAAGTCAATTAGCATTTATTAAGAGCTTACTATGTAGCAAACACTAAGCTAAGTGCTAGGAATGAAAAGAAAGAACTATGAGAAAACCCAAACACCACACTCCTTGTTCTCAAGGAGCTCACAGTCTAATGGAGGGATGGGAATAAAGAGAGAGAGAGGGATGACAGGAAACAAATGTACAAATATATATATGATAAATTGGGAGTAGTCTCATGGGGAAGGCATTAAAATTAAAAAGAACTGGGAAAGGCTTCTTGCAGAACATGAGACTTGAAGGTGGCCAGGGAAGCTAGGAGGCAGAGATTAAGAAGGGTGAGAATTCCAGGTATGGGGGACAGCCAGTGAAGATGTCTGGAGAGGGGGGATGGAAAGAGCAAGGGGTACAGGGTCATTGGAGTATGTGGATAGGAATAACATATAAGAAGACTAGACAAGGAGGAAAGGGCCAGGTTATAAAGGGCTTTAAAAACCAGACAAAGGGCTTTACTGTTTTATTCTAGGAGTAACAGGGATCCACTAGAGTTTACTGAATGGGGAGAAATACAGTCAGACCTGCATTTTAGGAAGGTCAATTTGACAGCTGAATGGAGGGGGAATTGGAGTGGTGACAGAGAGTGAAGAGTAGAGAATGACACCTGAGCCTGGGTAACTGGGAGGATGGTGGCACCATCAACAGTAAAAGGGAAGTTGGGAAGAGGGGAGAGTTTGGGAAGAAAGATAATAAATTCAGATTTGGATCATGCAACTTAAGGTGTCTTTGGGAAGTCCAGTTTGAGATGCCTAACAAACGATCAGAAGAGGGGTAGGACTGAACAAGTATCAGATGCAAAGAAATGATACTTGAAACCACAGGAACTGATGAGATCACCAAGTGAAAGAGTATAAAGGGAGAGGAAAAGAGGACCCAGGACTCAACCTTGGGAGTCACCCACAGTTAGCGAACGATAATGACAGTGTTACTTGCAGCTGCTGTGGAGGTGTAAGGCCAATAACACCAGCACACAAGAGAGCTGCTAGAACAGGTTCTTTGATCTGCTTTTCTAAAGAAAGCAACTTTAAGAGGTTTACAATCTCACTTTAATTAAACATACATATATCATTCACTTAGTTTAGGGGGAAAAGCTAGCACCCTGAATTTCAGAGAGAATGCAAACAAAAATTGCAAGCAGAAATTATATAAACAGAACAAATAACACAAACCAGTAGACAAGCTTCTAGCAGTCTGTCCAATATCTGAGTTTTCAAAGTGGGGTGGGGGGGCCTTCTTCGGCTACCCAGAGTCTCGTCACCACCACTGTTCCAATGAGTGTGCCCTGCCAAAGGCAAAACGCTAACCTCTGAGTTTATATATATACTTCTTCAGGGTCTAAGGGCGTCACAACCAATCGACTCAAACCCACATAGCTTAGGCCTTCCATTGAAGTAAGCAGGTCATCAAAGACTCTCAATTCAATCAAAGATGCCTTAGTGTTGAGAAGCACTCCAAAATAAAGACAACAAAAAGTCCAGTTTGCTTGCTATTTCATTTGAAAAGCACAACTCATCAAAGGTACTTGATTACCTAAACATTCTAAAAGAGAAAACAGAAAAAAAAAAGTTCCACCATAATTACCATAATATGAACCTGACCTGGAAAGCAAAGGAGGCAGAGAAAAAATGGTTAGACAGGTAGGAGGAGAACCAAGAGATAGAAGGGCATGAAAACCTGGAAAGAAGAGTGATTAACAGTGCAGAGAGGTTAAGAAGGATGAAGACTGAGAAAAGAGATCATTGCTGACTTTGGAGAGAAGAGTTTTGGTTGAATGACGAAGTCAGATGTCAGATTCTAAAAAGTCTAAAAAGAAAGTAAGAGGAAAGAAAGTGGAAGCACTTATCGTAGATGGCCTTTTCAAGGAGTTAGCAACAAAAATGGCTTTCAAAGATATGAGACAGCTATCATGGATGGATGGATCAAGTGAGGGTTTTTTGAAAATGAGGGAGACATGGGCATCCTTGTAGGTAGTAGTGAAGCAGCCAGGAGACAAGGTGTGATTGAAGATTAATGATAAAGGGGGAAATCTTCTGGACTTGTGCATTTAGAGGGGCTTACCTTGGCAACAAGAAGGACACGGTGGGTAGAATGCTGGATTTAGAGTCAGGGAAACCTGAATTCAAATCCTGCCTTAAACCCTGGGTAAGTCATTTAGCCCCTCAACCTAGTTCCTTTCTCTATAAAATGGGAATAATGATAGTAGCTAATTCATAGAGTTGTTGCAAGGATAGAATCAGATTAACACATGTAAAGTGTTTTGCAAATCTTAAAACACTATAGAAATACTGGCTATTTTTGTTATTTGCTAATTTGATGGGTTTGAATTTCTATGTCAAGATTGTTTTAATTCATGTTTTTATGACTATTGGTGATTTTGAATAATTTTCAGATGATTGTTAATTATTTCTATTTCTTCTCCTTTGACCACTTATCTATTGAGGAATGGATCTGATGTTTTCCGTTATTTCCCTTCTAAATTACAAATGTCAAACATCAGAGATGTTTAATGCAAAAATTTTTCCCAGTCAATATCTTTTCAAAAAAATTCTGGCTCCATTGGTTTATTGCAAAAATATTTTATTTTTATGTAATTGAAATTAATCTATTTTGTCTTTTGTAAATCTTTTCTATACCATAGCTGGTGGAGAATTTTCTAGAGTTATAAAAGCTCTAACCTTCAATTTTCCTCTAGTTATATTATGGCATGACTTTTTATATTTAGATCATTCAGTCATTTGGAATTTGTTGTGACCTATAATCTAAGGAACTTCTAGAATTGCATTTCTCGTCATATTGCTGTTCTATTTTCCCAATGACTTTTTGTTCAATTTTGTATTCTTTCATGACCAGTGAAGGAATTGTCTTCTCTTGAAATAAGGAAATTTGTTATGAAGAATTTCTTGTTGTTCATTTGGAGAGTGGGAGAAAATAAATACTTGTCAATTAAAAATTTTTTTTAAGTTTTCCTTTCTTCTCCAGCAGTTTGTGTCACTGGGTTTATTGAGACTAAACTACAGCATATATTAACTTCTGAAATTCTTGCTTATCAAATCTACCTTTCTATTTTTTATCAGAAAAAGAGTTATGGAGTCTGAATGCAGATTGAAGCAAACTTTTTGCTTTTTTTTTCCCTTCCTTTTTGGTTTTGTTTTTCCTTTCTCATGATTCATTCCATTGGTTATAATTCTTCTTTACAACTGGACTATTATATACATAAGTTCGATGTAAAGGTATATGTAGAACCTACATTGGATTACATGCCATCTTGGTGGGGAGAAAAAATTTGGAACCCCAAAACTTGTGGAACTGACTGTAAACTAAAAATAAAACTAAAAATAAAAAAAAATTTAAAAAAGAGCTTGATTTAGCATGCCAGGGACCAGATTGTGGTGGGCCATGGAGAGGCAGAGAGATAAGCAAGCACTTGGGGCTGCCTTGACTCCAGGTCCAGGTTTGGGGTCTACATCGAGCTACTGTTGGGTCAAGAAGCTGGAAGTGCATTCCTGGAAGCAATCAATATTATTTTGGAAAATGTACTTTCTGTGCTGAAATCAGGGCATGTAGGGCCATACTGATTGTCCAATGTGTTGTTTGTAAATATAGGGCATGCCTTCCTGATGTAGAACTGTAAATTGGTTTGGCCATTCTGGGAATAGTGCTTACCAAGAACAGTGTTGCCTCCCTTAAGCATATTGAGAGATAGTATTTCACTCAGTTAATTATCCAACCAAAGGATTTTAATCAATCGGGTGCAATGCCCAAATTAGCCACCAGGTAGCACTCAAGCTACTGCCCAAGCTTTGGTCTCTTAGAATCATGCAAACCAATAAACAGCCACTTTCTAAAAAGCTGTGGTTTTCCTGATGGTCGCTACATAGCTCTTAAGCCTGAAGATGCTTGGCTGCAAATGCCAACACAGAATGCCTCAGCTTCGATGCTTGGCTATCGAGTGGTTTTGTGTCTTGTTGTCTGGGTTATGATTTAACTTAGAAGATCATATAATATGTTGCACAAATATTAAAATACAGAAATCAACTGGCAAAGAATTAAAAACTAAAAGAGATGGCCATCAGCTGAATAAATTATGGCCTATGACTGTAATGGAATACTACTGTGTTGTAAGAAATGAGGAAAGGGGTGGTTTCAGAGAAAATTTGGAAGACCTGGCGAACTGACACAGAGCAAAGTGAACAGAATCAGAAGGATGATTTACAATAACAACATACTGTAAAGACAAACAATTTTGAAAGACGTAAGAACTGTGATCAATGAAATAATGAACCATGATTCTAGAAGACCAGTGATGGAATATGCTACCTACCTCCTGACAGAGAAGTGATAGACTCAGGGTACAGATTAAAACACACTTTTTGGACATGGCCAATGCAGAAATTTGTTTTGCTTGAGTATGCATATTTGGGGTGAGGGTTTGTTTGTTTCTGAAGTGGGAAGGGGAGAGAAAATAGTTTTTTGTTAATTTAAAAAAATTCAAGACAAAAATCATCTCTGGGCCTCAGTTTCCTCACTTTTAATATAAGGGGGTTGAATTGGGTCCTTTTCACTGAGAGATATATAATATTATTTATATTTCTCTTTAAGTGCTTTACATACAGCTCTGGATAGAGAGTTGTTTCTAGTGTTCCTTGCTACATTCTTTTAACAGGAAGATGAGTCTCTAGGCCTGGCACTCTATCCACTGTGCTACCTAACTGCCCTTCTTCTTTCTTAGATAATTGCAAAAGCAAACTTCATTCCAGCCTCTGTCCTAGTCATCATAAATTTTAAATTAATGAGATCAAGTCATTGATAAGGTTTTATTGTATTTCCTCCCTGTCTAGGAAGTTGAATGTGATGAGCCACCATCATTGTCTTGCAACTATACTGTGAGAGTCCTGGAACCAATCCCAAAGAAACAAAATGCAGGCCCCTCTGGTTGGGGTTGCTTCCCTCCAGGTGATAAGTGGCACTCCACCCTGCCTCTCCAAGGAGGCCTCCCTCTTCCTCTTAATTTTTGGAGCAGCTGCATCAAGTATTTGATCTTCCTCCTCAACTTTCTGTTCTCTCTTCTTGGTTTACTGACTTTAGTGGTGGGACTGTGGGGGTTAACAGATAAGGGGTCACTGGGGAGTGAGCAGCTGCCACACCTGGGTACTGACCCAATGCTGCTGTTTGTGGTAGTGGGCCTGACAGTCAGCATTGTATCCCTAGCCGGCTGCATAGGGGCCCTCTGTGAGAACATCGGCCTTCTGTGGTTCTTTGCCGGGGGGATCCTCACTTTTTTGATTCTAGAGACATTGGCAGGAATCCTGATATATGCTTTATGGGACCAACTCCAAGAGATAGTGGACAGTACGATGCTACTGGCCATTACTCGTTACCAAGATGACTCAGATCTGCGTTTTCTCTTGGATGAAATCCAATTGGGCCTACAGTGCTGTGGGGTAGTGTCCTACCAGGACTGGAAATTGAATTTGTAAGTAAACAAGTATTCATTGAATTCCTTCATGAAGTGTGTCAGGGAACAGTGTAGTTTGGTACAGCCTCCAATCTGGGTCCCATGAAATTTATCCCAGGTTCAAAGTATACTTAGAGTCAGTGTCTATCCAAAACTGCATCCCACAGTCCCTCACTGATACTTCTCTTCTACTAGACCAAACCAAAGTATACATTAAAGCAAAAAACAAGCTTGGAAAATTCCCTCCTACCCCTATAGATACAAGGAAATGTTCTCCCATAGACTCCCACAACTTCAGTGACAGAAAGAACATGTTTGGGGAGCACATGTGGCTGATAGAACAAACACACTCAGGAAAACAGGGCAGGCAGCTCTCTTCCTTCTCCTACAGCTAGCTACCTAGCTGGAACCTTCCTCTGCCTTCAAAGCTAAGCCTCTTTCTGCCTCCCTGAAAAGCTGCTGGTGCAGTGACGGCATCAGACTGTTTACTCCTCTCTCCACTGAGTTGCAAAGGGCTGATGTCATTTTCTGGGCTGTTTTCTCCACTATGCTTCCATCTACTAGTTTTGCAATGGTGGTTCCCCACTGAACTGTTGCTGTTTTCTGGTTTTCTCCTGAATTTATGTTGTGACAGTGCCTCTTCTCTGGAGAGAAGTAATCATTACTCTTTCTGTGTGACTAACCGGATGCCTCGTTGCTCTTCCATCCCTTCTGTGAGTCAGAGCCACAGCTACTCCCTGCAAAAGCTCTTAGGATGCCTGTCTTTTGAACTGCTTTGCCTTACTACCACCCTGAGTTCTACCTGTTATTTGATTGAGGGTAAATGAGAAAATTCCTTTCAGTTGGATCCTGCCCCTGGTTGCTAACACTGGCCTGATGTAACTTACCCAGGAGCTTCGCTTTTCAAAACTAAAGGGTGGAGCTGGTGACTTTTGTCCTACACTCCAGTCCACTCCAAATTATTTTCCCCCCTGCCTGTAAAGCCAAGACACAGGACCTAGCTTCAAAGAGATGTATGTTTAATAGGGAACAGCAAACATGTAGTTAACAGAAATTAATGATGATGTCTTCATAGATGATGGCGATATAAAGGTGTCTTTGGAGCACGCCCAATTTCTCTAACATGAAGGCATGCTGAAGGGACTTACCTGGGCTTCTTGGAAAGTCTTTAACAGCAACAATGATAATTTGCACTTCTGTAATGCTTTATAATTTATAAAATGCTTTCTTCACAGCTACCCTCTGAGGCAGGTAGTAAAAGTAGGATTAATTTCAGCCCATAATCAAAGGATTATTAAGTATTATAACCAGGCCTCTAAGCCTGGTTAGGCTTTTTCTACCATCCACACACAGAGGATATATTTTGAAGATAATTATCTGGGGCACATTTTTCAGATCAGACTGGCACCACCCCCACCTCTGCCTTGAGATACAGCATAACACCTTTAACCATTGAATGTATCCCCAGGATACACAAACTAACTTTAATATTAGAGAAAGTATAGCATAATTTTTATTTTGTTTTTGAAGGCAATTGGGATAAATGACTTGTCCAGGGTCACCCATCTAGTAAATGTCTGAGGTCCCGTTTGAACTCAAGTCTTCCTGACGCCAGGGCTGGTACTCGTTATCCACTATGCCACCACCTAGCTATCCCTACATACAACATAATTTAAAAGTCCACTCCTAGAAAATTACACAAAGCTTTCAAAGTCATTTACAAGTAACTTTTGGAGAGGCAGTATGAAATAATGGGTAGAATGCCAGCCTCAAAATCAGTGAGACCTAGGTTCAGGTTCTGCTTCTGTTATATTGGCTATATGACCCTTAAAATCACTTAACCCACTCAGTCTCAGTAAAATAAAGATACATGACCTAGCCTTAGGGTTGTTATGATGAGCAAATGAAATAAGATAGATAAATGGATAGTATGCTTCACACACTTTAAAGAACTCTATAAATTTATTAATAATAATAAATGAACTCACATTTATTAACCATAAAATTTACATATATTTGAAACATAATAGTACATATCCAGCTTAGTCTCCCTCAAATCCGAGCCCTATGAAAACTACCTCCTATACAAAGTATACTTCAGGTCAAAGCCATAACTCACAAATCCCCCTGGCTACCATGCCAAACAAAGGATATATTGGTTTAAAGCAAAATGCATTTAATTAAACACATGGCAAAATAAATAATAAGGAAAATCTTCCCCTAAACATAAGGGTACACTCACCCACAAATTCTTATACCATCAGTTCAGGGAAGGGAAAATATGTGACCAAAGAACACACCTGTAGCCAGGGAATATCCATAAGAGAGGGCATATAATATGTGGGATACATATGTAGCCAAGAAATTCATCCTCCAATGGCTACATCCAAGCTGAAACCCCTCCCTACCTCTAATTCTACCACTTAACTGCTTTTTTTTTTTTTAACTGTGCTAAAAGCTGCTGTATTATCTTCTCAGATACAAAGCTTTCTTCTGGTTTTTCTCTGAATTGCTCTCTACTACTTCTCCACTGAATCGTAATTATTATACAGACTCCTTCCCATAGGGAAGTCTTTGTTCTTTTAGCTCATAGCCTCAGGGTCTAGTTTAGCTCTTTTTTGAGTCAGTCCCACAGCTGGGCTAGAAGATTCTTGGTTTAGACTGATATTTTTAAACTGTGTTCTCTTTCTCTTTGCTGCCACTTTCTAAACTCAATCTGCTTTCTGAGTTGGCATGAGTACATTCCTTTCGATTCCCATCATGCCCCTGGTCACTAGCCTGGGTCCTTACAAATAACCTAAGGGGTTTTGCTTATCAAGATTGAAAAGTCTAGACATAGCAACGCCCTTCTTCCTGCTTTTCTGAAGGCACACAAATCACTGCCCTCCCTATACATACAGTATATATTTGAGACCTTATTCAGTTAGTGAAAAGTGTGTTTGCTTATTTATGATTTTGCATATGGCTACCCCCAAAATAATTCTTCATGGAATTATTATCATGAGTTGATGGTCTACAAGTTAAGAACCACTTCTTTAAAGCCTATGTTTGTCTCATTATTGACTGGGATAGTGTCATGAAATCTAATGCTATGCTCAAGGTCACTTATTCTTCCAAGTTCAGTTGGCCACCACTGTTCAAAAGCAGAAATGATACTCTAATGAACCATACCCTAGATCCCCAGGAAATCCCAGACTTACTGGCCCACGTTCTGAAATTTAAACATATTCACAAGAAACAAAGAGTCCCCAATAGTTAGCACAAGCAGTACCCATATATTATATAGTTTTAGATTATATCATATCACTGTCCAGATGTTTTTGAAGTTAGAAGGAAAGAGTACATTTTATATAGATGTCTGTAAAGAAGCTCTGTGGTAGAGTGGGAAAAACACTGTATTTTGAGCCAGGCTCGTCCTGGCTCTTCTATTTATTAGGTTTATGACCTTGTCAGGGCAGCTAGAGGGCATCTTCCTGATTTCAATTCTGACCTCAGACACTAGCCGTGTGATCCTGGGCAAGTCTCTTCACCCTGTTTGCCTCAGTTTCTTCATCCGTAAAATGAGCTAGAGAAGGAAATGGCAAACCACTCCAGAATCTTTGCCAAGGAAACCCCAAACAGGTCACAGAGATTTGGACACAATTGAAAAAGACTGTGCAACAAAAACAACATGCCCTTGGCAAGTTGCTTCTCTCTGACTTAATTTCCTCATCTTTAGGATGAGTATTGGGCTAGATGACACCTTGGTCTCCTGCCAGCTATTAATCCCTTGTTCTAGAAGCTGCATTTGCAGTATTGATGAAAATTCCCTTGTTATCTTCTGGATCCATATTTGTCCTTTCTTTCCTTCCTTTTCAGATACTTTAACTGTAGTTCCCCAGGAGTTCAAGCCTGTGGTCTTCCTGCCTCTTGCTGCATCAACCCCTGGGAAAATGGAACCATCATCAACTCTCAGTGTGGCTTCGGCGTCCTGCGCCTGGATGAGACCACAGCTCAAAACATTGTTCACTCTGAGGGATGCAGCCCCAGACTCAGGCAGTGGCTGGGCCGGAACAGCTGGGTCATCAGGGACTACATATTAGTTACCACAGTCATAGAAGGGTTGGAGTTCTTGTTAGTTACCAAGCTAGTGAGGGACATTAAAGTCAGGAAAATCAATGACTGAGAATGGTGGGAGGGCTATTAATTGCTCCCTGATTAGGCCTCAAAGTTGTCCTTGTGACCCCTTGTCTGCTTTGGAGTGAGTCCCAAGGTAGCAGGTGTTGCTAGAGGACACTGACAGTCAGAATTGAGGAATAGCAGGATAATTGATGCCTACTACTGCAGGACTATTATAATCCTTCTACCACCCCAGGACTTAAAAATAGAAGTCGTTGAAGGCAATTTGTGTGATTTTTTTAAAAAATTCATTTTTCATAATGATTATACATTAATATTTCAATATGCCAAGAAAAAGAGGATTTGTATGTGAAATTGTGAGCTTCTGTTTTATAGTTTGGGTTTTTTTAACATATATTAAATTTAACATAACAATAACAAAACTTCTCTGCTTGTCCATGTTCCCTCTTGAACCTCCTTTTGTTCTCATATGTATTTTTTAATGATTCATTTATGTTCTTCTTTCTTTTCTGCACCATCATTTCACCCCACCATGATGCTTCCCCCCACCTTGAGCTCTCCTGTGTAGCAAAGAATTGGTAATAACAGTAGCTAACATTTACATAGCATTTTAAGGATTATAAAGCACTTTACTAATAGTATTTCATTTTATCCTCATAACGCTGTGGAATAGGTGCTATTATCATCCTCATTTTACAGATCAGGGAAATTGAAGCTGAGAGAGGTCTGGCAACTTATGGTCACATGACTAAGTGAGTGTTTGAAACAGATCTTCTTCACTCCTAATCCAGGACTCTATCCACTGTGCCACTTACTTTTCTATAGAGACAACAAAACAAATTCACATATTGTCTGTATCTGAAAATGTCTATCTCATTCTGCACCCTCGTTCCACCCCTCTCTGCCAAGAAGTGGGAAGCATCCTTCCTCATTAGTTTTCTTTTCTTTCTTTTTTTTCCAAGGCAACCAGGGTTAAGTGACTTGCCCAGGGTCACACAGCTAGTAAGAGTCAAGTGTCCGAGGCCTGATTTGAACTCAGGTCCTTCTGACTCTAATGGGGTGATGGGTGTGGACCTTGCACTTTCCCATACATTTCAGCAGCCTAGATCATCATAGTCTAGCCCAAAGCAACTGGCCCACCCCAGACTACTTACCACTTCTTAATCCAGATCATTTCACTGTTGTTTTTGTATATAAGCATCAATCTCACCCCCCATTAAGTCTCAGATTCACTAGTAATCTTATCGGCCCCTATTGGCATTACAATAAACTACCACTTGACAGGAAGATGGTTTGAGTGCATGAATTCTTTCCAGGCAGATTTGCCTTGTATCCTGACATTTCAGGGTTCCTAGCAACCCTACTGCGCCACTAGTTAGTTGCTTCCTATATTAGTTTTCTGAAGATATTAACGATTGGTAATTGCATTCACCATAGTTTTTAAGTTTTTAAAGTTTTTTCCCACTGAAAAAAAAAACAAAAAAAGTTTTTTTCCCCCCCTCATTATATTATTGTAATTATACAAATTGGCCTGCTGGTTTTGTTCACTCTGTTCTGCTTCAGTTCATACAAATCTTTTGGGTTTTCTCACAATTTATTGAACCATTCCCTAGTGAATAGACACCCAATTTATCTTTAGTTCTTTACTATAAGAAAAATATGCTATCTTTGACCTGTTTGGGATATGTTGGTATTGTAGGGTCAAAGGATATGAGCAGTTTAGTGACATTTTGGTTATAGTTCCAAATTGTTGGTGTCATTTTTTCTGTCCTCACACAGCGCCTCCAACAATCATCATTTTTTTTTGTCATCTTTACCAATCTGATGGAATTTGGCAGTGAAGACTTGGGGGTGTGTTGGAGCCAACTCTAATATGTTCAACCATTGTTCAGTTTTCAACGGGAGCATTTCTACCTCAGAAATCACTTCAAATCAAGGCTTAATTTATTATTCTGTTAATTGTCTAAACTTAAAAAAACTGTTAATAATGCAGATTAAACTTAAAAGTGCATTGCATACATTTTCCCTCCACCCAGAAGAGAACCCGGTTGTTAAATATTTACCAGAACACCTTTGTATTGCTCTATAAACACTGCTTAAGCTCAGCAGGAGTAAAATAGAACATTCATGGAGTGAAGTTATTACAAGATTGGAGGCAATAATAAACACAAAAATGATGATGGTGATAATAATAACTGGCTTTTATATAGGGTTTTAAGATTTGCAAAATGCTTTACATCCATCATATAATAATATAATTGGATATATATTATATCCATTATAAAACGGTATAATAATAATATCCATTATTTATCATTTGAACCTCACAACATTGCAGAGTGAGATGGAACTCCAGAGTTATTTTAATTTGCATTTCTCTTATCAGTGATTCGGAGCAATTTTCCTATATTGCAGTTCTTTTGAAAATTGCCTGTTTATATCCTTTGACCATTTATCCATTGAGAAATGACTCCTGTTCTTATGTTTGCATCAATTCTCTATATATCTCATATATCAGACCTTTGTCAGAGAAATTTGCTGCAAAGATTTTTTTCCCCAGCTGTTTCTCTTCTAATTCTAACAGCATCAATTTTATGTAGTTTTCCGTTTTGTGTTATCAAAATTTCCTTTGTATCTTCTGCGATCCTCTCAATCCCTTGTTTGGTCAAAAACTCTCCTGCCTCCACAGCTGTGAGAGGTATCTCCTTCCTGCCCCTCCAATTTGTTTACTTTGTGACCTTTCATTTCTAGGTCATGCATCCACTTGGAGCCTACAGTGGCATATTGTGTGATGCCGGCCTCATTTCTGCCAGACTGCTTTCCAGTTTTCCCAGGTTTTATTGACTAGGAAGTCCTTTACCCCGGAAGTTGGTTCCCTTGGGTTTATCAAACTCTGTACAACTATATTCAATTATTTCTGGGTCTTGCTTAACCTAATCTGTTTTACTGGCCAACTTTTCTACTTTTTAATCAGTACTGAATAGTTTCGATAATAACTGCTTTGTAGTATAGTTTGAGATCTGGTACCATCCAGATGCTGCCACTCTGCCACAATTCTTGGTGGGGTGGCTGGGACTAGGTCTCTCCCTCTGCTTAATTTATGGTTTCTACCTGCCTCTGTTTCCTGATGGCCCAATACAGGTGGTGCTTTGGTCCTTGTCTCTATTTCCTTCTTGCAAACCATAAAGCAGCAGCTGGCTCTGTCTCCTGCTTTGGCAGGTTCAGTCTCCAACAAGAGATTGAGCTGGTTTCAGATTTCCTAGAGGGGTATCATACTCCTCCCCTCTGTCTCCCACTATCAGATGTCTACATGCTTTGCTGCCTCTTGCCCTCCTGTTTCCTGCTGTACCTCTCTTTTAGGGCTCAGAGGTATATATGCTGCTTGGCCCTGAGTATGTGAGAAGTGACCTAGTAGGGGACTGGCTCTCTCTCACTCCTCATTTACATTTCCCCCCATACAAATATACCCACTTCTGACAAGCCAGCTGAGATCCCACTGGTTTCAGCACTATCCCCACCCCTATCCCAGGCTTCTGTCTATCTGGCTATTTACTTTCATAGCACCATCTTACTTGGAAGCATTGCATAAGTACCAGTCCTGAACATATAAGCCATCAATACACCAGAACCAAGCTTCCCTGGCCCCTTTCCCAGTACCTTGTCCCATTTGACCCATATAAGATCCCCATAAAAACCTACTCCGCTGCCCCCGCATTGGGCCCGTATCTCCTCCGTTCAGAAACCCAGCAGACTGCCCTGTGTGTCCATCATCCCAGAAGGCCCCTTACCATATAAGTATCCCCCCTACACCCCATTCCACCCTCCCCACCTATAAAGCCTTCTTACTGCATTTTCTGGGTCTGTTTGCATTGTGTATTGTGTCTTAATGTTGTCTAGTGGCCAGCTCTCCTCAGGAATGTGAGCCATAGGCCAACGCTGTCAATAGCATTTGGTAGCCAAGCTTATTTCCCAAGTTTTTGATTTAGAATTTTAGGGAATATGGAGAACAAGGATTGAATGGCAAATCATGTGCCTCATTGGCTGGGTCCCATTTCTCCCCAATGCTGTGACTAGGTGCACCTCAGGGGGAAAACCCTGGTAACATAAAAGACAAGGGAAATTACTGCCTTTCATTATATAAGATTTTGGTATTCCGAACCTCTCTAAGTCTGTATTAAGACGAAGGCCTTCTAGTCCAATCCTTTTATTTCACATTAGAGGAAGCTGAGGCCCAGGTAGGCTAAGTAGCTTTCCCAGGATCACCCAGGTAGTAATTATTAGAAGTAATGGAAGAGAGTCCTCTTTCTCCAGAGTCTAATGTTGCCAAGGTGCCTAAAGCTGCACTTCCTTGTTGTTCACTCATGTCCAACACTTTGTGACCTCATTTGGGGTTTTCTTGGCAAAGATACTGGAGTGGTTTGCCATTTTGTTCTCCAGCTCATTTTACAGATGAGGAAACTGAGGCAAACAGGATGAAATGACTTGCCCAGGGTCACACAGCTAGTAAACATCTAAGGCTGAATTTGAACTCATGAAGATGAGTATTCCTGATTCTAAGCCTAGTGCCCTATCCACTGCACCACTTAGCCACCCCCAAAGCTAAACTTCTTCCCTCCAAATTAGGTTTCCTTCCTAACTTCCCCAATGTTACCGATAGTACTACCATTCTTATCAACTAGGCTCAAAGCCTTAATGTCACAGTTTTCGACGTCTGATTCTTTCTTCTGTCTTATTATCCAATCCCATCACTAGACGTTACTGAGTCTTTCAAAAGATCTCATCCTTCCATTCATTCATTCCTTTCCATTCTTACCGATGCCACACTAGTCTAGGTGTTTAGTAACCAGACTACTGCCAGACCACAACTGGTCTTCCCATTTTTGCCTCTAAAATTCAGTTTGATTGTGAGTAGCTTGATGGCAGGGAAGCCAAGGCCTGTACTCTGTCCAGAACACCTAGTGGGCCTTATGTTGAACCTCTATTGGTTTGACTTGATTTCTTTCTTTTAACAGTCAAAGGCCCCTGTTCTTTTTTCCCATGATCTCCCTGGGTCCAGATTGTCAGATTATGTTCCTTCAGCCAGGAGAAAAGCTATTAACTGGACTTTGCATGGATGGATCTTGCCTTGTAGTTAATGTCAGGCTTTCTCCATTGCTGTTGGGTTTTCTCATGAATCTCTATCTCCTACTATAAATGAACAATCCTTAGAAGTAACCAGAATAAATTAATTTATTTAAAAAATAAAGATAACAAGGGTTAAAATTGTTGGAAAATAAGAAATTTTCTATAGAGAGTCAAATGTTTTTCTTCCCTCCTCTCCTGCTTCTCAAGACCTCAGAGACCTGAGGTGTCTCTGATCTGATCCAAGGGGCAAATAACTCACAATGAAGTGTAAGAAGAGGTTGGGAAAGGGGCCAATATCTCAGTTTCCCTCTGGGTCAATTAGTA
This sequence comes from Phalanger gymnotis, assembly GCA_028646595.1. Lineage (NCBI taxonomy): Eukaryota > Metazoa > Chordata > Mammalia > Diprotodontia > Phalangeridae > Phalanger > Phalanger gymnotis. The sequence goes on from CM053626.1 coordinate 165,318,954, forward strand.
CCTCCTCCTTTCCTTTGCCTTGATGGATTATGACATTAAAAGCCAGTACCCTAAAGGATACCAAAATTTAGAGAAAATGAATGACAAAAGCATTTATTAAGTGTTTGTCCTATGCCAAGTGGTGTGTTAAGTGCTGGGTATACAAATACGAAAGCAAAGACAATTCTTTCCCTCAAAGAGCTTATATTTTAATGGGGGAGACAATACACATATCAGAGTGGGTTACTATGGGTGTATCAACTGATTCTATCCCTGCCAGTGGGGTAATGCCCTCCCTAATTAAATTATATTACCCTTCAGTCTTGGGTTCCTGGTTCCCAATGCCCAAGGAAGGGATACTATAAACTCTGGATTTCCAGAATGTATTCTCCCAAGAATTCTAAGAGAATGCTGAGTATAAAGCTCAATCAGTTCCTGCTACATGCCAAGCCTGTTCTTGCCACAGGAAGGAGACACATCTGTTTCTCCATGGGAAGTTTCCTGAAAGGTAGGCAGGTTCCTTACAGCAGTAAAAATACACTCATAGGTCACTTGGGGTACAGGGCCAGTATTTACTGCTGCCCCCTCCTAGACCAAGCAGAACCCTAGGACAGTCAGCTGAACAAGTCAATGAATGGAAGGAGGTGAGGTGGCTGAATAAAATGTGGCTTTAGCCTAAAGATCCACCTGGTGCCTATGTCTCTGGCATCCCTGAATTAGTCCTATGGTAAAGGCTCAGTCCTCCTGATTGAGACACAAAGAGATCAAGCAACCTTCGGAGGAGGAATTCATCCCTGGACCTGGGAACTTCAGGAAAAGAACAGCAAAGTGGGGTTGTCACATGGAAAATTCTGGTATAAGGGAGCAAGAATAAATAAGACTGGAAAGGTGAGGCTGTCTTCATAGGCCTGTAGTTGGAAGGGTCAGCTAAATGATGCCATACTGGGCCAACTCATGCAGCTCCAAGTGGTTGAAGGCTTCCCAGGGACAGATGACAGTGATATCTGGAAGAAAGAAGAAAGAGGCCAAGTCTTTTAAGGCCAGGGGTCTCCCTACTCCCCCCAGCTACAAAACTAATTCTCCTCTCCCTGCTGTTCCCTTATCACACACCAGCTCCTAAAGTGATTTTCTAAGGAAAAAAGAAAAGGCTACAGGGAATGAGCAAGATTCCCCAAAAGATCAATACGAAAGGAAGTAGGTCAGAGTGGGGGGGGGGGCGGGAGGTGGGGACTGTTGAGAACTAGAGTAGTGGGATCCGCAGGGCTTCCTGGATGTCCTATCAGCAACTGATGAAGGTAAAATGGGGTGGGGAGGGAGCGGGGTGAAACGCAGCCTCTCAGAACCTAAAGAAGGCCTTCTTTCTTTCTAGAGCAAACTTTATTCATATCTATCTATTTATGGTAGGTGTGTGAATAACTTCATTCAGTTATGTATATATATGTACACATATGTGGATTGTGTAGGCGTGTATAATACACACACACACACACACACACACACATTTTTTCAGCCTCTTTAAACTGCCTATGTTTATACCCCAACAAAATGGGAACATTTTTAACTGGGAGTTGGGGAAAAGTCTAGAGGGAATCCTCTCTGCTCCAGATATAAACACCCCAGATTGGGAAAGCAGCCGGTGATACGTGCTAAGAAGGTCATGTTATAAATTTGGATTGAGGGTTGTTTATAAAGTTATATTGGGGCCAGGGCATAGAAAGGGAAGCAAAATTCAACTTCTGACTTCCTTCAGTTGAGTTATTCTCTCCTGAATTGAGTAGAAGCGGCACATACCTGTTCCCAAGCCCTCCATTCCAGGAATGTCATCACCAAAACTGCAAGAAACACAATGGTCAGAGATGGAGATGGTCCCCTAGCCCTGTGATTCTCTCTTATACACATACACTCTACACATGCCACACATTTGCACCCTCACCCCCACCCCCACACAATCACCTGCAGCTAGAGGTTCATGCCAGGCTATTCTATTTCTAGCAATAGACATAGTCACAGCTTTTTATCACAGCATGGGCTGGTTAAGAATCCGGGGCACATTTCCTGCCTTACGAGAGAGTGTGATGAATATCAGGCTTTTGGGGCACCAAGGCAATAAGAAAAGCCTTTTTTCTCTTCTAAGTCTTCATGCCTTTGACTCTGTTCACTGCCCCCTTAGAATATTGTCTATGGTTACTCATTCCCCAGCACATCTGTTTCCTGAGAAATCATGGAAAATAATGCTCAAACGAAGGCAGGAAAATCAGGTCAGGCCACAAACCTCAGGATTAGGGTTAAGCCTAATTGGGCCCAAATTGAATTGAAAAATTCAAACAGGTGATTTCCATTTTCATCACTTTTTCAGTCCATCTGTGTGCCTAGGGATTTCTAAATTTCCACTTCTGAATAAGTTTCTCCCCCAAACAAAACTAGAAGAGAAGAAGTGCATGAACTGGGGAAGAAGGTCTAAGCTTCTTGTCCCAAGGAAGTGCTTTAAGCTAAAAAAGAAAATTGAAGGAGACAGAAGAGGCAGAAAAGTGAATTCTTCCTGGAAGTAGAGGAAGGCATTCGGGAACAAATGTTCAGGCTGACAGATATATAGGAAATGCCCCCATTTCCTTCTCTGGAATTCAGGCATTCCAGAAGTAAAAGAATGAGCATGTCCTCTAAGAGATTCTAATAGTGAGACCAGCTCCACACCCTTTCAGCTGGTTACAGAAGGTTCATGGAAGACAAAGTCTGTCATTCTGGAAGTGGGGATGTAGCCCTTCTTACCCTTGTACACCTTTCTTAGGGGGCTTGCTCTTGAACTGACGGGTTTGCCGTTGCTTGAATTTAGGTGGTCCTTTCCTAGGAGTAACTGGTCCTCCAACCACTCTGGTGGCTGATCTGATCTCAGGCTTGGGCGGCTCCAGGTTCATGATGGGGCTTTCAGTCTTTCAAACTCTAGAGGAGAAGAGAAAAGAATCAAACCTCTTTGCTTTCAGTTAAGGAAGAGATTTTCCTACTTCTGCTATCCCCTCTTCCAGTGTGGTACAGAGGAAAAAGTTCCAGTTTGGGTGTCAAAGGACCTGAGTTCAAATCCTAGGTCTGCCTCTGTCATTGACTATGCCATGTAACACTTTGGGGGTCCAGATTTCTTATTGGCAACTTTTCAAATCCCTTTTGGTTCTAAAACTATGATTTCCCCCTCTGGAGTTTTGGTGATGGTAAATCCTAATCCATATCTGAAAGACTCTTCTAAATTAGGCCTTACCATATCCATACCCCAAGTGTCCAAGAAGAGTTGTCATCTAAGTCCTCCAGGGTGGAACAATCAACTAAACCCAAATGGTCAAACTAACTCAAGCATTTATTTGTGGTGTTGTTGTTGTGTTTGTCCTTCATTCTCCAAGAAGACCATGACACCAGGGAAATGATGACATGACTTACAGTTGACTTTGATTTGAGTGAGGGAGGACCAGCCTCACTTTCTCCTCCAGAGCCATCTGGGTCCAGTGGCTTGATATTCACCAAGACGACTGGAGATGGCCCAGGATGCAGGCCCAGGACCCTTTCAGGCTAAGCTCTTTTCAAGGTTCTCACTTTGAGTGAGGTAACACCCATTCAGTGAATAGGCTTCTTTAAGAAGTTAATCAAAGGATGGCCCCTTTAAGCAAAACTCAAAAAAAGAAAAATCAGACTGGGAGGGGAAGATCCTCAGGGTTCCCAGCCAAAAGAGAAACAATTACTATTTGGTATTAAGTGCTCAGTATATGTTATACCCTGTGCTAAATTCTAGAGATACAAAGAAAGGCAAAAACAGAACTTACTCTCAAGGAACTCATAGTCTAATGGGAAGGGGACAACCTGCAAACAACTATGTATAGACAAACTATATGCAAGACAAAATGGACACAATCTCATAGAGAAGGCACTAGTGTTAAGGGGAGATAACAAAAGGATTCTTGCAAAAAGTGGGAATTTAACTGAGATTTGAAAGAAGCCAGGGAAGCCAAGAGGCAGAGATGAGGACGGAGAAAATTCCAACCATGGAGGGACAGCCAGTGAAAATACATGGAGCAGAGGAATGGAGAGACTTTTGTGAGAAACAGCAAGGAGGCCAGTGTGAATGGATTGTGACATATTCTATTCAAGCACCACTTAGCAAATGGCATGGGGTGCCAAGGCACGGTCTCCCTTACTGACAAAGTTTGGGTTCTCCTATTTCATAGACTGACCTACTTTCTAGTCTTGCTCTACCAACCTTTCTCCATATCCCCAAAGCCCCACTGACCTTCGAACAAAGGAGGCTTAGCATCCTCTAAGCTTATATTAGGAAGGAAAGACTAAGACCGCCTCCCAAGGTTGCCATGAGAATGAAATGAGATCATAAATGTGAAAGTCCTTATGCAAAGCACACTATACACACGTGGGAGATTAATGGAAAGGAGGTTAGGATTGTGAGCATTAGCAGTCCAGAGACCTGGGTTTTATCTAGTTCTGGTCCTGTCGATGATTTCACTGGGTGACCTTGGGCAAGTAACGAACTTCCTGAAGATGTTTCCAAATCTGTAAAATAAGGTTATTGCATTTGAGGTGGTCTTAGAAGCTCCCTTTCAGCTTGATGAATTCTGAGATTCCCAGAGTTACAGGCAGTGAAGTAAAATGGTTAAGAGTGTGGTACCTAGTCAGGAAGATCTGGGTTTAAATCCTGCCTCTGAGAACTTCACAGCTCTATGGTCAAGGACAAATAATTTGCCCTTCCCAAGCTTTGGTTTCCTCATCTATAAAATATTAGTACCTGCAGTAAATACATCACAGAGATATTGCAAAGCTCAAATGAGGTCATTTATTTGAAATGTTTTGAAAATTTTAAAATGCTATCTGTGTCCATTAGAATTATTATCATTGTAACTGAAAGGGGTGGTTATTTGACCGACACCATTAAAGTTGGGGTCCTCTATGCCTATTCTCTTAGAATCCATGGGACAACTCAATTCAACCAACATTAAATCCCTAATGTGTATAAAATACTGTGTTAGAGGAAATACAAAAATAAGATGAGGCAATCTAGCAGGGATAATACACAAAGATAACTCCAGAACAGGATACCCTAGGGGCCTGGAGTGACTCCTGGCTCAGTACCTAAGGAGCTCACAACTTTCTGAGTTGTGCTAACAGATGGGTTCTCCCTCTTCTGGGAGAGAGGGCTTTGTCCCTTGGCCCCTAAGATATTTTTGCTGATATCTAAGCTATCCCCCTCCAAGTGAATTGAATCCCAGGAGATACAGCTCTCTAGGAGGAGAGGGGCCAGAGGAGCCCAAATGCCAGCAAAAGCTTCTGAGTCTTTGAGCCAGAGTTTGTAGTGAGAGGAGGTAGAAAAGTCTGCATTCTCCCAGTTGGAAAAATAGGGTGGATTGTGCATCTAGAGATAATGACCAATTGGGGGGAAAATAACAGAATGGTTCTGAGTCCCCACTCCACCTTTCCCCACCCCCACCCCTCCACCACTAGTACTGACCCTAGCAGATAGAAAAAGCTCCAGCCGGTGACTTACCTACACTGAGCCAGAATTCAGGGGGCCATGGGAGGGAAATGGTAAAAGGATTTCGAGACTGTGTCCAACACTTCTTTCTACCCTCTCCTGACTTTGCCCTCGGAGTAACTCAGAGCCCGGGCAATTTATTTTGTTTCTGAGTAATTGGATTATGACTCTCCTTGCTCTGATTCCTATTGAGCTATTCCTAATGAGATTTTTAGTGACACTGCCAGGGATTAAGGAGAGGACAGTGAGAAAGGGCTACACATGTGTTCAATCTGCGGAGTGGGATGGCATGGGAATGGAATCAACACTCCCATACCTGGAAAGGCCATGTCAATCGGTTATCCTGTGGCTTCACTCACCATCCTCTTATTGCCCCTTAACTATGTTGTCTTCCTTACTAAAATATAAATTTCTTGAGTGTAGGGACTCTCTTTCTTTTTATATTTGCATTACCATCACCTCGTACAGTTTGTGGCACGTAGTATGTATTTATTAAATGCTTTTTCATTCATTCGTTCACGGTAGGTGAAGCACCTGCAGAGTAGACGTGTTGAAAGAGAGTGTTAGAGATACTAGAGAAGGGCCATAACGAGGGCTGGATGGTGGTTTCCTGCTTTGTCCCACTTCGTGATAGCTGCTATTTATGCAGACTTCACAGTTTGCCAAACACGTGACATCCCTTATCTCGCTTACACCTCATAGCAGCGCTGTGAGGTATTACAGATATCATGCACGTTTTACAGATGAAGAAGCCGAGGCTCACTGAGGTTACATGGCTTTTCCACTAACAGTATCAGAGACAGAATTGGATCCCAGGTCTCCCCTGACTGAGTCTAGCACTTTACCTACTACCCTATTATAGCTCTAGGTCTTCACCCCCAATTCAACTCAACAAACTTGTATTGCATGCCTACTCTGTGCCAGGTGCTGGGATACAAAGACAAAAGCTAAAAGAAAACCATTCCAGCCTTTATATTCTATTAGAGGAACACAATATGTACACAAATATAAATATATACACAGAAAGAATTTAGGCACCAGGGAACACTAACACCTGAGGGGATCTGAGGGAAAAATTTTCCTGTGTTGATAGGTTGCAGTTCTTTTGAAAACTGCCTGGTCTTATCCTTTGACCGTTTATCTATTGAGATATGGCTCTTGTGCTCATGTGTTTGTATCAATTCTTTACTCATTTTCTTCACTGGAGTCTTATCAGAGAAATTTGTCGCAAAGATGGTTGTTCCCCAGCTGTTTTCCTTCAAATTCTAACAGCACTGGCTATGCTTGTACAAAAACAAAAACCTTTTTCAGCTTTATGTAATCAAATTTCTGCTTGTATTATCTGTGATCCGTTCAATCCCTTGTTTGGACAAAAAATTCTCCCCATCCACAGATGAAAGGTATCTCCTTCCTGCTCCTCCAATTTGTTTACTCTGCAACCTTTCAAATCTAGGTCATTGTATCCATTTGGAGCTTATTTTGGCCTATCATGTGATGTTGGCCTCATTTCTGACTTTCCAGTTTTCCCAGAAGTTTGCCAAGTGGAAAGGCCTTATCTCCAGCCCACTCAGTCTGGACCACGTGTTGTACTCCTTAAAAAAAGACAGAAGAAGGGTTTGGGGGGTGGGGAGGCGTTCAGTATACAACAGCTATTTTGAATAAGGTAGAAAATTTTAATGAACTTCAAAGAAGGAAAGGCAGTTGAGTCACAGCAAACCCTCACAGTCACAGCAAAGGAAGATTCTAGAAGTAGTGGTGAGTTTTATTTTTTTCTACCTCTACAGTATCTCTCACCTGGTTGTGAGAATCCCTTCCTATCTCCTCCTACTGCAATTACCATACCTAAGTCATTTCTTCCCATCTGGACTAATGTAATAGATCCTTAACTGGCCATCCTCCCTTGGGTTTATCCCTCCTCCACTCCATCTTCCACACATTGTCCATGGAGTTGTCCTATTGTATTGCTTTGACCACATCATTCTTCTGCTCAGAAATCTTCAGTAGCTCCCTCTGGCCTCTAGCAAATAAAACATAAAAACTCTTGATCCTTTATTCGAGGGCCTCTGCATAATTTGGCTTCAACCTATTCTTCGAGGTTTATTTCACACCCTGCTCCTTTGTACGCTCTATGCACCAGCCAAACTGGGCCACTCCGTCCTCTCTCATCTCCATACCTATGCTCATGCTTTCCCTATGCCTGAAAATTACTCTTTCCCCACCCCCATCTCTACCTGTTCCATCCCCTTTCTTTCTTCAAGGTTCAGCTTACACATCACCTCTTCCACTAACCTTGTCTCTGAATTCTCCTCCCACTCCAATTTTCCATAGCACTTTGTACCCTTTGCATTTATCCCATTCTGCCTCGCACCAGTGATTTTTTGTATGTCTGTTCCATTGTAAATTCCTTGAAAGCTGGATCTGTGTTGTATCCATCTTTGCAACTGAAGTCTCCTACCATAGTGCCTAATCATTGGCTCCAAATAAATGTTTGTTAAATTGAATGGGAAAGAGCCAACTTTTATTTGGTACCCATGAATACAGAGCATTTCTACTTGTTTCTTTTCTGTTTGGGTGTCTCTGGGTCTTTGTTATACACAATTTGCGATCTCATTTTTCAGTCTTGTAAGTTTTCACAATAATAGTGGAGCTACAAGCAGGCTCCCCTGTGTTCTCTCCTATGTTTATTCCAATGGAGCAGGTTGCTGCCTCCCTACTCTAGTGTGTTTGTCTCTCTCAATAAGGGCCTGTTGCTCCTTTTCACCTCTAAGCCTCCTTGGCCCCTTTCTCCACAATCTTACTACTGTTTCAACTGAGAGCCACCTCCCCCACCTGTTCCTAAGCCTCTAATTATCTTCTAGGCTTTGTCAACGGATCTTCCCTAAATATCAGCCCTGTCTCAGTTGGAAGGACTCTAGGACAACTTAAGGAAAAGGTGAAGAGCAAGGGATACGGTTTTTCTTTTTTCTGGAATATGATTCCTTTTAGGTGCCAGGCTGCTGGGAGGTCTCCAGACTAGAGGTTTATTATATAATATGTAATACCATGAGTTTAAATTTTGGAAATGCAAAGAAAATTTTAAAAAGAAGCTTCCTTAGCAAACCACTGCTGAGAACCCTCTACAAAAGTGCCCCCTGGGTACTGGCTCTCAGTTTTCCCATTTCCAAAGTAGGTATAATACCTGCTTCAGAGATACTTGACTGATTTTAAATAACACCAGCTATTCCAATGAGCTACAGAAATCACAAAATCCTAAGTTGTCAAGAGGTGAAAGGCATTTCAGAGACCCTTTAGCCCAACTTCCTCATTTTATAGATGAGGTAACCGAGGCCTATGGAGGTAAAGGGACTTGTTCAAGGTCATGAGACTATTAAGTGATTGAAGCAAGAACAAAGTTCTCTTTATTCCTAGTACATTGCTTCTTCCAGGAGAAAGGAAAGTGTGGTTTTGAAACTCTAACAGACATGGTTAGGGAGAGTCATTATTCACACACACACACAGAGTCTTTCCATCACATAGTTTCTTAGTGAAATCTGAACATTCAGATCCCCAGCATTTCATTAATGACTCTCCAAGAATGGGTTATGGAACATTCGCAATGAAGGCTGAAACTAAACGAGCACTACTTAGTGGGATTAATTTTGTTCCCTGATGACGGGATTGCCTCTCCCTTCTTTAAAGATTAACTTAAAGATGTTCTCCAGGTTCGTAGATAAACGTATTACAGATGATTGAGTATGACAGGTAAAAGAAATAGGGAGCACATGCAAGTTTGTGCATGCTTATGATCGCAACAGGTCCAGGAACGTGAAAGATGAGGGCAGCAGTTGCCTATAAGGTGGGCATATTGGGGACTTAAAGAAGGCAAATGTGGTTTGGGGAATGAGCGAATAAGGAAAGACAAAATTGTGTTAGGTGCCTGAGTGAGAAGGCATGAATGATACTAGGATATTTTTTTAACTAATGAACTGATTTACTTTTTTTTTT
>CM053626.1:165328934-165361239 GCA_028646595.1 Phalanger gymnotis
TGCAGCTGAATTTCTAGAGCTGCCCCGCCTCCGTAGCCTCAGGGGTGGAAGTCGAACCGCAAACTCCGATCCCTTCCCGCTGCTTTCCCCACTAACCTTTTGCTGTTTGTGGGTTGTGAGGTCTGGTACATGCCACAGCGCGAGCTAGAGCACCCTCCGCTCCACTCCAGGTCTCGTCGGTCCGCGGTCTGCTGCCCCGCGCCGCGCCGCCTCGCGCACTGGGCTCTGCCCGGCTCAGCTCCGCTCCCCTCGGCTGGGGGCCGGGAGCTCTGCTCGGGACAGACCCCACCCCGAGACCATCCAGGCAGACCTGGGCCGGAGTCCCGCTTCCCTCTGCCCCCTTGTGGGTTCTGTATTTCTAGAACTGGTTCAGAGCCATTTTTTCATAGGTTTTTGGAGGGACTTGGTGGGGAGCTCACACCAGTTACTGCTTTCCAGTCGCCATCTTCGAACTGATTTACTTTTAATGATAAACTCATAAACAGAGGCAAAAACTATTCAAGCCAGTGCTGACTTACAGACATAAAGCATTCTAGAATTACCTTTCAATATGTCACTAAGCTCCTGGATTAAGTGCAAATGAAAGAAAATTTTGTTTACACTCCATAACTACCAGAACTGGGTTAGGTTTCTTCTCTCTCCCTACTGTTCCATGACTCCTTTTCTCCAGCTGGCATAGCAGACTCCTGGGAGATGTTAAAAGTGACATAGAAAGGTTTATTATCCAGAAACCCAGACTTGAATAACTGCAAAAAAGGAATGAGATGGTTCAGAGCCCTTCAAAAAGCCCCTGAGTTATACTTCACCTTCTCCATGATAGGGTCATTGATCTAAACTTGGAAGAGATCCCAGGAAGGGACATCTAGTCCAGACCCCTCGTTTTATAGCTGAGGAAACTGAAGACCAGAGAAGTTAGATGACCTGCCCAGTGTCACATAGGGAGTATCAGAGGCAATATTTGAACCCATGTCCGCCGGCTCCAGAGCCTGTGTCCTTTCCACTGTAATACACTGCCTCTCCTCCTTATTCTATTTCACTCCAAGCACTGAGTGATGTTGGTGATATCTAAGAATCTTGAGGTGATAAAGTATAAGCTAGAGAGCATGATGGCACAGCACGGAATGTACAAAGAGGTAATTATTTTGTTTATATATCTCATAGGAATCTGATCTTTCACTGAAATCCTACTCTGATGCCCTTTTCAATTGTGAAGATGGTGTCCCTGGCTCCATGAAAGATATGCAAGTGGAGAACGAGTCCTGGCAGATCCTTCCAACCTGGAAAGGCTTTGGGTTTGGGCTTATCTATGAACTGTATAAGAGCCATCCAAGGACCAGTCTAGCTATGTTTAGAAAGGCTGGACACCTAGTGATGAATTATTCTGGCCACAGAAATTTAAATCTACCTGGCACAGGAGAGTCGTAAACTACATTGCCAGAGGGAGTACTCATATTAACAAAATCACCAATTCTCAGTGTAACTATCTGGTAAAAAATCATTATAATACAGTGAGAGCTCTTTTGGCCAAGTACAAGTATTTCTATCTATGGAAATCTGATGCTACAGCAAGAGATCTATCAACTTCTTTTTAAAAATTTAATTTATTTTTACAAGCATTTATACCTCCCTCTCCCACTGCCACTCCACCTCACCCCTCCCCTTACAACAAACATACATCTTCCAACAAAACAAGTTCCCACATGGATTATGTCCAAAAAAGAATGCTTCATTCTACCTTTTAACTCCTTCCCCTCTCTGGCTGGAGGTAGTTTGTGTGATTCATCTTCATTCCACTGAAATCATGTTTTAACAGAGTTCTAAAGTCTTTCAAAGTTATTTTTATCTATGATGTTGTCATTTGTGTTAAAATCATATCTTGTTCTGGTCACCCTGACCACTTCCCCTCACCCCTTCTAGCTAGTAAAGTAAGTTTGTAAGTAGCCAGTATAAAGTAAAAATACCAGAAAATTAGATTGCAAAGGGAAACCTAGAAGTCATTTGGGGTATATGGGGTGTTCAGGGAGGACTAGCACCTCTGGTGTGAGGGTTTGCCAAGCCCTTTTCAGGGCTGCTCATCCATCTTTGGTGTCCACCTTTCACCCAACCCTCACCTGTGACTCCAAGAAGTTATAGCATGAGCCATACCCTGGTAAAACCACCTCAACAGATGGGCTAAAACAGGTTGAGAGTAACCAAAGGGCCTCAAATCTGTTGGTGAGTTAGGGGGTATCTACCCCAAGCATGTGATGACTTCCCCAGTAGAATGGGCAGATAAGAACAATTTATTCCACATCCATGAAGGTGACAGAAGCAGGCGCTATGGAACCCTTAGAGCTTGGTCACACCAACCACTGCATCCCAGGCCATCGATATTTGTCCTATCTTTTGTCCTGCTACTAGATATCAATGACTCTGGAAGTGAGAGTGAGGCTAACCAACTTTGTGCCAATCTACCTCATTTTAATCCAGTTTCACAAGTGAGTCAAGACATCACCCCATGATGTCATCGGTCCTCTTTGGAAACAAAAAACAAACAAGAGAAGTCACTTACAGACTGTTCCACAGATCAAGGAAGCATAAGTTACTGGCAAACCGTTTCATAAATTAACTAGTCACATCATGAGACCACGTGCTAAATCAGGGGATGCCAACTACGCCTTCGCTCTAAGGGCCCTTTGGTCCTGCTAACTGTCCATGGGCTAAACCTAAGTAGCTCTGGAAAACCACAGGAAGACTGGCAGAACACCAAGTGCTGCCCTCTTCCTATTGTCTTCCCCACATTGCCTGCCCCTCTCCAGCACCCCATCTGCCTCTGTACAGCCTTCCCTGTGCCATTTATCCCTGTACCCAGCCATTTTCTATGTACTCTATTTACTATATACCCTATGCAGCCATTGTGGTCTTTCCAAGAGATCCCAAGAATCAGGCGTTCCTCCCCCACATTCAACCCAGAGGACCCCCTTGTGGTCCCACTCCTTTATTCTACAAATTAGCAATTCATCATTGAAGAAACTGTTCCTCTAACTCCACTTACTTCACTCTGCAATAGTTCCGAGATCTTCCTAGTTTCCTCTGAACTATACATTTCACCATTTCTTATGGCACATTCCATTAGATTTCTGTACCACTTCGTTTAGCCACTCCCCAAAAGCTTCCAGTTTGGGGCTGGAATATTGTCTCCTTAATAGTTAACAAAAATATAGTATAATATAATATATAATATAATATAGATAAGATTATCATTTCTGTAAGCAGTCCAAATAGAGTGTGATAGAATACTGTAAGAAATTGTGCTGTAAGAAATGATGAAGGAGATGGTTTCAGAAAAACCCAATGAGACTTATATGAACTGACCCAGAGTGAAGTGGTGTGAACCAAGAGAACAATGTACACAGTAACGGCAATATTGTAAAGATAATCAACTGCGGAAGACTTGGTAACTGATCAATAAAATTATCACCACAACTCCAAAGGACTCGTGGTGAAAAATCCATCTCCAAATAGAGAACGATGGATTTAAGAGTACAGATTGAAGCATTTTTTCCCTTTATTTTTCTTGTTTTTTTTTAAAACATGACTAATGTGGAAAAATTTTGCATGATTATATATGTATAATGGGTATTGTATTTTTTTTTTTTGCAGGGAGGAAGGCAGGGCAATTGGGGTTAAGTGACTTGCCCAAGCAAGGTCAGGGTATTTCATTTCTTACCTTCTCAGTGTGGGTAGAGGGAGGGAGAGAATTTGTAACTGAAGATATAATTTTTTTTGAAAAGTTTCCTGAAAACCACTGTAGCTCTTATGATAATAGCTAACTCTATTTGGATGTTCCTTATTTCGGGCATTTGCTTTATTTCCTTTGTCAGAACTACATATTTATTTATTTTACCTATGTAGGTTCTGAATAGTCATACTTGGTAAATTCAGGAAGATCTGAGTTCAAATCTGACCTCAGGAACTTATAGCTGTGAGACTCTGGGTAAATTACTCTCTGCCTCATCTGAAAAGTGGGGCTAATACTAGTATCGGCCTCCCAGGGTTATTGTGAGGATTGAAGGGGATATTTGCAAAGCACTTGGCAAACCTTCAAGTGCTACATAAATGTCAGCTATCATTATTTTATTGTTGTTATTGTTAGTGGATCAATAGATTTCCCTGAGTTACATGTCCGGTCTCTTTGCCAGTTATTTTTCCTTATCTCTCAATGTTCTTTTAAAATTACATAGCTTACAGAGTATTTTTTGTTTCAAAAGATTATGACATCTGTCATATCCATCACATCACATCTCAACATCTCTTCAAATTAAGTGTTATATACACATTTTATAGATAGATTAAAAAAGGAAAAACAGAAAAAAAATTTTATCCAATATATAGTGATGGAACCAAGACTCGAATTCAGGTATCTTAAACTCATCATCAAGAGACTATCCTACTAGGACCCTCCTCTCTTTGACAGTGTTGGGAGAAACAAGAAATGAAGTTTAAATAATTTATAAAAAGTCATCACCAAGGCAATCATAGGATCTTAGGTTTAATGCTGGGATCTTGGAGATTGTGTAGTCTAATTCCTTAGGGATAAGAAACTAAGACCCAGAGAATTTAAATGTTTCGCAATCAAAGCATTTCCTAATGAACGCATGATTAATAAATACAGCAAGTGGCTTCCTTTATGGGAAGACTGACAAAATCATAGATGTCAGCGAAACAATTACAAGTAGTGATGGACTAAATTGGTTGCTACTGTGGATCTGCTTCAGGGCCTTAGGGGAGTTTTTCTGAAGAATTAAATGAGTTAGTCAAAACTGAAAGCAATAGGCCCTTTTATTGAACATGTTTAAGGGAAAGCCATCTTTAGTTTAACTGGAGATACCAAAGCAAGTGTGGAGGGGGAGGCAGAAAGAGTACTACAACAGCATCTATATCCTCTCCCAGACTGGGATAGTGGCTGACACTTCCAAAACCAGGACAGTTTGCCACTGATAAGCTACAAAGAAGGACTGCTGAAGGCAAGGAAAGGATGTAGCCAAGGAGCCGTGGGTATGATGGTCTTCATGCCAACATACACTATTGGTGTAACAAGTTATACCAAGCTCTTGCTACAATTCCTGGGTTCATCTTCATTCCATCTAGTTAGTTCAGATGTTCTATTGGGAGGGGTGTGTGTAACTCAGATGAGTCTCATTAGTTTCCTATCTTTGAGATCACAGGCAGGATAACCCCAATCAGCTTGGAAAATGTAAGTTTCTAGTTTAAAAGATTATGGGCATGGATGATTCCAGATGTGGAAGGGTTCCAAAGAAGGGACTGGACTAGAGGAAAGGGGCATCAGGCAAGAGTAAGGGGTATGGCTAAGACAATTTATTGGAGAAAGACAAGATCAAAAATCATGTGTTTTCACAATAAGATCTCCATTTAAAAAAAAGTCTACCAGGGAGTGGGAAAAGAGGTCTGAGTTCCTCAGTGGAAATGGTCAAGGCTGATGATGGCTATTCCTCTACAATGCTACCAGAGTTACTCTTAGGCACACCCCATTACCCACAGGAACAAAATCAGTTCCTCTGTCTAACTTTTAGGGTTCCTTAAAACTTCCTCGAAATCTGTCTTCAACCTTACTAAATATTACTCCCCTTCCCACCTACTACAAGACTTGTTCTTCACATAATCTATCTCTGCCATCTTCCATAACAGACCTACTTCTACCTCCTAGAAATTTGTTTCCATGAAAACTCTGCTCAAACAACACTTTCTATCTAAAGCCTTCTACATGTTCCCCCAGGGACTAGTGCCTCTGCCCCAATTTGGCTTGAATTTATTTATTTTGCACATATCTTGTATATACTTAAGTACAAGCTGTCTTCCCTGTAGAATGGAAATTCCTTGAGGGTAGGAACGGCTTCATTTTTGTCTGTTTTCCCAAGGCCTGGCACATAGTTCAGCTGTTGTTTTTCAAGCACATCCAACTCTTTTGTGATCCCATTTGGAGTTTCCTTGGCACAGATACTGGAGTGGTTAAGTGATTTGCCTAGGGTCACACAGAAGTATCTGAGGCCAGATTTGAGCTCCAGAAGGAATCATCCTGACTCCAGACCCAGTACTCTATCTGCTGTGCCATCTAGCTACCCTTGGCACATAGTAAGCACATAATAGAAGCCCTGAACGTCATCCCACACCCTGTAAATTGACAAAGATAGCAAAGGATAGCAATAGTCAATGTTGGAGGAGTTGAAGGACAGGCACAGTGATGCACTGCTGATGAAACTGTGCATTGATACAACCATTCTGAAAAGTGATATGGAATAACGCAAAGAAAGTGACTAAAATTTCCATACCCTTTTGCCCACAGATCTCACTGCTAGGCACATTCCATAATCATCATCACCAACATAAATAGCTAGCATTTATATAGTGCCTTAAAGTTTGCAAAGTGCTTTATATGTTATCTCATTTGGTTCTCACAAAAACCCTGTAAGGTAGGTGTCATTTTACAGATGAGGAAACTGAAGCTAAGACGTTTGAGTGACTTGTGCATGGTCACATGGCTACTAAGGGTCTGAGGGTGAATTTGAACTCAGGTCTTCCAGACTCCAAATCCAGCATTCTACCCCACTTTTTCTAGGGGAAGTCTCTCTTGATCTTCCATATTTCTAACACTTTTCCTGTATTGATTATTTCCAATGTATCCTGTCTATAGCTTGTTTGTACGTAGTTGTTTGCAGGTTGTTTCCATGAGATCTTGAATTTGGAAAGGAAATCAGATTCAAATTTGGTAAGGAAATTGGATTCAAAAATCACACACACACATCAATTCAATTCAATAAACATTTATTAAGTGCCTACCATGTGCTTGGCACTATGCTTAGTGCTGAGGATATAAAAAGAAGCAAAAGATAGTCCCTACCCTCAAGGAGATCACAATCTAGATGGGTCACAGACAATAAGCAAATATGTACAAACAAGCTCTATACAGGATAAGCAGGAAATAAAGGGAGGAAAGGTACTAGAATTAAGAAGGGTTGGGAAAGATGGGATTTTAGTTGGGACTTAAGGAAGCCAGGGAAGCCTACTGTTCAAGAGAGGAGAAAAGAGCCTTCCTTGCAAGCACGGGGGATAGCCAGAGAAAATTCCAGGAGTAAGGAGATGGAATGTCTTGTTCATAGAAAGGCAAGGCCAGTGTTACTGGACCAGAGTAGGTAGTGGGGAACAAGGTGTATGACTGGAAAGGATAGGATAAGGCTAGATTATGAATGGTTTTGAATGCCAGAGGATTTTGTATTTATTCCCGGAGGTGATAAAGAGCCACTGGAGTCTACAGATTGTTTGAGGAGAGAGGAAGAAGACATGGGTGGACTTGTCTTCTAGGAAAATCACTTTGGTGGCTGAACGGGGGATGGATTAGAACGGGGAAAAGACTCGAGGCAGGCTGACCCAATAGCAGGCTATTACAATAGTCCAAGAACGAGGTGATGAAGACCTTCATCAGGGTGGTGGCAGTGTTGGAGGAAAGAAAGAGATATATCGAGAAATACTACAAAGGTGAAATTGCCAGGCTTGACAATAGATTGGATATGGAGGGTGAGAGAAAGATATGAGGAGTCAAGTATAACACCCAGGTTGTAAGCCTGAGGACTGGGAGGACGATGTTGCCCTCTACAACAAAAAGGTAAGAGGAGTGTTGGGTTTACGGGGAAAAGATAATTGAATTTGGTTTTGAACATGTTGAGTTTAAGATGTCTACTAGACATCTAGTGAGAGATGTCTGAAAGTTGAAGATATGAATCTGGAGGTCAGCCAAGAGGTTAGGGTAGGATAGATTTGAGAATTCTCAGCAAGGAGATGGTAATTAAATCCACAGGACCTGATAAGATCACCAAGTGAAGTGGTATAGAGAGAGAAGATGGCCCAGGACAGAACCCTGTGGGACACCTACAGACAAGTTACTCTTACAGATTTTTTTTTCTTTCTTCCTCTTTTTTTGATCATTATAAGGGCTGGTTTAATGGGATGGGGTTGGGGAAAGAGATAATGAGGAATATATAGGGATGTAAAAATTAAATGTCTGTTGATTTCAAAAACTGCTGCTAAAGTTTACCATGTTATAAGACAAATTTTGTCATTGTGACCTCATCTGATACAACCACACTGTATGATCTTTCAGCAAATCATCTGTCCAGGCCTCAGTATTCTCAAATGTAAAGTGAATGACTTGGTCATTTAATTTGATAAGTCAAAGTACTTTCTACTGCTAATATTGCATGGTTCATAGTTTTACAACCTCTATCCACACACTACTTTGTGATCTAATCACAGTAATACTTTTTTTCCTTATCTTTACCTCCTGGAATCCACATTTCCTTCAAAGTTCAAGTACCACCTTCTTCAAGTGCCTGCCTCTCCCAAAAATCACCTTCTATTTACATCACGTGTTTTTTATCTACTTACAGTTATATAGGTTCTCCTAATAGAATGTCAACCCTATGAAGGCAGAGGCTATTTATTTAGTTATTCCCAGCAGCAGCACAGTTCCTGGTACATAGCAGACAATGTATAAATGCCGGGTGACTGATATCAGAGTTCATTGAAATCCCTTAAAAATTACATAAGCCCGCCTGAAAACATTTTAATCAGCTTCCACCTTGCTTAAATACAGCAGCAGCCTGGGCTTACTATTCTTCAGCAGTGACCAATTGCCAAAATCATCCCACTCCTTTGAAATTTAATTCAAGAAACATTTAGTTTCTTGAGTGCCTACTATTTGCCAGGCACCGTGCTTATTTGTAATGATACAAAGATAAAAATGAAGAAGTTCCCTGCCCTCAAGGAACTGTTTTTACTGCAATAAAAGTTATTACCAAATATGGACAAATATCAAGTTGAAATTGTCCTCACTTTGGTCAGCCACATGGGGACTGTGAGCTGCCTTTTCGAAATTCAGTTTAAGTGCCACCTGTCTACCTAAGCCCTTAGCCCTTTTCCTAATTGCTGTAGCTTCTAGTTCTCCCCCCTTCCTGAAATACACACAAACACCCCATGTTCCCCATGGATAGGATATAAGCATCGAGACAACACTTAATTAATTATTGATGGACCCAGGTTTAATTTAATTTATGGTGGAAGAGGTAATGCTTTTTCCCCCCAATTTTTTAAACATTTTTATTTAAAGTGTTGAGTTCCAAATTCTATTCCTCCCTCCCTCCCTGAGAGGGTAAGCAATCAGATATAGGTTATATACATACAATTATGCAAAACATTTCCATATTAGTCATTTTGTACAAGAAGACTTGAGTAAAAGGAAAAAATGAAAGAAAGTAAAAAATAGCCTGCTTCACTCTGTATTCAACCAGTATCAGTTCTTGCTCTAGAGGTGGACAGTATGCTTCATCATTAGTCCTTTGGGATTGCCTTGGATCATTGTATTGCTGAGAATACCTAAGTCATTCACAGTTCTTCATCGAACAATACTGCTGTTTCCGTGTACAACATTTTAATTCTGTTCACTCCACTATGCATCAGTTCATGTCTTTCTGGGTTTTTCTGAAATCATCCTGCTTGTCATTTCTGGTAGCACAATAATATTCTATTACAATCATATATGCCACAGCTTGTTTAGCCATTCCCCAATTGATGGGCATCCCTTTATTTCCAATTCTTAGCCAAGGTAATGCTTTTTGACAGCACTTTATTGCACATGGTTTGTTTTATCTTGTCTCAGTAACCTACAAAGATCTGTGTATTAATCAGTGTATTAGCTTTAGTCTCTAAGCTCCCTGGGAGAGATTGCAGCTACACATTTTTATACAATACCATCCATATACTTGATAATTTACTTGAGAATAAAGAGCTATAGTCAGACTAAAAAGTTGCCAAGGCAGTTTTAGATATTTGAAGAAGGATCCCTCAAAAAGAAACAAACATAAAGTCGGCAGAGGGCACATACTTCCAGGTGAAATGTTAGGGGGTGGAGGATTAGGGGCATTTATTTTCAGGAAAAGTCAATAAATACTCATTATTATTCATTTTTTATCCAAAGGCCCCTGGAAAAAGGAGGCACAAAAACCACTAGAGGTGGTTGTAGCTCCCTGAGAGACAGCCGCCAGGTGGAGGGGAGTACCTCATTCAGTCTCTTTCATTCTGAACCTGATCTCCATCTTGATAAAGGTCTTAATGTTCTCATCTTGGATGTGTTCATCTACAGCAGCCAACGCTTTGGGCCCACCATCCGGATAGTGCCGTAGGATCTCCTCGGCATACTCGATCCACACGCAGTTATGGCAGCCACTCATGCAGCAGTTTGTAGGAGGTGACAACATTGGGGGCTGAGGCTCTGAAGAACCTCCATCAGAGTGAGGGGAGCCTTTCTGGCTGGGGACTGCATCAGTCTTCATGTTGCATTTTGGAGTGTCTGCTCCAGAACCTTGACCTGTCTCATTCTTCCCACAAGTCCTGCTGCTGCTGCTGCGGAGGGCTCTGGTACCGTACCTGTCGGGAATCCCAGGGAAGCCCAAGTGCCTAGCACAACTGCAGATGTGGAGTGGTTCCTGAAGGTTGTAGATATATATACATATGTAAAAATTACTTAAGCAGGAAAAGTATAAAACCAGTTCTCCTTTTATTTGGTTTTGGAAGAGGCTCAAAGAGTACAGAAGGCTACAGGGGAGGCTCTTTCCTTCAAATCACCCTATTATTTGACAGTTAATTCTGACAGACACATTCCTCTCCCTGGAAGAGACCTTTAAAATGATTTGGTCCATTATAGATTTATATAACTATTTTATTTCATAGGAGAGGAAACTAAGCCCTGAAAAAATGAAATGACTCATCCCTACTCATATGACTTCTTAGGTTTAAGCCCAGATCTCTTGATTCCAAGTTCAAGGCTCTTTTCCATGGCCCCCCTGGGACAAATACTTAGCACAGAGGAGGTGTTAGGGGCTAGTGTATTCGGAGCTAGGAATCCAGTCCTGCCAGAGACTGGAGAGTAACTAAGCATGTCCCTGACATCAGGGGACTCCCTAGATGCTTGGGGGCTTTTTTAAAGGATATTCACTGTTCTATACCCCAGCCATTAGCAGTGAGTGGTGCACGGGCACCAGCTTTTATCCGCTCTGCCCACAGTTAAAATTTTCAGCGTGAACATTTACATCTAGGAAACTGGCGCACCACAAAGGCTACAAATTAGGGTTTGATTTATTGTTTTCTCGATTGCTAGACTTGAAAAAGTGATTGAAAAAAGGTTAGTAATGCAGATTAAAGTTTACCCCACACCACCCTCACCCCCTTGTTAAAGCATTTACCAGCACACCCTAGCAACAAATCTTCCTTCCAAAGAGAGGCTGCTGGGTGGCTCAGTGGATAGAGCTCCTGAATTCAGCTCCAGCCTCGATTACTGGCTGTGTGATCCTAGGCTAGTCGTTAACCTGTTTGGCTCAGTGTCTCCAGCTGTAAAATGGGAATGATAACAACACCTGCCTCCCAGGGTTGTTGCGAGGTTCAAACGGGATAGTAATTGTAAGGCACTTAGCACGGTGCCTGGCACCTGGGAAGCGCTATATAAAGGTTGGCTATCATTTATAACTGTTGATGTCATTATTAACACGATAGCTGCTATCATCATTAGCCATCAGCCTGAGCCCTGGCGGGGGCCTAAGGGCCTGGGCGGGGATTCCCCAGGCTGTGCCCGGGACCCTCAGTGAGACCCTGGTGAAACAAACTCGCTCTGTGCAGGCCGATGGTCACTAACGCTAGCCCCTGGACCAGCGCGGTGCACCGCCACCCCGTGACCTTTGCCCTTTGGCTCTCCAGGCTTTGACCCCTCGGCCCTCGATCCGCCCTTCCCTCCGCGGGTCCCCGGTACTTGCCGGGGCGAAGGGAGCGGCGGATACGGCGGCTGCCGCCAACTGCCTCCGGCCGCTCGCGCTCCGCAGCAGCAGCAGCATCCCGGCTAAGGCGGGTGAGCGCGTACTTCCGTGGGTGGGGAGGGGGCCCTTGAGTGGCGACCACGCGGACCAATCGTGGGTCCCTATCGGGCCGCTGACCAATGGCCGCGGGGAGGAGGTGGGACGAGGAAGCTAGGGGGCGGGGCGGGGATGTGCAGGAGCTGAGGACGGAAGTGCAGCCACGTCGGGGCGGGTGAGTCTGTGGCTGGAGCATGGCGAAAGCACGGCTTGGGCGCCCCGGGGCCCGGGGACCTGCGGGGTCCGTCTCCCGGGACCCGCGGAGGCAGCAGGGGCAGCAGAAACAAGGGAAGCGACCTACGACGCCGCAGCCGGGACAGGCGAGGTACGACACGCCGCACGAGGTCACGTCCTCGCCCCTCCCCCGCCAACTTCAGCCGAATTTCCAGCGTCATATTAATATATAATCGGTAGTAAAAACAACACCGGCTCGCGAAATGGATAAAAAATAACGATGGTCACTAGGAGCAAAGCGCTTAATCTCTCTGCCTCAGTTTCCTCATCTGTAAAATGAGAATGGGGCGCCTAGGGGCTGGGCCCGGGGGCAGGAAGACTCCTCTTCGGGAGTTCAAATAGGACCTTAGTGAGCTGTGTGACCAAGGGCGAGTCCCTTCATCCGGTTTGCCTCAGTTTCCTCATCTGTAAAATAAGCCGGAGGAGGAGAAGGCAAACCACTCCAACGTGTTTGCCAAGGAAACCCCAAACAGGGTCACGGAGAGTCGGACCGAGTGAGTGGCCACAAACTGGGAATGACCTATGTGCCCAGCAGGCCAGTTGTCAGGCTTACCCGACGCTCCTTAAGCACCTTTCCAACCCCAAAGTGTCCGTTGTGGTCATCCCTGCTGATCGTCTAGTAATCCAAAGTCCGCAGGCCCTGGGTCTGCTTTGGTCTTCTTGGTTTTCAAGCCCGCTGAGAGAGCTTTGCACCAGAGGGAACGTTGCTACAGCTGGTCTAGCCAGAGAGGTAACAAAAGAAAAGCTGCCCTGAATGCTGAGATTACGCTGCAGTGGGTAGTAATTTGGCGCTCACCCTCCTTTAGCCGGCGTATAACAGTAGATGGTTTACAGGTCCCAGATGAGAGGCAGCTTGCTGGGAGACCCGCGTTGGAGGCTGGGCTTGCCCCACATTGGGAATCCCATCCCCTTGACTGGGCCACTTTTCTCAGCCTGCTTTCCATGTGTATAAAATGAAGACTTTATACTAGATTATCTCTGTCAGAAATCTAGAGCTGGAAGGGGCCTCAGAACTCATCTAACCCACCCCCTGCCTTTTTACAGATAAGGAAGGGAGGCTAAGTGACTTGGATAAGGTAGAAAGTAGCAAAGGTAATATCCTAAAGGACTTGTTCTTCGAAGGTTGGATGCAGTCAAAGGGCTGCACTTTGAAGACCTAGAGGGCCACATGTGACCTATCTTACACTGATCTACTGTAACACATTCATACACACACACACACACGCCCTTGGGGATACTGATTTACTGTATCACACACACCCCCTTTTGGGTATACTGGGGCATTGTCTCTCTCATAACATACTTTGGGCCTAGGGCATTAAGATCTCTTCAAGGTCAAAAATTCTGTTAATTACTCCAAATGCGGCTAATTCATCCGGACCAGGAGACTTGAATTCACAGAGGGCCCTCTTATCTTGGGCATCAGCTCCCTGCTCTCCATTTTTGTGGTCATTTCCAGGCAAGGGGCATTCTCCTTGGCAGAAAAAATAAGTAGCAAAAATAAGTGTGTGTGTGGGGGGGATTCTATTACTTTAATGTGATTTGGGGTCTCGACTGGTCCGTAGGGAATGAATGAGGTGGTAATTAATCTGATTGTCATGAGATCCGTGAGAATTCAGCAGAGGCTACATCACTTGTGGGTGAATGATGAGCCCCCACCCAGGGTACAAATACAAGAGTCATCAGTGTCACCACCAGCTTGGAGTGGAAGGTGTTCAGAAGGTGCTAATACGTCTCTTGTGTTTTCTTTTTCTTTCTAGAAAAGAAAAGAAGAAGAAAGTGAACTCTAAGCCCAAGAACTTGCATGATCAAGAGATTCCTTTCCGACTTCGGGAAATTATGAAGAGTCGCCAGGAGATGAAAAACCATATCAGCAAAAAGAAAAGAAAAGCAGGTAGGGCACGCTGCATTGCCTCCCAGTGGAGGGAGTAGCTGGAACATCTGTTGTGGGGTCTGGACTTGTGATTTCACTGCTTCAGGTAGTTCTTTGTGTGGATTTCCTTATTCTTGTGCACATCAGCGCGTCCTCTGTTATTCAGTACTTAGGGACTCTTCCTAGGAGCACTGAGAGGTTAAGTGACTTATCTGTATCTATAGATGTGTAGGCCTCAGAGACAGAACTTGAACCCAGGACTTCTGGATTCCTTTCTCCCCTCTGTCACTTTCCACACATCTTTAATTCATTCCAGTCAATTCAACATGGATGAGTACTTACTCCATGTGGGGACACTAAGAGAGATGAAAACACAAACCCTGCCTTCAAGGAGTTTGTGATCTGGTAGGAGAGTTAAAACAGTTACACAAATAACTACATTATGGCCTGGTTGCTCCACCCCTTTTCCCCCCAACTCAAACTTACAGGTTGGACCCAGAAGATTAAGACCCTAAGTTTAAAGTCCTCAGTGGCTCTGTGCTCCTGTATAGCTCATAAACAACCATGGATGTATTTACCTTTTGATAGACACCTGGAGGACACAATTCCAAAGCAGAGGCATTTTGTGAAACAGCACAATAAATATCCACAAAATATCTCCCCCCTCCCAACCACAAGCTCAGTGTCAGTGTAATAGCTGGACTTTATATAGCAATTTAAGGTTTGCAAAGTGCTTAGCAAACATTATGTCATTGTGTCCTCTTAACCATGCTTGGGAAGTAAGCACTGTTATTATCCCATTTTTACAGATGAGGAAACTAAGGCTGAGAGAGGTTAAGTGACTTGCCTGGGGCTGCACATCTATTAAGCATATGCATAAGTATCTGAGGGTAGATTTGAACTTGGGTCTTCCTGACCCCAAGTCCAGTGTTCCCTCTCCACCTCAACTCCTATCTGCCCTGATACTCATAAATCTCCTAAGTGGAGAGGCACGCATACTGGAGACGTGTTCAAGGTAACCGATGCCTCTAGGGGTGTATCTCTCCTTCCCCACCCCACATTCTCACAATGATCCCCAGCTGTTCCTTGTGGATTGAAGCATTTCTCCTCAGCAAGTTGTCTGGCTTGTGGCTCTGAAGGCCGGCAATAGTCTATACCGCCTTTAGTTCACCTGAAATCCTGGCGTAGGGCGTTGTTTGCTATGTGCTCTAGAACCAGCAGGAATCTTGCCTCTCTGGAGCAAAGTCCTGCCTGCAGAGCAGAGATTCCCCTGACCAGCTCAGATCTTCTCTGCTTCTGGATTCACCGACAAAACACTGGTGCCACATGGAAGGTAGGGATGGAGAGGAGAGAAATCCATTCCCCCACCTCTTGCTGCACTTTCTACTAGAAACAAAGGAGAAGATGAAGTCTGAACACTTTTCTTAGAGTTGAGTCTTTTCCACTCTGTCTGGGATACTAAAAAAAATGGGTAGAGAAAAAACACCAAAGCAATCCATGCCCAGGGGTTTCTTCCAGTCCTCTTCTGCCTTTTCTGATATTCCCATATGCAGATGGGCTGCTCTGGGTCAGCAGAAGGTTAAATCCCTACATCTTGTAGTCTGCTACCTGCCCTTTGCATCCTTTGATGTCATCTAACTTGACTAACTAATCTGGAATTCCCTCATCCTCACTGCAGCACAAGACTGAACTCGATACCTGTCGGTGTTCCAGGGGTTCTGAAAGAAATCACATTGGGTTGGGGGCAGGAAGGTAGAATGTGAGCTTTAGGTGGAATGTGAGCTGAGTCATGATAGATGGGTGGTGTTTTAGTAAGCAGAAAGTCAGGAAAGAGGAAATAACACAAGCAAAGGTGTAGACTTGGGGAAGCCCGGGTAAATCAGTAGTTAGGACTAGCTAGAGCCCAGGAAACGCGTGGAGTAGAGGAGGTGGGGGAGTTAAGGTAAATGAGAGTGGACTTAATGATCGCTAGTTCCCTTCCAGCTCTAAATCCATGATCTGGAACAAGGCTTATTTAAGATAATTTTGCTTTGAATTGGGCCTGTTTAAAAATAGAACATCTCTTTTTCCTCTCCTCTCCCGCCCCTCTGGGGTTCTTAACTTCTGAACTTTTTTTTTTTAGGGGCAGGAAACATAACTGTGTTTCAGTATAATTGATTTCTTTTGTAAACTTTGCTCCGAGATGGTGTCCGTAGGAGTCATTAGGCTGCTGAAAGGGTCCATGACACACACACACAAAAAAAAAGATTAAGAACCCTTGCTTAATGGGAAGTCTAATTTTACAATAGATTCCATTGATTAAGGCTGAAAGCCTTTCTTCTGCTATAGAATACTTTATTCTCTTGAATGTCTTCTCCCGCATTTCTGAGGTTCCTGAAGCCTGGTATAATTATAGAGTATGCGGGTCCCACTTCTACCACTAATATGCTCTGTGACCTTTACCTCTCTGCATCTCGCTGTCTCCTCCATAAAATGAATGAATCATTTCTTGGGTCACTTTCTGTTGTAAAATTTTACGTGCTGGCTGTTTCCCTAGTCCAAGTGACGTTCAGGCAGAAGTTTGAGAAGGAAGCAATGGGGTCTCTGTCAGACATCCCGGTTCCCAAGTTCAAGCAGGGAAAAAAGGAGTCGGAGGAAGCCTATGTCCATCGCATGGAACAAGAGGCCCAGCACGTGATCTTCCTCACCGAGAACCAGGTGGAACGGGCACCCGAGAAGGAAGAAGCTTCTCAGCAAAAGAAAGAGAAGTCTCAGCGGAAGAAAGAGTGAGTTGGGGTTGGTGGGGATGTGATGAGGGTTTGCTTAGACCTGCGGCTTGAGGGTATTAGTATCCCAAAGCAGGTCAGGGCATAGGGACTTTAGAGGCCTCTAATCTTCAGAGCGCTAATTAGACCCCAAAGAGTTCATTTGCTGACAGCAGTGACAACCAATCACCAGCAGATGGCAACAGAAATCCCCACATAACCCCAAAGGCCGACCCGCGGAGCAAGTTTCAGTCAAACCAGTAAACACATGTTTTTGAACATCTGTACTAGACTAGGTACTGCATAATTAAATGTCCTGCCCTTGAGGTCTAGATGAGGAAACAAGAAGTGAAACATGTGAGATACCAGCAAACAGTACAGGATACTATGTGAGTGGTCAGCTGTGTGGCAAGGACAGTATGCATTTATTTTAAGGGTCTGCTGTATGCAGAGTACTGTGCTCGTCACTGGGGAGATACAAAGACAAAAATAGATAGCCCCTGCTCTTGTGAAGCTTAAATTCCACTGGAGGATCACATATGTAAACAGGCAAGCATATTTGTTATTAACTGTTATTAAAAGGAGAAAACAGCATTAAGCAGGAAATGGTACCTACTTTTGGTAAGAGGTAGTACGTGTGCCAAGCCTTGGAGGAAGCCTGGGATATCGATAATGATGGTGGTAAGGGTGATGGTGGTGATGGTGTTGGTGATGGCAGTGTTGGTGATGGCGATGTTGGTGGTGGTGGTGGTGGTGATGGTGTTGATGATGGCGATGGTGGTGGTGGTGGTGGTGATGATGGTGGTGGTGATGGTGATGGTGGCAATGGTGGTGGTGATGTGATAGCCAGCATTTACATAATGTTTTGAGGTTTACAAAGAGCTTTACAAATATCTCATTTTATCTGCACAAGAACCTTCTGAAGTAGGTGCCATTATTTTCCCCATTTTACAGATGAACAAATTGAGATCTGTAGTGGTTAAGTGAATTATCCAAGGTCACATAGCCGTTAAGAATCAGGCTGGTTTTGAACTCAGCTGTTCCCAGCTCACTATCCATTGAGCTGCCTCCCTGCCCTATGGGATAGATAGTCTGTGCAAAGACATGGAGTTGGATTGGTGGAATGCTGAGTTTGGGGATCCCTGTGGAGTCCATTCATGCCTACAAAATGTCCTGTGGGGAAGAGAGCCAGAAGAAAGGTTTCCATTGCAGGCTATTTTTGAACGCCATTGTTCTTGTAGTTTCTTTCCTCTACCCTACTCTAATTATAGCTGATTTTCTTTCTCATTATACCTGTTTTTCTTTCCTTGTTAGTGTGCCAGTATCTCAGATTTAAACAGTGGGAGCCTTTGTCCTGGAGCCCCACCAACTCGGGCTTCATTAGAAGGATGATATAGGTGGATTTCTAATACTATTAATGGTATAAATTCACCTTCACTAACATTTACTAGGCATTTGGGCTCTTTTTAAAATTGCAGCTGACCAAAAAACTGGGAGATAGCAGTTATGTTGCATGGTAGAGTCAGGATCCACAAAAATGAGACCGATGGGCTAAAAAAATATTAAATTTAATAAGAATAAATATAAAGTCTATTTGTTCAAAAGCTCAAGTATGAGGTAGAGGAAAATGTGACTACAGATTTTTCATATTTTTCATATGAAAAATATCTCGGGGTTTTAGTGGACTATAAGCTCAGTTTGAATCAGCAATGTATTGTGGCTGACAAAAAAAAAAAAAACTAAGGTCTCTTGGAAGGAAAAACGGAAAGGAGCCTTTGTTAGGGACCTCCTATGGGCCAGGCACTGTGCTAAGCACTTTACAAATTTGTGAATTGATTTAAGGCTGTTATTTGATCCTCAAAACAACCTTCAGGGTATTATTATCCCTATTTTACAGTTGAGAAAACTGAGGCAAACAGAGGTTAAGTCACTTGCCCAGGGTCACATAGCTAGTACTTGTCTGAGCTCAGATTTGAGCACAAGTCTTCCTGACTCTAGGTCTGGCATTGGATCTGTTGTGCCACCTAGCTGCCTCTTAAGTGACATTAATAGATGTATATCATATATGTATATTCCTACCACATCTGCGTTATTGTGTCCAATTGTGGGTGCCACATTTTCCAGAGGAAAACACCCAGGGTAGTGAATGGTCTCAGAATTGAGCCACAGAAGAATCATTTGAAATTCGGGGAGATATTTAGTCCAGAAGAGAAAAGAACTAATTTAAGGTGACTAGAGGCAGGGAGGACACATTCACTGACATCAAATATAGGACAAGATTGTTATCTAGAAATGTTAGACTTGGATTTGATTGGTTCTTGGGAGTCTGAACCGAGATCAGTGGGTAGAAATTATAGGAAGGCTGTTTTCAGGACAGCATATGGACAAGCTTTGTTATTATTAATGCTATCCAGAAATAGAATGAGTGTCCTCAGGGAGTAGTGCTCCCTGTCACTAGAGCAATCTGGGTAGCCCTCAATGGGTCTACCATAGATGGGATTAATGCTTTTCATAGATGTTAAATAAGATTGCATCTGAGGTCCCTTGTCACTAGAGTCCTAGGATTTTTCTTGGCTCTATTCTAGGACCTATTGGAAGTTTCTAGAAAGGGTAGTCCTCCTTTTCCCTTTGACAAGTTTTCTTCAGGCTCTCCAACTCTGTTTCAAATTTCACCTTATAGTTATTAACTTCTGGATAATTGGCACAATGGCACAGAACACTAGGCTAGGAACCAAGAAGACTCATCTTCCTGAGTTCAAATCTGGCATCAGACACTTACTAGCTGTATGACCCTCAGCAAATCACTTAACTCTGTTTGCCTCAGTTTCCTCATCTGTAAAATGAGCTGGAGAAGGAAATGGCCATCTTTGCTAAGAAAACCCCAAATGGGGTCATGAAGAGTCAGACACAACTGAGACAACCAAACAACAGTAATTGCTGTGAGATGTGTATGTGCTTGTGTGTGAGTGACATGGAAATCAATTCAGCACCCTAGAAAAAAATGAATCATATTTGGCTCTTTAGGTTCCAGAGACGGCGTTTGGATAAAGTTCGACATCAGAAAGAGGAAAAGGCACTAGCTGGCCTAGAAAAAGAACTGTTTCAAGGTAGTCCTGCTTGGAATTTGATCTCCCAATTGGAGGGGGCTGCATTTTAGGGATTTCTGAGGACTTACAGATCAGAGAGCAGGTTAGCTAGCATCCAGTGGTTTTAGCTGTGCCACTTGCAGAAACTTTTAATAATAAATATAATCACAGCTGACATGTTTACTGTGGCTTGATGTTTGCAGAACCCTTTGTATATGTTGTCTCATTTGATTTATCCAGCAGCTTTACTTTTTTCTAAGGATGGGGGCTCAGAGAGGGTCCCATGGTGAGGGTCGGGGTAAAAGGCAAGCTCAGGTTTCCCCTGGCCCTGAGGGCCGCACTTTGTGGCTGGTTTACTACCTGTAGCACTAGCCACTTTGGGTACAATTTGAACCAGAAATCGAATTCTTTCCTTGGGTTGTTTTTGTCAGGGAAGGTATAGCAGGGTTGTGGGTGGTTCTTGATTAGAGAAGAGGCTGGGGGGAAGTGAGATGTGGGTGGTTTGACTGCATAGCCAGCATCCTATAAGAAGTCATTCTCAAACCTCCTCTTCCCATCGTAGATTCCGTGAAATTTGGTGAGGTTGTCCTTCAGCCGCCAGAATTAACAGCAAAACCAAGGAAGAGCACAAACAGTGACAAGGTAATATGGGGCTTAGGTGAGGGGGTCTGGTCAGACACCTTATGTGTTCAGTGAGGGTGATTGTATCATATTAATGGGTCATAAGAGTTTGAAATAACCTTCTCCATCACCTTTCCAGTGAAGTTTGATTTGGCGGGGCTGCTGGGTAGCACCTGGGAAGTGTGCCTGGGAGCAGAGGAGCCTTATCCTCCTGTCCTGGTCTGGGCGGTGGGTAGATCTTAGCTGGATGGGGCTGGGAGCTGTTCACACAAATACTGGTACTGATCTTAATGCTAAGAACAGTCCCAAGGGGAACCCTTTCTCACCTCTCTCCTGATCCCCAGCCTTCTGTACTTATTGCCCTCTTTTCCCCAGCTCCGCAAGAAGTCGCTGTTGCTAACGAGCCTCCTGACCCCTAGCAATGCCTCCCAACCCCCAGCTGTCTCACTGGCTCGACAGCGGATTGTGGCGGAGGAGAGAGAGCGTGTTGTGCAGGCCTATAGGGAGCTCAAGAAACACAAGCAGCGACAGCTGGAGCAAAGACAGCCCTTTAGCTGATCTGAGGGGAAGCCAAAGAAACCCATGTGAAGAAGAGCCCCAGGGATTTCTGGGACTTGATGCTGGCGTCCAGAAATAACAGGGACGATTCTTCCTGGTAGGGGCAGAACTTAAGCCTATTGGTCCTCCCCTTCCCCTCTAGAAACTACATCTCAGGAGCTAGAAAATAACTTCTGCGTGGAATAAAGTGACTGAACGACAACCCAGCGGTAGCACTCGGAAACAGCCTGCCAAACCTGAACCTTTTCTGCAGCCAAAAACCCGAGTCGTCTCTGGCTCCATTCCCACAGTTTGTGCTGTGGCTTTGCTTGCCTGGTGCCACCAAAAGACCTGATGCCCAGAGACAGCTTCATGTGCATTTGCCTGCCAGGATGTTTCCTAGGGGTGGCAGGAATCTAACCCTGAAAACATTGATCAGACGGGGTAAAGGTTGTTCTTGTATATTTGTATCACATTGATACTGGACCTGTGGAAGGTAGAGCTCAAGTGGCTGCCGGGTTTGGGGTATGACTGGCGTTCAGTTTGATTGACTATTTGTCATTCATATCTAGAACCCTGAACAGTGAAACTTGGCAACATCACATCTGACTTAGCTTTTATTTTTTTCCTGGTACTGGAAACAGATAGAATGTATGTGGATGACAGGCCTAGGAGAGCAAGGGCTGGAGGAGGACCACATCCTATCCATTCCCTTATCACATGTGTACTAGCTGTGTGACCCTGGACAAGTCACCTTAGCCTGTTTGCCTCAGTTTCCTCATCTGTAAAATGAGCTGGAGAAGGAAATGGCAAACTGTTCCAGTATCTTTACCAAGAAAACCCCAAATGCGGTCACGTAGAGCTGGAAACAACTGAACCACAGTGTGTGGCACTAGCTGTTAGAGCTGAAATCTTGTCACAAGCCCAGAATTCTGGCCTGAGGCAAGTTACTGTCTAGGCTGTTTATTCTTCCTGAATTGTTGCAGCATGCTGGAAGTTAGGGATAGCAGGGTTCTAGAGCTTGAAGGGATCTTAGTAGTCAGCTACAGTGAGGTCAGCTTCCTCATTTTACTGGTGAGGAAATTGAGGTCCTGCAAAAAGCAATACCAAGATTCAACACAAGGGGCCGCCGCCCCCTGTGCTTTGTCCCTGTCTGTTTTTGGGACCATGGCCAAAAAGAGGCAGAAGTTAATGTCTGTTAATTCTGGTCCACACATTGACCAACGTAGTTCCAGAGGATTCTTGATGAAACAGGCTGCCTACCTCCTGGCAGAGACGTGATGAACTCAGAGTACAGACTGAGAGATACCTTGAAAAACACGGCCAATGATGCAATTTGTTTCGGACCATACGCGTTTGTAACCAGGGCTTTGTTTTTCTTGCTTTTCAGTTATGTGTGTGCTTGGGGTGGGGGAGTGTGAAGGGAGAAAATGCAGATCTTCATTTGGGAATGAAATAAAATTTAATGTTAAAAGATGCATTATGGCTGTTCTTTGGTCTTAGGTAAGGGTCTGGTCACCCAAATGGAAAGCAGGCGGGAGTGACCCCTATTTTTAGGTGGATCCTCTCGTATTTGAGGTTTTTTTTCCAGACTTTTGTTTCCATACCTGATTACACTAGAACTACTTAATTTTGCTAGTTTCCCTCCAAATTTCCTCCAGTGGCTTCCCTGACATTAGTCAAGGGCTAACAAGGGGGGAGTTGGAGTTCTCAGAAAACATATGGCAGGTTGCATCGTTCCCTTGATCCATTGACTAGGTCCTCATTGCTCAAGTTGCCTCCTGCTTCAAAAATTATGGTAAAAGCAGGTCATTCTATTTTTTTTTTTTTTTTTTTTGGAGAGGGGAAGGCAGGGCAATTGCCCAAGATCACACAGCTAGTAAATGTGTTAAGTGTCTGAGGCTGGATTTGAACTCAGGCCTCCTGACTCCAGGGCTGGTGTTCTACTCACTGGGCCACCTAGCTGCCCCAGTAGCTCATTCTCAATCCAAAATCTATGCATTCCCAACTTCCTTGTCTCAACTTGTTAAGACCTCTCTGCCCTCCTGACCCCAGGTTACACATTTGGGTCAATCATTGATGCTTCTTTTTCTCCTTTCTCAGCCAAGCCCTTCTACTTACTCCATAACTCAGATCCCTTTACCAACCCCACACCTGCATCTGATGCCATGTTAATGCCTAGGAGTCACAGCATTCCCTGCTTCTGGCCTCTTAGCCTATGACTACTACACAGTGACCCCCAAAATAATCTACCATACTTGGTGATGAGTTGTCTGCAGATCAGATGTAAGTTTTTGTTGGTGTTTTCTGTTTTTTATTCCCCATTTTGATCTAAAAGATGTTCTTCAGCCAAAAACATGCAGGATTAGGGCAAAGGAGAGATTCTCAAGTGCCTCTGATGGTGCTAATAAGACATATGTCCTCCATGGCTCTCTCCTGGACCCTCTCTCTTCATCTTATGCTAATTTTATGATCTCATCAGGTCCTATAGGTTTGATTTTCACCTCTGCACAGATGAGTCCCAAGTCTATGTATCTAGACCAAGTATCTCCTAAACTGCAGTCCAGCATCACTAACTGACCTTTAGATATCTTGAACTAGAAGTCCCATAGGCGTTCCAAACTCAACGTGTCCCAAAAGAACTCACTTTTTTCCCTAAACCGTTTCCAAATTTCCTCTTTGCTGCCAAAGCTCACAACTTCAGTGTCACCTTGACCCTTCGCTGTCACCCCATATATCCAATCCTTGGCTAAATCTTTTTTCTAACTTCACAACCTTTCAAATCATCCCCTTCTTCCTATTCACCCAGCCACCACCCTAGTTCAAGCCCTCCTCACGTAGACTGTGGCAATAGTCTCCTATTTCATCTCCCTGCCTCGAGTCTTTCCCTTACTCCATCTACCACTCAGTGCCAAAGTGATTTTTCCTAAACAAAGATCTGCCCACATTTACCCTGCTACTCAATTTCATTGACTCCCTGTTACCTCCAAGATCACATATAAAATCTTTATGCATTTAAAGCTCTGGCCCTTCCCGCCTTACTAGCCTAACTATATTTTACTCTCTTCCACATATTCTAGTACTAGCCATATAGGTCTCCTTGCTGTTTCTTGCACATAATTATCTCCCTTCTCCATGCATTTGTACAACTGGCTCTCTCCCAAATGTTCTCCCGCCTCACCTTTACTTCTTAGTTTCCAACCCTCCTCTCCACTCCCTAATGCTAGCATCTTCCCTTTGAGATTACCTTCAATCTAGGTTAGGTCTGTAGCGGGACGGTTATAACTATTCTCAGGGTTCTAAGGTTAACGTAGTGGCTGGCTACTTACACTAACACTGTAGCTCCGGAGCCTTCATGGGTGTGCTTCCAAAAAGTTACTTTCCTTGGATAGGAATAGGAACTGAACTTGTAATTTCATAGGTATAGGCAATTCTCAAGTGTAGATGTAGATGGAGAGGCAGCATCTTCAGTTTATAGTTGAGCAGAGATGTCAATTTCTACGTGGCCTGAACCAGATTAAAGTCTAATTGGGAAATATTTAACACAGTAGATAAAAATACAGTAGAACATAGACAGTCATTTTGTGGTTTTGAGTTTGGTATCGCTGGCCTAGAGCATTGAGAAATTAAGTGGCCTAGGGCCACAGAATCTTTGTCAGAGGTGGGACTCAAGCCTGGTTTCCAGGCCAGCTTTCTATCCATTCTACCACATGGCTTCTTTATATTGTCCTATATTTGAATTTTAAAATTGGTAACTATTAAATGAGAGCAATAACAAACATATAACTATTTATAATACTTTGGCTATGACCCATATCACCTCCAAAGTCAACTGAAACACTCAAAATATCAGTGGTTAACTCTCCCTGTCTGGAAACTAAATATTACTCGATTCAGTATCTCTTGAGATACCAAATAAAGATTTCTCATCAATCTTCATATGATAATGTTGAAAACTGCTTCCTCAGAAAAGACCTCTTCATTTCTTTCCATGTCTTCTTCAATGATAAGAAAAGTCTTTAGCTTTTCTCAAGTTAGTATTATTAATAGTATCTCTCCATAGTCTATCAAGTGGTGCCTCTCAGCTTAAAAAAACCCCCACTCTCTCCCTGGCCCTATAGGGAAAGGCATAGTTTGAATTCTTCATAAATTCTTATGGTTCACTGATAATAAGCACACCCTGCCCCCACCCCCCACCAAGCCTGCCTGACTCTACAGGGGTAGGTCCTTCATAATAATCTGTTTCTTAACTGTGCCCCCCCCCAGCTGCCCACACCAACTGTCCCTCTATATTCAATTTGCTCTTAAAGCTATAGTAACAATATCTAATCTAATTCCAGAGGACTGATGAAACTTGCTTCCACCTTGACAGAGAAGCAATAGACCCAAGATGTAGAATAAGACATATTTGTGGGC
This sequence comes from Phalanger gymnotis, assembly GCA_028646595.1. NCBI lineage: Eukaryota > Metazoa > Chordata > Mammalia > Diprotodontia > Phalangeridae > Phalanger > Phalanger gymnotis. The sequence continues at coordinate 165,354,397 of CM053626.1, forward strand.
ACAGCCAACGTGGGAATTAGTTTTGCTTGACTATGCACATTTATTACAAGGGCTTTCTTTTTTTCCTAGTGGTGGGTTGGGAGAACAAGGGGGAATAAGGATGGGGGGGGGGGTAGAGAAGAGAGAGGAAGGGGGAGGGAGAGAGAAGAAATCATTGAGGCATCTTTTTTTTAATGCAGAGAAAAGAACAGAAGGAAATTATAAAGAAGCAAAAACAAGCTTTTATACTTAAAAAGAAAAGCAAGCTGTACATGATAGAGATCTGAAGTTTCATGTTCAAGCTTCTTTTTTCACTCTACTATGAATGTGGAAATGACCATTAAGTTTAGAATAAAAAATTAATTTAAAAAAATCTGTGGTCTCAGTGATATAGGCATTCAAAGCAAAGATTACATAGAGTTTAGAGGAGCTGCTGTTTTAAGTGTGATTAGGGAACCAATCAGATGAGTAGGATTGCTGCGCAACAGTGAGAGCCCAGAAGAAATTAGACAGCAAGATTTGTAGTGCACAGGGTCAGCATAGTTTTGTCCCTTTCTCCAGCTGCAGGGTTTGAGAATTAGCAGGGCTGGAGACTAGTAGGGTTAGAAGGGCTGAAGGATAATGTCAAGGCATTTGTTTTTAAAATTGTATAGATTCACTTGGTTTGGACATCTTACACATTACCCAATAAACACCTAAATACACCCCACTGTTTATTGAATTTATTATTCAGTAAATCTCAATGTCTCCCTATCATCTCCAGGATCAAATACAGAATTCTTTGTTTGGCATTCAGAGCCCTTTATAACCTAGCCCACTTCCCCCAACTTTCCAGTTTTCTTATGCTTTATACTCCTCCCCACCATGTATTCTTCCATCCGGGGACATTGGCTTCCTTGCTGTTCCCCAAACAAGACACTCCCTTTCTTGGCTCTAGACATTTTCTCTGGCTGTTCCCCATGCCTGGCATGCTCTCTCTCCTCCTCTGCACCTCCTGGCTTTGCTAGCTTTTTTCAAGTCCCAGCTAAATCCTACCTTCTACAAAAAGCCTTTCCCAATGCTTCCTAACTCTAATGTCTTCTCTGTTGATTTTTTCCTAATTGTCTTGGTTTGCACATATTTGTTTGCATGTTGATTCCTCCGTTAGATCGTGACCTCCTTGGTCAGGGACTGTCTTTTGCCTTTCTTACTGTCTCCAGAATTTAATACTGTACCTGGCACATACTAAGTAGGTGATCAATAAATCAACGACTGAGTGCAAAGTACATTTCCCAACAGTTTCAGCAATTACTGAATTACCTCTGTTAGAATGAATTAAGACAGGTGGTGGAAGGACAAGAGATTGGCTCAGAGAGGAGAATTTCAGAGTTCAAGTTTGTCAAGGTGGAATTGTCTGAGGTAATGAGGATAACTCAAATGAAATCACTCCATGTGGCTGAAGCAGAATGAATCATTTCCCCAATGCCCAGGGTGAAAGGCAGCAGCATTACCCACTCTGCACCCATGCCTCTCCCTCAACCTTTTAGTTATACAGCAAATGGGAAAGGGGCTTATTATCCTGCCGAGGGCCACCCTTTCTTCCTGCTTTGATGTATGGGGTCCAGCAAACTCTGAAGAATGGACCTTACTTGACGTTTGTGCTGGGAAGCAAGTCAGAAGGCTCTCCATCCATGGGAAATTTATAGAGGGAGAAGGTAAGACAACAGCAGCTCACAGTGTAATGGGAGAGTCAACATGCAAACAAATATGCACAAACAAGCTATATATGCAGGATAAATAAGAAATGATCAACTGGAGTCACTTCAATCAGTCAGTCAGTCTAAAAGCACTTATTAAACACCTACTGTATGCCAGGTACTTTGCTAAGCACTGCAGGATATACAAAAACAAAAGTAACATTCTGCCTTCAACAGCTTACATTCTAATGGGGTATTTATTCATGTTAGTAAAAACATAACATATATGTTACCTGGTGGTCTCTGTACCAGATCTGTGGAGACGGGGCATCAAGATGAGGTGGCTAGGATGTGATTATAGTTTCAAGAGGAGCAGAGCAGTGGTGTAGCAGACAAGGCTGTGTTCTCCTTTGCACCTGAGGAGGGAGGATGGGACAACAATGGAGAATGAAGAGAGAGACTGGACGCTAACAGTGGCATCTACTTTATGGAACACAAAATTCAGACTGCGATTGCTCCTTTCGAGAACTGAAGAAGCTGTGGAAGATTTTACTCCTGTTTATCCAAAAACCTGGCATTTTAATCCACAGTTAACTGTTCTTTTAAAGTTATTTACCTGATGTTTTTGGTAGTACTTTAAAGCTATCTTTCTCTAAACAAAGCTGAATTGATGTGAATTATTTTGGAGTCACATATTTGGTTTTATACAGAGAGTACAAGTGGAGGGACACCTGTGGCTGGTTTGAATACACAAAAATTTAAATAGGTCAGAGGACTAACTTTGTCCTAGTGATCAGGCTTTGATAAGATGTAGAAGCTCTGATGATTCTTAAAAATAAACTATATTAATAAAGCTCCCTAAAATAACAAAGAAAGAGATACATGTGGGCCCGAGAAGCTATTGTCCTATAGACTAAAGCAAGTTTATTGTTGTAATAAGGTGAAGCTGATAGGACTGGGGGGAGAGGGAGCAGAAGCAGAGGTGGCAACCAAAGAGAAGGTAGCACTTAACTCTCTCTCTCACTCTCTCTCTCTCTTTCTCTCTCTCTACATATATATATATATATATACACACACATGTGTGTATGTATACATATACATGTATATATATATATATGTATATATATATATATTTAAGCTATAGCTAACATTTATATAGTACTTACTATGTGCCCTGTGGGCAGCTAGAGGTCAAAGTAGATAAAGTGCCAGGCCTAGAATCAATCATCTTCCTGAGTTCAAATCCAGACACAGAGGCTTATTAGCTCTGTGACCCTGGGCAAGTCACTTAACCATGTTTGTCTCAGTTTCCTCATCTGTAAAATGAGCTGGAGAAGGAAATGGAAAACCACTCAGTATCTTTGCTTAAAAAGAACCCCTGTGGGGTCACCGAGTCGGACATGACCGAACAACCACCAAAAAAATGTGCCAGGCACTGTGCTAAAAACTTTACAATGGTTTCATTTAATCCTTGCAACAACTCAGGGAGGTAGGTGCTATAATTATCTCCATTTTTACAGATAAGGAAACAGAGGTTAAGTACCTTGCATGGGATCATATATCTAATAAGTGTCTGAGGCTGTATTTGAACACAGGTCTTCCCTTCCTAACTTCAGGCCCAACTCTCTATCCACAGAGCCTCCTAGCTGCCCCAGGCAGGGAGAACACCTTTGAGCCGGCTCAGTGAGAGAAGACATAGTCTGAGAGAAACCAACTCACACCCTTTCCAGAAGATGGGTGGGGATGGTGGTGGTGGTTCCGGGGGTGTTAAAAAAAAAGAGAGAGCCCAGTCAGTCAACTGGAGGTAGGTATCCCAGGAATCAGGAAAGGCTTTATATAGAATACGATACGTGAGCTGAATCTTGAAGGAAATCAGAGATTCTAAGAGAAAAATATGAGGACGGATTGCATTCTAGGAATGGGGAATTTGCCAGTATAGATACACAGAGACAAGAGTCAGATCATTGTGTGTATGGATAGAAAAATGAATAAGCCAACATAGCTGGATTGAAGAGTGCAAGGAGGGTAGCGATATGTGAGAAGACCAGAAAGGTAGAAAGGGGTCAGGTTGTAAAGAGCTTAAAATGCCAAGCAGATGAGTCCTGTGTTTGATCTTCAAAGGCACTAGGGACACACTGCATTTTATTGAGCAGGAGTGTGATGGGATCTGAACTGTGCTTTAAGAAAATCTCCTTGGCAAATGTGTGGAGGATGGAGTGGAGTGGGAATAAAGCAGGGAGACCAGATATGAAGCTATTGTAATATTCCAGGTAAAGAGGTATTATAGGCCTGAACTAGGGTGATTTCTGCGTGAGGTGATGAGGGAACCTATATGTACATAGATGTATGTATGTATGTGTATATATACAGATGTATATGCATTTATGTGTATATACAGACATGCACATACATGTGCGTATGTACATACATGTATGTATACATGCATAGACACAATAAAGTGTGTGTATATACACACATCCATACATACATATATACCTACATATACATACTCACACACGCACACACACACACAAAAGCTTTGGCAACAGATTAGATATATGGAGGGAGGGAAAGCAGGGAGTTGATGGTTACACCAAGAATGGAAACCTGAATAACTCAGAAGAATCTTGACATCCTCTGATACTTACAGGAACTTCTGGAAGTGGAGTGAATTTTGTAGAGAAAGATAATGAGTTCTGGTTTGGACATGTTGAGCTTGAAATGCCTCTGGGAGGCTTATTTTGGAACTCCTAATGCAAGGCCTGGACCCAAAGACTATACACATCGTAGCACAGCCCCTCAGTGAGAGCATCTAATACCTGCTCTTCTCCTTTGATCTTAACTATTTTTATACATGACACACATCTCTCCCAGCCACAAGATTGTACCTTATCATTTTTCATATTTGTACCTCCTGTGCCTAACCCTGTACCAAATGTTCTTCAATAAGGAATCTCAGAAAATGAAGGACAGTGCCTTAAGGTATGCTGCAAGGCAAGAGAAATCTCAGCCTACAGAGGCGTCTCCATGAGCTTTCCAGCTAGGTGGGGCAATGGATAGAGCCTTGGAACTGGAGTCAGGAAGATGTGGGTTCAAATGCATCCTTAGACACTTGCTAGCTGTATGACCCTAGGCAACTCACTTAACCTCTATGGATCTCAAGCCCCTCATTGGTAAATTGGAGATAATAATGGCATGTAGGGCAGCCAGATTTTGCAGTGGAGAGAGTGCTGGGCCTGGAGTCAAAAAGACCTGAGTTCAATCCAGACCCCGATAGTTACTAGCTGCGTGACCCTGGGCAAGTCACTTCACCCTGTTTGCCTCAGTATCCTCATCTGTAAAATGAACTGCAGAAGGAAACGGCAAACCACTTTAGTATCTTTGCCAAGAAAACCCCAAAAGAGGTCACAAAGAGTCGGACACAGCTGAAACGACTGAACAGGAACAACAAAAAATGGCACCAAGCTCCCCAGGTTGTTGTGAAAATGAATTATTTGTAAAGTGCTTTGCAAACTTAAAGCGCTATATAAACACATTTATGACCCTATGTTTGTTAACTGACTTACTGACATTAGGTCTTCTAAGTAAGCAGAAACAGCTAGTTTCTAGTAGGCCCCTAGGTGGTGCAGTAGATTAAGTGCTGGGCCTGGATTCAGAAAGACCTGAATTCAAATTTGACCTCAAATACTTAGTAGCTGTGTAACCCTGGGCAAGTCACTTAACCCTGTTTGCCTCAGTTTGCTCATCTGTAAAATGAGCTAGAGAAGGAAATGGCAAACTACTCTAGTATCTTTGCCAAGAAAACACCAAACAGGGTCACAAAGAGTCAGACATGCCTGAAAATAACTGAACAAGTAATCAGAAACACTTGCATTTGTATAAACTGTCTGATGGATTGGCCTATGACACAGAGTACAAAGTTTTTCTTCCTGATAGTACAAGGGTTCGCATCTTAAAGTTCTATGAATACATGAAATAAATGCATGCTTCATATGTCAGTTACGTATGATAAGGAACAAGCCCAGCCATCCTCTTTCTACCCTCTCAACTCGTTTTGGCACCCAGAGGTATAGATACTGAAATGGAAAATGAATACAGAACTTTGTCTCCTTACCAGTTAAAGATCAAGATTGGAGATTTAGAAGCAAAGTCCCAAGGGAGAAGCACAAAATAACAGAGATGACCAGTTTTTTCTGCACTACTCTGCCTATTATCAGGAAGTTTGCTACAGTGGGTAGAGTGCCAGTCCTGGCAGAAAGATCTGAGTTCAAATATGGCCTCAGACACTTCCTGGCTGTGTGACCCTGTGTGAGTCCCTTAACCCTGTTTGTCTCAGTTTCCTCATCTGTTAAAAGGAGCTAGAGAAGGAAATGGCAAAGTGCTCCAGTATCGTTACCAAGAAAATCCCAAATGGGGTCAAAGAGAGTCAGATGAGATTGAAAATCACTGAACAACAACACTCTGCGTATTCCAACCCTATATTGTTTTTAGTCATCATCTTTTTCTGTTTGGCAAATCATACATTTGCTGATTAAGACTCTTTCTGGCCTCTTTTTGTTTCCTTGTTGCAGCAACTAACATGTTGGTTAAACTTATGGATAAGACTATTATCATATATCAATGAAATTCCTGTTTCTAATTTCACATTTTTCATTTTAAAATTCTCATTTAAATAACTTAGGGTTAAATTGTTTCGATGGTACACTGTATCATTTTTTCTTCTTATTCTTCTTGTTCTTGTTCTCATTCTTCTTGCTCTTGTTCTTGTTTTTCTTCTTCTTTCTGTTCTTGTTCTTTCTTTTCATGTTCTTCTCGTTCTTCTTTTTCTTGTTTTTCTCCTTCTTGTTCTTCCTTTTCATGTTCTTCTTCTTGTTCTTGCTCTTCTTTTTCTTGTTCTTGCTTTTGTTTTTCTTCTCCTTGTTCTTCCTGTTCTTGTTCTTCCTTTTCAAGTTATTCTTTTTCTTCTTCTTGTTCTTGTTTTTCTTCTTCTGCTTCTTGTTCTTCCTGTTCTTGTTCTTCCTTTTCATGTTCTTCTTGTTCTTGTTCTCGTTTTTCTTCTTCTTCCTGTTCTTTTTCTTCCTTTTCATGTTCTTCTTGTTCTTGTTCTTCTTTTTCTTCTTCTTGTTCTTGTTTTTTCTTCTTCCTGTTCTTTTTCTTCCTTTTCATGTTCTTCCTGTTCTTTTTCTTC
>CM053626.1:165361739-165384909 GCA_028646595.1 Phalanger gymnotis
AAAGCCAAACTCCTCAAGGGCACCTGTTAAACTAAGCCCATTTTGCCTTACTGGCACAGACCCAAATGAAAAAGTCAAAAGAGAAAGAAAAAGGCTTAGACTGAAGAAAGCTACAGCACAAGTCTAAAGAAGGGATTTGGAAAAATAGCTGATATTATAAAGAAACCCTTAGAACTGAGCAATTTAAAATCTGGATTTAAACTGAGTTAGAAAAATTAATTGGGGCCAATTATCATTCATGGCACAGTTGATTTGAGTTGAAGAGTAATTAATGATATCATACCTTTGTAGTTCTGAGATTAAAAATAATAATTGCTCTACAATGGTTTCAGAATGTAACTCTTATAGGATGTCAAGATTGCTAATAAGCTTCATTTTACATTTATATTTTGTTCATAATATTGTTTTATATTGGTATTCTAAATTTCCTGCATTATACTCTTGGAAAATATTACATAGAAGTGCTAGTAATATTTGGGAATGATACTAGAGTTTGATCATAGATAACATTAGGAGATTAGATCCTCCTTAATCTGAATATAATGATTGATTTGTGAATAAGAGCTTTCATATAGTAGAGACATGTCTGGAAAGCACAGTAGGAGGTTTCATTTCATACTCATCAAATTGGCAAAGAAGACCAAAACAACAACAACAAAAAAGGAAATGATAAATGTTGGAGGGATTGTGGAAAAGCAGGCACATTCATATATTGTTGGTAGAACTATGAATTGGTCTAACAATTCTCAAAAGCAATTTGTAACTGTGACCCCATAGTCTACACACACCTTTGAGATCAAAGAGGAAAAGGACCCATATGCACAAAAATAATTATGGAACCTCTTTTTGTGGTGGCAAAGAATTGGAAACTTAGAGGGTACCATCTAATGGGGAATGACTGAACAAATTATAATATATGAATGTAATGAAATACTGTTGGACATCAAGAAATGATGAAAAGAAGGGAAGAAAATAAGTATATAGTGCCTACTGTGTGCCAGGCACTGTGCTAAGCACTCTTTAAAAATATTATCACATTTGATCTCATTTTGGACAAAAGGGATGGTTTTGGATAAACCTGGGAATACGTGTACAAATTAATGGAGAGTAAAGTGAGCAGAATCAAGAGAACAATTTATGCCACAACAACAAGGTAAAGAAAAGCACCTTTGAAAAACGTAAGAACTCTGATCAATGTAATGACCAGCCATGATTCCAGAGGACTAATGATGAAGAATTACTACCTGTCTCCTAGTAGAAGGGCGATGGATTTGAGGTGCAGAACAAGATATTCATTTTTGGATATAACCAATGTGGAACTCTGTTTTATTTGACTATGCATATTTACTATAAAAGTTTTTCTTTTCTTTTGGGGGGAGAGGAGAGAGAGAATTAGGGATAGGTTTCCCCAAAAAAGAAATAAAAAATTATCACTTACTTTACCTTTTCCTTAGTTTTTATTAGTCTCAAAGACCTTGTTCTTCTACAAGACTAGCTCATTTTCTACCTGCTGTGGTTATCCTTTTACGATTAGATTTGAAATTGTACTTTAGGCAACACAGTGATTACTTTCAGGCATGCTGTAATTGATTTCAGGTCAATGCTAGATAAGGGAATGTTTTTCTTTGTAGAAATCAAATGGATAGGGGGAGGGTGTGTGTGCAGAGTGTATACTCTACCTTGGGTCATGCATCATTTCCACAAAAGCATGACACCAGGTTATAGGGGGCAGGTAATTCCAGAGCAACTAGGTTTTAGGGTGGGGTTAATAATATTATTATCAACTTTAATGCAAAGGTTGTTAGGTGGGACGTTATTCAAGGCATACCCTGAATATAGGTAATCCTCAAATTGTTTCCCCTATTTTTTCCCCACACTTTTCTTTTCAAATATGTTTCTGGTCAAGGACATTTTCTACATTAGAGCCTTCTGGTTTCCTACCACTGCTAGCATTTACGTAGTATATAGGGCCTTAAGGTTTGCAAATACCTTTATAAATATTGTATCACTTTATGCTCACAACAGCTAGGGGGCGCTATTATTCCCATTTTACAGATGAGGAAACCCACAAAGTTTAAGGGACTGCCTAGTGTTCCACAGCTAGCAAGTGTTTAAGAATGGATTTGAACCTAGGTTTTCTTGATTCCAAGCCCAGCACTCCATCCACTGTGCCACCTAACTGCAGGGAGTCAAGTTCATATTCAGCTTTATCATTAGCATTTTTGTCTCCCTCTCCTCTGTCTCAATGACCCCACTCCTTAGATTAATGCCCCACTCCCGTACCTAGGAAGCGATTTGAGACTAGGTCTGTGTCTTACCTATCTTTGTATTCCTAGCACCTAGCATTGGGTGGTGAACATCATAGGTGTTTAATAAATGTTTGTTGAATTAAATTGGATTAGTCTCTTGGACCTACCTTTTTTTTATTACCGCAGTTAACACCCTACTCTAGACTCTCATCTAATGACTGGCGACTGCAACAGCCTTCTATCTAGGTTTCCTGTCTACAATCTATTCCCTTTGTGCATAGCTGCCATAAACCATCTTTCACAAATATTGTTTTCATTCTGCAATGCCTCTCCTCAAGAATTTAATGAGCCTAAGTAATTTAGTAAGCCCCTTCTAAATATTTGTAAAGAGGGCTTAGCACAGTGCCTGGCACACAGTTGGCACTATATACTTCCTTCCTTCCCCTCTTTTCATCATTTCTTGATGTCCAACAGTATTTCATTACATTCATATATTATAATTTGTTCAGTCATTCCCCATTAGATGGTACCCTCTAAGTTTCCTATCCTTTGCTACCACAAAATAGATGTTTATGTATGATGCAAACTCAACTCAGAGCAGCGTTCAAGACTTACAACACTTACAGCCTCTATACTTCTTCAACCTTCCTCTCCTTACTCCTAAATTAATCTACTCCTTTCCAGTCAAGTCCAACACTCATAGGCAGGCAGGTGGTGCAACGGACTGAGTGCATTACACCTGGACTCAAGAAGACCTCAGATTACATCCTGCCTCTCTTAGCCTTGTGACCCTAGGCAACTCATTTAACCTCTCTGAGCCTCAGTTTCTTCATCTGTAAAAGTAGGAGGTTGGACCGGATAGTCTCTAAAGTCTAGTTCTAAATATAAGATCCTCCTTGAAATCTCAGTTTTCTTTGACAGTTTGTCTCCCTTCCTTTTGACAATACTGTTATTGTATAAGACCAATAAAGACAAGTCACCCCTCTGCTTCCTAGAACTCAATGAAATACTATTGGTAAAGTGACATTCCAGATACTGGAAATAAGCAGGAAGTGGAGTATTGTGGAACCCTGAAGTGATCTATTTGGGAATTGGCAAATAGAGCAAAAGTAGTTGTGAGCTAAAACTGACAGGTCACATAAATTAACTTTGGCACAGAATTGGAGTCCAATTTGCAATTTTTGCTTTTAAAAAGTAATCTAATTCAGGAGCTAATTAAATTTGTTTTAACAGATGATTACTGAATAGGTGGGGTCTTAGCACATTAGACTGCCAGTATTTGTTCATTTCTTGGAGGATGTTTGGTCAAACATATGATTTGAAAGAAAAGAGAAAATTAACTTTAGAAGGAAGTACCCCTACTATAGAAATCATGGGTCCTTTAAAGTATTAAGATTTATTATAAACTATCTAGTGGAAAATCTGGAGCTACTTAAGATTTCTATACCTGTGAGGTATAGAATTGGAAATTGAGGAGAGGCCCATCAGTTGGGAAGTGGCTGAACAAGTTGTGGTATATGATTATGATGGAATACTATTGTGCTATAAGAAATAATATGGGAATGGCTTCAGAAAAACTTGTGAAAACTTATATGAACTGATGCAAAGTGAAGAGAGCAGAACCAGGAAAATATTGTACACAATAACAGTAATATCGTTAGGAAGTTCAACTGTGAAAGACTAAGCTACTCTGATCAAGACAAGGATCCAAGATAATTCCAAAGGACCCATGATAAAAAATGCTATCCATCTCCAGAGAGAGAACTGATAAACTGAATGCCAACTGAAGCACACTTTTTTTTTTTACTTTATTTTTCTTGGGTATTTTGTATGTTTTCTTTTGCAACATGACTAATATGGAAATATCTTTTGCATGACTTCACATATATAATTGATATCATATTGCTTGCCTTCTCAAGGGGTGAGGAAAGGATGAGAAGGGAGAGAATTTGGAACTCAAAATTTTTAAAAATGAAATGAAATTTTTTACATGTAATTGGGAAATATTTTGATAATATTTTATTTTTTCCCAATTACATGTAAAAAGTTTTTAACATTTCTTTTTTAAAATTTTGAGATCCAAATTCTCTTCCTCCTTCTCTCTCTTCCCCCCTTCCTGACATGCCAAGTAATTTGATATAGGTTATACATGTGCAATCATGCAAAACCTATTTCTATATTAGTTACCTCATGAAAGGAAACACAGATAACCCTCCCCCCCCAAAAAAAAGAGAGTGAAAAACAATATGCTTTGATCTATATTCAGTTCTTTCTCTGGAGATGGTTAGCATTTTTCATTATGAGTCCTTTGGAACTGTCTTGGATCATTGTATTGGTGAAATATCTAAGTCATTCACAGTTGATCACCGTATGATATTGCTATTCTGTGTACATTGTGCTGGTCCTACTCACTTCACTCTGAATGAGTTTATGGTAAGTCTTTCCAGGTTTTTCTGAAATCATCCAGCTAGTCATTTCTTATAACACAGTAGCATTCTATTACAATCATATACCATAACTTGCTCAGCCATTCTTCCATTGATGGGCATCCTCTCCATTTCCAATTCTTTGCTACCACAAAAAGTGCTGCTATAAAAATTTTGTACAAATAGGCCCTTCCCCTCCCCCAATGTTTTTTTAAAAAAAATCTGCTTGGGATACAGACCTAGTGGTGATATTGCTGGGTCAAAGGGTGTGCCCTTTGGGGATAGTTCCAAATTGCTCTCCAGAATGGTTGGACCAGTTCACAACTCCACCAACAGAGCATTAGTGTCTAATTGAGAGATATTTAATGAAATAAATAAAAATATATTTAAAAATACTGTAATGATGATCAATTGTGAAAGACGATTATTCTGATCAATTCTGATCCAAGATAATTCCAAAGGAACTCATGATGAAAAATATTACCCACTTCTGGAGAGAGAACTGATGAACTCTGAGTGCAAATTGAAGCATATTTTGTTCATTTCCTTTATTGCTTTTTTTGGACAACATGGTGTAGTAGCAATTTAGATTTGAAGATCTTTCCCACCCATTAATAGGCCATGTGACTGGCTGCTAATGGGCACCCTCCTGATAGTTAGAACTGAACAGGCTGACTTAGCTGTACTGTGAGTTTGTTTTGGGGAAGACCCCAGCAGGGGGTCAGTGAGGTTTTGGGATGGTGAGGCTCCAGTTTGTGATATTGTGTTTTAAGTTCCTTGCTGCTATGATGAAGTGGGCTAACTGGCTGTGGGAGCTGAACATTTGGTTATGGGATATGGTTCTCTGTTGTCTGAATAAATGTTATACTTCTTCTACCTTCTCTATGGAGAGTCTCTCATACTTTGCAAAACACAACTACATAGGCATATTCAGGATTATTGTTGATGTGTTTATTGCCTTACTGATACACATGGCTAAACTAGAAATATGTTTTGTATGACTTCATATTATTAATGGGTATCGTATTGATTGTCTTCTTAAAGGGTAAGGGAGAAGGCAGAAGAAAGAAAGGAATTTGGAACTCAAAAATGAAAAATGAATTAAAAATAAATACTTGGGGAAAGTATTTTAATTAAAAATTTTAAAAAGAAAAAGAAAACAACTCTAAAAGGAATCTACAAATACTGTGGTGGCCTCTTATTGTAGGCCAGAGCTGACCAGGCCAGTATGGTAACTCAAGATCAATATTGGAATGAAATGAAACACATCCAGAAGATCTGTTAATAAAAGGTTATCCATAGCATGGGAAGGATATTCAATAAGGGTATGCATTGAAAACACTGTATTGATTCAGTTGAGTGCAGCAACCCTGCTTCTGAGTTGTTCATGGTGGTCTATGGGTCACGTATCAGGGCCCAGCCGGTGCTTCTTGGGGCTTCTTGTACTCGGGCAGTTAGGAAGCCTCATTAACAGCTTGAGCCTTAGTCACCAGGGCCAATTAAATCTCAAGGACAGTTTCACTGCCTAATTAAGGATACTGTTCCCACTACATTTGTGACTGGTGGCATTCTGAGTAAGACTATGAAGTAATCCATGCTTAGTGTTGCAGGAGCTTGTGGGTTTTTCAGACTGTAGGTGTAATTATTGCTCCAATATTCCCCCAAATGCATGAGCCTAGAAACCAGAACAGGTACGCAATAATTGGGCCTGTAGAGTATGTTTCTGTGACTTTCTGCCACACTGGAAATTCAGTAAAACCTAGAAGTGCACCATTTGACTATTAGGTTGTCATTTATCAAAATGCTTATTGGAGCTCCCTTTTTAGGATTGCTTTCAGAACTTTTCATTTAAAAGCCATTAAAAAAAATGCTGTCCCATTACTGGTCTTGACCAGCTTGGTCACCTACTTTATTTATCAGGTTTGGCTACAAATGACTTTTGGCTATTTAAAAAAAAAGCAAATCCATTGTTATATATGTAAATATGTGTATATACATGTATATATGCAAATACACATATACCGTCACTATTGAAGTTACTCAGTATGCTATGGCTCTGAAGGCATTTTCAAAGGAATAATTCCTAAAATGTTGCAAATAAGGACAATATCAATAGAATGTTTATGTCTTCCCAAGATGACTTTGTTTTTAAAAAATAATTTTTACAAGCATTTATTATCTCTCCCTCCCACCGATTCTTGACTGAATAATTAAAAAAAAAAAACCAAACAACCAAATACGCATTACACAGAAAAACAAATTCCAATGTCAGCTATGTTCAAAAATATATGTCTAATTTTGCATTTTAAGTCCATTACCTTTCTGGCAGGAGGTGGATGGCACATTTCATCATTTGTCCTCTGGACTCATGGATCATCATTCAGAATTCTAAAGGCTTTCAAAGTTGTTTTTCTTCACAGTTTTGTCATTGTATAAATTGTTCTAGTTCTGCACATTTTTGTTTGCTCATTTTCCTTTCTCTTCTGAGAGCTATGCAATTTCCTCTGAAACTGTTCATTTCACCATTTCTTATGACACAATAACATTCCATTACATTCATAGACCATTTGTTCAGCCATTCTCTAACAGGTAGGCACCCCTTTAGCTTTCAGTTCGGAGCTGCTATGAAGAGCTGGTGGGGAAAAGCTGGGTATGCACAATTTAGTAACTTTGCTTTGTAGAATGGCTAGACAGCTCTATCAACAGTACACAAGTGTGCTTGCTTGTTTTCCTACAGCCTTTCTAACGTTTTGTATTTTACCTCTTGTTATCTTTGCAAATTTGATGGGTGTGAGGTAGAACATCAGAGTTGCTTTAATCTGCATTTCTCTAATTATTAATGATTTGGAACATTTTGTTGATAGCTTGGATTTCCTTCTTTGAAAATTGTCTGTTCACATCTTTTGATTATTGATTTATTAGGAAACAGCTCTTAATCCAAGGTGATTTCTTTGAAGGGGACACCCTCATTTAGATGTTCTACATCACAGAAAGTTCTGGGTTATTTTTAAAAAGTAGTCCCGTAACTTTATAGCCATATTTAGTACACTCTTGACTAAGTGATGCCCCCAAATTTGGTTCTGCCTTATTCTCATATCTGGTCATATCCTCCATATTCCAATGACTGAATTCCAGTAGATGATCATCTAAACCCCATTCCTCACCCTCTAACACCTGATTCCTCATTTCCCTCCCCTTCAACTCTCCTACCCCCAAATTTCATCCTAATTCCTTACACTGTATCCTCCGGAATGCCTGTTCCATAGACAACAAACTTCCTTTTATCTTAAACCAATTTGTCTCCCACTTCTTCCATCTACTAGCTCTTACTGAAACCTGGCTTCCCCCTAATTGTACAACCTCTACGGCCACCCTTTCCAGTATGGGCTGCACCTTCACTCATTCTCCTCAGCTCACTGGTTGAAGCAGGGGAGTTGGAATACTCCTTGTCCCCTATTCCATTGCCACTTCCAAGTTCTCCCACTTCCTCTATCACTCAGTAACCTCTCTTCTTTTGAGATTCATGCTATTCATATCTACCATCCAATCAAAATCCTGATAGTTATTGTCTACAGATCACCAAGTCACTCCCCTTCTTTCCTCAATAGTTTGATATCTGGCTTACAATTTTTCTCTCCTCCCCAACTCCTGCTCTCTTACTAGGAGACATAGATAGATAGATAGATAGATAGATAGATAGATAGATAGATAGATAGATAGATAGATAGATAGATAGATAGATAGATATAGATAGATATAGATAGATAGATAGATATAGATATATCTATATATATATATCTAGGAGACATAGATAGATAGATAGATAGATAGATAGATAGATAGATAGATAGATAGATAGATAGATAGATAGATACATAGATACATAGATACATAGATACATAGATACATAGATACATAGATACATAGATACATAGATACATAGATACATAGATACATAGATAACTAGGAGACATATATATATGTATATATATGTTGATTCTCCGTCAAATGCCTAACCACTCAGTTCCCCAACCTGCTCATCTTTCATAAACTACTTCTCTACCTCACCATAGCCACACACAAAGATAGTTACACCTTTGATCTTGCCATCACCCACCTCCATTTTCTTTTTTCTTTCATTTATTTGTTTGTTTTTAGTATTTTTTAAAATTTTGAGTTCCAAATTGTCTTTTTTCTTCCTACCTCTTCCCCATCCATTGAGAAGGCAATATGGTATCAATTATACATGTGAAATTATGCAAAACATATTTCTATATTAGCTACGTTGCAAAAAAAAGCAAGAAACAAAAAGAAAGTAAAAAAATGCTTCAATCTGCACTTAAAGTTCATCAGATCTCTTTTTCACTGGAGGTGGATAGCATTTTTCATCATGGGTCCTTTGGAATTGTCATGGATCTTTGTCTTGATCTGAATAGCTAAGTCTTTCACAGTTGATTATTGTTACAATATTTCTATTACTGTGTACCATGTTCCTCAGGTTTTGCTCACTTCACTTTGCATCAGTTCATATAAGTTTTCCCAAGTTTTTCTGAAACCATCACCCTCATAATTTCATATAGCACAATAGTAATCCATTATAGTCATATACTACAACTCAAAGGGTATGCAAAGTTGGTGTGGTTTAGTTGTTTTGGTTTTTTGTTTTTTTGTTTTTGAGGCAATCAGGGTGAAGCGATTTGCCCAGGGTCACACAGCTAGTAAGTGTAAAGTGTTTGAGGCCAGATTTGAACTCAGGTCTTCCTGTCTCCAGGGCCTATGCACTACCCATTGCACCCCCTAGCTGCCCTGTATAGTCTTTTGGACATAGTTCCAAAGTGCTCTCCAGAATAGTTGGAGCAGTTTACAACTCCACCAACAATGCATTAATGTCCCTATTTTTCCACATCCCTTCCAGCATTTATCATTTTCCTCTTCTGTCACATTAGCCAGTCTCATAGGTGTGAGGTGGTACCTGAGAGTTGTTTTAATATGCATTTCTCTAACCAATAGTACCACCTTCATTTCCAAGAATTCTGAAATCTCTTTATCCAACCATGATCTATTGGCTTTTCACCTCTCCCTCTTTTCCTTTAATAATCCTAGTCTTCATCTGCGCTCTGACCTCCAATCCCTTGACCCCTCAATTTTCTCCCAGGCCATTTCCCCAATACTGGCTACTCTCTCTTCTCCTTCCATATCCCCAACTTCCTTATTATTGTCAAAGGCAACACCATCCTCCCAGTCCCTTAGGCTCACAACTTAGGCATCATTCTTGACTCCTGGTCTCTCATCTCCCATATCCAATCTGTTGCTATACTATTGACTTCACCTTTGCAACATCTCCTGAATATGCCTCTTTCTTTTCTCTGACACTGCCACCACCCTATGCAGGCCCCCATCATCTCATATCTAGACTATTGTAATAGCTTGCTGGTGGGTCTTCCAGCTTCAATTCTCTCCCCCTTCCTACCCATCCTCCATTCAGCCATTCCTAAAATATGGGTCAGATCATGTCACCCCTTACTCAATGAACTCTAGGGTCTTCCTATCATGTCTAGCATCAAATACAAAATGCTCTGTTTGGTGTTCAGAGCCCTTTATAGCCTACGTTCTTTCTGCACTTCTAGTTCTCTTACTCTCCAACAAGTACTCTTCAATTCTGGTCTCCTGGTTGTTCAGTGAGCAAGATATTCCATTTCTTTGTTCCCATGCCCAAACTCTCTCTCTTTTCTGTTCCAATTACTGACCTCCCTTACTTCCTTTAAGTCTCAACTAATATCCTGCCTTCTAGGTGGCACAGTGGAGAGAGTGCCAAGCCTGGAGTCAGGAAGACTGAGCTTTGTGAGTTCAAATCTGGCCTCAGATACTTGCTGTGTGACCCTGGGCAAGTCACTTTAACCCTGTGTGCCTTAGTTCTTCATCTGGAAATGGTTAAACCACTCTAGAATCTTTGCTAAGAAAGCCCCAAATAGGGTCATGAAGAATTGGGCATAACGGACTGAAATAACTAAACAACATTATCCCACTTTCTACAGGAAGCCTTCCCTAATCCCTCCTAATTCTAGTCCCTTCCTTCTGTTAATTATTTCCTATTTAGCCTGTGTATACAGTTTGCAAATATTTGTTTGCAAGTTTCCTTTATTAGATAGGCAAGCTCCTTGAGGGCCTATCTTTTTGTAACCCTAGAGCTTAGCACAGTGCCTAATAAATATTAATCGATTCAATCAAGTTTCTTTCTTCTTCTGCCTGCCTTTGGACATTTCCCAACAATTAGCATTTCCATCAGAGCCTATGTTAAGGAATTGAAAGGAATTTCAATTTTACTTTCTATTAGCAACTCAAAAACAGCCTTGAAGGAAGTTGAAACAATTGGCTAAAATAAATTGGGAGATTAGAATGAAGTCAGTGAAGCTGTTCACCTCTTTAAATTGTACACTTGCCTAAGCAGAATGCATTTTTTATGGAATTATCAAAGTTAAACTAACATTTATTGAGTACTTACTATATAGAGATTTATTGGCAAATCAAACAGAAAATCCCTGCTCTAAAGAAATTTATCATCTAGTTATAAATAAGGGATATAACTTGAAAGATATGAGAATAATTATAAAACAAAGAATAAGTTCAAAATTATTTAGTATGTACTAAATGAATAAATGCTGAGGGTAAAGAAGTAATGAGAATAGGTTGAAATTAATTTAAAGAAGGCTTCTTGGAGAAGATCAGTCTTGAAGCCAGTGATAAACTTGGGTTATCAGAAGGGCAGACTGTTCTAAGTAGAAGAATGCTATGAGAAAAGGTACAAAAGCAGAAATTAGCAAATTGAAAGGATAGCAAAAAGGAGGGCTTTATTTTAGGAATAATGGGAGAAAAGTTGAAGGGGTTTAATGGGGACTATTGATGGAGGGCTTTGAATGCTAGTCTAAGTTGAGTTTACATACACACACGTATATACTTGGGACTCTGGGGGTTACTGTAGGCTCTTGAGAAGACACATTACAGAATGAAAGCAATTTTTGAGAATGAAGGAATAGACTAAAGAGAGGAAGCCTAGTTAGAAGGCTATAAAAGTCTCCCAGACATGGATAAGAGCCCTGATTATTCATTACACACCCACTATGTTCAAAGCCTTCTGCTAGATGCTACAAATACAAGGAAAGATAAAACACAGAGGACTCTAGTCTTAGTAAGTCAACCTTACCTAGTAAGGTTCACTCTTACTCAAGGCCCTTACTAGGAATGGAGGATGAAGTGTGGGTCACTGAGGCAAGGGGGGTGGGGATAAAAAATGGCAGAGAGGTAAGTTGTAGTCAGATAATTTAGTACCTTGATTGCCAACATCAGTAGTAGTCCAGTAGACAATAGAGAGCCATCAAGGAATTCTAAGTAGAGTAATGTGATTGAGTAGTATATGAAGGATGGATACATGAAGTATGGATTAGAAAGGGACAGAAGGGACACAAGAAAACCAATCGGGATGCTATTATAGTGGTGTTATGTCTAGGTAAGATGAGATGAAAGCTTGCATTGGGCGATTATGGTGGGAATGCAAAGAATGATGAGCTATATTGTGCTACTAGAATTGACAAGACAGTAAATGTATTGGCCTGACAGAGGAATTCGAAGCCTCTGAAGATAAGGACCTGCACAAATAGATTTTTCTGTTATAAGATCATAGGTTTCACCAACTTTAAATATTTCACGTAATAGTAAAATTCACTTACCTTAATTATTACTATACCACCTCATTATCACTGATAAAGTGAGTCTATAAAGGAATAGCCACAGACATCTTGAGGCAAATAGTCTTTCTGACACCCATCTCTATCCCAAGGGTGGGGAACCTGTGGCCTCGAGGTCCCATGTGACCCTCTAGGTCCTCAAGTGCAGCCCTTTGACCGAATCCAGACTTCACAGAACAATTCCCCTTAATAAAAGCATTTGTTCTATAAAACTTGAACTCAGCCAAAAGGCCGCACCCAAGGACCTAGAAGGTCACATGTGGTCTCAAGGCTACAGGTTCCCTACCCCTGTAAGCTATCTGGGCTGCTATTATAGCTAACCAGCTCAATCAGTGCATTTCTTTACTTTGGGTGCTATATTCCATATACATCTTTGGACTTTTTAAAGACCATCTTATACAACCTCAGAAATTCTTCAGGGAAGATACATATTCCAAATTAAGAAAAATTGCCTGGCTCCATTCGCAGAATATGAAACTTGTATACTCAGCCAGATAACTTAGTCTACCCTTCTTGAATCTATGTGTTCCTTCTTGACATACCCTATACCTTGTTCCAAATGGGAATAGTTACATCCTGACTTAGATTTATTCACACCCATTATCAAAAATCTTCTGGCAAGAAACATGTTTTACTAAATGATTTGCATTAAACCTAATATGCACTGTATGCCTGGGAATTGTTAAATCACACAATTAAATTATTAAATGACACTGAAGTTTAGGAACGGTTTCAAAATTAGTCCACAAAGTATAATAATCAAATTTCCATGGTTTTCAGGGCTGGTTGATCACTGTTGATTTTCCCTTCTCCTTACCTGGCAAAGTGAAAAAACTAGTTTAGCATGAAGGCTAACTTTCTTCAAGCTCCCTGGTTGGCTCTCTGTTCCTGACTTAGGGTTCAGAAGGTGATGTGAGCCAGAGTTCCTTACCAAGACAGGACTCTCAGATTTTAGCAGCTAATAAGCCCTTGGAATAGGCTTAAAAGAGTTAGCACAACAGGACAGAGGGGTCATTGTTGAATTTCTTGGTGTAAGATCACTTTGTAAAAATCTTTGTCCATGGCCTATAATGGTCAGGAATTGAGAATCGTAAGAATCCATAATCGCTGATCTGAACCCTACAAAATAAAAACCTTATGAGTATCTTGGCCCTCTCTGCCCCTATTCCTGCTTTCTCAATAGGCTTTGATAAAGAATAGTTGCAATGAAGCACCAAATCAGGACAGACAGGAAAACTTTGCTTACTGAACTCTCAGACTGCTTAACTTTTCATTTATTTTAATGTTTAGCTTGGAGGGAGGGACCCCATACCTGATGTTTCTCTAGTATTTACTTTTTTCTCTGGGACTGTGTTCTAGAATTGGAAACTTCCTGAAAACTACTTTGCTACTTCTGTTATCCATGAGGTTTCCTTGTTCTTCATGACCCCATTTGGTATTTTCTTGGCAAAGATACTGAAATGGTTTGTCATTTCCTTTTCCAGCTCACTTTACAGATGAAGAAATGGAGGCAAAAAGGATTAAATCACTTGCCCAATGGTCACACAGGTAGTGTCTGAAGCCACATTTGAACTCAAGAAGCCCACCGCCCTGTCCACATGCCACCTAGCTGCCCTATGAAAGTTTCTACAAAGCCCCTATTGACAAACCTGAGAGCCAGTATTTCAATATTGGTATGCAAGGGATGTGATTGAGTGATGGTTTTGTGAAGTTAAACTAGACCATCTTTTGCCTCAATTCTTACCTAGCCTTTATTTACTGACTGGGAGTTGCCTCAGACAAATTGAGACCTGGGAAAGACCTTAGCTTAAAAAGGCTAAGGTCTCCCACTGCTTCCAGGGCCATTGCCATTCATCTTGACCTGTGTCTTTGTACTGAAATCCAATGACTCGGGTGGAGACTGTGAGGCTGATGACTTTGCACATCCCTGCCTCACTTATATCCAATTCACTTGCAAATCAAGACATCACTCTCCCAAAGTCATTGGTCTTCTTCTAGAAGGAAAGATGAATAACAACAAACAAGGAATGTGCATTATGATTAGTATTACTTGTTCACAGGAGTGACACCCAACAGTGTCATACCATGATCCTTTCAGCCTGGATCCTTCCTGATTGGATGCACAGCAAAGCTTATTGTTCTAGTGGGATGACTCTGCAATATAAGTCTCTATCGCCTTGTAAGGAATGCCAGGACATATTTCCTGGTATCACTTATCATTTGCCATTTAATAAAGATTATCTTCAGTAGAACACACATATGGAAATGGTGCCAAGGCAAAGTCCTTGTGCCAATTGTTTCTGATCAAACTGAAGCAGAAATAGATCTGAGGAATGCCTCGAATCCTTACATTGCCCAAGGAGTCTTACCCTTCCAACAGATGGCGGGAAAAATTCAGAGAAAATTACCAGACTCAAGTCCATAAGATTTGATGTAACAAAAGGATTATGCTTCCAGACTAAGAGGTTTCCAAGAAAGATCAAGTCACAGCAAAGACATGAGGGATGTATAACCTTGAAAGTTGTTTAGCACAGTGCTTGGCACATAGCAGGTGTATAAATGTTCATTTATGTACTTTTGTTGATAGTTAAGATGAGGAGATCAGGTGGAAAGAAGGGATGAGGAAGTGGCAGGAATGTTAAAGTGCTTCAAATATTTTTAAGTGCTGTTTTGTGGGAAAGGGTGCATGTATCTTATGGAGCTCCAGAGAGCAGTCCCAGGACCAGAGGGTGAAAGTTCTAATGAGTTCAACTTAAGGAAGTACTAATACTTAACTGTTAACTTAAGAGCTGTCCAACAATTAAATGGACTGCCTCATGAGATTAGAAATTCTCTAACACTGAACACACAGGCAGATTTTTTGTACAGGGAGGAAAGGAAGGATCTATGATTTCTATGAGCTATTCCAATTTTAAGAATCACAGATTTTAAGTCTTCCACAAAAGAGGAAGTTTGTAGAGGTGGTATGCTGTAGTAGGAGTAATGGAATTGGAGTCAGTGCATTCAGATACTGACTGATAGCTAGGAACCTGGGATAAATCATTTAACATTTCTGAACTTCAGTTTACCTCGTATACAAAAGGGGGACAATAACATAGGGCTATCGTTCAAATTTTTAAAATAGTGTCAAGCATCTTATCTGTGCAAATCACTTGCTGTGTTAGGGACGCTATAACAACACTCCCCACCCTCAAGGAGCTTGCATGTACCCAGATATGTACAGCACTTTGTAAACCTTAAAGCATAATATGAATATGAATTATTAAAAGTTTTATTATAGGGGGCAGAGCCAAGATGGTGGCAGGAAAGCAGGGACTTGCTTAAGTTCTCCCCCAAATTCCTCCAAACACCTGTAAAAAAAATGGCTCTGAACAAATTCGAGAGCTGCAGAACCCACAAAATAGCAGAGGGAAACAGGTCTCCAGCCCGGGAGAGCCTGGATAGTCACTGGGAAGGGTCTATCATACAGTGCTGGGAGAGGAGTGCAGCCCGGTGTGGGCCACGCCAGGACAGACCAGACCTGGAGTCAGCCGGCCTGGAAAAGGCCTTAGGGCTATGAATCATTGAGCTGTGGCAGTTACCAGACTTCTCAACCCACAAACGCCAAAGAACAGGTTAGTGGGAAACTGCAGGATCAAGTTCAGAATGGTCTGGCCACCAGCCCTGGGGGTGGCAGAGGTGGTGCAGCGGTGGCAGTGGCAGCAGCAAGAAGCTCCTGAGGTTGCTTCCAAAGCTCCAGCGTCAGCTGCTTCCCAAGTCCCTGGCTCACACGGTGGAAGGAATCTTGCAGCAGATCAGAGCAGAAGTACAAGGAGCGTTTTGTGGGCACAAAGGCAGTTTCTCTTGTTGTGCCCTGCTTGGATCTGGACTGTGGTCCTGGTTGGCGGTTCTTGGGGGAGGAGGAGCGCTGCTGTGACCCTGTGGTGGAGCAGAAGTAGTTCTGAAAACAGCAGTGCTTGGACCCTAAAGCTTGGGACAAAGTACTCTACAAGCAGTCATACCCTGACAAAAAGCTCAAGGGTCAAGTAGTTGGCTGGGAACATGAACAGGCAGTGAAAACGAACTCAGACTCAAACTCTAGGTTCCTTTTTTGGTGACAAAGAAGATCAAAACATACAGCCAGAAGAAGTCAACAAAGTCAAAGAGCCTACATCAAAAGCCTCCAAGAAAAATACGAATTGGGCTCAGGCCATGGAAGAGCTCAAAAAGGATTTGGAAAAGCAAGTAAGAGAAGTAGAGGAAAAATTGGGAAGAGAAATGAGTTTCCAGGTTAAGGAGAAGATACAGAAAGAAACAATTTGGATATTGTGGAAACACAATCAGGATAACACAAGATCTAGCAGCTTCTACGTTAAGGGATCAAAGGGCTTGGGATATAATATTCCTAAGGTTAAAGGAGCTAGGATTAAAAACAAGAATCACTTACCCAGCAAAACTGAGTATAATGCTCCAAGGCAAAATATGGGCTTTCAATAAAATAGAGGACTTTCAAGCTTTCTCAGTGAAAAGACAGAGCTGAATAGAAAATTTGACTTTCAAATACAAGAATCAAGAGAAGCATGAAAAGGTAAACAAGAAAAGGACTTACTAAAGTTGAACTGTTTTGTTTACATTCCTACATGGAAAGATGATGTGTGTATTACACACACACCTTTCTCAGTATTAAGGTAGTTGAAGGGAATATAGACATATATAGACAGAGGGCACAGGGTGAGTTGAAGGGAGATGATATCTAAAAACTAAAATAAAATTAAGGGATGATAAAGGAATATATTGAGAGAGGGAGAAAGGGAGAGATAGAATGAGGTAAATTATCTTGCATAAAACTGGCACGAAAAAGCAGTTCTGTTGGAAGGGAAGAGGGGGCAGGTGAGGGGGAATGAGTGAATCTTGCTGTCATCAGATTCGAATTGAGGAGGGAATAACACACACACTCAATTGGGTATCTTATCCCATAGGAAAATAGGGGGAAGGGGATAAAAGAAGGGAGATGATAGAAGCGAGGGTAGATAGGGAGAGGATGTAATCAAAAGCAAACACCTTTGAAAAGGGACAAGGTCAAGGGAGAAAACTGAATAAAGGTGGACAGGATTGGATGGAAGGAATCATAGCTAGCCTTTCACAACATGAGCATTGTGGAAGTGTTTTACATAATGATACATGTGTGACCTACGTTGAATTGCTTGCCTTCCTAGGGAGGGTGGGTGGTAAGGGAAGAGGGGAGAGAATTTGGAACTCAAAATTTTTAAAAGCAGACGCTCAAAAAAAAATAGTTGTTTTGCAGCTGGGAAACAAGATATATAGGGAATGGGGCATAGAAATCTATCCTGCCCTACAAGAAAGTAAGGAGAAAGGGGATGGGGCGGAGGGAGTGGGATGACAGAAGGGAGGGCTGACTGGGGAATGAGGCAATCAGAATATATGCCATCTTGGAACGGGAGGAGGGTAGGAATGGGGAGAAAATTTGTAACTCAAAACCTTGTGGAAATCAGTGTTGAAAACTAAAATATTAAATAAAAATTATATAAAGTTTAAAAAAAAGTTTTATTATACAATGATTCTCAATCATGAAGTGCTAAATAAATACACATGCTTCATTTTAAAATCTAGGCTTTATTCCCATAAGATTTATACCACCTGCTTGATGGAAGACCCACCACATATACCTCTGGCATTTGGATAGAAAAGTAGAACCCTGACAATTATCAGTAAGACTGATTGGGCTTCTAGGGTGGGCCAGTGGTAGGTGGGGATAAGGGTTATCAGGGTCAGAAAGAGGCCAGCAAACTACACTGGAGAAATCAAAGGCCTGGAAGTAGTGCCATCTTCCAAAGGCGGCATCAGGAATACTAAATGACTTTTCCAAGAGGTAACCCAGCTGTTCCTTCTCAGTGCAGTGGTCAGCCTCTTCAGTTTGCAGTTCAGCTACCAGAGGTTTTCAAGCCCTGTAAACAGCCTCCTTTTTCCTGCTAACTCAGTCAGTTAAGCTCAGGCCACCCTCATCATCTTCTGGTGGCTCAGCGTGGGCTTTTCTGCCCTGAGGGCAAAGCCCTACAGTCCATACCTTCTCTATCCTGTCTCGAAAAGGAATGTCACCTATACTTCTTCACCCTTCAATCAGCTGTTGGCTTTGTGAGTGTCTTGGAGCCAGTGCAGGACAGCTGCCAGACCAGTGCCATCCCGGGCACTGATTTCTGCTGTAGTGATGCACTGTGTGGCACAAGCAATGATATCTGGGAGTCTGATTAGGGCCTTCATCTCCTCTAGGGTCATGTAACAGGGCATATCACTGTAGCCAAAACAAACAAACAAAATCCAACACCTAAGAATAATGCATCTGAGGGACAATGCCAACCCTACCACACACCTTCTCAAACCTTCTCTCTTCACCCAAACATCCTTACATCTTATTGAAGAGGATCAGGACAGATGCATCAGCTAGTTGTTCTGCAGAAAGGAGGCCCAGGAGCTGACTACAGGATAATGAAAGCTGGGTGGGGTCAGAAGCATCAATCATGAACTACGGAAGACAGAGAACCTGTTAGTGTCAAGAATACCCAAGTACAGGGGACCATGGAGCCTCTGCCAATCCTGGAGAAACAGATGAGGGCTTGGAATAATTCAAGGCAGAAAGTTATGATTCAAAGAAAAGGTCACGGGTCCCAGAAGCTTCTTTGCTTTGAAGAACTCTTTGGATTTCAAGGAAAGGCTCCTTGAGTTTACATCACATATAGTACTTCTTCAAGCTGGCTTCATTCTGTGATATGAACACCAAACATACACATGCACAGATGACTGAACAAAGCAGTGATAAAGGTTTGATGATGTTCTCCATCAGGAGTTTTTATCCTTTTTTGTGTGTCATGGAACCCTAAGTGAGGTTGGTAAGCTTATGGACCCCTTCTCAGAATAATGTTCTTAAACACATAACATAAAATACATAGGATTACAACAGAAAGAAATTATATAAAATATTAAATATTTTAAAAACCCCAACAAAACCAAGCTTACAGACTCTAGGTCAACAGAGCCAAATATTCTACTCTGGTCACAATAAGCTTTTTTTCTTTTCTAAAAGAAAAAGTTCTGACCTATGATTTCATTTGTGTGGAGCAATCTTAAGTACATAAACTCCTTTTACTATAAAGATGTGCAACTTATCTGTAACTTAAAGAGTTGCTTGGGGTACGGAGAGGTACAGTCTGGGGACTCCTGGAGATTCCCAAGAACCTTTCAGGGGATCCTTGAGATAAAAAATACTAAGACATTTTAATAAACAAAAGTTCTTTGGTGCGTTTTGTGGGGGGGGCGGTGCTCTTCAATAATTTTTAAGAGTGTAAAAGGAACCTGAGACTAAAAAGTTTGAGAGCTGCTGTCTTACAGGCAGGACCACCTAAGTCTTCCCTTTCTTTATGATATGCAGCCTCTCACTCTCTTGATACACTTATATAAAGACATACATACACACACAGACATAGATATATACACACATGGACAGATGGAGCTCTAAATCCTTTTGAGACATTAAAAAATCATATTTTCTAGAAGAAGGAAAATTTAACATAGACTTTGTATCCTAAACCAGAGTCACCAAAGTATCTAAATTCCACTCCACATAGAACTGAGGATGAAACCAGAATGAGGACATATATCCCTAAAGAAAGTCTGTGACCCACCAGGACAGAGCGGCAATCTCCATAGTAACTGGACCAGATGGGGCCCATGCATCCCCCTAGCTCCCGGATACTCATCTTTTTCTGGGCCATGATATCGGTGAGATCAGTACCCACCTGTGGAAGGAAAGAAAAACCCTTAATGCAAATGGGGGAGGGGGGAGGTAAGCAAATGATTTTCAATTGCTTGACTCCATGTGACACTAGGATGCAATCTAAACAGATAGGGTTCCTGTCCTCTGAAGGCTTCAGTTCCCTTTGCTAGCTCATCATCCTTGTCATCCTCCTCTAACTGTAGGTGTCCCTAAGTCTCTGCTCTAGGTCCCCTACTTTTCTCTCTTTATACTCTCTCTCAGTGACCTCATCAGCTTCCCTGTGTTTAATTATCATCTCCATGAAGACAGGGGCAGCTAGAAGGTATAACTGAGTGCTGCAGCTAGAGGCAGGAAGACCTGAGTTTAAGTCTGGCTTTAGACACTTGATCAAATGAGACAATTTCTGTAAAGTACCTGGCATAACAGTACATGCTATGTGAATGTTGTCGTCACTCCTAGATTTACAATCTGGTCCTCTTTGCCTCCCCGAGCTTTAGTCTCTGATTGCCAATCGCCTATCCGACATTCCAAACTTGATGTCCTAGAGACACCTCTAACTCAGCATGTCTATCAGGACTCATTTTTTCCCAGCAAACCCAGCCCTCCTACAACTTTCTCTAAGGGAAATACGGCACCATCATACTTTCGGCCTTTTAGGTTCATAAACGTGGTGTTACCCTCAACTCCTCACTCTTCCTCACACCCTAGAGCCAATTAATCACCAAATCTTGCCCTGCCCCCCCTTTTTTTACTTTCACATTTCTCACATCCAACAGCTTCTTTTTACTCACAGAGCTTATATCTTAGTTCATGCCCTTATCACCTCTTGCCTAGATTACTGCAGCAGCTTCTTAATTGGTATTCCTCCTCCAAGCCTCCTCCCCCTTTCAATCCATCCTCTGCACTGCTCCAAAATGATTTTCCTTAAGTGCAGATCTGACCTTGTTATTCTCCTACTCAATGGACTATAGCGGATCTCTGCTGCTTTCAGGATAAAATATACAGTCCTCTGTTTACCTTTTTAAAACAATTATTTTATTTTTTCAATTAGCAAAAATCTATATTCTCTTCCACACCACCCCCTTGGAAAAAAACAGAATATAAGCAAAATCTTTGTAACAAAACTTTGACTTCTGCAGTCAAGCAAAGTAAATTCCCACATTGATCATGTCCACAAAATATATCTAATTTTATACCTCGAGTCCATTTCCCTCTCTGTCAGAAGGTGGGTGGCTCTCTTCATCATCCTTTCTCTGGAATCAAGGTTGGTCACTGAGCTGATTAGTTTACCTTTTAAAGTCCTTTACAATCTGCCCCTAATCTAGCTTTCCAATCCCACTGGATATTACTCCCCTACCACACTCTGCCAGTCAGCTAAACTGTCCAACTTTCTGTTCCTCACATATACAACATTCCACCTTGGATCTCCTGCCTTTGTATGGGCTGGCCCCCATGCCTAGAATATACTCTTTCCTCACTCTCATCTCACAGAATCCTTCCAACACTCAGGTCAAGTACCACTTTCTGTTGATTGTTTTTCAGTCATGACACCATTTGGGGTTTTCCTGGAGGATAGTGGAGTGGTTTGCCATTGCCTTCTCCAGCTCCTTTTATAGATGAGGATACTGAGGCAAATAGGGTTAAGTGACTTGCCCAGGGTTACACAGCTAGTAAATGTCTGAGACCAGACTTGAACTCAGGAAGATAAGTCTTTCTAGATTTGCTCTACCTAGGTGCCCTTTCAACATGAAGCCTTTCCTAATCTCTCAACTGCTCCTATACTCCTTCTCAAACTACCTAGTATCAAACTACTTATTTGTATTTATTCTACATATGCCAATATATATATATGTGTATATATATATGTAAAAATGTATAGGTACAAGTATATATATATGTATGTATATGCAATACATATTCATAAACATATATGTATACATACACACATAGTACAAGTATAGTTTGTAGATGTATACACGATACAAATTTATAAATGTATGCATACACACATACGCATCATGAATATATACATATGCATGTATAGGTACATTTCTGGGTGTATACACAATACGCAAACCCCCATATAGTTATAAGTATACATGTATGTACACAATACATGTTCATTAACACATACATATACACCTAACTGTATAGGTACAGCTACAACAAGTATATGTGCACATAATATACATCCATAAACATATATATACATATCTGTATATATAATACACATTCATAAACATGTGTATGCACATATACATATATATGCATAAATAATGGCTGGATATCTATATATCCTTATCATGTCTCCAGGTGAGCTTCTTGTTAACAGGTATTGTTTTATTCCTTGTCTTTTTATTACCAGAGTCTAGGAAAGAGACTGGTAAACAGTAGGTGCTTAATAAATGCTGGCTGATAAATAATAGCTCCTTAATAAATCCTTGTTGATTGATGATTTCTAATAATAATATCGGGCATTTGGAAGTGCGCCAAGTACCTTACTCATGGATCTTCACAACCACCCGGGGAGGTAGGTGCTGTCATTCTCATTTTAGAAATGATGAACCTGACGCTGACAGGTTTTTTGGGTCACACGGCTCATCAGTGTCTGGGTCACATATGAACTCAGCTCTATACTCCTGGATGCAGGACCAGCACTCTTTCCACAGTGCCAGGTCCCCTCCAGGCGGGCTGACCACCTACCGTGGGCTGGGTGGGGGGTGGGTCACCAAGGTCACTTTTCCCCTCCCGGGAGCTCAGCTGTGCGGGTCGGGTTAAGGAAGAATAGAAGGAAGCGATGCTGGGAGGGGAGGGCGGCGAGGACGCCCGGAGGCCCTACGAGGCCCCCGGGCAGCTTGTCCAGCCCCGCTCCTGGAGGATCCCGGGCATCGCTCGAGCCCTGGGCTCGTCGTGGGCCCCTTCCCTCCCTCCGACCCGGCCGCTCGGTAAGGATATTTTGTAGCCGTTTCACCAGCAGAGTCTTCC
>CM053626.1:165385009-165399244 GCA_028646595.1 Phalanger gymnotis
GTCTGTCTGTCGGTCACTCTCTCCGTGACGTGCGCGCTCCTGTGGAAACAGCCCAAGGCGGAAGCGGAAGCCGGGGGACGCGCCTGCTCCGAGTTGGGAGAGCGTCTGTGGCTGCGGGGTTGGGTCTGAGGTCGCCATGGGGAGAGGTAGCGGCACCTTCGAGCGTCTCCTAGGTAACGTGCCCCCGACGGACCGCTTCCCCCCACCCCCCTCACCTCCAGCGCCGATCTGGGGCCGGCCGGGCCAGCCTCGTACCGTCGCCGCCCCGGCTAGTCTGGCAGCCTGATCTTCGACCCCAGGGCGCTGAGTCAGTCGGGCCCCCGGGGGGAGATGGAGACACCAGAGGGTGGGGTCACGCCTGGGGTGGGGGTGATCCTTCCCCCTCCCCTCCCTCGCTATTCTCTATCATCCCTCCCCCTCCACACCCCTCTATCGCCTTTCTTCCCCCTGCTCCATGGGCGTCGCGGTCAATGGCCCCAGGCAATGTTGGGGATTGGCCGGGAAGGACTGAGGACCCCTCGCTTTCTGTCGTCTCCTCCTGCAGGGACGCTAGCCTCTTCCTTAATTTCCCTCTGGATTTTGGTAAGGCTTGTATGTATATTACCCTTTAGGATCAGTTTCACATGGCGAGCTTTAAAGCATCAATTATCCTTAGGAGTCTAAGTGAGAATTAATTGCCAGAAACTTAGGGAAATGTGGATATAAGTGGGCCCCCCAAGAAGGAAGTACTGGTGTTGATGCTTTAGCGAGTCTGCATCCTCCCTCGTAGGTAGTTTACATGTCCCTCAGGAAAGATAGCCCCTTACTTAGAGAGCCAGCAGCATCTGACAGGTTGGACAGGTTGGACCCGGAGTCTGAAGTCCTTCATCACGAGGGCTGGTGACTAAGTCAGGCACGAAGAACATTGTTTCACAGGAAGATACAGTTTGCCCTAGAGATCTAGATTCTGATGAATTCTTAGTTCTGGTCCCCTCAAGCAGTGGAACCAGTTTTCTCTCTGGGATCTGCCAGGGCTCTCTAGTGCCGCCATCTTCGGAAAACAAAATAACCTTTTTAGTCTGAGCCCTTCCTAACCTTTGCATAACACACTGGGAGTGGAGTGCACGCCCAGGAAACCTCCTGACTTCTCACCTAAATGGAGAAGGGAGAGAGATCTACTTCCTCCCCTCGAATAAGAGGAATTCAGCTTTGCTTTATGACTTGGTAGCACACGATCTTAAGTTTTCAGGGGCAAGAATGGTTGCGGTGTATGGGTACATTTGTGTGTGTGTGTGTGTGTGTGTGTATTCTTAAAGAATGGCTCAGCTGTGATAAAGTAAAAAAAAACCAATATTGGATTTGGAGAGTTAGAGGACCTGGGTTCAAATGTTAATTCTGATAACTACCTCTGTGTCCGTGGACAAGTTACTTAACCTCTCTGGGCCTCAGTTTCCTCATCTGTTAAAAATGAAGTTGGACTATGTTATATCTCAGCTCAAAATAACTTAGACTTTGTTCCTATGACCCAAGCAAAAAATTCTGCTTAGAATTAAAGTTTTTGGGTAGAGTTAACAGCTTCTAACCAACAGCCATGTGACAGTTACTTCTTTTGTTTTATATGCCATTTTAGGGGATATTATGCACCTTTCTTAGTACACACATATATAAGCTAAATTGTATCAAGGAGGCTGGGGGCTAACAAGTTATATGAACCATTTAAAGTGATTCTACTCTTAGCTGGCCGATCAACATTTTCCATCTTTCAAAATGTACCTTACAGGTTAACCACCTAATCAATATTGAAAATTAAGAAGGTTTATTATGTTGTTTTATGCATCCCCAGAGAAAATGATAGTAGAAAGGCATTGTTGTTTCTCCTCGAACCAATATTTTAAATGGAATAGAAATATTAGGTTATGAATCACGTAATATGAGATTAATCTCTGTGACATTCACAAAGACTACTTTAGATTAAACAACCAGGAGTTTGTGATATTGTTTCTTATGATCTTAAGTCTACTTATATTCTAATTGAGTAAATTAGATACCTAATAGCCCAAAGGATTAAAATTAATAAAATGATCTTCTTTGAGCAAATTATTTCCTTGCTCTTTTGTACATTTTTTTCCTCTGTGAAATAGGGATAATATTTTCTTCATTTTTTAGGATTGTTGTAAGATTAGGACCTGTGCTGAAATTGTTAAAAATTATTAAAATAAGGCAGAATGAATTTTCTGATTTTGTGACTAGCTTTAGTTGAGATAGATGACCTGATACTTGATTAAGTCCCAGTAAATTAGAGTGAATTCATTTAATGGCTGTATTTTTTTCCTTGCAGACAAAGCTACCAGTCAGCTTCTGCTAGAGACAGATTGGGAGTCTATCCTTCAGATCTGTGACATGATCCGTCAGGGAGATACTCAGTAAGTGAGCAATGTTTACTTTCATTGTAGATATTTCTTTTCTAAATTTCATCGTTTTTTAAGGTACTGCTTCTCAGCATGGTACCTGCTCTTCTAGGCTGGCACAGATTGCCTGTCCAAGTCCAAGGTTCTGTAATCTGGCTAAATTGGAAATGACCTGTAATCTAGGACCCAGCATCCAGATCTTTGTCTGTGAAGCTCTATGTAATATTCTATCTTATGAGATGTTTGCCCTTCATCTGAAGACTCAGGGGCTTTGATCATAAAAGACATAAAATTTTACATATATAAAATTAAAAAACTTTTGCATGTACTCAAAAAAATAATTGCTACTAGAATAAAAAAGAAAGAGGAAAAAATATTTATATCAAACATCACTGATCATCCTGACATCTAAGCATATATATAAGACCAAGAGCTACTCCCCAGTCAAAGTATAAGAAAGGGTGAAACACCATTTTATTAAGTACTTACTATGTTCCAAGAACTATGATAAGGGTTGAGGATAAATATTTTTAAAAATAGAGACAAAGTCCCTGCCATCAGGGTGCTTACATTCTAATGCAGGAGGACTACTGTTGTTTTGAGGGAGTAGAAAGTTGGAAGGGGTGCAGGTGGTGAGATAGTCTGAGGGATTAACTTCATGGGCTGTGAAACCAAAGCGTGCTCTGGTGTATAGAGCCAGCATGTAGAGAAAGTGGCTTGATTTGCTGTGAGTGGATTAACTTCCCCAGCTACTGGGCCATGTGTTTTTGAATGACCTAGCCAGGTGGTAGGTCCAGTGTGGGGGTCTTGTTCTAGGTGGGGTGGTGGCAGGCAGATGGTGAGATGACTTAAATGGTTGGCCAGATGGAATAAGAAATTAAAGCTCAAACAATTTTCAGAAGAAAAATTGTACTCAACAGTCACGAAAATGAATTTCAAATCATTGTAGAGAAATGCAGATTAAAACACCTCTTAGGTCTTGTGTCACACATGATAAATTGATAGAGATGAAAAGAGAAAAAGTCCATGTTGGAGGACTGTGGGAAGAAGTGTGAATGCAGCCATTCTGGAACTATTCAAAGATACTATTGATGCAGAAATTGTATCACTGTATATACTGCAAGGAGGTCAAAGACTGAAAGGTCCAATATGTACTAAAATACTTGTAGAAACACTGTTTTGTCATATCGTAGAACCAGATACAAGGTAAGTGCCATTCATTGGACAGTAGTGGAACAAATAATGGTATTCGAATATATGAGTATGATGGTATGAATATAATGAATTGTTGTGCACTGAAAATGACAGACATTGTTAAAGTGTCTATCATGTCCCAAGTAACTCTGTGCTAGGTGCTGGGGATACAAGGCAAAAGTGGAACAACCCCTGCCCTCCAGGAGCTCACGCGGGTGGGGAGGGCAACACGTACGTATAGAATTCTATACAGAATCCTCAAAGGAAGTTTAGGGAGAGAATGCCACTAGCAGTTGGGGAGTTGGGAAGGGTGGCCCTGGAGCTGAATCTTGAAGGAAGGAGGGGATTTCTGCCAAGTGAACCTGAGGATAGAACACATTCAAGACATGGTGGATGGCTAGTACAGTATCACAGAGATGGGAGAGGGAGAGTCATGTGGAGAGCGGCAGGAAGGCTAGTTTGGCTAGACTGGTTAATGAAGCTGGCCAGATAAGGGCTTTAAAAGCCAAACAGAAGAGTTAATATTTGATCCTAAAAGTAATGGGGAGCCACTAGAATTTGTTGAGGGAGGTAGTGACAGTGTAAGACCTGCACTTATGAAGATCATTGTGGCAATTCTGTGGAGAATGTTTTGGTGTAGAAGAGAGACTTGGGTCTCTAATTAGGGGTCTTTTGCCATACTCCAGGTAAGGGGTGATGAGAGCCTGAGTTTAGAGGGTAACTATGCGAGTAAAGAGCAAGGCACCATTTGGAGAGGTGTTACAATGGTAGAAATAGCAAGACTTGATAGCTGATTCTCTATGTGAAGTGAGAGAGAGTGAGGAATTGTGATTTCAAGCATGAGAGCTTGGAACGAGGTTGCTGGCCTCGAAAGGAATAAGGAAGCTCAGAAAAGGAATGAGTTTGTTTGAACATACTCTGAGATGCCTGTAGACATCTCGTTCAAGATGTCCAAAAAGCAGCCGGTGGTGCAGGACTGCCTAAATTTGGGAGTCATCTTCATTGAGATGATAATTAAACTCTTGGGAGCTGGTGAAGTCACCAAGTAAGTGCAGAGAAAGAAGAGAAAAGGGCCCGGTGCAGTATAGCAACACTTAGGAAGCATGAAACAGGCGAATCAGCGAAAGAGATGAAGGACCAGCTAGGAGAAGCAGAAATGAGGAGCATCATAAGAACCCAGGGAAGAAAGCGTGCTCAGGAGAAGGAGGGCACTCACATCAGGTGAAACAGACAAGTCAGGGCTATCACATCGTACGCTTGAGGTCATTTGGTAACTTTGGAGAGAACAGTTTGAGTTCAGTGATGACAGAACCCAAGAGGCAAAGGATCGAGGAGTGACTAAGAGCAACACTGAAGGCGGTGTAGATGGCTTTTTCTGAGAGAAAGAAGAGTAATTCAGAGCAGAATAGGGAGACTTATGAACCGGAGCAGAACGAAATGAGCAGAACCAGAACAGTATGCCCAACTAGCTCAACGCTGCAGCTCACTTTCTCTCTCTGCAGTGGCTCTTTCAGACTCTTCATACCTCCTCACATCTCCTATGGCTCCCTCGCCCCCTACTCTCTCAGCTGAGAACCTTTCCTCATATTTTACAGAAAAAATAGAGAACGTTTGGCTCAAACTCTTTTTTCTCATCTATACTCAGATACCTTCTGCTGCTGCTCTCTCTTCCTTCACTCCTGGATCATGTAATGGAGTGGCCTTACTCCTTACCAAGGCTAACCCTTCTCTACCTGTACAGATGATCCCATTCCATTTCCTCTCCTCCAAAAGATTACCTCCTCTGCTATCCCCCCTCTTTGGCTTATTTTCAGTCTCTCCTCTACTTGTTCATTTCTACTGCCTACAAACATGCCTGTGTCTCCCCCATTCTGAAAACACCCTCATTTGACCCTTATTTTATCCCCATTTTCGTCCTATATTTCTTCTGCCCTTTATAGCTAAACTCCTCAAAAAAGCTGTCTACGATAGGTACTTGCCCTTTTCTGTCCTCTCATTGTCTTCTTAACCCCTTACAGTCCAGCTTCTGACCTTATCATTCCATTCTCTCCAAAGTTACTAATGATCTCTTAGTTCCCCCAAACCAATGAGCTTTTCTCATTCCTCATTCTCCTTGACCTCTTAGCAGCCCTTGACAAATTGAACACTCTCTGTCTCCATGTCGGGATCCTCAAGGCCATGCCCTCCAACCCTAGGTGTCCCTCAGGTTCAGTCCTTGGTGATCTCATCAGCTCCTATGGATTTAATTGCCATCTCTTTGCTGATAATTCTCAAATCTACCTGTCCTGCCCCAGACTCTTCTGCTGACCTCCAATCTTCATCTCCAGCTGCCTTTTAGACATCTCGAACTGGATGTCCAGTAGACATCTTAAGCTCATCCTTCCCGAAACTGAACTCATTATCTTTTCCTCTAAACACTTACCCTTCTCCTACCCTCCCTATGACTGTAAAGGACAACACCATTCTTCTAGGTCCTCAGGCTTGAAGCCTAGAAGTTATTCTGGACTCCTCCCCACCCCACCAGCCACACACACGGAGGCCTTTCAGTTTCCTACTTCTCTGCGCTGACATGTTATTGCAACAGTCTGCTAATGGATCAGCCTGCCTTAG
The DNA here is from genome assembly GCA_028646595.1 of Phalanger gymnotis. NCBI lineage: Eukaryota > Metazoa > Chordata > Mammalia > Diprotodontia > Phalangeridae > Phalanger > Phalanger gymnotis. The sequence continues at coordinate 165,391,201 of CM053626.1, forward strand.
CTCTCTCCCCACTCCAGTCCGTCTTCCATTCAGCTACCAAAGTGATTTTCCCAGAGCACAGATCTGACTATGTCACTTCCTTACTCAATAAACTCCAGGATCAAAAATAAAATGCTCCAACTGGTATATGGAGTTCTTTATAGCCTAGCTCTCTCCTATTTTTCCAGTCTTAACCCCTTATGTCCTGCCATGTACTGTTCAATTTAGTGTCACTGGTCTCCTGGCTGTTCCACGAACAAGACACTGTCTCTCTAGATATTTTCTCTGGCTGTCCACTATGTCTGGAATGTTCTCTCTCCTCGACTCTGCCTACTGACATCCCTGGCTTCCTTAAAATCCCATCTTCCACTGGAAGCCTTTCCCCACCCCTCTTAATTCCATCCCTAGCTCTCTGTTAATTAGTTCCTATTTATCATACTTTGGGAGACCCTGGCCCTTTTTGGCTAAGGTCTTTTCAGGTCCTCGCTGTGAGTGATGTAATTCCCATTGAGTGAATAGGCCTCTTTAAGACATCAATCAAGGGATGGCCCTTTTAATCAAAAACTCAAAAAAAAAAATCCGGAAGGGGAAGACCCTCAGGGTTCTTGGCCAAAAGAGAAACAGTTACTCTTTAGGATTTACATTCACTCTGTGGTAGGAGGGCAGGGACGTTGGGACCTATTGTTCAATCTATGAGCTCCAGAGTGAGGTGGGTTTAAGGCTTGGTTTTTGAGAAAGAAGTGTAGCCACTAAACCCGACGTTAAGGAGGCAGTGTTCAGCCATTAAAGTCTCCAGTTGTCCTGGTGAATACCAGGCCACTGGACCTGGGTGGCTGTGGAGGAGAAAGCAAGGCTGGGGACCTTGCACAGCCCTCCCTCTGTCCTTCAAATCAAAGTCCACTGCAAGTCGTGTCATCACCTCCCTGATGTCATGGACTTCTTGGAGAAGGAAGGACCCACACAATTTATCACATAAATAGCTTGCTTTGTATATATTTGTTTGCTCCTTGCTTCCCCATTGCGGTGTAAGCTCTTCTAGGGCTGGAACTGTCCTTTGCCTCTTTTTGTATCCCCGGTCCTTGGCATAAATGCTTATTGATTGACTGACGTAAAAAAAGTTAGAAGGAAGTTGTATTCCTTGTAATTGTAACCAGTTTCGGTCCTAGAAATAGATAGTGAAACATGCACAGTGTAGGGACAGAATATTACATACATTTTCAGATACAGTGCTTATTTGTGTTATTTTTGCTTAACTAATAGTTTTGTGTTTCAAAGGAAGTCTAGTTCTAGAGTTGGGCAAGGAGTTGTCAGGTATATCCAGAAATGACTTATAAAAACAAAGATATCAATACAATTTTTATTATTTAATAGTATTTTATTTTTTCTAGTTACATGCAAAGACAATTTTCAACATTTAATTTTTGAAAGATTTTGACTTCCAAATTTTTCTTTCTCCCTCCTCCCCAAGAAAGCAATCTGATATAGGTTATACATGTGCAATCATTCAGTACAATTTATTTTAAAATAATCTCATGCTTTGCTGTGCTGGTACACTTAAGATCTTGGGACAGTTACAACTAATTCTTCTGATTTTTATCAACACTGGTGAAAACCACGTAGTTGCTGAATTCTTGGCTACTCTATAAGAACCAGGTAGACAGATGTGCCTAGGCTTGTGTTTTAGTTGCTCAGGATGTGTTTCTATCTCATTCCTGTCCTACTTACTTAATGCCCTTTCCTTTCAGAGCAAAATATGCAGTAAGTTCCATCAAGAAAAAAGTCAATGACAAGAATCCACATGTGGCCCTCTATGCCTTAGAGGTAATTAGCAACCAGTATATCCCAGTGAGGTCTGACCTAGGCTTTTACCACATACAACATCTCTCCCTATTTTTTGGAAGGCATAGAGATGAGGAAAATCTTACATCTACTTCATGGTCTCTGGGAGGCACCCAGCAGAGAGCAGTTTTCTGTTGAGCATTGAGATGAGCAGGAAAGGACTCCCAAGTTCCAGTTCCTAGCAATGCCACTTACTTTATGACCTGCAGGGAGGGGGAATTATTTTCCTGTCTTGTTTTCTCCAGATGTAAATAACAGACTTCTTTCAAGTAATAAATACCTATGAGATGATTCATGTGGGTTTTCTTGCTAGTGCTATAGGGAATCAGTGGGAGCTCTTGCAGACATTGTATGGCTGCCTAATCCAAAGAATAAAATTACTATTTTGGCCTCTCACAGACCTAAGGAGAGAAGACTGGTGGGAGTTTGCCTTTCAAGCAGGGGAGGAATTTTGTAGGCTTTGTCTTAATGAAATAATTTCCTTTCCATCTTTTGGGCTTCTTTCCTGTGACAGGTTATGGAATCTGTTGTCAAGAACTGTGGTCAGACAGTTCATGATGAGGTGGCCAACAAACAGACAATGGAAGAGCTCAAAGAGCTTCTCAAGGTAAGAGAGTCCTTGAGGAATATTTGTAAAATGGACACCCTATTGAAAAGACTTGAAGGAGGTTCCCTTTCTTAAGGACTTTATGGCTAAGTTTCTAGCAGGCTAGTCTGATAGCTATTCTTTTTCTTTTTTTATTTTGGAGGGAGAGAGGCAATTGGGATTAAGTGACTTGCCCAGGGTCACACAGCTAGTAAGTGTGTCAGGTGTCTGAGGGCTCATTTGAACTCAGGTCCTCCTGACTCCAGGGCTGGTGCTCCACTCACTGCACCACCTAGCTGCCCTGATAGCTATTCTTTGTAGTCAAGTGTTCCACTTTTGGTAATTACTGTCTGGGTTGGAGGAGAGAGGGAAGACTATGCATTGTGTGAGTAGCAATTCCATGCTGTGCATACACAGTGGCCTAAGTAATCTGTTTGCTCTCTGCAGTAGTCCCACTTTTTCGGACTGATCCACAACCTCCAACCTAGAGCTGGGCACCAGGAGTGTTTCACCTTGCTAATGTAAACTGGCAGCTGCTGAACTCTTGCTTCAGTTCTATTAATATTTAGTGAGTGCCTATTGTTTACAAGGCACTTGGGTTACAAAAACAGAAATAAAGCAGTTTCGGGGAGCTTTTGGTCTCGGGGGGGGGTGGGGAATTACACCTACACTGAAGAATCCATTCAAAGTAATTCCAGGAGGAAGAGGCTTCTAATGATTGGGTATGAGAAAAGGCCATATGTATGTAGGGAATGACACTTAAACTCTCCTATGGAAGAAGCCAAGTATTTTTTTGGTCAATGTTGGTGAGGCAGAAGTTTATTGCAGGCCTGGGGACCATCTGTGCAGAACCATAGAGATGGGAGATGGCATGTACAGGGAACAGCTGGCAGGGTAATTTGGCTAGTACAGAGTCATATAAAATAAGACAGGAAAAGTAGAGGAATTCTTAATGAACTTTTAAACAATATTTTGATAATTGTATTTTGGTATAATTGGTTTCTTTTGTAATCTTATTTTATGCATTTAAGAACATTCTGGTAAGGGGTCCATGACACAAAAAAGGTTAAGAGTCCCTGTCCTAGAGGCAATGGAAGGGTACTGAAAACTTTTTCATTAGAATTTCATGGTCATATATGTGTTTTAGGGCTATCAATTTAGTAACTGTGTAGAGGGTGGATGAGAGAGGGGAGACACCTGAAGCGGGGAGACCAGTTTGGAGTCTGTTGCCCAGGCATGAGCCTTTGCTACCTACAAATGATAATGCTTTGGGATTTTTGCTGTTATCAGGTTCTGATTTGGCATAAGGAAATGAAGGAATTGTTGACTTGGCTGTTCCAGCTAATTGTCTGTGTATTCCATTTACATCATGATTTGTTACTAAGCTGGTATGTTACCTAGTAAGTTTCTGTATGGAGGGTTTTCTTACTGAGATAAGAGTTTGAGAGACTGAAGCCCAGTTTGAGGTTTCTTGTGGTCCCTTCCTGAAGCCATTTCCTCTGCTTCTTCACTGCTTCAAAATTTACAGCTAGAGGTATCTCCCTGATAGATATATAGACTGAAGATTTGGCTGTGCTGTGACCTGGTTGAAATTGGAGCTCTCAGCACTTGGCACTTGCTCTGTTTCCTGAGGGAATTTCCAGAACAGCTGGTCATGTGGTATGCAGTGATGATGCCAGGATTAGCTAATAGTGGCAAAACCTCTATCTAAGACTGGCCAAGACTAGAGAGAAGTAGAAGAAAGCACTGCTAATCTAAGCTGTCTGCAGCTTCCTAAGTACGCCAGGCTCTGGAAAGCTGTTCATCCTCTCCTTCTAGCTGGCAGCTTGACCTTGGAGGTTCAGAGTTTCACTGATGCAACACTTGGTTGAGTTGGAGAACTGTGTTAGAAGTGAACTGGTGAAAGACTGTGGTAATTCTGATGAATGGAGGGAAATCTTAGTGGCTGGGCAGGGTCCCATGGGAAGTTTCATGATTGACTTTAATGACTATGAGTGCTGAGATCTGAAGAATTGAAGCAATTTGGGAATCATCCTACTGTTTGAGTAGGATTTGGTTACTTGCCTCCTTTCTGTATATTCACAAGACAAACCCTCAGGGAAATGCCTAAAACAGTTGGACATTTCCTAGACACATAGGAAATCTCCCTTCCCCTTTCCTCATTTGTAAAGTCCCACTCCTTTGGAGTATTGGATTTCTCCTCTGCTTTCCTATCCTAAAGCTTCTTCCCCTGGCATGCTTCATCTCCAGTTGGTTTTACTGATCTCTGCCTCCTCTTTTCTCTGCAGAGGCAAGTGGAAGTAAATGTCCGTAACAAAATCCTCTACCTGATCCAGGCTTGGGCTCATGCATTCCGAAATGAACCCAAGTATAAGGTAGTGCAGGACACCTACCAGATCATGAAGGTGGAAGGTAAATTATGGCAGGAGACGTGTGAAGATTTAGATTGGAGGTTTTAAATTTGGGAGGATTCAGAGATGTGGGGGTACATTCGAAGTTATGTCCGCTAGGAGGAGGAGGAAATTTAGGAATTAACATGATGTGTTTTGGGAGGGGGTGCACAGTGAAAGCAAAGGAGGATCTATGTTAGGGAGTAGTGGGAAATCAGGTAGGGAAGGCCAGTTTATGAAAGGCCTTGAATTTAGTGGAGTTCAAATGTGATATGGTAATTGAGGATCTGTTATAAGTCTGAGTCACTGTCAGTTTTGATATGACAGTCGCGCTAGGAAAAATAGTCTGGTAGTGATTTGCAGGATGAATTGGCAGTGAGACCCTGGAAGAAGGAAGAACAGTTTATTAAAAGTGGAAGGAAGGGAATAAGCATTTTATAAAGTGCCTACTGTGTGCTGAGCGCTATGCTTAGCACTTCTGCAAGTATTATCTTATTTGATCCTCACATCAGCCTTTGAGGTAGGTACTATTATTTCCCCAATTTACAGTTGAGGAAACTGAGGCAGACAGAGGTTAAGTGACTTGTACAAGGTCATATATGTATATGAAGCTGAATTTGAACTCGGCTCTTCCTGACTCCAGGCCTAGTGTTCTATTTACAGTACCACTTACTGTAAGATAGGCAACTTCAGAAACCTAATTAATGCCCATAGAAAACTCTTTGGGTATCTACGTCATACATATCTTCTGGAATGTGAAATAGGAGGTGAACTAATTAGGAAAAGCTTATCCTTTGCATGCTAAGAGCAAAGAAAGAAGAAGGGACCCTCAGCACCCTCTCAGGATGATCATGTCAGAGGTCAGGATTGGTCAGTGACTTGCTGTAGGTCACAATAATACAGTAGGTCAGATAGCAAGCCTAGGGCTTCAAATTCCAGCCTTTGCTTCGTAAAACTACTGTTGACGTGTGTTTTTTTTTTCGTTGTGTGCAATGTATATTCTCATTTCTATAGGTCATGTTTTCCCAGAATTCAAGGAAAGTGATGCCATGTTTGCTGCGGAAAGGGTGAGTTCTCAGATGTAGGACTTGAGCTGAATTGAGGAGAGAAGTGTTGACTCTTGAAATTGGGGTGTGGGATGGGGAGGTGGGGTGTTTTGTGTTTCTTAACAGTATTATTTCTTAACAGTATTTCAAAGATTTAAGTTTCTGATCATACAGAAGTTGGTGTGGCCAACTCACAGATGGAGTATGCTGTTTTAATCTCTTTACAGTAGTATAGTAAAGAATTATGATAGGATACCATACAAAATCTTAGGAAAGTGCAGCTCAGTGGCAGTGTGGTCTAGACCTTAAATTAAGATTTATTCCCAGCCTTAAGATGTCTTGCATTTCCAATCCTTGCAAAAAAAGAAGGCATCTTTTGGATTTGGGATGCTTTTTTTTTTTCTCTGAAACATAATTCTTTAGGCCTCAGTGACTCTGCTTTTCTCCTAGGCTGCTGGCTTTAGTTAATAGGAGTAAACAGTCCCTTTGCTCATTTAGACTACCACTTCTTCCTACACTCTGAATTTTCCATGCATTCTTTCCTAGTTTTATTGGCAGTTGAGCGTTTTCACCCAGTGCTGTTGTTTCAGCACTGGGAACTGAATTTGGCAGAGCAAGAAGAGGGATGGGGCCATCTAGCTTTGTCACCCATGGAATATCTGACTCTGTCTCTTCCCAGGCTCCTGATTGGGTTGATGCTGAGGAATGTCACAGATGCAGAGTGCAGTTTGGGGTGATGACACGTAAAGTAAGTATGTTCTCAGCTGAGGGAGATGGCCAGTTTGCGCTTTTGTGTTGGGTAAAATGGGGGGTAAATACATTTCTGACATCCCCCTCACCTCTTATTTGCTGCAGCATCACTGCCGGGCATGTGGACAAATCTTTTGTGGGAAATGTTCCTCTAAGTATTCTACCATTCCCAAGTTTGGCATTGAAAAGGAAGTACGCGTGTGTGAGCCCTGCTTTGAACTGCTGAACAAGTGAGTTCCCCTTATTCCCATGTATCTGTTTTTCATGGATTCCTTCCTTCAGTAAGCTGTGATAACTCTGTCTTTGAAAGTCAGTGTTCGCCTAGAACTTGGTTTTCCAACATGACAAAATTATAGAATATTAGTATTGGAGGCTGCCTTAGGCATTACACAGTGTTAATCCAACCTCCTCCTTTTATAGGGGAGGAGACTGAGAACAGGCATTGTTGCTTGCCTGAGAAAGGCTCTTGGGAACTTCCCCTAACTGGGGAAGGGGTTGTCTATGTTCACTGTAGTTGAGCAGCATCAAGCTGACGATGGGGAAGGCTAAGATTCTCTTTGGAGCAGAATTCAATCCTAACGTCACCATTTATCAGCCATTGACTTGGTTTTATCTTTCTAGATGTGCCTGGCTGAATGTAGCTTAGACTCGCTTGTCTAACACTGTGTGTGTAAGATTGTGTTTGTGTAGCAAACCCAGAGGGGTAGAAGACTTAGGTCAAAGTAGTGTGGGATAGTAGAAAGAACCCTAGACTAGACGGGAAGTGAGGAGACTTGGGGTTTTTTGTTTGTTTTTGTTTTTTTGAAGGGGGAGGGCAGGGCAATTGGGGTTAAGTGACTTGCCCAGGGTCACATAGCTAATAAGTGTGTCAAGTGTCTGAGGTTGGATTTGAACTCAGGTCCTCCTGACTCCAGGGCTGGTGCTCTACTCACTGTGCCACCTAGCTGCCCCTAGACTTGGATTTTTATTCCAATTCTGCCACTAACTGTGATGATGCTGGTGAATTGAAGGAAATCTTAATGGCTGGGCAGGGTCCCATAGAGAGTTTAATGATCTACTCTGATGACTCTGAGTGCTATTAATATGACCTAGAACCCGTTACCCTTTCTCTGCCTGTTTCCTCATCAATGATCCCTGTACCAGCTCCCTAAGTGCAAATGAGAGGTTTAGATCTTGTGATCCTTTATCCCAAATTGTTTTTTTAATTCTCCAGGTAACAGGCATTTTAAAAAATTATTAATCTGTCCCTCCACCAACACCAACTGACTCCCAACTGAGCAAACTTTTTGAAAAGAAAAGAAAAAGGGGGGGGTGGAGCATGCCCTAGCGCCTTGAATCATTGAGCTGCAGCAATTATCAGACTTCTCAACCCACAAACACCAAGGACAACAGAGTAGGTTAGTGGGAGAAGCTGCTGGGGACTGGGATAGAATTTGTGATTTGGCCACTGCCTC
>CM053626.1:165399744-165426315 GCA_028646595.1 Phalanger gymnotis
CCCTAACTAAGCTAGCTTTCCAGTCTTATGCTTTTTCCCTACTACTTCCCTAAATAAACTTTCCAATCCAGTCAAGTTGGTCTGTTCTCTGCAACCTGAATATTTTCTATGCATTCCCAGCTCTTCAACTTTGCTCATGCTATCTACCTCCCCTGGAAGAAGACAAATAATTATTATTATTAAACAGGTAGGTGGCACAGTGGATAGAGTGCCAAGCCTGAAGTCAGGAAAACTCTGAGTTCACATCTGGCCTCAGACCCTCACAAGCTGTGTAACCCTATTTGCCTCAGTTTCCTCATGTATAAAAAGATCTGGAGAAGGAAATGGCAAACCACTCTAGTATCTTTGCCTGAAAACCCCCCCAAAAGGAGTCACAAAGAGCCAGACACAATTGAAAAATGATTAAATAATTATTATTATAGCTAGTATTTATTTAATACTTTAAGGTTTGCAAGGCACTTTACAAATATTATTTCATTTGATTCTAATCACAATTGTAGGAGCTAGGTGCCATTATTAGCCCCATTTTAAAGATGAAGAAACTAAGGAAGACAAAGGTTAAGTGATAGCTGCTACCCTGGAATGCCATTTATTTCTGCCTATCCAAAATATGATGCAGTGTGGAATAGAGAATAAAGGTTTATCTTTGGAGCCAGCAGGCACTAGGTTCAAGTCTTGCCTTTCATACAGAATAGTTATATGATTGTGGGAAACTAAAGCTGTAAGTTAGAGGTGAATTACCAATCTACAGTGGTAGTAGTTTCCACAGAGAGTTCCCTACACCTATAAAATTTTATGGGTCTATCCCCAGCTCCCCAGGGGCAGCAGTAGATGACACAGTAGAGTGCCAAACTTGAAGTCAGGAAGACTCGTCTTTTTGAGTTCAAATTCGGCCTCAGACACTTACTAGCTGTGTGACCCTGGGCAAGTCACTTCAACCTGTTTACCTCAGTTTCCTCATCTCCAAAATGAGCTGGAGAAGGAAATGGCAAACCACTCCAACATATCTCTCCCAAGAAAACCCCAAATGGACTCATGGAGTCAGATAGGACTGAAAAAAAATGACTGACAAAAATGTGCAAAGCATTGTGCTAGGTGCTGGGTATGTAAAGACCACATAAACAGTTCCTGCCCTTAAGGAGTTTTCATTCTGCCTAGGGTGGTGGCAGGATACAACACATATTCAAAACAAATAAATTAAAGTTGTCCTTTTAACGGAGCTTAAGCCATTTAAACTGCACTTGGACATTTGGGACATGCTATAATTTGAGAAGCATGAGACTGCTTTTAAGGGGTCCCCTGAACTTGTCTTTTTGAGTTGCCATATTTTCTGGAAACACTGGATGCAGAGCCTACAGGAGGCCCTGAATATGTCAAAGACGAAGTTCCTTCTAAGCTGACATAATTTGTTGTTGCACCTCAAGCTGGACTCCTTGTGTGTCCTCGGGAGAGGCAAGACAGGCACCAGCCAGTCGGTGCCAGGCTGGGACAATGCTTGTACATCTGGGGTCTTTTGCAGGAAAGCAGACCCTCCCATCTTCCTAGTCTAGCAGTTCCCAAGGGAAAAGAATGAGGCTTTTGCCATGACCTTGCTCCTCCCCATGGGGCGTGACTTGGTCTTTTTTCCTACTTTTGCAACACCATTCCCCCTCCCCTGTCACCCCCTTCCTGGTATCCTCTCTTCCTTTTGTCCTGCAATTATAAAAATGCAAACTTCTGTAAAGACTGGGAACCTTTTGGGTTCCACATGCATGTTCATTTTTCTTGTAATAAGCCTGGTTTTCACATAAGTCTCGCGACATTGTGATTGTCTATTGATACTACTGACCACTGAAAAACAGATTTGAATTTGTCAGGGGAGGAGTGTGACTACCTCCGGCACCCAAGGTAAGTGGCTATTTGTTGATTCATTTTTAAAATAAATCTTTACTGATAGCTTTTGTTTTACATCATCTAAATTCTACTGATTAATTTAAATTCTACTTGGTAACACATTTTGATTCAATAAGCATTTATTAAGCACTATGTGCATGCACTGTGCTAAGCGCTGGGAACAAAAAGACAAGTCTACTTGGGGTTGAGAAGGTGGTGTGACCATCACTGACAAGTAGGGACTGGATGGTTACGAAAAAAACATTACAAGCTTTTGAGAGTTTGTATGAAACTGGGATATCCTTCAATTTCTTGGTCAAACTTTTTTTTTTAAATGATTCATTAACTCTTCTCTGACTCTTCCACAGGGTAGGGCTCCTTTCCCTAAATCCTCCCAAAGACAAGTCCTTAAGCCTGTTAAAAGAATAGGTACCTTGTAAAAAGCCAGAGGTCCCAATTTGGCTGTCTTTGATACACAATGAATGATACCCTGGAAGAGACAATAAACACAATTGCCCAAAGATGATATATTCGACAGCCTAGTTATACCTTAGTCCCTGTGTAGCTTTCCCCCCAACTTTATGGTCTGTACTATAGACAAAGCCAGGCAAGTTAGCACCTTTTTTTGAAGTTTCTCTTTATTCTTTCCCATTGGCTAAGTTGAAAAAATTGAGGTGATCCCCAGAGTTAAAAAATAGCCTACTCTAATTCTTTGGTTTTGTGATAGTAATGACATTTGGGAGGAAGGGTCTTTAAGAGAAATGAAATAGCTCCATGAACTCACATCATAATCCTGGGCACTCATCATTCGAGTCTTGATCACATCCAAGGGCTGACACAGAAAGGTGGCACATAAACCCTAGGGAGAGGGAGAACCTTGAGATTACAGGGGGTAAAAGATCACCCCTACCATCATCCATTGGTCATTTCTCGTTAGAATATTCTAGGCATTTTCCTCATTTAAATTTCTCAATGCTTTGGCAAACCAGAAGGTACCGGCAAGATGCCTGAGAACCAACGGGTCACCCAATGGATGAATATGACTTATCACACCGTCCACCACCTCCTGTTTCAGAAACCAATAATGCAGTTGTACTCAACACAAAAAATGACCGTTTACACATCAAGTGGCAAAACATCTGATTGGACTTTGTGCTGTTTATTATAGGAGCTAAGATTACAAGGGAAATTGGCACCACATCATGCATGAGGAAAGATTACAGAAATCTTGACCCTGTGAGAAACCTCAAGTGATAAAAGAGCAAAGGCTTATTTATAGCTAGAAGTCCTAATAGGAGTTCAGTGGCATCAGACAATCCAAGTTTATATAGCTAAGTCTATGATTTAAGGATGAGCTAGCTATCATGTCAATGAAACTTTTCAAGTCCAAGTAAGTTGGCAGATCAAACTTATTCAACATCCCATTAAATTCTTAGGAGGGAAAGCCTGGTAAAAAGGAGATAGTCCACAGGAGGAAAGGTGGTTGTCAAAAAGTATATAGATATGATGAAAGGGGACAGTGACTGAGGAAGAGAGGGAGAGGAGACAAGGGAATGGGGAGGTCAAAGGAAGAGAGGAAAGGAGGGAGGGAGAGAGAAAGGTGGGGAAAGAGAGTAGGAAGGAGGAAGGGAGGAGAGAAAGAGAGAGAAAAAGAGAGAGAAGACAGAGAAGAGAGAGAGAGAGAAAGGAGGGAGGGAGAGAAGGAAGAGGAGGAGAGAAGAGAAGGAAAGAAAAGAGAAGAGAGATATGACCCAAACCCAGAATTCTAGTCAGCAGCTTGCTACTGATTAACAGAAGTTAGGGTATTCCATTTCTCTGGTTCACTGCTGCCTTATCAGGATAAATGCAGAAGAGCGAAAGTCCAAGACAGAAAAGGCAGATTTAAGCTACTTGGCCAATTCCCTTCCTACAGCCACATTAAGCCACAACTACTGCACTAGGCCCCAACTTGAGGAATGTTTATCAAGGGGCACCAGGGATGGGCCTGAGACCAGCCAGAGACACTAGAAACTTCAGAGCGCCTTTTCTTTTTATACCAGTTAATGCAAAGACTGGGTTTCCCCAGAGATACAAAAGAGGATCAGGATCCTTTTTTTTATTTGTTACTGGTAGATATTCATAATAAAGGAATGTAATATGGGTTCTTCCCCAGGCCTTTTGTCCTTGCCCTAACTTCATGTGAAGACAAATCAAACAGGACCTGGGGAGGAAGATGGGTTTTAATGTCCCAGCCTCCACAGAGTTCCAGTGGATATTTTGGAGGGCACAGTCTCCAAAATAGGTTTTGAGGTTACAGGATCGTAGTCAGAATTGGAATACAAAGAATTTCCTAACCTTGAGATATTTGTTTGGGAATATAAACTTTGAAACAGGACCTAACCCAGTACATCAAAAACAAACAAAAACCCCCCAGGATTCTGCTGGCTTTTGTTGGCTTCCTGGTTAAGTCGGGGAGACTGATAATCACAAGCTCTGCATTAAAAGAGCTATAGCTCTCCCTGGCAAGACTTTCTAGTCATCCCAACAGATGGTAATGGAGAATATCTCATCAGCCATCAAACTAGAGGAGTTCACAGCCCAGAAGCATGATGGCAGCAGAGACAACATCAAAGAGCAGTGCAATGATAGGCGGCTCTGCAGGGCTTGAAGGGTGAACTGCTAGGTTCATATGCGCCCTGGCCACACACACCCTGCCATATACATGGGTTTCTGGTCTGTGCCTCTTTACCTGTGTTTTCTGGTCATGTGCACTCTTTGCAATGTGAGCTTTACTCCATATACCTCATACAAGCATAGGGGGAGGGGTGTGAAATCTTCCCTTGTCACTTTATTTGCCATGCTATCAATGAAATACCCTTTGTTCTGAACTGAATCATCTAGCTGATGATCCACTTGGTAAGGGTTTGTGGGCTATGGTTTTGTATGAGTGTTGACCTGAAGAGAACCCTGAAACAGGCATAACTTTTCTGTGTGTCTCATCTCAATGAGAGATGGGTACCAATGGTACTACATTAATGTTTTGGGGAGATTTCCCCATAACATACTAAATGTTCTAAAATTTTGTATTCTGAGACCGCATATGCCACATGTACATTCCACTATACCTACAAGGTCATACAGCTTCATAAATATCACTTGGAGCTTTTAAAAGGAACCTACAGCAATGAAGCTGGCTATTATGTGGATTCTGAGACCGTCTGAGAAGGAAGTCGAGGTGAGCACCAGTTGCTTGATTTGGTCATAGCAGGATGCCTGCAGGAGGAGATTGAAATCAAGAGGAACCATGTCAGGAACTTCCAACCTCAATTGTAGCAGCATTTTATGCCTGTTTCTCTCTATCACCTCTGTCCAGCAGGAAGTTTGCACAGAAGCTTAGTACGAACCAAGCAATACCTGTATGCTATGGCATTATGGACAGGAGTCTGGCCTTGCAGCCAGGAGAGTCAGGTTTGAATCCTAGCCCTGATAGTTACTGGCTGTGTGGTTATGGACAAATTGCTTGACCTCCTTGAGACTCAGTTTCTTCATTTGTGAAATAGAGATAATACTTGTATTTTCTCTCTTGCAGGGTTGTTGTGAGGAAAGCCCTTTATCAATCTTAAAGCACTCCATAAATGTAAGTTAATTATTATATATCTCATCTTACCAGACTGTTTTCCCTGAGGCAGCAGTTCTGAACACTTTCTTTCAAATCTATGACTATAAAGTGTGTGAATAGAATTCAATAGTATTTTTACTGTTTTAAAGGTAAGACTTACATTGAAACAGTCTGGGATTGTGTGATAACTTCATTTCTGGCCTTCTTCCATGACACTCTCACACCCAATAGATGAGATTAAAGCAGATAGCTGAAGATCTGGGGGAAGGAACACATCCTACCTGTCCCACTGTCATCAAAGCCCCTCGAACTGATGCCATGGTAATACCAGAGAATAATGTCAAAAACCCCTCTGGAGGAAAGAAGAGGGGTAGGGAAGCAGACGGAATGAAACTGAGCAAATTTGGACCAAGGGTCTGTAGGCGTAGTCCCAATATGAACAATTAACCCCGAGAGCCTCCAGAGTGAATTCACCTCCAACTTCATAAATAGTGCATGCAATGTCCAAGGATCCCAAGGTAGGCGCTGGTATAAGAAGATTAAAAAGCAACTTGGGATCTCCAGCACTCCCTCTTAGAAAATACTAAGCTTCATTCAATTCAATTCAGTTTCAGTAACTATTTATTAAGGTATTGGGTACTGGGGATACAAACATGAACTCGTCCCTGTCCTCCAAGAGCTTACATTCCCCATTAAGAGGAGTATACACACAGAAAAGTAAATACAAGATGTAATTAAAAAAATAAAGCCATGGTCCATAGGCTACCCCCTACAGCCTTTTCTAATCCCTTTCATCATTTGTCCTCTACCCCTCCTCAAATTTTTATGTATATACTTGAACGTTCACATGTGACAGCCCTGCAATAGAATGTAGCCCCCTTGAAAGCAGGGACTATTTTGTCTTTGTATCCCTTAGAATGGTTACTTGCATATTTTACTTTTGGGGTCAAGACCTATAATTACATAGGTGTGAATGAAGATGCAGAACAACAGCCTCCTACCCTCCCATAATTCAGAGTCTTATAGAATTGCTTGGGGAGCATGTGAGAGGCATGACTTGGGCCCAGATCATCTTGATTCCAAAGCCAGACCTCAGTCTACTACTCCATATTGACTCTCAATCTGAACATAAGAGGGCCTTAATAACTGCTTGTAAAGTCATAGGAAAATCCTAACTATGTGCCTCTTATTTCAGAAGCTTTATTTGGGTGGGTACCTAGGACTCACTTTGTTCTAATAAACTTGATTCAAAAAACAGCAACAGCAACAAAACAACAATAAACAAATTTCTATTTTTCTTCCCCTTTAGGAGAGCCTACCTTCCTGAATCACACGAGTCATCCCGTTCAGCACATGGGAATAACTATAGGATAGAAAATGCTTTTATTTACACACACACACACACACACACACACACACACACACACACACACACGCACACACTTGGGTATTAAGGGGAAGCCTAACGTGGAATTCAGAGATCATCTGTGGATTTCATTTATCCAGGCTATTTCCATTTCCTTGTAAGTCCAAATTATTCCTTTTCACATCTCTAGTCAAAGGCAGCACATTTCTTGGGGAACTGCTGCCATCTAGTAACAGCAAGACCTACTGCTTTATACTGTTTATTTCGGCAGGATTGTGGGACTTTTTTGCACGGTTTACTGGCCGTGGATCAGCATGTTCATTTGCAGCTTTCCTCAGATCCCTATTTTTCAGGCTTTCATTCCTACCAGGTGAGATTTCTTTCCTCACGTCAACCAGTAAAAGTTCCATTCTCTGGTATATGCTTTGTGCTGGGCACTTTGCCACAGTGGCCTGGGGGCAGGGCTCAGTGTCTCTGGGGCTTTAATGACAGCTAGGAGGAGATAGCAGGGAAATATCATTCTGCTATAGTATGTCCAAGAAGATTGGAACATGAGTCTGTTAGCTCTATCACTACTCCCCAAAACACTAAGGAATAGCTCTGAGTTTACAAGATCATTTAACAGATCATTAGCTCTGATGTTAACTTCAATTTGGGTGAGGTGATCTTTAAGGTCCCTTCCAGGTGAGAGCTTCTATGAAGTATGAACTCAGTCCCTCTCCTTCGCCACTTACTTCCTCCTCAGGTGCACTGGAATCTTCACATCATTCTGCATCCTGCTTCCAAATAAGATCCAACGATTAGAAGGGCCAACCACCCTTGTACACAGGGATGTGAGAAGGTTCAGAGGAATAGAGATGCCAAGGGGAAAATGGTAGAGGGAAGGACTGCCCACATAAAGGAGCAAGTGAAAACAGAGGGAAGGCAACAGGGGACGTGACTGACCTAACATTCACCATCTCTGTTGGGCTCCCCAGAAACCCACCAACAAAACCTAAAACCAGAGGAAAAAAGGCATAGGATTTACAATCCTGCTTCATACTCCATGCAAGTCCAGGGACTGTCTATTCTCTCAACTCCCATGGTTTCTTACTTCCAAAAGCCCCCTCAGAGAAAATGAACAACATCCCTTAACAACCCTTTGGCTCTTCTCCATCAGCCCCAAGCCAGCTCATCTTTACTTACCTCCAATGGCTGCCATATACACTTTCTGATAGAAGAGCAGGTGCTGCTTCTGGTCATGTATTACACGGTCCCGCATTGAGTGATAGATGGCAAAGCGAGTCACAGAATAGGTCAGCTGATAAAGAGATGGAAAAGTTCAAAGAGAAGGATATCTCAGGCAGCCAGGAGAAATCTTAAACAGCAGTCTCTATATCTCATTGCTCTTAAGTGAACAGGCAAGAATTAAAAGAAAAAAAAAACCAACTCTCAGAGCTACAGCATTTCACATTCATTATATGCTAGGCCTTGATTAAGTTCTGAGGATTGTATTAGCAAGGCAATAACCATAATATAGATGATAATTGTAAATATGCCTATATAGTTCTGTCTCACAAAATATAAAAGAATCTCCATATAGAAGGTAGAAGAAGTCAACCAGGGGCAGCTAGGTGGCGCAGTGAATAGAGCACCGGCCCTGGAGTCAGGAGGACTTGAGTTCAAATGCAGCCTCCGACACTTGACATACTTACTACCTGTGTGACCTTGGGCAAGCCACTTAACATCAATTGCCTTGCCTTCCCCCCTCAAAAAAAAAAAGAAGTAAACTATTTATTCAGATACCAGAGAACCAGATCCAAAAACCAATAAGTCCAATCCATCATAGCATCAAAGAAATTAATACACTTTAGCACAGCAGAGAACAACTCTATCACAGCAGAGAATGACTCCATCTCGAAATCATTCCCACCTGCTGCTGGGGCCTTGCCACCAACAATCACTTACAGCACAGCTAGCACATGTCTGCTCTCTCCCTCAGCTCTAACCACTCTGAGCATTTCCTGCTCCACCCTTTCCTGTTCCTGTCCTTCAGCAAGCTCCAGTGACTTAGGCTTCCTGTGATGTAAGCAGGTTAAATGGGCCTATTAATGGGTGACAAAGATCTTCAAATTTAAATTACCATTATATATTCAGCCCCAAGATCTTTCTTATCCATTACATATGTCAATAGGAATTTTGTGATAACTGGTGTCAACAGAAATTTACAACGATATAACAGGGATAACACAAAATAAGCATGTAAAATAATATCACCATTCCCCTCTCCCCACCCCGCCTTGAATGAATGGGGCTCAGAATCTTGGGGTAAGGAGTGAAGGTCTTATCCTCCATAGCTTCTTCCTGCTGAAATCGGACTTAGAGCTGTCCCTGCCCCAAGAGGTCAAGAGTTCCATTTGAGAGGTCAGTTCTTTAGCTAGCATCCAGAGCTTGTTCAATGCCAGGTCCAGCGGTGACACATCACAGTCATCAGGTCCAAGGATGACATCAGGGGATGACATCTGGCTTAAACATTCAGGCATCTGCAGGTGGATGGTACTAAGTCTGCAGGAAACAAATCTAGTATCTGCAGGTGAATGGTACTAAGTCTGCAGGAAACAAATCTAGCAAACAAATTTGACAGTCAAAAAACCAAAAAAGAAATAAGGAAACTATCGTAGCCTCATTCACAGTAGAATACATGAGTCAAAGGTACAATTATTCTCCCGAATAAGCAACAGTTATAGTATTATCTTTTCCATGTGCTATAATCTCTGCAGCCTTTGGAACATCATCTGGTTTCCATTTTACCCATACTTTAGCTCCCAACTTTATTCTATCAGTAGAACTAAACCCTTCATTTTCTCTGATAGTTATTTCAGAAGGAGGGTCAGTTTTCACAAGGGGTATTGTTTCACAAGGAATAATAATTACTTGAACTATTCTATCATTTTTACAAAACTGTATGGGTTCTTTACTCAAATTTTGAATGTCACAGTAATTTCTCCTTGGTAATTAGAATCTATCACTCCAGCCAATACATGTATTCCTCAAGCTGCTAATCCTGATTTAGGTAATATCCATCCAAAATGATTCCTAGGGATTTTCATACATATTCCAGTATATATTTTTCTTATTTCTACTCTATCCAACCAAAAGTCCTCTAAACAATGTAAATCATATCCTGCCAAACCAGGTGTTCCTGGACACTGTGGTCAATATTTGAGATGTTATGTGCCTGCTGTTTTCTAATTTGCAGATTTAGAATCATCATTCTGACTAGAGGTGTACTTCCTCTTAATGGTCTATTATTCAAATTACACAAAGCAGTAAACAAATTATCTCTCCAATGTTGATATAAATTATTAGAACTTAATTTTCTTAACTGTTCTTTCAACAATCCATTCATTCTTTCAATTAACCCAAATGCTTGTGGATAATATGGAGTATGATACATCCACTCTATATTGTTCAGTACACAGTATTTTTCATTTCATTACCTTTGAAATATGACACATCGTCACTTTGAATCTGTATTGGGGTAACATAATATCAACTTATAATATCTAGAGTTTTACAGGTACTGTTTCAAAGTAATTACTTTAGAAGGTTTAGGTAAAGTGATTGGTTCCATTTTTACTTTTCCCACCAAAACTGTATTAATTCCTATCTTCCTTACTGCAAATTGATTATCTCCCCTCAGGTAAATTCAGAGTCATAACTCTCAATATATCTATTCTTTTTTTTTTATTTTTTTATTTTTTTTTCCATTTTTTTTTTATTTTTAGATTGCAACACACAGTTCTACACAATTTTGGGTTCCAGATTTTCTTCCCTCCCTCCCCCCCCCTCCCCAAGAAGGCATGGCGTCCCATACAACTTCCAGGTATAACTAGGCATTTAATCAATTTATAAATTTTCTCATGTCTCATGAGAAAGGCGAAACAGAACCAAAAAAAAAACCACAACCCAACAACAAATACAATAGAGAGAAGAAAAAAAAAAAAGAAAGTGGAGAGGAAAAATGGCGAGAATGAAGTGTGCCTCGACTTGCACCCATATTTCGTAGTTCTTTCTCTGGATGTAGATAGCCCTCTCCATCATAAGTCCTTTGGAGCTGTCTCTGCATATTGTGTTGCTGAGAAGAGCTCAATATATCTATTCTGATGATGTATTCAGGACAGGGTACAAGGACCATGGTATATTTTTTCTTAGGCAATTGTCCAATTTTTATCATTAGTTTAACTTGTCTGGATAATATTTCAACCCCTCCCAGTCCTGTGATGGTAATAGGAGTTCCATGCCTTAACTTATCAGGATTTTCATATATAAGGGAGGTCTCCACCCCAGTATTGATCAATGTCCTATTTACAGTATTTGATCCATTCTTCCAATATATAGTCAGATTAATATGGGGTCTGTAATACTGTCTATGTGTTTCTTTAATCTGAGCTGGGGCTCGGCCTATTTCCTAGTTTCCCTGAAGGTGTAACTCCCTTGGATACAAGGGTTCAAGATCTGTAGGATTTGTAGGGGCAGTTCTTACTTCTCTATACCATCTGCTATTAAGCCCCTTATCTCAGCACATTGTGTATAGCTCATTAGTTAGAATACCATCTATTCTTCCAAAATCTACCCCTGCTCTCAATAGAGCAGTAAACATTTCTTTTCTTGTCACTCTGTTCTGATGTTGAATCCACTGGCTATTCATGCTTCTCTCTCAAGGAAATTTATCTTTCCCCCAGTCTCCCAAGTCAGTTAACTACGAAATCTTATCTAGCACCTCCAAAAGACAGTGCTCTACCTCCCCAATTAGCAGAGTCAGAACTAGGAGTTTATAAGCAGGAGGAGCTGTCTTAACTATCATATTTCTATGACAGACCCCCAAGAGAGTATCATAATATGCATCTGCATTTCCTATCATAATAGCAGTCTTCATTACCTCCTCCTTTAACTTTCTCATACAGTCTCAAAGTGAACACCAGGACCTATGTGTACTGGGCCACACAGAATCAGTAAGATACTCTCTGTTACATCTCTTTGCTGCTAAAGCTAACAGGCTAATTGTCTTGTTACCCCCTTGCAGATGATAATCCTTAAAAACTTGCTGCACAAAAGGACTCTAATGCTAATGAATTTAATACAGTCCACACTGTCTACTGATACTCCTGTGGTCCTTTCATCACTGATTCTCACAATCCAAGATATTAATTATTTTCCCATTTCTTGGGTAAACCAACTCAAGATATCTGTGATTTCCTGCTGTGTAAAATCTCCCAACACCTTTCGAAGTACTGTATTATTTCCTTGGGTCTCTTGCCTCCTTTGCATTCTGGGGCATACTTCTGTCTGAGAAGCCTGGTCTAACATATCATTTTCTGGCTCAGGAGCATCATGCTATATATAGTATCATTTTGTGCCTCAGCTCCTAATATAGCATCAGTTTCTGCTGACTGTCATTGTCACCATGGCAACAAGATGAGCAGCTAAACTCAACCTAGGATGAACTTAGATGCACTTTTGACCTCCTTGGCTTCTTCTTTTTTTTCTAGCCAAATTAAAAGCAAAATTCCCATTCAAATCAGTCGATTCCTGAACTGTTCTGCCACATGAGATTCCCCATCTTGCTGTAGCATAGAAATATTTCCATTTAGGCTAGCTAATTCTCTTTCCATCTGAGCTTTTTTTTTTTTTAACAATCTGTCCATTCTTTCATATATCGGACAATAAACTAATAACAGTATCAGCACTAGAGAGTGCTGCTGGCAATTCTCTCCCTGGCTTAACTTTAATTTCTTGCAAACAGCTTTCAAAATCTCTAGGCTCTCCCTTCTGTAGCTTCTGTTCCCAGTTTTCACAGAGCCCTGCCCCAAAGGACCACTCCCTTGCTAGGGAGGAATAAAATATACCATACCATCCTGGGATAACCATTTCTTCCTCTAAAGCCCTTCTACCTCCAAATAGAGATATTATACCTTGCGATCCCATCCTCCTAGTTGCCAAATGTATTAGCAAGGCAATAGTCACAATATACATGATAATTGTAAATACGCCTATGTAGTTCTGTATAGCAAAATATAAGAGACTCTCCATGTAGAAGGCAGAAGGAGTAAACCATTTATTCAGACACCAAAGAACCAGATCCTCAAACCAATAAGTACAATCCATCATAGCACCAAAGAAATTAATAGACGTTATCACAGGAGAGAATGACTCCATCTCAAAACCATTCCCTAGCACACATCTGCTCATTCCCTCAGCTCTTACCACTCTGAGCATTTCCTATTTCATCCTTTCCTGTTCCTCTCATTCAGCAAGCTCCTCCCACCACATGTGACAGGCTTCTGTGATGTAGGTAGGTCACATGGGTCTATTAATGGTGGGAAAGATCTTCAAATTTAAATTACCATGACAGTGATAGAGAAAAAAAAGAACCTTCAAAGAGCTTATATTTTATTGGGTGGGAAAAGAAGGTTTGGAGATATTAATCAGTCAATCAATAAACATTTGTTAAATACCCACTTGTGAGGTGCTGGGGATAGAATGAAGAGTTGAGGAGAATAGCCAAGTCTAAAGATCTTGTCCTAGAGTTAGTTAAGACTCTGTGATAGTGACTGTCACAATGTCAACTAGGTTAATTGCTTTCTGGATCCAGGATGGATTAGATCAGAGACAAGATAGTAGGGGTCCCCATTTGTTACCTACCTGTCTACAGAGTGAGGCAGAGAGCCCATTGTAAAGTGCCATAAAGCCATGGACACTAATCACTCTCACTGCTGTGCCAGCAAAGCCAATATTTCCTCTGTGCTGAGTCTGAAGATGGACCTACACCAGGGAGACAAGTGAGAATGAGCATGGAGGTGGGATGTTACAACAAGCTGCTGCTGCATTGCCAGGTAACTCACAATGTGGAGAGGAGCCAGGGTTCTCAAATCTTGCAGCAACAGAACACAAGACTAAGTGGATTCCATCCACATTAGAAATTCTTCAAGGACAGACCCAGAAAAAGGGCTGTATGTCTTTGATCTGAGGACCAGCCTAGCTAAGTTCAGAGAGGCACATCACCATGTTGGCTGGGGTCAGGGGGGAGTAGTGTAACAACAATGCTGCTTGCAGTGCTGTGGAGGTGTAATGCCAATAACACCAGCACACAGGAGGGCTGCTAGCACAGGCTCTTTGATCTGCTTTTCCAAAGAAAGCAACTTTAAGGGGTTTACAATCTCACTTTAATTAAACATACATATATCATTCACTTAATTCAGGAGAAAAAGTCAGCACCCAGAACTTCAGAGAAAACACAGATAGAAATTACAAGCAGAAATTATATAAGCAGAGCAAATAACACCAATCACCAGACAGGGCTTCTAACTGTCCATAGCAATATATACATAATTACCAGAGAGATGAGTGAGATAGTGAAGGCTCTCATGAAATCTAAAACTAAGCTTTCTACTTAAGTTTTTCTGTA
Source organism: Phalanger gymnotis (assembly GCA_028646595.1). Classification (NCBI taxonomy): domain Eukaryota; kingdom Metazoa; phylum Chordata; class Mammalia; order Diprotodontia; family Phalangeridae; genus Phalanger; species Phalanger gymnotis. The sequence continues at coordinate 165,414,028 of CM053626.1, forward strand.
AGACAAGTTAGTGACCGTGGGAAGACAAGTTAGTGACCATGGAATCCTCTGGGAATAAAAATAGGGACACAGGATGTTCCTGTGTCTTTACCTAAGGGCAAGGGGCCTGAAAGAAAGAAAGATAGATGCAAACATCTGGCCAGAAGGTCAGATTTGAGAAATGTTCAGAAAGGACCAGGAAGATGTAAGAATGGTGGGAGAATAGGTTTGCCATCTGTTGCAGATGTAAGAATGGTGGGAAGGTTAGGTTTGTCACCTGCTTGTCCAAGATAACCACACCATTTATTCTTTGTCATTGTCACTGGGGTAGATTTATCGTGTACCAGATTGTACCCTCGAGAGGAAGAAGGGGGGAGAAATCGCGGTTAGGGAGCTATAAAAGGACCCTTATTATCTGTGTTTAGTGTACTCTGACACTGAGAGAAATCTGAGTGTTGGTTGCCCTTTCCATGGGATCATAATTAAATCCTTTCTACTTTCTACCTGAGATGTCTCTGATTTTAATCGGTCAACTGTCCCACACAGACAGAAGCACCAACATCTGGGTCTTCAAAGGGGAGGGGGGAGGGAACCCAAATCAGAGGAACACTCTCCCAATGAGTGAGCTTCCAAGCAAAACCTCTCCGCCTGCAGTTCTGAGAGTCCTAGCTTAAGGGCTACCCTCAGAGTATAGATAGATAGGTAGATAGATAGATAGATAGATAGATAGATAGATAGATAGATAGAGAGATAGAGAGATAGAGAGATAGATAGATAGACACATACATATATATACATATATATGTGTATATATATGTGCGTGTGCATGTATATGTGTGTATCTATATGTGTATCTATCTATCTATCTATGTATATATGCATGTGTGTGTGTGTGTGTGTATACACATACCCTTTTTCAGGACCTGAAGGCTTCACACAGCTTATAACCTAATTAGCAAGAGGGTGTGGGCCTTCCTACAAACAAAGGCAGGACTCAATCAAAGGCACTTGATTGCCTTAGTGCTAAGAAGCACTCCGAATAAAAAAAAACAATAAAAAGTCCAACTTTGCTTGCCCTTATAGGTAGGTAAGAGCAAACTATCCAGAGAAATTCTTGAAAACTGCCCCCCAACTTGTAGCAGAACTGCAACCTGGGATGGCAGAAGTACTCAGACTAAAGAAAAAATCATAATAGGCTTGCATATTGTAGATTTGGACAGCAACCAATTGAGTCAGGTAAGAGAACATGCATCTCCTGATAAGAGATGTCTTACAGCTTATTTAGCCAGTAATGCCCTAAATATATTGGCATGCCCACTCAGAGTCTACATCCCACTGAAGGTGGCTCATTTGCAGCAGCATCTTTAGGTGAGCCTAACTCCTTGCATTAAGCAGTAGGGGCAGCAGAGGCTTCCACCCTATTCAAACTGCAAGCTTGCTAAGAGCAAGGATTGTGTATGTCCCAAGCAGGCAATACAACGTTAAATACCTTGCATGTACTGAATGGGAAATTTAGAATTACAAGAACTCATAGGATCACAGATCTAGGTTCTCCTTCTTAACTAACCTGACCTTTAGAGATACAGCTATAATATCCCCTGAGAAGTCACACCTCTTTTATTTTGTGTGTTTGGGAGGAGGGAGAGAATACAACCTCTTCCTTTGGTGGAGATTATTTGTTGGTTTCAATTTATGCCTCAGGGTCTAGCTAAAGGCATCATTTTGCAAAAATGTTGCAGGCTGATTTTGGGAAGTTCCTCTTTGGGGAACACCTGAGCTGATGAGGTCATCATTTGACACTGAGGGAAGTGCTTGGAGTGTTGGTGAGCAAAAAGTAAAAAGATTCAGGTATTCCCATATGTAAATTCCAAGGCAGAGGAAAAGGCTTGCAGTCAGTCCTCTAGAGAAGAAATATGGAAATCTGTCAGAAGGGAATCTATTTTAGAACTGACAATCCAACCCACCCACTCATTTTACAGGTGAGGAAACTGAGCTCCATAGAACTTGCCCAGGTTCACAAAGCTAGTGAATTTGATCGGTAGGATTGTAAATGCAAGTCTTCCTGACTTCAGATCTTGTACTCAATGCAAGTCTATGGGGCCGTAACCATCTGAGAGGAAAAGGGAATGAGGACAAGTAGAAAGAGAATTTAGAGGGACTTTGGGCAATGACTGAAAAACAGTGATAGTGCATTGAAATTAATTAACTTAGTAAATAGTTACTGAGCACATTTCAGCAGCTACATTGATGTTGAGGTTTTTCAGGTTTTTGGGTCTGGATCTGTGACATCAAAAGAGGGAAACATTCAAGTGAGGAAGCTGACCAATGCAGACAGGCGCCTGGTCTGCCACATCTAGTTTGAGACAGTTTTCTGGCATCAATGAGAAGTTAGTTACTATTTGCTGACAGTGTAATATCAATTAAGTTGGGACTTTCTTACTGTTTTAAAATGATTAATGTGTCTTTGATTGAAGTGTCTTTGATTGAGCCTGACTAGGTGCAAAGCTCCAGGCTCAAACCCCTATCTGCTAGGTGCTAAGCCTATGTGGGTGTTAAGCCCTCAGGGTCCTAAGGGGAGTTGCTAATACCGGAGCCAATAGTAGGAGCTTGAGTTCTGGTCGCTCAGATGATGTTTGATGACGGTTAAAGAGTGCCCAAGTAAAATATTTCTTGAGCATGTGTCCTTTTACACACACTGTCATTGCAAGCTTCTTCCCAGTACCCTCAGGCATGGGCATACTTTAGTTAGTAAAGTCCCAAAGCAAACAAAAAGTCCAAATAAAGTTCTCTTGGGGATATGTCTTTCTCCTTACAGTGTTGCTGCAGGCTAGCATAGAGGCACACTTAGCTCCTTGCTGCAAAGTTTCCATCTTGCCCCAGGGCTGAACTCCAAGCTCCTGGGCTCCTGGTTCTTCAACTCCAGCTGGCTGAGGCTGGCTTCTGCTGGAATCCCAATGTAGGTGGCTCCCCACCTTTGCATTCACCTCACCAAAGTCAGCTGGAAGGCAGCTCATCCCTCTCACCTTTCCAAAGTTCTCATGCAGGCAGTCTTCTGCTCTGTCTCAGTCAATATGTCAGCAGCCAACATCTGCTTCTTCTTTCTCTTCATCAGCTGCTCCCACCAAATCTGCACAAAGGGTATTCTCCATTTTTTCTCTGAAGACTGTAGGAAGGCAGTTCTCTGCTCCTGTTTCAAAACTCCGAATACAATATAGTCTCAAAACATTCACCCTTTCAGCACAGTCCTCCAGAGCCAGGCTTATCAGCTCAAGTCCTTGGAAGGTGGGATTATCTCCTTCTCTGGGCCCCACTTCCACCGGCCTGTTTTCCTTCAGGCCTTTGCTGTTCCTGGTGCTCCACAGAACCATAGCCACCCCAAGCACAAAGAGCAATCCAAAAACTGGGAAACATTCAACCACCCCAGGACCCCAAAACGCCATACTTTCCTTTTAATCTTCAGATCCTGCCACAACTACGCCATTTGTTGTAACAATTTGGCTAACAGTTGCTATGGAGGTGAAAAACCAATGCAAGCCCAACAACAAGAATGCTGCAAGCACAGGTTCTTTTGATCGCTTTACTAAAGAGAGTAACACTAAGGGGTTAACAATCTTATTTCAATCCAACATACAAATATCATTCACTTAGTTCAGGGCAAAAAGTCAGCACCCTGAACTTCAGAGCAAATACAAACAAATTACAAACATCAACAGACAAACCAAATACAATTCATAGTCCTAAGAAACCACGAACATCTGAGTTCAGCCAGGAGGCCCTTAAAGGGGCTGCCCAGAGTCCCACGCCTCCAGGAGTGAGAGTCTCTCTGCAAATAGCTCTGCTCTCTCTTTTTATACACTCTTTAGCCATCATCAAACATCATCTGAGCAACCAGAACTCAGGCTCCTACTATGGGCTCTGGTCTTAGCAACTCCCCTTAGGACCCTGAGGGCTTCATGCCCACATAGGCTTAGCACCTAGTAGATAGGGGTTTGGGCCTGGGGCTTTGCACCTAGTAAGACTCAAAGACAATTAATCATTTTAAAACAGTAAGAAAGTCCCAACTTAACTGATATTACAGAGGGTCACAGAGCAGTTATGTGTCAGAGGCAGACCTTCTTGAGTCCAAGACTAAGCTTCTCATCTGCGGCAGTATCTGCCTTAAATCAAATGAAACATTTATTTATTTTTTTAAAGAGGATCTATAGAAACAGGACAGGATAGGACCAGGAAAGAAACCAGGGCTTAGGAATGGATTCCATCCACATTTAATCAAAAGCAGAGAATTAAGGCTGTTGAGAAACTTTGGTCAGAGATGAGAATCTCTTGCTTATTAGGAGATATAGCCACGAACCTTTCACTAGAAATTTTTCAGTTTTTTTACCCCTTAGTTTTCCTTAGCCAGGGGTGGGGACCTTTGGCCTTGAGGCCACACGTGGGCCTCTAGGTCCTCAAGTGCAACCCTTTGACTGAATCCAAACTTCACAGAACAAATTCTCTTAATAAAAGGATTTGTTCTGTAAAACTTAGACTCAGTCCAAAGGCCTACCCAAGGACCTAGAGGGCCACATGTGGCCCTCAGGCTGCAAGTTCCCCCACTCCTACCTTGGGGAATGCTTTTAAAAACTCCAGCCAGCTTTTTCTGTGAACTCAGCAGGAGAAAAAAGCAAACTCCAGGGACAGTGGTCTTCCAAGTGCGGCTCAGTCACAGGGTAGAGCACACATCCTGTCTGGAGGCAGTGGGATAGAGTTTACTAGAGCATAGGACTGGAAGCAAGATCTGAGTGTGAGTCCTGGCAATTACATCGCTGGCTTTCTCGTTCTAGAAAGAAAGTTTCTAATCTGGAATCTACAAATTTGTAACTCTTCGTATTTTGATAATTGGTTGCCTTGGTAATCTTAAGAACTGTATGCATTTAGCAACATTATTCTAAAAAGGGTCCATAGGCTTTACCAGACTCAGTCAAAGAGATTCATCATGAAAAAAAAGTTAAGAAAGCTGCTCTAGAATAACCATTGATGACAATGTCAACTCCTATTTTTTCTTTATAGTGGCAAAGATCTTGGAAACTAAGGGATGCACACACACACACACACACACACACACACACACACACACACACACACACTATTACAGATCCTTGAAGCACAAGGGATAGACTAAGTTACAGAGGGGCTGTGACTTGTGTTTGTGGAGGAAGTACCAATGATGGGATATGGGTCCAAGCCAAGACCTTTGCCCCTTGCCCCAAAAGAATTTGGGTTCCATTTGTTTGAGGGGGACAAACCCACCTATCCCCCGACTGGCCTTGAACCTTGACCACAAGGGCAAGTCTCTGGGGTTCACCTGAGGCATCTACCCATTCCAGTACTCCTCTCAACTAGCCTTTCATTGTGACCTATGCCCAATCTTCCAATTCTCTGTTTCCAGCCTCCCTTCTCTGTTATGTCCCAGTCACCCCAGACTACTTGGCCACTCCTAGATCCCTCCCACAGTCTTTCTGTCTATAAGATCCATCTTGGCCTCCATTAAGGTATACTCAGATTCAATCTGGCTGCTTGCATCAGCAATACAAATGCTTAGATTCCTTAAGAGTCTGGCCAATACAGCAGATTTTTAGAATCACACCCGCCTTGGATGGTGTTTTAATAAACCTTGTCTTTGGCTGCAAGAAAGCTTGGGTCGAATTCATTTGGGCTGCTATTGATGGGCATGTGGCATGTTGCTATTTCGGGGTCCCAGCATCTCTAAACCTCAACACCAACCAAAATGCAGTTCTTTTAAGTATATTTTGTCTACTACTACAAGACTGTAAATCTTGCTGCAAGGATCATGTCCTATTTATTCTTTGTTTCTCTCTCAGAGACACAGTACATTGCTTATTTCCCACCCCCACTTCTGGACCTGTGAATTTATTGTCATTAGGAACTCTTTCTCCACCAATGTGGATCAATAGCTCATCTGAAATTTAAAAAAAGTCTTAGCATTGCTGGGGGCACTGAAAGGCTGAAAGACTTGCTTGAGATCACACATCTAGTAGGTCTTCCTGATTCCAAGGAATTTTATGCACTACACTCTACCCCAGGGATTGCTTTAGGAATGAGTGCTTGAACTCTAAGAGAAGACATCATTTTCACTTATTCTTTGGAATGGAGATGACAATACCCACCTTGATCAGATCCAGTGGATGGGTCACACAAGTGGCTCCAGCAGAAGCCAGTCCTCCAAAGTACCAGCGGGAAGCAAGTTTCTTGCCCATGTTGTTGCTCTGGGTGCAATCACTTGCAAGGGGCTCAGGGAGAGTCTTGATTATCAATATGCTATTTTTCAGGCCAAGAAATTCTATCAAAGGTTGCAGCTGCCACACACTTCTGGGAGATGAAGATTGTTCACATTACAGCTAGAAGAGGGTATGTCAAAGTGTTCAGGGATTCTATATTGATGGATAGATCTGGGTGGGCTGCACATTGGGCCACAGTATATAGGGCATTTGCCAAGTGTTGGTTGTTCCATTAGCGCCTGCTCATTTGACTTACAGAAGACTTTTGGAGACCAATACCTGAAGGGTTCAAAAGACAGGTGGAATCAGTCAGAGTGATGGGGTACAGCCCAACCTGAGATCTTCACCCCTTGCCCCTGTCAATCCTTTCAGATTATTTGAACCCCAGTAATATCCAAAGCATTCAAACTGCTTTGCTCTATTCTAAAAATTCCCCTTTATGTGTCAGCAACTTCAAAGACCAGATAAGATTGACAAGGGGTATCTTTCCTGTTGGTGACAGGATGTCTACAAGCAGAACAGTGGGCTAGAGACAATTGCATCTTGTGATCATAATCTCTAAGTGACCCTACCTTGTCAATTGTCTTGTTTACCTAAGAACTTCCTTTTTTTGATATGGACTGGAGTTGGAATTGTTACTTAAACCTTGTCTTTCTTCTTCAAGTCAATCAGAAGTTTGCTTGTGATTCCATGATCATGTATCTGCTAGCTTTAAGGGAATAAACTATATGAATTTATATATCCTGTTTGCATCCTTTAACCAAACTTTCAGGTTGACACCCCAAAAGAATTTCAATCCCATTTGTTTATGGGCCCTGGAAACCCTCCCTTGAACTCTTCTTGAATTTTCCCACTTGGTTCACCCGTGGCATCAACCCATCTCAGTCAACTAGCCTTTCATCGTAGCCTATGCCCAATCTCTCAGTTCTGTTACCCTTAACCTAGCCCAGCCTTCCCTTGTCTGTTACCTCCCTTGATCCTATTTAAATCCCATTCTCCCTTGGCCATGTGGTCCAAGTCCCTGTTGTTCCTGGCCCTTCTCTATTACCTTCCAGTCATCTAGACTACTTGGCCACTCCTAGATCCTTCTCACAGTTTTTCTGTATGTAAGATCCATCTTGTCTCCATTAAAGTGCTCAGATTCCTTAAGAGTCTAGCCAATGGTTCAGATTCAGTCTGGCCAATATTGTAGATTTTTAGAATCACACTCACCCTCTATCAGTGTTCCAATAAACCTTGTCTTTGGCTGAAAGAAGGCTTAGGAGGCAGGACTTGCTTATGGCTATTTTAAAGTTCCAGAACTCTCAAACCTCAACCACAGCAAGAATGAGTGCAAGGGATTGATGGGGTATAGTCTCTGGGAACTCCCTTGAACCCCACCCTGAATCTTCCCACTTGATCTGGCTTTTCATGCCCAAATCTGTTACCCTTAACCTAGCCCTCCATTGCCCACTACCTTGGGATTACCTCTGCCAACTTCCCACCCTTGATCCTATAAAAATATCTATACCCAAATCTGTTACCCTTAAACTAGCCTAGCCCTCCATTGTCTATCATCTCTAGGTAGCCTTCAGCTATTTCCCACCCTTAATCCCATTCCTGGAGTCTGACTTCACCTCAGCCACCCCACCCACCCAAGTCACTCCAGTCCCATCAACATCCTCCCTAAACCCCTTCATCACCCCAGAGTACTTGGCCACCCTTAGATCCCTCCCACAGTCTTTCTGTATATAAAATCAATCTTGCCTCCATGAGGCTCTCAGATTCCATCTAGCTGAGATTCAATCTGGCCCACTCATCAATACAAGAGTCACAAAGGCTCAGATCCCTGAAGTGGCTAACCAATGTTTACCCTCCTTAGAGTCTATCCAATATGGTGAATATTTAATAGATTTTCTTTTTCTTTGGCTGAAAGAAGACTTGAGTCGAATTCATTTGGACAGGAATGGGTATGTCGGTATTTTGGGGTCCCAAGTACCCCTAAACCTCAACATTCTAATCCTCAACAGGAGGGGAGGAGACGGATGGCAGAAACAGGCACAGGAAGTTCTATGATGAGCATAAAGCAGTCAATTCAGTTTGAGTGGGATAAGCGAAGACCTCTCATAAAATCTGAGCCTCAGCCTTTCTTGTAAATCGAGAGATATGAAAGCTTCTCAGGAGAGACACCTTACTAAAATAGCTTAGACTCTAGGCCCAAGTTTCTATGTACTAAAGTCACCTGACTTACAGGAATCCGAAACTTAGAGCAGCCTGAACCCACACCGCCACCCCCCCACCCCAAGCAGGAGCCTTCCCAAATAAGGATAAAAGTGTTTTTAAGAGTTGGCATTGGCTAAATTGTACCTGGGGTAGTAGATTTCCATGTTTAGATTGTGAGCCTGAACTCCACCAAAGAGAGTAAAAGGTCAGTGGTAGGATGCCTTGTATAAAGCTAAATTCTGCCCTCTGGGTGCCACCTCTTCCTACCCAAGTTCAGAGACTGCTCTTTCCCACTGGATCTTAATAAAATTCATTTCTACTTTCTACTTGAGAAGCCTCTGAGTCTTTAATTTTGGGTGAAGTTGCTTTTGCTGTCCCACACAAGTTCAATTCTACAAACATTTGTCAAACACCTACTAAGTGCCTGGCATTACAATAAGCATTTGGCTCTACAAGGACAAAAATGAAACAGGCCTTGCCTGCCCTGAAGGAGATTACTGCACACCACTAAGTAAATAACAAAGTAATTTGAAGAGAGGGAGAGTCCTACTAATTGGATTATTGTGCCCAAGAGCTGTAAAGACCTCACACAGGAGGTGGCACCTCAGCTGTGCTCTAACGATAACAGTGGGCATTTTATAGAGATTTAAAGTTTGCAAAGTGCTTTACAAACAGTATCTCATTTTACCTTCACCACAGCCCTGGGAGGTACATATTATTATCCTCCTTATTTTATAGATGATGTATCACAGGAGCTCTACTCCTGGCAAATTCACATCAGATTCAGCCAAACCAAAAGGAACAACAGATAGGAAATTCGTACCAGTTTATTACTCCAAGTGGTGGCCAGCAAGGAGGAGGTGAGGAAGGACACCCACACTCCTTGGATAGTGTCTACCTGATTTATAGGGTAATAGACCAAGAAGGCATTTTGCCAATGATTAAGCTTCACAAGGTAACTTTAGAATATCATCATTCTGCGCAAGCATAGTAAATATCAACTATGACTCTCCTGGCCTCAGTAGGACTATCACTATGATTCTAGAAATTAGGGATCCTATCTAGGATCCTTGAAACTATTCTAGGAGTTACCTAACACCTGAAGGCTAGATGATAGATCCATGATTATGGATCCTGGGAAAATAAGTTCTAAAAAAAATAACAAAATCCGTCTCCTTACAGACGAGGAAACTGAGGCAGACGTTAAATAACTTTCTCAAGGTCACAGAGCTAGTCAGTGTTGGAGGACAGATTTGAATTCAGTTCTACTGAACACCAGATCTAGCACTTTAATCCATTACACCATCTAGCTGGGGCTTCTACTAGGCAAAGAGGAGGAAGGAGTATTTCAGACAAGAGTATTACTTATGGGAAAGGCTAGAGGCTGGATGGAAATGGACATTCCATCTCCATGGAAAGCACTGGGAAGAGCTAGCAGACCAGTCTGACTGGACTGGGGAGCAGCAGTAAGGCTAAGAAGGTAGCATATGCTAAACCCCTGGAATAAATTTAAAAGTAGAGCATGATCTCCAAACCATAACACTGCCTGATCATACTAGACTATGATCTCCTTGAGGGCAGGGACTGTCTTTTGCCTCTCCTTGTATCCACAGAGCTTATCATACAGTAGACGCTTAATAAATGCTTATTGACTGACTCACATTACGGAGGCAAATCAGACCATTTTGCATTTTGTGAAAGCAGAAGAGATGTTTCCCATGGAAGATTCCTTGGATTCAGAATAGAATAAGAGGTTCTCCAGAGTTGTCCCACTTGAACTACTAGGCAATGCCTTCTGTAAGGAGATATCAATTATGCCGATCTCCAAGAAAGAGAGGGAAAAAACCCAAAGGTTCATTGAAACAGAAAACTTTAGTGAACAGATACCATTGTGTGGCAAACAATAGGTGGCATTTAACAAATACTTGTTGAATGAATACAACACTTACTAAGCTCTTACTATATGTAAAGCCCTGTGCTTTGCTAAGCACCAAGAATACAAAAAGAAAAACAAGATAGCTCCCATTCCCAAGAAGCTCATACTCTAATGCTGAATGGCTGACATTTCTTTTTTGTCTCCTATTTAATTACTGACATGTAGTATATCAAAGTTGACAAAGCAATATGTGCGCATGCAGACAAATGTATATGTACACATATATGCACATATGTATTCATACACACAATATACATTATCCCTATACATAAGGGGTATTAGTTCATATTTTATGTATACACATATGTATATATACACATATATAAACACAATGTATTATCCCCATATATGGGGTACTGTTTAATATTTTGTGTGTGTGAATATACATATATACACATATGCACACACATACACACACAATATGCACATGCATGCATACATATACATTGTTAAGGGGTCCCCTGAACTTGTCTTTCTGAGTTGCCATGTTTTTCAGAAACACGGGACCCAGAATACGCAGGAGGCCCTGCATGTGTCAAGGACAAAGACCCTCCTGAGCTGACATAATGTATTGTTTGCATCCCAAGCTGGACTCCCTGTGTGTCCTTGGGTGTCAAGACAGGCACCAGTCAGTCTGCACTAGGCCTAGACGTTGCTTGTTGGGCTGAGATCCTTATAGATAAGCCCACCATGTCTAGCGGTTCCCAAAGGAAAAGGCTGCTGCTTTTGCCATCCCCTGCCTCCTCCCCTTTGGGAGGGCACTTGTCCTTTTCCTACCTTCATGGCACCTTTCCCCCTCCCATCCTTTTAGGTGGAGATTCTAGTATCTCTCCCCTTTGTCCTGAGCGTTACAAAAATGCAAATTTCTGTATGGATTGTGAACTGTTTGGGTTCCACACACATCCATTTATTTCTCTTGTAATAAATCTGGTTTTTATGTAAGTTTCATAAAGTTGCAATTGCCTGTTGACAACATACACATACATATAAAAATCCCTGGTTGAGCGTCACAATTGGGTGGCATTCTTATCTGTTTTACAGATGAGTAAGAGGTCAAGTGACTTCCTTATGGTCACACAGAGAGGTAGTCAGGGTCATCTTCCTAATCAGGGGGCAGCCAGGTCATGAACAGAGTACCAGGCTTGGACACAGAACACTGAGTTTAAATCCAGCCTCAGATGACCCTGGGCAAGTCACTTACCCCTATTTACCTCAGTTCCCCATCTGTAAAATGGGGACACATTAGAGAAGGAAATGGCAAACCACTCCAGGATCTTTGCCAAGTAAACCCCATGGACTTTTCCATGGGGTCATGTAGATAAGACACAACTCAACAACAACTTCCTTACAGTTCAACTCTACCTCTGTGCGATTGTTGACAATTTGCTTCACCTGGCTAGGGCCTCAGTTTCTTCATCTGTAAACTGAGAGGGTTGGATTAGATCACTTCTAAGGCCCCTTCCAAATAGAAATCTATGATCCTATGATTCCAAGTCAAGCCCCCATCTGCTCCATGTGGCACGCTGCCAACAAGAGCAACCCAGATGCCCTTAGGAGGAGGGATATGAGCCTTCAAAAATCTGAAGAGTTGGGGGGTGGAGCCAAGATGGCGGCTGGAAAGCAGAGACTAGCGTGAGCTCCCCGCCAAGTCCCTCTAAAAACCTAATAAAAAATGGATTTGAACCTTTCTAGAACTGAAGAACCCACAGGGTAGCAGAGGGAGGCAGGGCTCTAGCCCAGGACAGCCTGGATAGTCTCTGGGTAAGGTCTACCCTGCAGGGAGCTGGGAGCGGAGGGGAGCGGAGCTGAGTGGAGCAGAGCCCAGCATGGGCAGCACAGACCAACCAGACTGGGAGCCGGGCAGAGCGTGCCCTAGCGCCCTGAATCAGTGAG
>CM053626.1:165426815-165446999 GCA_028646595.1 Phalanger gymnotis
ACTTCATTTTTATTTTGCAAAATAGCTAATAGGAAAATATGCTTTGCATGACTTTGCATGTATAATTTACATCATATTGCTTGCTTTCTCAATGAGTGGGGGAGGGGCTAGAGGGAAGGAGAGAATCTACCTGTGGAGGAGGCTCTTTGGCTGTGAAGGCATTCAGAAAAGTCTATCTGCTTCAACCACTTCCTCATGGCCTCATGAAAGGGACCTCTGTCCTTAGTCTCTACTGTGTTCTTTGCCCTTTTAGATGGAGATTAGAGTCATGAACCTCATGAGTTCAAAAGGTCGGGGGGGGGGGGCTCACCAATGTTTCTTTATTCTAGAGTCTGGGTTTCAGCACCAGAGCAAGGCAGCTAGGTGATGCAGCAGCTAGAGCACCTCGAGTCAGGAAGAAACTGAGTTCAGATCCAGTCTCAGGCGCTTTTGCCTCAGGTTCCTCAACTGTAAAAATGGTCATAATAACAGCGCCTACTTCCCAGTTGTTAGATAATACACAGAAGGCACTGGAGGTTTGGACTCCAGCCTCTAACAGGCTTGCTCTTGATTTGCTCAGACAGGAAAGACAGCTTCAAAGAGTTAATAATAAGATTTATTCTAGTCTAGTTTTCTCTAACAGTATTGCTGATAACGAAAGCACTACAAACTCCTACAGTATTCCCTAACCCTTCTTGCTGGGGCCGTTGAGAAGGAGGGGGCGGCAACTATCCCTACATCTCGATGGGGACAATTGAGACAGGCACAACTTGTGTATTCAACCCTAAAGGGTTCCCCTAAATCCCCTCAGGCCTCAATGGGGGCCGCTTGAGGCAGACACAGATTCCCCCCTCCTGATCCTTGATGGGGGCTGATCAAGCCACATAGCATCCCAGCTTGTGCATTCAACCATAAAGGTTCCCCAACTCACTGACCACTGACCACCTTTCTATAGGGCATCAGACAACGAAGGCATATTGCCAGCAATAGCCTTACAAGTTTATATCACCTCATCCCTGTATCTCACTGCGCAGTTGCAGTGGATGTCTACAATTTCAGCACACAAGTTTATATTATTTATCCTTATATAATGCTGTGCAAGCATGGTGGAGATGTTTTGAACCATGAGCCTGGGAACTCATATCTAATACCTGGGAAACAGAGATTGTTGTGGCCACAGATCCTGGGAAACTGAGGTTGTTATGGCCATGGATCCTGGGAAACTGAACTCTAAGAATGACAAAAATCCACTTTACACACACTAAAATACACACTAAAATTTACCTTACTTACACCAGTGTTGTTGGGAGGATCAGATATGATATTTGTAAAGTGCTTAGCACAGGATCCAGCACGTAGTAGGCACTATGTAAATGTTATGTATTATTATTGTTATTTGTTATCATTAGCATCAATCCCCCAAAGAGCAAGAATTTGGGACCCTAGTCCAGTGCAAATTGATAGAAGGACTCATATGGCAGTGATGCCACCTTCGGACATGAACTTGGTGGGACCAGGGCTATGGAGGAACTGAGCAAGGTTTGAGCTTACTTTCTCCCCCAGAGACTGAAGTATTGGGGAGAAAATGTCTGCATTTTGTTCTTGCTATTTCTTTGAAGTATTCCTTTGCAAAAGGAAAATGATGTCATCTGAAACTGGGTTGCCAGTTACTGGCCCCTGCCACAAGTGTAAAAGGGTTGAGAGGAGATCAGAAGATGGTGAGATTCAGGGCAGCTGGACTTTAGGATCCTGGCCACTGTTCTCCACCATCCTTGGTTCTCCATTCCAAAGGGGAACAACAGCGCATCTGTGTGAGTCAATTTGGCCCTAGAATTCTCCTTACTTCTCAGCTGAGGTTTGGCCCATAACCATGTAGCCATAATGAAGAACTTCAGACAACACCTACTAACCTGATCTTCAGCACACAGTAAGAACTCAACAAATGTTGACTGGAGACCTAGTATTACTTATTGTATAAACCAAGAGAATACTCTAAAGTTTAGAAGACCAGTTCCCCTTAATAAATCCTGTGGCAAAAATAGGTATTACCGAAAAGAACTGGAAAAGGATTCAACAATTCAATAAACATTTGCTGAGGCAATGAAGTATACTAGATAGTCAGGAAGACACATGTTCAGGTCCTACCCCTGATGCTTCCTAGTGCTGTGTATGGCTTTTGATAAATTGGTTAGCTTCTCTGAGCTTCAGTTTCCTTCTCTGTAAAGTGGACTTAATAATAGCACCTACTTCACAGTGTTATTATGAAGATCAGATGAGGTAATAGGCATAAAGTGCTTTGGAAAATTTAAAGCACTGCTTATGTCAGCTTTGAAAAATATCAGTACTTGTTTACTGTGTGCAAGACACTAGGCTAAGTGCCATGGAGACAAAGATGAAAAATGACATAGTTCCTGCCTTCAAGGAGTTCATCATCTGATGGGGAAATAAGATATGCGTATGTAAGTATGATTCCAGGTAGAAGGGGATTAAGTGCAAAGGAGAGATCCAGACAAAAAGCTTTAAGAAATTTGAGGGGGAAATCATTTTTAGTTGAATTGTATTCACTGTCACTTGATGTTCCTCAAATTTTGCTTCTGTAGGCTCTTCATCTCCTGACTCTGAAGATATTTCTGGTGTCGTTAGATCCCTTTATTGAGGAGGTGCAAGTCTGTGGGAATTGAGTGAACGACATTGACTTCGTCTTGTGACTCAGTTCTGGTAGCTCAGTTCTCTTTCTATTCACTTATGGGTCTAGTCCAATTTCTGTCTTGTGAGAAAAATTTATTCAGTTTTGGGAATTGTGAGAAAACTTTATTCCTAGTCCTGAAATGGCTGGGAAATTAGACTTCTTCTGTTATTTAGAGACTTGTCTTTTTGAGGTTTTGAAATACTGTGGTTTTTTTTTTCCCAAATACATGCCATAACAATTCTTAATATTTCATTTTTTTATAAAATTTCCAAAATTTTCTCCCTTCCTCTCTCCCCCCTCCCTAAGATAGTAAGTTTATATACATTATATATGTACAATCATGTACAACATTTCCATATTAGTCATGTTGTGAAAGAAGAAACTGAAAAAAGGAAAAAAAAACCATGAAAAACAAAGTGAAAATAGTATGCTTTGATCTGCACTCAGACTCCATCAGTTCTTTCTCTGTAGGTGGATAGCATTTTTCATTGTCAGTCTTTTGGAATTGACCTGAATCACTGTATTGCTGAGAAGAGCTCAGTCATTCATAGCTGATCATCGCACAGTATTGTCGTTACTATGTACAATATTCTCCTGGTTCTGCTCACTTCATTCAGCATCAATTCATGTAAGTCTTTCCAGGTTTTTCTGAAACTATTCTGCTCATCATTTCTTACAGCACAATAGTATTACTTCATTGTCTATGGTACCTTTTAGCAAGATGTAGTTTCCTTCCTTGTCTCTTTTAATTAACAATATTTTTGTTTTTGCTTTGTCTGAGATTGTAATTGTTATTCCTGCTCTTTATTTTTTTTATTTCAGCTGAAGCATAATTGATTCTGCTCCAGCCTCTTACATTTACTCTGTGTGTATCTCTCTGCTTAACTACATATTGTAGGATTCTGTTTTTTAATCCACTCTGCTATCCTCTTCCATTTTATGGAACAGTTCATCCCATGTGTATTTCTCTCCATCTTATTTTCCCCCATTTATACTTTTTCTCTCTCTCCTTTCACCCTGTCCCTCCTCACCAGTGTTTTGCTTTGGGCCACCACCTCCCTCAATCTGCCCTCCCTTCTATCACCACCACCCCACTCTTTCTTGTCCCTCTCCTCTCCTACTTCCCTATAGGGTAAGAGATTTCTATATTCAACTGAGTGTATATGTTATTCCCTCTAAGCCAAATCCAGTGAGAGTAAGGTTCAAACAAGGCTCATCCCTGTCCTTTCTTTCCCTCCTCTGTAATAGGTCTTTTGCGCCTGTTCATGTTATATAATCTACAGTGCTTAAGAGTTACAAGTATCATCTTCCTAAGTAGGGATGTGTATTAGCAAGGCAATAAACACAACACCAACAGTAATTGTGAATATACCTATGTAATTCCATATCACAAAATATGAGAGATTCTCCATATAGAAGACAGAAGAAATAAAACATTTATTCAGACACCAGAGGACCAAACACCATAACCAATGAGTCCATCCCATCTAAGCAGCAAGCAACTCCCAAAACCAGTAAGCCCACTTTATCATAACAGCAAGGAACATAAAACACAATATCACAGCATGAAGCTTGCCATCCTATAAGTCTTCTGCCCCCCTGCTGGGGCCTTGCCACCAACAAACTCACAGCAAAGCCAGAATATCTGCTTTTTCCCTCAGCTCTAACTGCCGTCTCTCAGAACTTGCTGTGACACACTTTCCTTTTCCTCTCAGCAAGCTCCTTCTACCAAATGTGACTTAAGCTTCCTGTGACATAAGTAGGTCACATGGCCTATTAATGAGTGGGAAAGCACTTCACATCTAAATTGCCATCACATTTGGCCCCAAGATGTTTTCTTATCCATTACATAGGGAAATGGGAGTTTTGAGATAACTGGTGTTAATAGAACTTTACAACAATGTAACAGAGATAACACAAAATAAGCATATCATTCCCCCCTCAAATGGGGCTCAAAATCTTGGGGTAAGGGGCAAAGGTCGCATCCTCTATAGCTTCATCCAGCTGAAATTGGAAGTAGAGTTGTCCCTGACCCAAGAGGTAAAGAATCTAATTCAAGAGGTCAGTCCTTTAGCAAGCTGGCATCCAGAATCAGTCGACGCCAGATCCAGGGATGACACATTGCAGTCATGGACAGGTCCAGGGGTGAATCAGGGGATGACATTCAGCTTAAACAATCAGGCATCTGCAGGTGGATGGTACTAAGTCTGCAGGAAATAAATCTCATAAACAAATTTAACAGACAAAAGCCAAAAAGAAACAAGGAAACAATCATAGCCTCATTGATGGTAGAATATGTGAATCAAGGATACAATTTGATAATCATTTTCTCCCTTTCTCCTGAGTAAACAATAGTTACAGTATTATCTTTTCCATGTGCTATAATTTCTGCAGCCTTTGGAATATTATCTGGCTTCCATTTTACCCATACTTTAGTTCCCAATTTTATTCTATCGGTAGAACCAAACCCTTCAGTCCCTCTGATAATTATTTCAGAAGGAGGGTTAGTTTTCACAAGGGGTATGGTTTCACAAGGAATAATAATCACTTGAACTATCTTACCATTTTTATAAAACTGTATAGGTTCTTTACCCAAACTCTGGAGTGTCACAATAATTTCTACTTGATAATTAGAATCTATCACTCCAACCAATACATGTATTCCTCAAGCTGCTAATCCTGATTTAGGTAATATCCATCCAAAATGATTCTTAAGGATTCTCATACATATCCCAGCAGAAATTTTTCTTATCTCTTTTCTATCCAACCAAAAGTCCTCTAAACAATGTAAATCATATCCCACCAAACGAGGTATTCCTAGATACGGTGGAGGGACATCTTCCCTCACAGTCCAATACTCAGTATTTGAGATGTTATGTGTCTGCTGTTTTCTAATTTGCAGATTTGAGATCCTCGTTCCGGCTAGAGGTATACTTCCTCCTAATGGTCTATTATTCAAATTATGTAAAGCAGCGAACAAATTATCTTTCCAATATTGATACAAATTATTAGAACTTAACTTCCTTAGCTGTTCTTTCAATAATCCATTCTTTCAATTAACCCAGATGCTTGTGGATAATATGGAATATGATATATTTACTCTATTGTTCAATACACAATATCTCTTCATCTCATTACCTTTCAAACATGACCCATTGTCACTTTGATTCTGCATTGGGATTCCATAATATAGACTTATGATATCTAGAGGTTTAAGTGTTCTTCTGAGTTGCATTCTTATGAGGACAAGCCACTAGTACACCTGAATAGGTATCAACACAAGTACATATAAATTTACATCCTTTATCTTGGGGTAGTGGTCCAATATAATCTATCTGCCAAATCTAGGCTAGAAATTTTCCCCTTGCTGTTTCTCCAGTTACTACCCTAGGAACAGTTCGTTCCTTTTTGAATTGACATATGTGACATTCCTCAGCTACTTGTTTCAACAATGCATGAGAGATACTAATACCTCAATCTTGTGCCCACTAGTGTGGGGGCTGGACCCCCAAATAGCCAGCCATTTGATGGACCCATTTTGCTAGTACTAGATCATCAGTTGGTGTCAGAATAGGGACAATATATTCAATAGCAATCTTTGCTAGTTGATCAGCATGTGCATTGTACTCACATTCTGGTGTGGTGAGGGCCACATGAGCATCTATGTGAAAAACTGACAAATTAGTAACCAAAAACATGTCCCATGTATCTTCCCATAATTCTTTGCCCCAAACTTATTTACCATGAATTTCCCAATTTTGATTTTTCCACATTGGCATCCATGTAGCTAATCTATTAGCTACTGCTCATGAATCAGTGAATATATGACACTGTGCTCCTTTTTCTGCTTTGATAACTTGATATACTGCCATCAGTTCAGCATATTGACTACTTCCACTATCCCAGTTCTTTCCAAGTCCACTTAGTACATGGGTTATAGGCTATTGCTTTCCAATGTCTTTTATGGCCCAAATACTTTGCAGTCCCATCAGTAAACCTTCCATCTTTCTGTTTTTCAGTTAATCCATCACATCCGGCATTCCATTTTACCAAGGACTGTACCAACTGTTGCCTTGGTTCAGGGTTTTTGTCGTTTCCATCAATGTCTATGCTTGCAATAGATTCATGCAGAGCAAAACTCCACTTTTGCCTGTTTTTTTATCTATTTTGAATATACCATTTCCATTTAATTATGGTGTCCTCTTGTGCATGTCCAATTCTGTGAGATGCTAGGGTACTCATTACCCAGGTCATAATTGGAATTCTAGGGATTCTTAATATCACTTCATGGCCCAGAGTCAGTTGTTCAGTCTCTACCAAAGCCCAATATGCAGCTAACAACTGCTTTTCAAAAGGTGTATATTGAACTCCTGATGAAGGAAGTTTCCTAGACCAAAACCCTAAGGACACATTTTGACTTTGTTGTTTTTGCCATAAACTCCAGTTCACATAATCATCCTGTATAGTCACTTGTAATTCTACTATGCCACTTTGCATAGGCCATAAATCCAGAGCCAATCCAGAGCAGCTTTGGCTTCTTCAAAAGCTTTACTCTGTTCAAGTCCCCAGTCAAATTCAAACCATTTCCTAGAAATTTTATATAAGGGTTTCAAAAGCTGTCCCAAATGTGGAATGTGATGTCTCCTGTATCCAAATAGTCCTATGAACTTTTGGGCCTCCTCATTAGTGAGGATAGGAAAATCTTGAATCTTTTGTCGAGCTCATGGGAGAATTTCTTTCAGTCCTTTATCCCACTATATACCCCAAAACTTTACAGTTTGAACTGGTCCTTGAATGTTTGCAGGATTAATTTCCCATCCTTTGTTCTTCATATGCTCAAATTTAAAGTATCAAACTCTTCTCCACTTCTTTTACATTTTCTCCCTGTATCAAAATATAATCTGTATGGTGGGTAAGCTGTACACCAGGTAACTTCAATTCATCTAAATGTTCAGCCACAATCCTATGACAAATAATTGGGCTATGCAGATATCCTTGTGGCAATTGGGTAAAAGTATATTGTCGGCCCTGCCGTGTGAAACCAAACTGGTACCATTGTTCGGAGTCTATTGAGATCGTAAAGAAAGCATTGGCCAAATCAGTAACTGTGTTCCAAGTCCCATCATATTTCTGGGTCCTTTCTATCTAGGTAACAGTATCTGAAACAGCAGCATACAAGGGTGGATTAACTATACTCAATTGTCTATAATCCACTGTCATTCTCCATGTTCCATCTGACTTTCTTATTGGCCATACAGGATTATTCCATAGAGTGGTTGTAGGGACTAACCCTCCTGCTTCAACATATTTCTTAATAGTACTGGTAATTTCATCTTGCCCACTTGGCACACAATCCTGCTTCAAAGTAATTACTTCAGAAGGTTCAAGTAAAGTGATTGGGTCCATTTTTATTTTTCCCACTAAAATTGTATTGATTCCTATCTTCCTTACTGCAAATTGATTATCTCCCCTCAGGTAAATTCATACTTCTCAATATATCTATTCCAATGATGCATTCAGGACAGGGTACAATGACTATGGTAAATTCTTTCTTAGGCAATTGTCCAATTTTTATCATTAGTTTAACTTGTCTGGATAATATTTCAGCCCCTCTCAGTCCTGTGATGATGATAGGAGTTCCATGCTTAAATTTGTCAGGGTTTCCATAAATCAAGCTGACCTCTGCCCCAGTGTCTATCAATGTCCTATTTACAGTATTCAAACCATTCTTCCAAAATATAGCCAGATTAATATGGGGTCTGTAATACTGTCCGTGTGTTTCTTTAATCTGTGCTACGGCTCAGTCTATTCCCTAGTCTCCTTTGAAGGTATGACTCTCTTGGATATAAGGGTTCAGGATCTGTAGGATTTGTAGGAGTAGTTCTCACTTCTCTATTCATTCCATTTGCTATTAAGCCCTTTATCTTGGTACATTTTGTGTAGCTCATTAGTTGGAATACCATCTATTCTTCTAAAATCTACCCCTGCTTTCAACAGAGCAATAAACATCTCTTTCATTGTCACTACAGGCTGAATCCCTTGGCTATGTACCCTTCTTTCCTGAGGCAATTTATTATTTGCCAAGTCTCCTAAGTCACTTAACAGTGAAATCTTATCCAGTACCTTTGAAAGAGGGTTCCCTACTTCTGCAATCAGTGGTCAGAATCACATGTTTATAAGTAGGAGGTACTGTCTTAACTATCAAATTCCTATTTGATAGGACTCCCAAGGGAGTTTCATAATAAACTTTGGCATTCCCAAACATAATACCAGTCTTTATTACCTCCTCCTTTTAACTTTCTCATACAGTCCCTAATTGAATGCCAGGGTCTGTCTGCAGTAGGCCACATAATATCAGCAGGATATTCTTCTTTACAGCCTGTTACAGCCAAAGCCAACAAATTGGTTGTTTGGTTAGTTCTTTGCAAATGATAATCCCTAAAAGTTTGCTGTACAAAAGAATACTAATACTTAGGAATCGCATACAATCCACAGAATCTACAGACACTCCTGTGGCCCCTTCATCACTGATTCTCACCAAGATATTAATGATTCTGCCATTCTCTGGGTGAACCTACTCAAGATATCTGTGATTTCCAGCTGTGTAAAAATCTTCCCTAAACTGAGTAGTATGATCTTGCCTTTCATGTCTCCTCCACCTTCTCTTTGAGAAGTCTGGTGTGATACTGTAACACTCTGTGGTTCAGAAGTAATATCATAAAATGTATCACCTCGTGCCTGAGGTTCTGACACTGTATCCTCCTGTCTAGTTTCTCTGCCCCTGTTATTATGGTAACCAGACTGCCTGCTAAGCTCGACCTTGGCTGAACTGAGGTGCACTCTTGACCTCCTTGGCTCCCTCTGCTTTCTAGCTGAATTTACAACAAGGATGTTAGCTTTCTGCTGTTCTACCACCTGAGGTTCTCCATCTTGTTGTGGTATAGGAAAAGTATTCTCTGACGTTTCAGTAACTGTCTGAGCCTGAGCTCTCTCTCCTAATAGTCTGTCTCTGTGTTCACATACAATACAGTAGGCTGTGAGTAAAATCTAGCCTCGTCTAGAGATCGCTCTTGGGATCCCCATCCCTGGCTCAACAGTAACCTCTCTGAGACATTGCTCCAGATCTCTAGGTCTTCCCCTTTGTAGCTTCTGCTTCCAGTTCTCACAAACACCAGTGCCTTTAGACCATTCCTTTGCTAGGGAGCAATAAGTTACATCCTCCCATCCTAGGATAGCTATTTCTTCCTCTAAAGCCCTTCTACCTCTAAATAGAGATCTTATACCTTGCAATCCCATCCTCCTAGTCACCAAATGTAACAGTAAGGCAATAATAACAAGGTAGATGGCAATTGTCAAAATGCCTGTGTAGTTCGGTATTGCAAAGTGGAAGGTAGAAGTAAACATAGAAGGTAGAAGTAGACCATTTATTCAGACACCAGAGAACCATATCCCACAAGCCATTTATCCAGTCCATCACAGCAATAAAACATTCCACACACAATATTACAACCTGGAGCCTCTCCATCCCAAAACCTCTCTGACCCCCACTGGGATCTTCCCCAAAACAAACTCACAGTACAGCTAAGTCAGCCTGTTCAGTTCTAACAATCATGAGGGCATCCATTATCAGCCATTAGCAGTCATAACTGCTCTCTCTCTTTCTCGGCATTTCCTGTGACATAACTTTCTTTTCCTGTCAGGAAGCTCCTCCTACCACATGCGTCTTAGGCTTCCTGTGATGTAAGCAGGTCACATGGCCTATTAATGAGTGGGAAAGATCTTCAGATCCAAAATGCTACTACACCCAGTGTTGATCAATGCCCTAGTTATAGCATTTAACCCATTTTTCCAATATACAGTCAGATTAATATGGGGTCTGTAATCCTGTCTGTGTGTTTTTTTAAGCTGAGCTGAGGCTCAGCCTATTTCCTAGTCTCTCTGAAGGTGTGACTTACTTGGATACAAGGGTTCAAGATCTGCAAGATTTGTAGAGGCAGTTTCTTCTCTATGCCATCTGCTATTAAACCCCTTATATCCGTCCATTTTGTACTCATCACTTGGAATACCATCTATTCTTTCAAAATCTACCCCTGCTTTTAATAGAGCAGCAAACATTTATTTTCTTGTGCTAAGCACTGGGGATAAAAGAGAGAAAAGATAATCCTTGTCTTGAAGAAGATTACAATCTAACGGGGGGGGGGGAACAATGTGAAAACAAAGATATAGAAATCAAGTTATATATAGGATAAATAGGAAATAGTTAACAGAGGGAAGGCACTAGAATTAAGAGGTGTTGAGAAGGGCTTCCTGTAAAAGATGGAATTTTAGTTGGGACTTAAAGGAAGCCAGAGGAATGCAAATTAAGAAAACGCTGAGGTAGCACTTCAAACTCATCAGATTAGTTAAGATGACAAAAAAGGAACTGGACATTGAGGAGATGCCCATCAACTGGGCAATGGCTGAAAAATTTATGTTATATGAATATAATGGAATACTATTGTGCTATAAGAAATGATGAACAGGAGAGTTTTCAGAAAAACCTAGAAAGACTTACATGAACTGATGCTGAATGAGGTGAGAACATTGTACATAGTAACAGTCACACTGTACGATGACTGATAAATTTAGCTCTTTTCAGCAATGCAAAGATCGAAGACAACCCCAAAAGACACATGATGGAAAATGCCATCCACATCCTCAGAAAGAATATGGAGTCTGAATGCAGATAGAAGCATACTATTTGCTCTCTTTTTTTTGTTTAGTTTAGTTTTTTTCTTTCTTGTGGTTCCTCCTATTTGTAATGGTATTTTAAATTTGAAGATCTTTCCCACCCACTAATAACCTGCTTAAGTTACAGGAAGCATAAGTCACATGTGGTGGGAGGAGCTTGCTGAACAAGAGGAATTAGAAAGGGTGGAGCAGGAAATTCTCAGAGCTAAAACTGAGGGAGAGAGCAGACATGTCCTAGCTGTGCTGTGGGTGTGTTTGTGGGTGGCAAGGCCCCAGCAGGAAGTGGGAATGTTATGGAACGGAATCATTCTCTGCTGTGATAATGTGTATTAATTTCTTTGCTGCTATGATGGAGTGGGTGTATTGGTTTGGGGATCTGGTTCTCTGGTGTCTGAATAAATGGTTTACTTCTACCTTCTATATGGAGAGTCTCATATTTTGCAATACAAACTACATAGGCATATTGACAGTTATCATCTGTATTGTGATTACTGCCTTGCTAATATACCATTCATTCTAATTCTTCTATACAACATGATTAATGTGAAAATGTTTAATAAGAATGTATATATAGAGCTTATATCAGATTGCATGCTGTCTTGGGGAGGGGGAGGAGAGGGAGGCAGAGAAAATTTAAAATTTATGGAAGTGAATGTTGAAAACTAAAAATTAACATATTTATTTTTTAAGAAAGATGACAAAAAGGAAAGTGATAAATACTGGTGGAAGACAGGTACACTAATGCACTATTGGTAGAATTAATTGTTGGAATTGTGAACTAGTCAAACCATTCAATGAGGAAAGCAATTTGGAACTATATTTAAAAAGCTATTATACTGTGCATGCCTCTTTTTTGCCAAGAAAACTCCAAATGGGATCGTGAAGAGTGGGACACAACTGAACAACACCAATCCTTTGACCTATTGAGTCTGTATTCTACTGGGTCTATACCCCAAAGAGATCAAAGAAAGAGACAAAGGACCTAGATATACAAAAATATTTATAGCAGTACCTTTTTGGGTGCCAAAGAACTGAACATTAAGGAGGTGTCCATCCACCGGGAAATGGCTGAAAATATTATGGCATATGAATCTAATGGAATATTATTGTGGTGGTGGTATTCATCCTTTGATCTCAAAGAGGACCAACGACGTGGGGAGGGTGATGTCTTGACTTGCAAGTGAGTTGGATTTAAGTGAGGCAGAGCAGTGCACTCTCTCCTCCGGAGCCATCAGAGTCCAATGACAAGACATAGGTCAAGAGACTGGCAATGGCCCCCATAGAAGGGAATGGGGAAGACATGAAGGAGGGAGACCAACCAGAAGGTTATGGTAATAGTTTAGGCACGTGGTGATGAGGGCCCACCCCAGGATGGCGGTAGTCAGAGGAGAGAAATGTGGAGATATTATTTTGGTGTAAGAAATGAAGCGGATAGTTTCTGAGCCTGTCGAAAATTTATACTGTAACAGCAACATTGTAAAGATAATCCGCTTTGAAAGACTTAGTAACAGCTGTCAATGGGCAGTCACCAGCCACGGTTACAAAGGACTTAAGATAAAACAAGCTGTCACATCTCCCAATAAAGATCTGATGGACTCAGTGTGCAGAAGGAAGCGCCTCCCTTCCCGCTCCCTGCCCTTCTCTCCCTCTACCAAAATCTGTTCTTCCTGTCTATACATATTTGTGATGGTTTTGTTTTCTTGTCTTCTGTGGTGTTAATGTGGTTAAAGATTTTGTAATATATCAAAGTTATTCTTACATTTTTAGCTTTAACATAACACTTAACGGCAAAGAGCTCCTTAGGGGAGCCGCTACCCAGCACCAAGGAAATCCTGAGAGTAAGAAAGCCTAAAGCAAAGTGCAGAACCCGCCTGCCTCCGCTTCCTCGGTGCCTTCTCGGATGGCTGGGGAATTGTGGGTAACCCTCGACCACCGAGACGCAGGAGGGCCTGTGGTAGAGCATCCCTCGCCCTGGCACTTCCGGGTCAGCGAGAGCCTCCTCTGGGCGGGCTAGAGCGTCGCCTTCCGCCTGCACAGCCGCGTGAGTGACCTTCTCGCGCCCACCGTGATGCTGGCTGCGGCTGCTCGCCCCCTGTGGGGGCCGTGTTTGAGGTTCCGGGCCGCGGCCCTGCTCCAAACCAGGTACCCGAACTGGGGCCAGGATCGGTGGTGTTGGGCCTCAGGGACTTGGGATGAAGTAGGAGCCGCGGCCTGGAGGCATGAGGCCGGGATGGCTGCTTCAGGCTGCTCACTCTCTTGATGGGGGAGGTTTCTCTTGGAGCCTGCGGCCTTTAGTCAGGAGCCGGTCCCCACCTTTTTCTCTCTTCCCCCCTCCCCCCCCGCCCCAAGCTGGAGCCTGCGACCCTTTAGTTTGTCCCCCGTACATCCCCAATCTGGACCCATTCCCCTTTATAGAGCTCGCGCCCCGCCTCCCCTCCCCCATGAGTGGACTGGACACCTTTTCTTGCTCTTAGGAAAAGGGGGAGGGTGACACTTTTCCATCCCTTCGTGGGTTCCATCGTCACCCATCCCCCCCCCAGGGGATCCAGGTTCAAGCGACCAAGTTCTGGTCTCTGCCAGTGTGACCTTGGACCGCTCATTTTCTCTCCAGTCCTTAAAGGGGGTGAGGGAGATTGAAGGGAGCATTTATCTCATTCGATCCTCTTTATAACCGTGTGAAGTAGGTGCTGTTATTTTCATTTTTCAGTTGAGGAAACAGGCAGACACCGGTTAGGTGACTTGGCCCAGAGTCACTTAGCTAGTAAATGCCAGAGGCTAGATTTGAATTTAGGTTTTGCTCACACCTGGCCCAAGGCTCCATCTACTGTACCACCCAGCTAGCTGCCGTGAGCATCTGTTGGGTGTAAGATGCTGTGCTGGTATTCATTGTGATTTTCTATGCTTAGTTTTTTTCCCTCCTGGGTTATGTGAGGGGGTTGGAATATCAGGTTCTTAACCTGGGGTGCATGTCAAAGACCTCAGAAGGTTTCTGATCTTTGATGGGAAAAAAATTTCATCTTTATTGCAACATAAGTGGTTTCCTTGTATTCTTTTCACTAATATAGCAAGCTATTCTTTACGTAGCACTCTTATTTATACCTTTATAGTTTTATTTTACATTTATATAGCACTTTAAGGTTTTCAAAGACCTTTACAAGTATTAACTTCATTGTAACTTCATGAAAACCCTTGGAGTTAGATGCTATTGTTCCCACATTTACAGTTGAGGAAACTGAGGCAGACACATTTTTTTTTAAGTGACTCTCCAGGGTCACACAGCTAGGAAGTATCTGAGGCTTTGAACCAAACTCCAAGTCCAGCACCACCTTGCATGTCATCTAAAAACATTATTCTGAGAGGAAGACTGTAGGTTTCACCAGAATGTCAAAAGGATCCATAACACAGGATGTACTAGGTGTCTCTAAGGTCCCTCCTAGCTTTTAAGATATGTTTATGGGAGGGAGGGAGAGAGAGAAAGGAAGGAAGGAGGGAGAGAGACAGATATTCAAGCCTTGTATACAATTTCCCTTTGCTCACTTATTGGTTACTGTCTCTTGTTTGAATGGGGTTGGGTGTAGGCTGCCATTATTGGGTATTTGTGCCCTGAGGCTAATGAGAAGCAGCTGTCATCAAAGAAGAAGTGAAACTCTGACAGGAGCCACTCTGGACAATGCCCCCAAGCAGTACCCTCCTAAGATTCAGCAGTTAGTACAGGACATCGCTGGCCTCACTCTACTGGAAATCTCTGATCTCAACGAGTTATTGAAGGTAATAGTAATAGCTGTCTTTTATGTAGTGCTTTAATGTTTGCAAGTTGTTTTCCTTATCTCATTTTATCTTACAACATCCCTGTGAGGTAGGTTATCCTCATTTTACAGATGAGGAAACTGAGGCTGAGAAGTTATGTGACTGTCGGGGCTGCATAGCTATTGAGAATCCGAAGGCAGGATTTGAATTTGGGTATCTTTCTGACTTCAAGTCCAGTACTCTACCCACTATGCCACCTAGCTGCCCTGCCTGGAGAATGGAGTGAGCCATATATTTGTTGAGTTGGGTTTTGAGTAAATGCTAAAATTAATGTGTTTTCCCAGATACTAGTGGGAGAATGTTGGGTTTTGAGGAAGGTTGTCCCATTAGTTACTTAGCTTAGAGGATGGCATACCAGTTGTTAAATTTTGTTCTTTTTAATATTCCTACAGAAAACGCTGAAGATCCAGGATGTGGGACTGGTGCCAATGGGCGGCATGGTGCCAAATGGTGCTACTGCAAAGGTTTCCCCTGAGGTAAGTTCTGGGGCTATTTAAAAAGGTAGATTCTGTCTGTCTCCAGTTCTTCTGAAGTATCCTCCTGGATCATTTTACCATCATTTTACCCATCGTTTTGTTTTTCCCCTCTTATTATGTCCTATGGCCTAGCAGTGCTGTACAAAACAGTTTGATATAGGTTATACGTGTGCAGTCATGCAGAACATAATTCTGTGTTAGTCACAGTGTGAAAGAAAACAGACCAAAAAGGAAAAAAAAACAAGAAAAATAAAGTTATTTTTAAAAGTATGCTTTGATCTGCATTCGGACTCCATCACTTCTTTCATTGGAAGTGGATAACATTTTTCGTTATAAGCCCCTAGGAATTGTCTTGGATAATTATATTGCTAGAATATAGAAGTCATTCCGTTGTACTATATTGTGGATCATTGTACTATATTGCTGGCACTGTGTACATTGCTCTGGTTCTGCACACTTTGTATCATTTCATATTAGTCTTCCTAGGTTTTTCTGAACATATCCTGCTTGTCATTTCTTATAGCACAATAGTATTCCATCACAGTCATTTACTACAACTTGTTTAGCCATTCCCCAATTGATAGCATCTCCTCAATTTCCAATTGTTTGCCACCATGAAAAGAGCTTCTATGAATATTGTACCTAAGTCCTTTCTTTGATCTCTGGCATCTAGATCTATTAGTGGTATTGCTGGGTTAAAGGGTATGCATAACTTTATAGCCCTGTGGGCATAGTTCCAAATTGTTTTCTAGAATGGTTGGATCAGTTCACAGTTCGACCAACAGTGCTTTAGTGTCCCAATTATCCTTAAATTTAAAAAAAGTTTTATCTCAAATTTTGTGAGATTAATTTTAGCCCATTTTCTAGCCTAGTTCTTTTTGGATCTTGTCATCCAGTGTATTAGCTATGCCTTTCTCCAATCCTATGGTACCTGTACTGATTGAAGGAACTGGGTATGTTAGACTGGAAAAGAGAAGACTCAAGGGAAATATGATGACTTATGCAAAAGGGATTAGATTTGTTCTGTGTGGTTCCAAAGGGCAGAACCAAGAGTAACAGGTAGATGTTGCCAAGAGGCCGATTTAGGTTTGATGTCAAAAGAAACATCCTAACAAAGCCCCTCTCAGATGTAGAATGGGCTCCTTCAAGATGTGTTGAGTGTCCCTGTCTTAGAGGTAGCTCAAGTAGAGGCTGGATGTCTACTCACACTGTGGATAAAGCGGTGGGCTGGGAGTCAGGAAGATCTGAGTTCAAATCCAAGCTCAGTTCACCTAACAGCTGTGTGATCCTAGGCAAGTCACTTAACTGCTATCTGCTTCAGTTTCCTCATCTATAAAATGAGGATAATAATAGCACCTACTTCACAGGGCTATTATGAGGATCAAATGAAAAAATATTTGTAAAGTGCTTAGCACAGTGCCTGGCATGTAGTAAGTGATATGAAATATAAAGAGAGAGTAAGTAATATATGTTAGCTACTACTATTACTTGGTTGTGTAGGTAGGGATTCCTTGGACTAGGTGGCTGCCATGGTCCCTTCCCTCTCTGATTTT
Source organism: Phalanger gymnotis (assembly GCA_028646595.1). Lineage (NCBI taxonomy): Eukaryota > Metazoa > Chordata > Mammalia > Diprotodontia > Phalangeridae > Phalanger > Phalanger gymnotis. The sequence goes on from CM053626.1 coordinate 165,444,050, forward strand.
GTGATGATGGCTTCTCTAAACTATAGATACATGCATAATTACATATATGCATGTACACACAAATACATAAACACATACATATATATCTTCCCCAATGCTTAGCATACACCCTGGTTATAGTAGCAGACTCATAAATGCTTATTGTATTGATTTGAAATTGAATGAACCAAGATTAGAAGAGATGTTAGAATGGTATAAATATCTAAATCTTTTTAAAAATCATTTGTCAAGATCCTGCTTTGTATTAGAACAATGCAAGGTAAAAGGTACAAAGGTAAAAAACAAAAGGTTACAAAAGGTAAAAAAGACTGGCTCCTGGAATTGATAATTTCTGTAAAAGAAGCAGCATGGTGTTGGATTTGCAGTCAGGGCTGATTTCACATTCCAGCTCTGCTCTTCACTGGTTGTGTGATTTGGGGGTGACTCCTGGTCTATTTCCCTAGCTGTAAAATGAGAGGGTTGGTTTAGACCAGTGGTGTCAAATAGAAATTAGGCGCCACTAAGCCATACATCAGGATCCCTTCAGGCCACTTGTTGACTTAGTTTTAAAACATAATATGATCTATTATCTTATTGTAATTTATTTTGTTAAGTATTTCCCAATTATATGGTTCTGACCACATTCCAGGGGAATGATATGGGCTATATGGGGCCAGTAAGCTGTGTGATTGACACTTTTGAGTGGAATAAACTCTTAGGCCTTTTCCAGTTTTAAAGTTTATATGTATTATTTCATGTAAGCTACACAACAGTTGCCATTCCTGTTTGATGTGAAGAAAATGCAACCCAGAGAAGTCAAAGAATTTGACCATGGTCACATAAATACTCTGTGTCAGAGGAAAGATTTGAACCCAGGTCCTTGGCTCCATATAGTTTAGGCATCCTATCCATTAATCCATCTTGCCGTTCTCTTCTAAAATTTTATTTGTATTGTCAGTTTAACAAACATGAACATTTCAATATACAAAGCATAGAAAACAGGGTTGTGTGTGCTACATTGACTTTCTTCTTTTTTGTGTCTCTATCCAACATTTCTCCCACATCATCCACTCCAATAGAGGCCCTGCCTTATAACTAATAATTATAGTGAAGCAAAGCAACACATTGGCTATGCCTAAAAATATGTTTTAGTCTGCCTTTCTGCCAAGCAGTGAAAATTCATGATTAGTCATTGCATTGATCATAACTCTGAAGCCCTCTTTTTTTCTGCAGCGTCCCTCTTATTTTTTTCTCAATTACATGCAGAACTTTTTTTCAACATTCATTTTTTAAAAATTCGAGTTTCCAATTTTCTTCCTCCTTGCCCTTTCCTTGAGAAAGCTGGGCCTTGTGACATAGATTATACATGTGCAGTGATGCAAAACATTTTCATGTTAGCCGTGTTACAAAAGAAGAACAAACAAAAAAACGCCAAGAAAAATAAAAGTAAGAAAAGTATGCTAAGATTTACATCCAGACTCCTATCAATCCTTCCCATGGAGGTGGTAAGCATTTTTCATCCTAAGTCCTTTGGAACTGGCTTAAATCATTGCATTGCTGAAATTACTTAAGTGATTCACGGTTGATCGTCATACAGTTTTGCTGTTACTTTGTACAGTGTTCTTCTGGTTCTGCCCACTTCACTTTGCATCAGTTCATATAAGTCTTCCTAGGTTTTTCCGAAAGCATCCTGTTTGTTATTTCATATAGCATGGTAGTATTGTATCATAATCATATACCGCAACGTAGTCAGCCATTCCCCAGTTGATAGGCATCCCCCACAATTTCTAAGTTTTTGCTACCACATAAAGAATTTCTATAAATGTTATTGTACATACATGTCCCTTTCTTTTTTCTTTCATCTATTTGGGATATTGACCTAATAGTGGTATTGCTAGGTTAAAGGGTATGCACAATTTTATAGCCCTTTGGGCGTAATTCTACATTGTTCTCCAGAATGGTTGGATCAGCTCACAACTCCACCAACAGTAGGTGAGGACCTATTTTTCCACACCCCCTCCAATATTTATCATTTTCCTTTTCTGTCACATTAGCCATTCTGATAAGTGAGGGATGGTACCTCAAAGTTGCTTTAATTTACATTTTTCTAATCAGCAGTGATTTGGAACGTTTTTCCATATAGATAGCTTTTATTTCTTCTTCTGAAAACTACCTGTTCATGTCTTTTGACCAATCTGATAAATTGGAGAGTGGTTTGTATTCTTATAAGTTTGACAGTTTTATTTTTTTGACTCAGTTCTACATATTTGAGAAATGAGGTGTTTATCAGAGAAACTTGCTGCAAAGATTTTTTTCCCCATTAACTTTCCATTCTAACTATTGATTTTATTTGTGTTAAACCTTAAGTGAGTTGTGCTGCTTTTTCAGAAGGAGCAGTTAATGATGAAAAAAGTGACAATATAGCTAATACTTGAGCAAAATCTTTACTGTTTTGTGTAGTTGGAATTGCCCTTTTTATCATTTATGATCATCTCTAGTTGTCTAGTTAAGAACTGTCCCCCATCCACAGCTTTGGAAGGGATATTGAAAGTCTTTTTTATATCTTACAATTTATATGACTTTATATTTTGGTCATGCATCTTACTGAAGTTTATTTAAGGTATGATAGGAGTTTTGGTCTTATTTCTGTTGGACTGCTTTTCTGGTTTTCCTAGCAGTTATTGTTGAATGGGAAATTCTTAGCCCAGTAGTTGCTGTCCTTAGATTTATCAAATACAGTGCTTGCTTTTAATTGCCTCTTGGTCTTGTTTAACTAATCCATTCCACTGATCAATATTTGTATATTTTTAAATCGGTATCAAATAGTGTTGATGATTACTCATTTATGGTACATTTTATTTTTTTATTTTTTTTTAAATTTATTTTTAATATGTTTAGTTTTCAGCATTGATTTTCACATGCATTTGAATTACAGATTTTCTCCCCATTTCCACCCCCCCCCCCCCCCCCA
>CM053626.1:165447499-165500065 GCA_028646595.1 Phalanger gymnotis
GCTTCACCTTACCTTTTCCTCCTCTCATTCTAGGCAGCAGATGAGGAAGAGGCACCAAAACAGAAGGAACGAACACATTTCACTGTTCGGCTGACAGAAGCCAAGCCTGTGGATAAAGTGAAACTAATTAAGGAAGTAAAGAATTACATCCAAGGCATAAACCTTGTCCAGGTATAAAGAGTTCTTATCCCAAGGACATTACAACTCTTTGCCTGCTTAATGGTTTTGAAGTTAGGAGAATCTCCCTCCTTGCATTATCACCAGCTTTTCCCTGGAGTCCTTTGCCATGATCATAATGATGCAGTTGCCTCAGGCTTGATCCTCTAGCCAAGGACCAGGCCTACTATTAAAGACTTCTGGGGCTTTTATGGTTCTAATCCTCCTCCTTTTCATTTTAGGCAAAGAAGCTGGTAGAGTCCTTACCCCAGGAAATCAAAGCCAATGTTGCCAAATCAGAAGCAGAGAAGATTAAAGCAGCCTTGGAAGCAGCTGGTGGCACTGTGATTTTGGAGTAGGAGTTTGGGGTTCTGGAGGACTTGTGCAAAGTGGGGTTTATTCCAGTCCAGTCTGACCTTGGGCAGTTGCCCCATGTGTATTACTGCCTACAGACCTGAACAGATGTGCTTAACCAGTGTGGGTAGTTTGAGTGAGAACTTTCTCAGCTTTCCAGGGGACTCTGTTCTGGGAGGGAAGGGGAGGCCCATCTGTCCCAGGCCCTTTTAAAAGGCTACTGTGAAGAAGGTGTCTGTGGCACATAAGAGTGGGGAGCAAGTTTGTTCAAACGGTAGTCTATGAGGAAAATATATTATTATCCAGACTTCCAGTGTGTTTAGAATTGTGTGCTGAAGACCAGCGAGCGACAGGCAGCCAAGAATTGGCACAGCAGTATCTTAAACTACCCAAGTCGGATGTCGTGGGGGATAACCTAGGTTTGTATGGTGGTCTGGGCTCTAAGTCTACCTGCCTGTCCTCTTTGTTGTGGTATCAGTTAAACGCTGTATTTCTCAAGTCCTTACGGAAAGGTACTTCATTGTCATTTTCATCATCCTTTGTAATGTCTGTGGTACAGTGACTTTATGATGGGTACTATTGGTTTAAAAAAAAACAAAACAAAAGCTTAGACACTACCCCCTCAGCAAGCTTATATTCTAATTGGAGGGACAGTACGTGTACATATATATTTAACAATACAAGGTATCATAGGAAATGGGACAGACAGGTGTTACAGGAGTTATGAGAGCTTGATTGATTACCTAGAGTATCAAGAAGCCTGTCTGGGAAAGATAAGGTTCAAGAAAGACCTTCAAGGGTTGGACTTACATAAATAGAGAAAGAAGGCATTTCAAGCAAAAGAATAGTGGGGGCAAAATAGGGGCAAAAGTGTTCTGGATGTATTTAGGGGAAAGTAAATGGATTAGATTGGCTGGGCAGATATAGAGGGTGAATGGGGAAAGTTCTGGAAGGCCTTGAATCCCAAGTTAAGGAGTTTGGGCTTTTAATTCAACCACAGATGTGAAAACTTGAGGGAAGGGGAGTAGATGGCAGCTTTTATAAGCTAATAAAGTTGATCTCACCCCTGGAAACTGATCCAGTTTTATAACTAACTAAGCTGAGCTCAGCTCTAGGGATGAGTCCCTGGGTGGGGCTTCTCTAAATTCAGAAGGGATCAGGACCTGTATGCACCATAGTAACTTAACCAGAATAGGCCACTGCTGCCCAGCTTTGAAAGAGGGACATGTGTCTGACAAGGCAACCTGGGAGGTTCAGCAGACAAGTGCTACAGGAATTAGGAGGCATTGGATCACCTGGATTGTAGGAAAGTCTTCAGAAGAGAGAAAAGGTCATCCAAAGCTTCCCAATCTCAGGGCCTTATATCTGGGGCCTTGCCCAGATTTTCCCCCTGGTTCCATCTGTGTAGTTACTGAAGAGTTAATGATTTGCCTAGCTGGGCTGGGGGCATCTGACCCTTCCCTGAGTCTTCCTGTTTGCTCTCTGGGGTGTGACGGTTCCTTTGCAAGGTGATTGTCCAGAGCAAGGGTGAAGCTAACTGTTCTCTAGCTTCTGTTTCCTGGGCTATTTATCTACAGGAAGAGAGGTATAAACATAAAAATCAATACTGAAGGCAAGGCTTATGCCCAAATCTCAAGCCGCTCTATATGTTGATCGCAACTGGTCACAGTTGTGCTTCCTCCTTTCCCAAACTCAGTTCCTGGTAATGGAGACACTTTCCTTTTGCCATTTTTACTTTTAGCCCTGAACTTTGGGCAAATGTAAAACAATCTCAGTTTCAAGGCACTTCTATGCTGAACAAGAATCCCCTCTACCATATATATGTATATGTCTAGGAAGTAATCATTCAGCCCTTTAAAAATTGGGGAGGAAACCCATTACTTCCCAAAATAACTCATTTTACCTAATGAGATCTTTTCCTTATATCAAACCTAAATCTTTACAACTTTAAAACCTACTACTTCTGATTCTCCCCTCAGGCCAGGCAATTCCTAGTCTAATTCCACTTCCAAGTGACCTTCATGTATTTGAACACCAGCTCTCTTGTATCCATTCACCACCCACTGGGACTCACATCAATTGTTTCTATTCTTTAAGCTAAACACCCCCAGTTCCTGCAGCTGATCCTCATATACCTCGACCTTGAACAGCATTTTGATCGTTCTCCAGACTGTCTTCAGCATGTTAATGGTCCTCCTAGAATGTGCCCACCACTGAACATAATACTCCACAAGTAGTCTAGGTGGGAGTAAGTAACAACATGGCTTCCTTCATGTAGTGTAAGATAGCATTAGCTTTTTTGGAGCTGTCATAGCCTGTTTAGGGAGCTTGCCATTTATTCAAACCCTCACATCTTTTCCATCTACACCTCTCCCATTTTTTCTTGTGAAGTGTAAGAATTTATCCCTATTAAATTTCATCTTACTAGATTTGGCTCAACAATCTAACCTTTAAAAATCTTGGATCCTATTATTACCTAGTTATATGTCATCTTCAAATATGGTAAGCGTGGCGTATGTGCTTTTCTATACATACTAAATAGCAAAGAGCCAACCATAGATCCCTTAGGCTAGAGACCTTCCAAGTTGATATCAAACTATTAATGACTACTTTTTGGATCTGGTTATTCAACTTCTTAATTTACCTCTTATCACATATCCCATATATGTGATCATTATCACAAGGATGGTGTAATCATTTGTCAAATATGTTTAGTAACCTTCTTTAGAAAAAATGGGGAACAAGGCTGATCCGACACAACCTGTTTTGGATGATGCTGGGCTGGAGCCTTGAAATCCTTTTCATAAAATACATGCTACAATTTAACCAGGAATTAAATGTCAAGCTCACTGGCCTATATCTTTACTGACTCAATTCTAGACTTTTTTTTAAATCAAGGCATTTGTCTGCCTTGGCACACCTACTGTTTGACTATGTCTAAGCCCACTTTGGGTAACAGCTCTGTATTCACTATTTTCATTATATCTTTTTGAGTCTAGAGTTTATACTAAGTAGAGAAAACACCGTAGTATGAATTGAGGTGCTTTCGTTTTTTCATCTGTTGTAGTCTGTCTAACCTAAGTAGCAGGCATTTCCACTTTTCCCTGAGCTTTAAAACCAACCCTTTTTGTTCAATAACAGCCTGTCATTGATAGGGGTTTGGATGTTGGTCCTGTTATTTTTGGAGAGGCCCTATGTCTTAAGATTGAGACACCATTAGCTAGTACCAAGTAGCCTAGTGTCCCCAGGAAGCAGAAGGATTATCGTAGAAACTTGGAAGCTGGAAGGCACCTTAGAGGCTAATCTCTCATCTAGTGCAGAAACACCCTGTACAGGGTTTTAGCTAACCTTTTCTTGGTAACTTTTTTTTTAAAGAATGAGACACTCATTTAAGAACATATCTTTTTTGATGCTTTTTTTTTTTACATAGTATTCATTTCTGAATATGTCCCTTTCCCCTCCTTCCTGTTTAGTAAGCTATTTCTTGTAACAAAGATTTAAAAAGAGAAGGAAAACAGTTCAACAAGACATCCCTCCCTACTTTTTAAGGTAGCATAAGATAAAATAAGAAATTTTATTTTTCTATCAGTCCCAACTCTTAGTTTTTTCACATGGAGTAGAAATCTGCCTCCCTTCAACTTTTTCACTCATTGGTCCCTTTGAAGCTATACAGAATTTAATCTATTCCCACTTCCTTATTACAGCCTTTGAAATATTTGAAGAGACTATCACATCTCCTTCCCCAAGCTAAGTATTCCTTCTTTTCTCATATGGCATTATTTCTTTTCAAAATGTGCCCAGAGTTGAAGACAGCATGGCAGAAGTGCTCTGGTCAGAGTAAGTACAAGGGGACTCACCTCCTTTATTCTGGATAATATACCTCTCTTAAAGCAGCCTAAAGATTGCATTAGGCTTCTTGGCTGCTCTAACTCCCTGATGACACATATGAGCTTACAGTAAACTGAAGTTGACACTGCATTTTTTTTAAAGCTAGGTCACTTTCACATTTTCTATTAAATTAGATTTTGATAGTTGGGACCTATCTCTGACCTGCTGGAATCTATTCTGAATCAAAATCCTGGCTTCCAGCCCCATTAACTGGCCCTTTTAACTCTAAAAAAGCATTCCTACTATGTCAAGAAGCTTGATATAGTGGACATCTGGAATTGGCTGGGGTCAAGAGACTTGACTTCATATACCAGCTATGAGCAAGATGTGTAACAATAGTCAAAATTAGTTAATTCCTCCGAACCTCATCCTCATCTACAAGGTTGAGAGAGACCACAAGATTAGCACTACCTTACTTGCATGATGGTTATGAGCTCTCTTGGGTATTTAAATTCCTATTTTATGTCTTGTTGATGAGTGTTGAACAGGACAGGACTAAGAATAGGCACTGGGAACACTCTTATTTGAGACAGCCAAATAAAATTTAAAATGAGTACTTTTTATTCTGTCCTTAGGAATTTTTTTGTAAACCTCAGCTTATTCTGAGCTTTAGCCTTATTGACATTATTTTTACTAATCCAGGCTTCCGTATTTGTTCTTAGTAGTAGTTACTGTATTTTCATCTTTGGTATGTGTTCTTAAATCTTAATCAGAGAGTGCACCATAGAGCGATCTCCATTAATTTCTCTAGATCTTCTCTCATCTCCTGTGCCTCATTTGTGATTTATTATTGGAATTTTGTTATTTTTTGAGAGCCTCCATCCTTCTTGAGAGAACTTGAGTCACTGACCGTGGGATCATACCTGTCTTTCCTCTCTGAACTTTATTATTTATATTCTTTGTATTGGTATTTGTAATATGTCTATATACACATATGTCACTACAAATAGTGTGACTATACAGAGGATGTATGTATACATATATGTACATATTATGGCATATATATGTATATACACACATATGCATATGCCATAGGAATTGTTCCTAACTTGCTTCCCTGTTATTTTCTCCTAGACACCTATTCTGTGGTTGTTTTTTATGTGCCGTACACATTTGTTCAGTACTATCATCTAGTTTAATGATTTTTTTGTATAGGCTTTTTTTTTGCCTCCCCACCTTTTTCAAAATTTTCAGTTTTCAGTTTTCTAACTCTTGCCAGGATCCCATCATTCTTTAAGCTTAAAGCATGGTTCAGGTAAACAAACCCTTTTTATTAACACCATCTAGGTAGCCTGTTGTTCACGCCTTACATTATCCTTTGTCTCTTAAAATCTTCAACTGATAACTTTGCTTTGGAACCCTAGAGACACGCAATGGGAAGAGCTCTGCTTCCTCAGAAACTGCCTAGGAGGGGCATGGTCAGTGAGGTTGGGTGGCTGGTTTAGCCAAATAAAAAGCCATGTTTTGTACAAAGAGATTTCACTTCCTTACTCCATCTTTGTTACTGTTAAAGTCTGTGGAGGTTTAGTTCAGTGTTTGAATAATCAACTGAATAGAACAGAGTTGGACCACTTCTTTCTGGCCTTCAGTTTTCTCTTGTCTAGAACAAGGGCCAGATGATTTCTTATGGTTCCTATCAAATTTGATGTGGTATAGTTTTATGATTGGCCTGAGAACAAGCTATGAAGACAGTCTGTGAGACCCTGAGCAAGTCACTTAACAATGCAGTTCTCTGAGCACCTCAAGACTCTTTAAGTTGCAAAGTAGGCACCAGCTTGCCTGGATAAGGGGTTTCCTCACCTGGAACTTGCTTATACCAGTCAGTCTATATCCTTATCCCCCCACAATTCTTAGTTATCAAGAGCATAGATCTGGAATTTAAAGGCTCCTAGGAGAGATTATCTGGTTACCTAATCACAGAATATACTTTTAATAGTTATCTATTCCATTCATCTTATTTTTGCAAATGAGGGAATTAACTAAGAGAAGTTTAGTGACCACCATCTGTGGTCACCATTACCATCACACTTCTTTAGGCAAGCTCCCTCATTTTACAGGAGAGGAAATTGAGGCCCAGAGAAGTAAAATGACTTGCCCACAGTCATGCAGTAATTAGAAGTGCCCAGATATTATTTGCCTAATGCACCTTGCTGTAAACTAATTGCTATGAAACCAAGTCCCTTAAGGAGAGGATTCTGCCTCAAGAACGAGCACTGCCATTCAGTGTTATGCTGGCCTTAGCTTTATTTGATTCAGTCATATATTCAGAAAATCTGAACCATGCAAAGTAATTGGGACCTAAAGAGGATTTGAGAATTTTTAATTTTACTTAAAACTAAGTCTTTGGGAATGTTAAGTCTTTAATTCCTTATTTATTTATTCCTCTTTATTTAAAAGAAGAAACAGGTTAGACTAAGCTGTCATCAGAATCCCTATCCATGTTTTGATGGGTAATTATTTTAATGGGGGCTACCTTCTTGTGAATGGCTAGATTATTTTGCTACTAACCTATCTCCCACCTATTGATTTTCTCAAAAAAAAAGGCTCTGTATAAATTACTTGGGAAGTATTGAAAGTCAACAGTGAGCCCTGTGGAGGGAGATACATTGAGGTAAGATATAGATAAAGGTTATCATATTAACAGAGCTATACTCTGGGCCTTGAGACATAATAATACATAAAAATACTCTGAGATCCCGTAATAACCCGAAGGAGATGAGAGAAATCTTCATAGAAGAGGTGGCTTTGTAGTTGGTTCTGAAGAAAGGAGACTTGACAGTTCTTTAGCCATTCCAGCCTAGATAGGACTGTCAGTTTGGTTTTGTCGGCGTAGGATATAATGACTTGGTACACATAGCTGTACACTTGGAGGGACCTGAGAAGAGGCAGTATCCCTGAGTACAGTCCCCTGCTTCTTATTTCTAGCCACCTCTCTCTCCTGTACCAAGGGAATCTAAACAGTTTCAGCTGCTTGTGGCTTAGCCACACCACTGTGATTAGTGGGGAGTTTCCTTTTATAAGGAGCTGCAAAAAGACAACCTTGGCAGCCATAGTCTTGTTTATGGTCTCAGACACAAAGCAGTTAATTTGCTTTTCCTGATATATCCTGGTAATCCCTTAAATTCACCTTGATGTTCTCGGTACCTGAGACTTGAGGTCCTGTAGAGTAAGGGAGCCATAGAATATAATGTGGTGGTTATAATTTAGTAATGTCAGAAGTGATCACATGAACAAGACAGTGAAATGCAAATTAAGGTAAAGCTGTGTACGGTGCATTGTGCACATGGGAGGCAGGGGTGGAGGGGAGTAATCTGCTTGTATTGCCTGAGCCTGTGGTTCAATACCTTGCCTTCAGTTTGAGGTGGAGTCTTACTGGAAATTGAAAGGGTTGAGAAGGAGGAAGAATTTCAGTGAAAGGTCAAATACTGCCCAAAGGAGGCCTTCTCTGATGGAATAATAAAGAATAGCTGACATTAATGTATTTCAAGAACTGATGATTTTATTGGTATGGTGCATTCCTTCCACTTATGCAAAATTAATACCTTAATAATAATAATAATAATAAGACTCCATACCTTAGGGGACTTTATCAATAACTGACCAAAATTTGTCACCTGATGGCCTGTTGATCACCTGGTGATGATCCACTCCAAACTTAGAAACATCACTGGCCTGTATTTGAAGCCCCCAGTGGACCTGCCAAAGCAGCCTGTCACCTCACTGCCACAGTGAGGCAATGCAGAAGGAGGATCATAGATTTAGCGCAAAGAATCTTGAGCATCATCTGTCTATTCTAAGCCTCATTCTACAGATGAGGAAACAGGCCCAGAGAGTGAAGTGAGCTGTCCGGCACTACAGATAGAACTGGATTAGAACCTCTTAGGACCTGACAATTGACAAGTGCTTTCCTCCTAACCCTAGGAGCGAGGATTTGCAAATGAGGAAACAGTTTAGTAAGATGGTGAAGCTCATGTTCATATCAAGCATTTATTAAGTACCTACCATGTGCCAAACACTGTGCTTGCCAATGGGGATACAAATAGGAAGGATAAAACTGTTTCTGTTCTCTGCCAACAAATTGTGAAGTGACAAATAGCCCATCAAGGACTAGACCCACACTGTCTCACTCTAAATCCTCTGTTCTTTGCACTATCCTGTACATTTCTGTTCTGTGTTGTTACTTTCCTGGAAAATTCAGAGTCTAAACTACCAGTATAGTGTTCCTGGTTGTGGAAATGGCATTGTAAAGAGATCCAACCAGATTAGGGGCAGAGAATACATTTAGAGCTTTGGGATGCCTTGGTGTGGCCCCTTCATTTACAGTTGAGGAAACAGGTACAGAGAGTTAGCCAGGCTTAAAATTACTAAGTAAATAGGGCCCCGAATTAAACCCACTGCCTAGATCTGTGAAAAGCTCATTAATGCAGCACCCATCCTGTTTCAAGTAACCCAATATCACACAGGTGCAAGTGACAGGACTAGAAATTGAAGTTAGAACCTTTCAGGTTCCAAAGCTCCTTCTGCAGCCCCAAGAGCTACCTTTCAAAGAGATGTTTTTCCCCAGTACAAGGGTGTTACATGGCCCGTTTGAAGCCAGCACCTTTTTTGGGGGGGAGGGACGGGGCGTAGTGAGGTGGGAGGAAGACCACAAAATTTCGAGCCGATCTAAGCGGCTACAGGTGATAGGCAAGGTTCCAGGATACAGGAAAGGTAAGGCGGAGGGCATCAGGGAAGATGGGGTGATGTGTGGACTTTAGATGCGGGCCACTTTGAGCTCCAACACTTATCAGAGATCATTCATTGGGAGCCTGCTCTGCGGTGAACACTTGCTTAGTAAGAAAGAAAAATAGCCCTTACCCCAATGAGCTCACAATCCCACGCTTAGCCCTAGTTCAGTCGTGTCCGACTCCTCGTGACCCGTCGGACCATACCACGCCTATACTGGCCAAGGGGTTTTCTGGCAAAGATGCTGGAGTAGCTTGCCATTCCCTTCTCCACTGATGGTGGCAAACAGAAGTGCCCAGTAAGTGTCAGGGCAGATTCGAACTTAGGTTTTCATGAGTCCAAGGCTCAACCGTATAGCTACTTCCAGTTATAAATGTTTATTGAATTGGACCGAATCGAACGGGGGACACAACGTGCAACAGTGTACCAGGGTAGATCATTCGTAGGTAGCCTCGGAGGGAGGGCACTAAGCTTAAGGAGGACTGAAGGGTCTGGAAAAGCAAAGCGGCGGACTCCCGGGCGCGGAGGCGCGTGCAACCAGCAGGCAGCACGGGGATAAACTGGGCTCCCTTCTGAACTAACGGTGGGGGCGGGGGGGGGGCGGAACTATATGCGAGGCTTAGCTCAGTTTCCGCAGCACGCAATCGCAGCGCATGTTCCGGCGCCGTGCCCTTGACCGTGGCCGCCGGCCCCCTCCCCCGCCTCTCGGGCTCGGAGGCGCTGACGCGGCCGCTTTAAGGCGGGCGGGGGCCTCGCCCCTTGAAGCCGGGCTCCTCTGGGCTGGGCGGGCCCGGCGTGGGGCGGGGGCTGATCCTCCGGGACGCCGTGGCGCATTGGCTGCGAGGGGCGGCGGGCGGTGCTTTAAACCTGCATACCCTGAGCCCGAACTGGAGCTGGGCCTCTCTCACTGCGCGTTGCTCCGTGCGCCGTGCTTTGCCGGCTCGCCCTAGTCCCGGCTCTGGCCCTAGCAGCCCGGCTCAGCGCTTCGCGGCGCAGCCATGTCCAATAGGCGCGTGTCCCGCTGGTACTTCGGGGGGTTGGCCTCCTCCGGGGCCGCGTGCTGCACCCACCCGTTGGACCTGCTCAAGGTGAGCGGCATCCCCCACCCGGGAAGCCGGGGGCCCAAGCTGCCGATCCCCGCCCCCCACCCCGCACCTCCTCTCGGCCAGGGGTCTCCCGGAGCTGCCCCCACTCCCAGTCTCTGGCAGTCCCCTGGGTGGGAGGCTGGGGTAGCTGGAATGAGAAGGGAAGGGAACGAACATTTATTAAACGCCTACTATGGACGAGGCACTGTGCTATGCATTTTCATAGCAGAGCCCTGAGGAGGGCAAGAGAGTTGTCTGCCGCCTGGGAAGGTGGGGAGCCCCCAGGACTAGCGAGGTGTCCACCGCAAAAGAAATAGAGGCTTAAGAGAGCTCGCTAGGCTGGGTGGGATTTTCCACCGCAGCTGCGACTCTTTAAGTGAGGGTTAAGTGGTGGAGAGTGAGTGGGGTCAGGCGCTCAGCTAGTAAAACAATCCCTGAAGAATGTTCCCCCGTATCTGTACCTTTCAGTACTGAAGCACAAGCCAGTCCAACCAATATGTGCCTTTGCCCTCCCTCCTTTTTTCACCGGTTGTGAAATGATAACCCTAGCTTCTATGTCTTGTTCGGTCAGTTAATAAGCATTTATTAAGCACCTCCTGTGTGCCTGGAAGAGTGGTAACCATCCTGCCTCCAAGTTCCCTTATAGCTTAGGCAGAAGTCAGCATATGTATTAAAAAAACCAAACAAACCCTGATGGGTGCAGAAATGAGAAAAGGCTTCTTGAAGGAGGTGACGCTGGAGCGAGCTGAGCCCAGAGGGGGAGGTGGGCCCGGAGAGCATCCCAGGCGTGGGGAAACCGGCCCGTGCAAAGTTAAAGGAAAGAGAGTGAAAGGAGAGCGAATGACCTGTATTGGTGATGTAAACGGGAGCCGCAAGCCGTTTGAAGTGCCAAGTTTTGTTCAGTAAGGTCACCAGCCTGGGGTCATAGGGTAGCTCCAGTTTGTGAAGGGCTTAAGTACTAAATCGAGAAGTGTTCATTTTATCTTTAAGGCGGAGAAGCAGCGCCTTGGAAAGGACTTGGGCACACCTGCCATTTTAGCGTTATCAATTCGATAGCCAGGTGGAGGATGAAGGGAAGGACTGCATGCCGGGAGACCTATTGCAAAAATCCAAGGGAACAGTGATGGAGACTGGGACTAGGGTGGTCATGGTTGAGTGGGGAGAAAAGAATAGTCTTGGTCGCTGATTTAATGTTTCCAAACCATCCTTCCAGACCTAGCTCAAGTATCCCCTTTACTCATAAAACCTAGATCATAATAAGCTCCTCCAAGACAGGTATCATGTAAGTTGTCTTCCGAAGCAGGCCTTGCTTATACGGTGGGGACACTCTAGTCGTTTGAATTGAATTCAATTCAGCTGGTATTTATTAAGCACCAACCCAGTGCTGGGCACTTTGCTAGGTAGACCTTGAGGGTACAGAGTCAAAACAATACATTTTCTGTCTCCAAGGAGTTTACGTTACATTGAGGAGAAACATGTATACTTAGAAGGAAATACAAACATTTTAAGTTCTGAACTGCCTCCCTCCACTCCTTCCTTCTCTACTGTGAAGGGAAGTTTATTAAAAATAGAGCAGAGATTCCAGAGCGTGCGGTGGAAGGGGGTAAAGAGTGTGTCTGGGACAGTGGGGACATGAGGACATTGGACTGACATGCTCAGAGAGCAGTGAGGTCTGGAAAGGGAAGAGAGAGCCGTAATTTTAGCATTACCCTCTCTGTAGTGTTGATTTAATTAGCAACCCATGAGAATGTGGGGGAAGGGAGGCTGATCTATATGGCTGGGGTTGATAGAGCCCTAGGGCCTGGCTTTTTATGGAGAGAAGAAATTTGACATATTTGAGATATTCAACCCTTTAGCCTGATCAACTCTGCCCCAGTCCTTTGCTCATCTCTCCCTTTGCTAGGGGTGCCTGTGGGGGGGCCTTTGTTTCCTGTTGAAATTGCAGATATAAGATAGTAGAATCCAGGCCCAGAAAGGTTGAGTGAATAAGTGGCAGGGTCTGGATTCAAAATCCAGGCCTTCTGATGCCATATTCACTCCGTGTTCATTCCACTCACCTAAAAAAAGATTAACACCAGCGTAGGAAAGCTTATATATGCCTGGGTCCAAGTGAGGAGGAGGGGGTGACCTCTGAGAGCTTTCTCTTGGCTAGCACGATCTGAGTGAAGACTGAAGTGGAGGAGATGGGACTGGAGATAGTCCTTAAAGGGTCTGTGTCACAAAGTAGGAACCTGATCTCTCAATCTAATCCCCTTAGAGGTCATCTAAACCCTGACATTTAAAACTGACCCTCAGAAGGAGATGTAGCTTTGTTCAAAGTCACGTGAGTGGAAGAGCTAACATTAAAACCAGCCCCCCCAAAAATCCAGGAGTCTTTCCATTGGAGTTTGCCACATGTTCCGCCCATCAATTACCTCTCACCACAAACCAGTTTGTTAACTATAAATTGTATTTAAAGCATTTTCTAATGTTAGTGTTCCCTCCTACTTCATTTTAAGCTCCAGGAGACTTTGGCTTCTCAGTTTGGGCTGAAAGAAAATGCCTCATTAACTTTCACCTACTTTCTTCAACCCTGCCTTGATTCTACCTAACCTGCTACAGTTTGAAAGGGCAAAGTTTTGGAAGGCCCAACTTTGGAAGGGCAACTTTGATGTCCTTGTGTTTAAATTTATAACTCCTCTAAAGATTTGCTGTCAGCTCCTTCTGCTTGACTTTGTACTTTGGAGTGAGGGTTGCAGGTTTTCCTCGGGCTTTGACACTCTTAGGGAACACCAGGTCAAAAGCTGATCCAGGCAACCTCCATACACTCACGCCATGAATGAATGAATATTTATTTAGGGCTTACTGTAGGTTTACTCTGTGCTAGGGGCAGCTAGGTGATTTAGTCCATAGAGTGCAGGGCCAGGAGTCTGGAGGACCTGAATTCAAATGTGTATTCAGACACTTACTAGCTGTGTGACTTTGAGCAAGTCACTTAACCCTGATTACCTCCAAAAAAAAAAAAAGAGAGAGAGAGAATAGCTTAACAACTCCAGTATTTTTGCCAAGAAAACCTCAAATAACATACAGAGTTGGACACGACTGAAAGCAACTGAACAAGAACACCTGTGTGCTAAACTGTGGGATAGAAATATAGAAAGGAGCTTTGATTCTTATAGAGCTGAAGTTGTTAATTATTTTTGTGTCATGGACTCCTTTGACAATCTGGTGAAATCTATGGATCCCTTCTCATAATGAATGCTAAATTTCAGTTAAAAGTTAGTGAAAATTAAGATGTATATTTTTCCCCCATCCAAGTTCACTGACCCATTAAATCTCTCCATAAACCCCAGGTTAAAAACCCTCCCAAAGTCAAATCAACAAGCATTTTATGAAATGCCTACTATGTGCCAGGCACTGTAGATATAAAGAAAGGCAGAAAATCATCCCGGGCTCTCAGGAGCTCACAGTCTAATGGGGAATACAATACGCAAACAGCTATGTACAAGCAGGATAAATACAGGGTAAGCTGGGTGGGGAGCGGGGGAGGGTGGGAGAGAGAAATCTCAGAATTTAAGTACCTACTATGGGCCAGGCATAGGGGATACAAGAAAGGCAGGAAAACAGCCCTGACGTCAAGAAGTTAACAGTCTAGTGGGGAATTCAATATCCAAACAGGATAAACTGGGGGTAATCTCAGAAGCAGGGTGATTAAGGAGGACCTGGGAAAGACTTCTTGAAGAAGGTGTGTTTTTAGCCAAGACTTGAAGGAAGTCAGAAGGGAGTTGTTAGGAAAGGGTCTGAGGGTCTGTGGCAAATTCCTGAGATGCTGAGGGGAACATTAGAGCTGTCTGTTAGCCCACCCTTTCTGCAAACTGTGGCAGTATTTGGTTACAGTTCTGCTAGATAGAGGGGCAAAGGGTGAGGGGAGGGCGTAGGGGTGGATTCGGGCTGTGTACCTTGACTGGTAATCCAGGCAGTGAAGGGTGGTAATGTTGCAGTCTCTGCAAACAGATTCCTAACCAGAATGTGCCTGGTCAAGTGAACAGTTCCCTAGATCCCTGGCCTGGTTCCCATGGGGCAGATAACTGGGTGAATTCTGTAACCTCCAGGTCCGCAGCAACATTCTTGGAGCTGGACAGAGGCAGACAAATACCTTTAGTTCTTTTGCCCTGGGGCTGGCGCTGCCTTCCAAGTGTCCTAAGCCTCTCTGTGCTCCAGAAGAAACCACCTGAAAGAGTCTCTAGTTGGAAGTTGTGCTAATTAAAAAAAAAATGCAAAGAGTCTGAGATCAGAGTCCAACTTCCTTGTTTTATGGGAACCTGTAAACGTGGAAGCCCAGAGGAATGAGGTCAACTCATCCTTTGTTTCACAGCTAGGTAATGATAATAATCCTGATTTTTACATAAGTGCCTTAAGTTTGCAGCGCTCTTCATCTGTAGTCAAGGGTCAGAGGTGAGATTTGAACCCAGATCTTCTATCCACTCTGCCATGAGACTCAAATGATATAATTAGTATATAAACTTGCAAGTGCTCTGTTTTCTCCCATGCTACTTCACTGACCCCCTTAAATCTATCCATAGACCCCAAGTTAAGAACCCATGTAATAGACAAATCAACCCAAGCATTTTATTAAGTGTCTACTATGTGCCAGGCAAGGGCAGCTAGGTTGCACTGTGGATGGAGCACCTGCCCCGGAGTCAAGAAGATTCCTTTTCCTGAGTTCAAATCTGGTCTCAGACACTAGCTGGGTGACCCTGGGCAAGTCACTTCACCTTGTTTGCCTCAGTTTCCTCATCTGTAAAATGAGCTGGAGAAAGAAGTGGCAAACCACTCCAGAAAACCCTAAATGGGGTCCCAAAGCGTCGGGCATGCAGAAAACCAGCCCCTGCTTTCAGGGATCTCACAGTCTAATGGGGAATGCCCTGTGCAAACAACTATGTACTAGGAGGGATATATACAGGATAAGCTGCAGAATAAGCACCTACTATGTGCCAGGCACAGAATAAAGAAAGGCATTTATGCGCCTGATTATTATTCATGTCAGAGCCAGGACTGGAGACTGAGTCAGAGTTCAAGTTCTTTTTTAATTAAAAACATTATCGGATCATAGACCTAGAGCTGGAAGGGAACACAGAGGTCGCCTAGTCCAACCCTTTCATTTTGCAGAAGGGGAAACTGAGTCCTAGGAAGATTATATCACTTGCCCAACTGCACAGATCATCATCAGAGATGAGATGTGAACTCGGGTCCTCTGAGTCTAGTGCCGGTATTCTTTTGGCCTCACTATCTTTTCTCACAGGTTTTTATGACAGTTCTCTCCTCCTCCCCCAGTCTTGTAACAAGTATGGTTAAGGCAAAGCAAGTCAGCATTCAGCATCCTTTCTGCAGTACCTGCATTGCCCCAGGGATTATAGCAGGGCCAAAATGATTTAAAAAATGCATATTCTAAACTATGAATTTTGTACCAAAAAAATTAGGCTCCGGGATTCTGGGAGAGGCAGACAGCATGGCACACTAGAAATGTCACTAACTTCAGAGTCAGTGAGGTAGCTAGGTGGTACACTGGGTAGAATGCGGGACCTGGAGTCAGAAAGACTTGGGTTCCAATCCAGCCTCACACACTCAACTAACTGTGTGACCCTGGGAAAGTCACCTGCCTTCTTGTCTACCTTAGTAGAGGTCTTATCTGTAAAATAGGGGAAATGATAGCATCTATCTCCCAGAGTTGTTGTGAGGATAAAATAGGTCATATTCATAAAGTGCTTAACAAACCATGCTACTAATATAAATAAAAGTCAGAGGTCTTATCAGTATCACCATCATCGTCATCAGTGTTATCAGAGGACCTAGGTCCAAATTCTACTTCCCCACCTCCCCACCCTTGAGCTTCAGTTTCTTCATCTCTAAAATAAAGGGGAAAAAATAAAATAAAATGACAGGTTTTATTTTAGGAAGAGAGGGAAGGAGGGTAGAACAATTTGGTACTCAAAATCTTGTAAAAATGAATGCTTAGAGTTGTACTTATATATAATTGGAAAAAATACTATTTAGAAAATAAAAGGCTTTGGTGGTACTTGATTATAGGAGATACTGTGATCAAATTCTACCTACCATACAATAACATAGTTTCCAGAAAGATTGGGTTGACTTCCCCAACCCAGGAACGGCCAGACCGTGACACCCTCTCCTAGCTAGAAGTCCCTCTTGGCTTCTTTCAAGTCTTAGCTAAAGGCCCACGTTCTTCAAGGAGATGGATTTAAATGTATTTTATGGTGCTTTCCAGCTCAAAATCTGTGTCATTGTGACTAATTATGAGCTCCTTAAGGGCAGGGTGCATCTTTGTGCCCTCAACCACATGGCACTTTGCACCTAAAACCTTTGGTGTTTAATAAATACTGATTAAATTTTAAAAATAAGTAATTCTGTCTGAGGTGGGGTAGGAGGGTAGGGGAGTTGATTTCACTGAGTGGGTCTGCATTCAAATAATAACCAAAGCCTTGTCATATGCAGAAAATGATGATGTTTCCTTTTAGGAGGTATTCACCCACTGTTCTAGTATGTTCTCAGGAGCGGGTAGATGATTTTCAAAAGGAGATTTTCACACATTTTTTTTTAGGCAAAATGCACATAGGGGGAAGGAAGACAGAGGTTTTCTTTGTCTTCTTCCATGGCCAGCCAAGAGTTTGTTTCCCATCTTTTCTTCACTGTGTCCTCCCAGAAAAGGTCAGATGGGAGTCTGGATGATAATTTCCAGAAATGTTTATAATGTAAAAGAGAAAGGCACCTTCTGATGCCTTCTGATCAAATTATTTTAAAATTAAAAAGGTTGGCCAAATGTAGGTAGTTAAATCCTGTCTTATCTAAACTCTGTAGTTTTCAGATGCTCACAGTCCCGTCCTCCTAGAAAATCTTAGAAAATCAGCATTTTCCTGAGCATTTATTGATTTTTCTTTTTTATTACGGACTTAATTATCACTGAACACAAACATTCTGGTATACAAAGAACAAAAGATTGTATGTGAAACTGTGAACCTCTATTGCCTATAGTTTATTTATTAATGTTTTTTATGTAATTGGGGTTAAGTGACTTGCCCAGGGTCATACAATTTAAAGTGTACATTAACTCGATGGGAGGGGAACAATCTGACTCTCCTGGTTGGGGGTCAGAGGGGGACGATGCCACTGCTGCCATCTCCATCATGAACAGCAGCTGGAAACGTGGTAGGCCAGCCTGGTTCAGTAGCTGCTGGAGTGTTGGGGGTGGGGTGCTGCGGGAGAGGAGTAGGAGGCCCTCTTCATCAGCTCCTTTATTTACTACGACTACAAGAGACCAAGTGATCCCAACTTCAAAAACAGGCTCCAAGAGCAAAGAAAGAAAAACAGAAGCTTGCTGAAGAGAGAGCTAGGCTTTCCAAGTTAGCTGACCTTAAAGATGCAGAAGCCGTCCAGAAGTCCTTCCTTGAAGAAACACAGCTTAGTGAGGAATTACCAGCCCGGGGTGAACATGAAAAGGGTGTTGACTGCTTGACAAATGCCAATTCTGTCTGGGGCGGGGGAGCTACCACACTTCTCCCCTAAACTCTTCTACCGCCCGTGTTTCAGATGCTTGTGAGTAAGCTGCAGACGGTCAGCCAGAGAATTGGCTTCGACTTGGCCGAAGATGATATGGACTGAGAAACATGTCAACATGATGATTCTTTTTTTTCTGGAGGCAATTGGGGTTAAGAACATAATGTGATCTTGATAAAACAAATTTTTTAAAATAATTCTTAGCCCAGAAGATGAGCAGCAATGGGGGGAAAAGGGCAAACCTGCTGGTTATAGACTATATATTATGCTGAAATCTGCCAAGCTTGATTCTTTGTATATGTAGGTTTTGCTCGGATTTTTTTTTTCTTTTATAGACCAGCCTTAATCCCCAATCACTATGACACTCCAAATCATTCCAGCTCTCATTGACTGGCCAATAATCTATCCCAGTCCGAGCCCTACTTGGTCCTTGTTTGGGCCCTGACTGGCCCTGACTGGTTCCCAGTGAATGTAAGTAGCAATTGTGTTTCTGTTTTGGTCAGAAACCCTGAGGGTCTTCCCCTCCCAGATCTTTTTTTTTTTTAAGAGGCCATTCTTTGCTTCATTTCTTATTAATCCTTAATCACTGCATAGGCCTTGCCTTGGTCAAACTGGGATCTGTAAAGACCCTAAAAAGGCCAAGGTCTCCCGCTGCATCCTGGTCCATCTCCAGTCATCCTGATCCACATCTGGCCACTGCACCCAGATGGCTCCGGAGGAGAAAGTGAGGCTGGTGACTTTGCACAGCCCTCCCTCACTCACATCCAATTCACTTGCATATCTTGGCATCTCCTGCTTGAGCTCATGGCCCTCCTTTAGAAGGAAGGACAGACAGCAGATAAGTTGCTTGGATTTTATTTATCTTAATAAGAAGTATATTTTAATTTTTTAAAATCTCATTTTATAAATACACTACGAATTATACAAATATCACTTATAAAACATGCAGTTTTAAGATACATATGACATACTTCCACATGTTAAAATTCTTGGTGCTCATTTTTGAAAAGCCGAGTTAAGGTAATAAAAAGAATTCTGCATTCTGGTTAGAGAGCTAAAAGGTGGATTTGGCTTATCCTGGTAAATTTTGCAGTGTATTGGAAAACTGTTGACTTTTTTAAAAAATTTGCTAAAGCTAACAAGCTGTGAAGTCCCAGATGTGAAGTAGATCCCATTCATAAAAATAATCATGGATACATTTAGGAAATATTTTTGGTGTATAGGGCAACAGCTATCAACAGCCCAAAAAAACTCCTTTAAAATTATTTTATTTAGAACAAGCTTGTGAGTTCTGGATTATTTATCTTGCAATTGCAATTCAGAGTTATTGTAAGGAGCACTGAATTAGTAACACTCAGAAACGTGTGTGCTCGTTTTGTTCTGCCATTAACATCTGTGATTGATGTAGGACAAATTTGGTTGAGCCATCTCAGTTGTGCCCGACTCTTCATGACCCCATTTTGGAGCTTTCTTGGCAGACACTGGAGAGGTTTGCCATTTCCTTCTCCAGCTCATTTTCCAGATGAGGAAACTGAGGCAAACAGGGTCAAGTGACTTGTCCAGGGTCACACAGCTAGTAAGTGCCTGAGATAATATTTGGACTCAGGCCTCCCGACTCCAGGCTTGGGGCTCTATCCACTGCACCACCAAGCCGTCTGTAGGACAAATTACCTGCCCTCTTTTAGTCCCCATTGTTATAGAACACCTATAAAATGAGAGATTGGTATTAAGTAATCTGAGTTCCTTTTCAGCTCTATGATTATTTTCCTCATTGTCAAAGCTGTATTTTCCATACATATTAATCATACCGGTCATAAATATTATTACATATTCCAAAGTGGTTTCTTTGACCTATTGCTCTGATGAGTTTTTCTTTTTAGTTTAAAATTTGTTTAGTTTAAATTTAGTTTAATTAATTTAATTAATTAAATTAGTTTAAAATCAGTTTCAGTTTAAAAATCAGTTGTAAAGAAAAACTTTCTGACAACTGGCTATCCATAAGTAGAGTGGGTCATCTCAGGATATTGTGAATTCCCCATCACTGGACATCTTTAAATTGGAGACCGTACAACCTTCTTGTTATTCCTTTTCAGGTATGGGTTGGATTAGATGAGGTCTAAGGTGAAGTGGGCCACTAGGTGGCCCCATAGTGCATAGAGTGATGGGGCCTGGAGTCAGGAAGACTCATTTTCCTGAGTTCAAATCTGGCCTCAGACACTTAATAGCTTTGTGACCCAGGGCAAGTCACCTAACCCTATTTGCCTCAGTTTCCTCATATGGAAAATGAGTTGGAGAAGGAAATGGCAAACCACTCCAGTATCTTTGCCAAGAAGACCCCAAATGGGGTCACGAAGAATGGGACATTGCTAAAACTACTGAACAATAAAGAAATGAGAACCTTAAAGTGATGATTTGGGGAGTCAAAATGGGAGAGAAGAAGAGGCCGTTCTGCTGAGGGGGATAAAGCTTTTGTGGAGCTCCTCTAGCTGGATGATCTGAGTGCATTAAAGAAATATTATTGTAAAAAGGCTGCGGATACTTGGGGAAAGAGGATTGCTACTGAGGACTAAGACAAGGCAATAGCAAAGTGCAAGCTTCTTTGGAAGAAATGAAGCATCATAGAACTGTAGAGGGGAGCAGACCACTTAAGCAGTCAAGGGAAAGAGGAAAAATCATGGAGAAATTCTAAGTTTTAAAGTAATTGTCGATCTGTAGTGGTGGAGTTTCTGTACTGAGGAATTACCTATGTGAAATCAGAGATCTAAACTAAAAACAACCCTATGTTACAATCCACCCAGACACCCATAAGTGAAAGGAAGAAGACAAGAATGGGATAAAGTTGGATAGAGGAAAGTAATGATTAGCCATGCTCTTGTGACATCAGGGCCCAATAAAGGCAGTCATTTGTACTTGCCATTTCTGATCCTAAAAGATGTATGTTAAATTGGGCCCCTGTTGTGAGAAAAAATTTTTAGTGAACTGAAATGTTTATTCATTTAAAAAATGAAAAATCATAATTTTTTTTAGCAAATTGTATTTTGGTGGGGAGGTACAGATTTAATGCTATTAAGGTACGTATGGCATCAGAAAGTTTTGGTGAAAAAACTGCCTGAAAGATTTTATATTTTATAAAACTCCAATCCATTTTGATAATGTCAAACTCTGGTATGTGCTGTCAACTAGACGGGAACTGCCTGTAATCTTGGGTGGTCAGAGCCAAACAGAGCAGGCCAGAGACTGAAGAGTCAGGACGCAAACAGAACTTTAATTGCAAAGTGAGGAAATGCTTGCAAGCACAAGTCTTCTTGAGGAGGAGGGCTTAACATGCCGGGACAAAGCAGTGCTTTATATACACGACTGGGCTGGACCATGACATAATCATTCTTAGCTGTTCCCAGGGCAGGCTCCTGCATGGACAACACAGGCGTTCCTGGGTTCTGTGGGAACAGTCTCCAAACTGATTGCCTCACAGTGGGGTATAGAACCAGAGTTAGCATGGCAGGAACAGGAGTGCAGTACCTGGTTCGGTTCACTTAGCTGTTATAAGAAACAAATATTGTAAACATGTCAAAAGGTGCGATGGATGACTCTCAGGTCCCTGGGAAACAGGGGGAACTCCAATTAAACAGTTTTTGATTAAAATGAAACATAAATCCCTCAGATGTTCCCTAGGTATTCACTAACACCTAGTGCTGGTCAAAATAATACACTTCACCAGAGGGTGAGATCATCTAGAGCGCAAAGGATTCTTGTTATGCCAAGCTCAGGGCACAGCCTGCTTGCTGGGCCTTAGCTCTGGGAAATAGGGGTCTCCAAATATCTTGACAGTGCAAATGAATCGTATGTGCTCCTTCCCATTCCCTAGCTACCCCCTTTAAGAAAAGAACAAGTTGTGTAGAATATACACACTTGCATAAAACCTTTGGAAATAGAAAAGACAAGTTTCTTTGTGTGGACTTGTTTCATAATTTCATACTTGGCATAAAGCATTGGAAACATTTTGGAAACATGCATTTTCCTAAAGGTAGCAAAGTTATCTGATTGCAGCAGTTACCCAAATGGAGTATAATATTTTTACCATCATCATGCCTCTTTTGTTACATTTTTAATTTCAACCTGTGGATGAAGGGTGTTGCTCAGAATATAAAATGTTATAGAAATTTCAAGAATGTTGGTTTACAAGCCCTATAGAGAACTTTCAGTTTAAGTCCAATTTTTTAATGTTGCTTTGCCTTGGGCTGTTAAAAAGTGAAATAATAAAGGACTTGGAGAAAAGAAAAGTGTGCATTAAGTTTTAGCAAGATAGGAACACAATTATCCTGTTTGCTTGTGTCCCCTTCTGAAACTTCTTTGGTTGTGTGTACATATCTGTGTGTCCCAGACCATTTTAAAGGTAGTTATTAGAGCATGTTGAGTCAGTCACTCGTAAGCTTGGATTCTCATCCTCCAGGCTATGCCAGAGTTATTCCTATTAGGGGCAGTATTGCCTGTGAATGTGTGACAAAGTATTAAGCATTATGCTAAATGTTAGGGATATAGGTAAGCAGTGGGAGGTAGCTGGTGTTTTCGTGGATAATAATGATAGAGCTCCTTAAAGTTTGCAAAGTACTCTGCAAATATTATCTCATTTGATCCTTACAACAACCCTGGGAGGTAGGGGCTGTGCTATTGTTATCCCCAGATGATAAAACTGAGGCTGACAGGTTAAGTGACTTGCCCAGAATCACGTAGCTAGTAAGTATCTGAGACTGGATTTAAACTCAGGTGTTCTGACTCCGGGCCCATCACTCTATCCATTGTGCCATCTAGCCACCTCCTCAGGAAGAAAGACCTGAATTGAAATGCAACCCTGGACACTTACTTTGTGTGACTTAAGCAAATCACTTAACCTTTGTCAGCCTCAGTTTTCTCGTCCGTAAAATGGGGGTGGGGGGTGGGAATAATAGCCCCTACTCCTAGGATTGTTGTCTGGATAAAATGAGATAGTATATAAAGTACTTTGCAAATCTTAAAGTGCTTTATAATTGCTAGATATTATTACTATCATTATTGGAATGGCCAGAGTGGAAAAGCGATATGGAGAAGTGAGGGGATTGGAACTGAGTAATTTAGCTCCTTCCTGACATGGTCAAGGACTAGCACGGAAGCTGGAATGGCAGCAGCCCCACAAAATGACAGAGGAGGAGAATGGTCTAAGGCAGGGCTGTCCAAAATGTGGCTTGCCTACAAGCATAGAAATTTACATCAGTGCTTTAGTAAATGCTACCACAGAGCTCTCGCTAAAATGGCAAATCAAAATATATTGTCTATTGTTTCAATAAAAACCTAAGGTTAGACAGCCCTAGTCTAAGGTGACTAAAAGTCCTTTGTGCACCTCTGTTTGGGTGTATTCACTTCTACAGCTCATTCTGAGCTAAAAAAGGGTTTATTTATTTGTCTAGTTGGTTAAGGAGAAAAAAAGACTACTGGTATGGGAAATGAAAACTTCAACAAAACACAGCCTGTTGAGGCTAAATTTAGTCTGAGACTTTAGAAGAAAAGCAAGCTGTGCAAAATGGACCTCTGTAGTTTCTTAAGCAATCCTCCTTCTCTGGTATACTCTGCACGTGAATGTTTTATTTGTTGTTTAAGTTTATATTGAAAATAAATAATTTTTTAAAACCTCTCAGCCCTTCGCAGGAAGAAATAATAAAATAGCAGAAGTGTGAGGCCTTGTTTTGTGACCTGGGTTTCCTGGCCGGGGGAGGTGTTGTGGTTGTACTTGGTGGAAGCTTCGCCAAAGGTGGCCTTATACTTTTGGCTGGCTTGGCATAGAGTGGTAGCCTTCTTAGTGATCCTCCCATCTTCCTCAGAAAAATGGTTTGGGTAAAGACCTGTGTACTTCAGGTTCTATTTTATTTCTTTTTGATTTTCTCAAAATTAGTTTCTATATTTCTGTCTCAACAAGTATCCAAGCCCTTGCAAGCAAGGTTCCAATGTTCCTCTGGATATCTGGGCTTTTTCAAATGGATCATCTTATCTTAAGGATTTTGTAATGTCTTTTCTGCCTTTTCCTGTGTCCTTCCCCTCCCTTCCCCAACCTTACTATTAAGCTGAATAGAGATTTTTTTAAATTAAATTTTATTTTTTTAATCAATAAAAATCTACCTTCTCTGTCTTTCCTCTCCCCCTTTATTGAGAAAGAAAGAAAAACAAAAGCCCTGTTACAGACAAATATAGTCAAACAAAACAAATTCCTGCATTGGCCACATCCAAAGAAAATACTTCTCAGCACTCTCAAGTCCATCACCCCCCTGTCAGGAAATGGGCAGCATGTTTCATCGTGAGCCCTCTGGAGTCATGCTTGGTTATTGCATTAATCCTTCAAAGTTGTTTTGTCTTTATATTATTGTTATTGTGTGAATTATTCTCTGCTTCTGCTCACTTTACTCTGTATCAGTTCATACAAGTCTTCCCAAGCTTCTCTAAAACCACCCCCTTCATCATAAAGCACGTGATGTTCTGTCACATTCACATGCCATAACTTGTTCAGCCATTCCTCAGTTGATGGATACCCCCTCAGTTTCCAATTCTTTGCCACCTCAAAAAGGTGCTGTAAATATTTTTTGTACAAATTTTTGTACATACATCCTTGTACTCTTCTTTTGATCTCTTTGGGATTACAAACCTAGTATGTACAGTTTAATAGTTTTTTATGCATAATTCTAAATTGCTTTCTAGAATGATTATAACAGTTCACAGCTCCACTAACAGCATTTTAATTAATGTACCTGTTTGTTCACGGTCCCTCCTGCATTAGTCATTTTCCCTTTTTGTTAGTTTTTCCAATATCATAGATAAGGAGCAGTCTCAGAATTGTTTTAATTTACATTACTTAATGACTTGGGACATTTTCTTCATATGGCTATTGATAGCTCTATGATTTCTTCCTCTGAAAAATACCTGTTCATAAACTTTGGCTATTTATCAATTGGGGAATAACTCTTATCCCTACAAATTTGAAGATACCGTACATATAGGGAGCTGCTATATCGATGTGTAGAAATGAGACTTTAATCAGAGAAACTTGCAATTTTTTCCCTATTTGCCAGCTTCTCTTCTAAATTTTAGGTGCATTGGTTTTGCTTCTGCAATAGGTTTTTAATTTTATGTAATCAAAATTGTCCATTTTACCTTCTGTGACTCTGTCTCTTGCTTGTTGATGAAATCTTCTCTTCATACATGTGACAGGTGATTTCTTCCTTGGTCTTCTACTTTGTTTATGATGTCTCTCTTTGTGTCTTAAACGCAGCAGCTAGGTGGCACAGTGGATAGAATGCCGGGCCTGGAGTCAGACTTATCTTCCTGAGTTCAAATGTGGCCTCAGATACTTACTAGCAGTGCGGCCCTGGGCAAGTCACTTAACTCTGTTTTCATCAGTTTCCTCATCTATAAAATGAGCTAGAGAAGGAAATGGCAAACCACTCCAGTTATCTTTGCCAATAAA
Organism: Phalanger gymnotis; assembly: GCA_028646595.1. Taxonomy (NCBI): domain Eukaryota; kingdom Metazoa; phylum Chordata; class Mammalia; order Diprotodontia; family Phalangeridae; genus Phalanger; species Phalanger gymnotis. The sequence continues at coordinate 165,472,745 of CM053626.1, forward strand.
ATACCAAATGGGGTCACAAAGAGTGGGACACAACTGAAAAATGACCCATTTGGATGTATGGCACAAGGTATTGGTCTAACCCTTGTTTCTGCCAGACTGCTTTCCAGTTTTCCGATCAGTTTTTGTTGAATGATGTAAAGGCAAGCAAGGTGGGACTTTTTGCTGTTTTTTCTCTTGGAGTGCTTCTCAGCACTAACGCAATCAAGTGTCTTTGAATCTTGCCTTTGTTTCAAGAGTCTTTGATTGAATGGGGAATCTTTGATCTGCTTAAGGCACAGGAAGGCCTCAGGTTTACCAAATACTAGGTTGTCATACTCATTTACTTCTGTATATTGTGTGCCTGCTCCGTCCCGCGGATTAACCTCTCTGTTTCTTATCTGGTATAGAATTGTTTGGGTCGTTACTGCTTTATAGCATAGTTTGCCTTCTGTTACTGTTAGGTCCCTTTCTTTTCCATTTTTTTCCATCAGTGCCCTCCAGATCATTGACCTTTCAGTCTCCTAAGTGGATTTTGCCATGACTTTTTCCACTTCTTTACTGTACCTAGATAAGTAGACATTTTATATACAATACATGTTAACTGACATTGACCTTGAACTACTTGTCATTCTCTATAACTGAAAGATATGTTGTTAATTTTCATCCCTTGTCAGAGACATCCAGGGTCAATTGTTTCTGGTAGCACATAATTTCCAACAGCAGTTCTGTTATATCTCAGAGATCCACAGGTAGTAGTTAGGTCTGGGCCTCCTCACTTCCACTGGACTCTTGAAAAGATATTTTAGCACCAAGCAAGTAGATTTATTCATTCCGTAAACATCTATTAAGCTCCTACTGTGTGCTGTATGCAGTATCACTTCTTGGCAGCAAACTCTCCCTTCAAAGAGGGAAACATTGGTGTTGGGTTGGTATCAATGTTACTTTTGTGGCATGCCTTTGGAAGGATTCCTCAACTGTGTCTGTTCTAGAACCAATCTTCTGAATACAGCAAGGCTCAAGAGATTAAGAGGGATTGGCTATGTTCTTGGAGTCAGCAGGCATTTATTAAGTACTAACTGCTTTCCAGATACTAAGTTGGCATAGATCCAAATGCTTCCTCATCCCTTGCCCTCTTCAGGGATTGGTGGGTTAGACCTTGTTGGGGGCACTGCATTTATGTGTATGTGTGTGCAGGTAACATGGACAGGAGCATCCTCGCCAAGTCCTTACCTGACAGCTTCTTCCCTTGAGCCCCAGAACAAGTCTGCTCATACTGTCTTATGGAGTGCCTACTTTTTTTGTGCTCCCTTGTGGTTACCTACCTGGTTGTGTGGACCTTGGATGGATCACCAGAGCTGGCTCCTACCTCTCATCTGCTTAGAAATCACTGGCTGGGTCTTTGGGGATGAACAGAACAAAGGCTGTCTGGAGGCAGTGGGGGCAGCTCAAAGAGATTAAAGGGATCCTTGGGGTGGAGGGGGGGATTCCATGTACTCTAGTGTTAGAAAGCTCAGGACTGGCTGTGGAAGGAAGTGATGTGGGTGGGACATGGGAGAGCACCTGGAGCTGGCTGAATGCAGTCCTCTGAAGGGACTCCTAGCCTACCTTTATACCTTCCCTCCCCCAGTATGTGAGATCCTGTGACACTGACTGGCCTTCACGCTGTTCCTTGTGTGTAACCTTCCATCTCCCCACTCTGCATTTTCACTGGCTTGCCCTCATTCCTCATCCCTGCCTTCTGGCTTCCTTCAGATCTTAGCTAAAACCCCACCTTCTGCTAGAAGCCTTTCCCAGTACGTCGGTCCTGTGTCATCCCCCCCGCCCCCCGCAATGTTGGGGATGCCTGGAGTTGTTTTGTCTTCCCTCTAAAGGTGATCACCTTTAATTTACCCTCTAGCTGTCTTGTTTGTGCATAATCATTTGCATGTTGTCTCCCCCATTAGACTGTGAACTCCTTGAAAAAAAGTTCTTTTTATTTTTTTTGTGGGGGAGGGAGGGGGGTTAAAGGTTGCCTTTGCAACTTAAATTGCCCAGTACGTAGTAGGCTCTTAATAAATGCTTGCTGATTTGACTTGCGCAGGTCCATTTACAGACCCAGCAGAAGATAGAGATGAAGATGACTGGGATGGCGTTAAAGGTGGTGCGGACTGATGGTTTCCTGGCCCTGTACAATGGCATCAGCGCCTCTATCTGCCGGCAGGTGGGTGGTGTGAATGGTAATGACAAGAATGATAGTACACAAACACTTTTCATAGGAGCTTTTACCATGGTTGTTATCTCATTGGATCTCTCAACCGTCCTATGAGGGATTCTCATTATCCCCATTTTACAGATTGGGAAAGGCTGACAGTGAGAGTGGTTTGGAGATTTGCCCAAGGTCACACAGCTAGTAAGTGTATGAGGCCAGATTTGAACTCGGGTCTTCCTGAGTCCAAGGCCAATGCTCTATCCCTTGTTCTGCTTGGCCTCCAGCGTGGTAGGAGGTGACTTTTTGGCTGTGGGATTTTCTTGATATGAAGGCATAGCAACTACCCTCCTCACTTTGGATGGAGGCCAGCCTTAGGAAATCATGGCAGCCTCGAGCTGATAGGGATTTCTGATCGTCTAGATTCTGGGAATCTCTTCCACAGCGTCCCTAACCAGGAGTCAACCCAACCTCTCCCTGTGAAAGGCTGTTCCCTGTTTTGGACCCGGATAATTCCTAGAGTTGCAGAGCTGAAATGGACTTTGGAAATCATCCATTCCAACCCCTCCATACCTGACAAAGAGTCCCCTCTACACCCCCTCTACCTGCCTCCGTTTGGACAGCCACAGTGACTGGGAACGCTGCTGTCTCCTGCAGTTTGCGATGGTTCTCATTGTTAGGAAATTTTTCCTGGTATGTGAGGTTGTGTCAATAGACATTTGTTAAGGTCTTATTTTGATATGTTCTAGGCATGCAAGAAAAAGCCAGGTCAGCCAGCAAAAACAGTGTCTTCTGTCAAGCCAGCGAGTGTGCACACAGCCACGGGCAAGACAGCATGCAAACAAATAGGAACAAACAAGACCCATACAAGGCAAATTGGAGATAGTCTCACAGGCACTAAGGTTAAAGAGGACAAGCTGCCTCTGAAATTTTCACCCGGGGCTCATCCTTCTCATCTCTGGGGCCAGTTAAGTCAAATCTTTGGAGTTCATGGTATCAGCCTTCAGATGCTTGAAGGTAATGATCAGGACCCCCCAACTCTTCTCTGCTTCATCTTAAATATTTCCATTTTTTTTTCCAGTCCCCTCACCATCCTGGCTGCCCTCCTGTGGATGTACTCTAGCTTGTCAAAGTCCTTCCTAAAATGTAGCAAACAGAATTGAATCGAGTGTCCTAATTAGGATCCATTCAGGGAAGGGGACATGAGGACTCTGACCTGCCCATTTCTGGGTACAGTTCCTTAACTTTTTTGATGAAGCACACTGTTGACACTTTGAGCATGTTTAACAAAACCCTAAGGTCTTTTTCACACAGCTTTGTCGTCTGTGTTTCTCTTACCTGGTCCTAGTGCTGCTGATTTTTCACACACACACACACACACACACACACACACACACACACACACACACACACTCGTGAGGATGTGACATAATGGAAAAAGTGCTATATTTCGAGTCAGCATCCTAGCTGGGTGAGAGACAGTGCTGGGAGAGGGGATAGAGAGCTGTGCTTGAATGCAGGCCTTCAGGGATGTCCCACCTCTGGTAAGTATTGGCTGCGACTCCTAGGCAGTTCATTTAACCTTTCAGAGGCTCCAACAAGCCTAAAAAAAAGAAGATGCTAGGCCAGTGCTGATGTGCATTGATAAAGGGAATGTCTGTATACCAAAGAAATCTGGGATTTGGTCCTCCTTTCTCCCCCCCCCCAAAAAAAAAGTTTGGAAAGTTTCTTAATGTCTTTGGAAAAGGGAGTTTTCTCTTGTAAAATAAAATAAGGGCATTCTAGTGGATGGAAGACCGACTTCCAACTCAGAAAACTGGGTGAGATCTTGCCTCTAACACATTAACTGTGTGACCAGGAGCAAGGAAGTCACTTAATTTAAGTAAGCCCCTACCAGGAATCGGGAACCTTTGGTCTTGAGGCCACATGTAGCCCTCTAGGTCCTCAAGTGTGGCCCTTTGACTGTGGCCTTGAGGCCGCAGGTTCCCCACCCCTGCTTAGACGTCTCACCAAGACCAAACTGCAGAGGATTCGTGTTCCATACTGGGAGTTCCTTATTGATGAAATTAACGAAATTGTGCATCTCAGGGAAAAATGGGGATATTGGGCTACAAATGTGAGTTTGTATTTATTCCTGCCAAATTTCATCTTATTAGATTTGGTCTGTTGAGATCTTTTGGGATTCTGATTCTGTCAGCTAACGTATGACATGTCCTTCCAACTTTGTGGCATCTGCAGCTATAGATAGAATAAGCACAAATTCGCCTCATTCTTCCAAATCATTGAGAAAAATGTTGAACAGCCTGAATTCAAGGGCAGATTCCTGGGATGCATCCAAGGCAGCATCAATGCATTAATGACTCATCTTTAAGTTCAGTCAGTTGTTATTTCTGTTTTATCAGTAACGTTAGGCATAGAGATTGGACCTGTAATTTATTGGCGTAGGAAATTCCTGGATAAGGTAACTCCTTTTTAAAAAAAACTTAATTTCCCCCCCTCAATTACAGGTAAGCAAAAATGTTTAACATTCATTCTTTAAAATTTTGAGTTCCAAGTTTTCCCTCTCTCTCTCTCCCTCCCCTCCCTACTCCCTCAGAAGACAATGTGCAGTCATGTAAAACATTTCCATATTAACCATGTTGCAAAAGAAAATGCAGACCAAAAAAACCAAGAATGTAAAAAACCGTATGCTTCCATCTGCATTTAGTCTCTATCAGCTCTTTCTCTGGAGTTGGATAGCATTTTTCATCAGTAAGTCCTTCAGAATTGTCTTGGCTCATTGTATTGCCTAGAAGAGCTAAGCCTTTCACAGTGCATCATCATACAGCATTGTTACTGAGTACAACGTTCTCCTGGTTCTGCTCATTTCACTTTGCATCAGTTCATGTAAGTCAAGGACACTCCTTTTACCAGTGCTGGTCAGCATTTACTAAATACTCACTGTATGCCGACTCTTCATTCCTTCTTAAGGCTTTAGTTGGCTTTACTATCTAATCTAAAGGCCATTCTCTTTAATGGAGAAAATGGAAGCAAATTTTAATAGGTTCTGCCAACAATGTATTAGCTATTCCAGGTATGGACATTGCCCTTCCTTCATGGCCCTGAATGTAGCTTTTAAAAAAAAAAACTTAGATATTTTTGTTTTTATATTTCTCCCTATATCCTTACTGCTTCATCTTCCAGAGAACTATCCCTTGAAACACATTTTTAAAAGGTCTAGAAAAAAAAAAACCAAACAGGTTCAGCAAGGCTAACATCAGTGAATCTCGACATTAATTATTCAGTGTTCCACACCCATAGCAAATCCCCCCCACACACATCCTGCCTTCCAAGAAAAGGGAAGGAAGTATATTCTTATATCTTTTTGGTACCAGGCTCGATCATTATCATTACATTGCATTCAATTTTGATTTTTTTTTCCTTGTTGTTCTTTTAACATATGTTGATTTCCTGATCCTGCTTGCTCCATGTTGCCTCAATTCATATCCATCTTCCCACATTACTCTGTAGTGATCATGTTCATCATTTCTCTCAGTATGTAAGAATTTAATTTCTTATGCATAATTTAATTTCCAATGGTTATTATTGTTTTCTGTTACATTCACGTCTCACAATTTGTTTAACCATACCCTAATCAGGCGCTTCTTAAACTGTGGGTTGTAACCCGGTATGGAGTGGTGATCCACAGTTTAAGAAGCGCTAAAGGGGGGGGGGGGCGAGTGGAAAAAGTTTAAGAAGTCCTGCCTAATAAATGGGCATCTACTTTGTTTCTAGGCCTTTCCCACTACAAAAAATCTATATATGGTACCTTTTAAAAAAATTAGTGATTTTATTGGAGGCATACGGCTAGCAGCAGGATCTCTGGGCCATTGGTCCTCAGCATTTTAGTTGCTTTCTTAGCATAATTCCAAATTGCTTTCTATGATGGTTGGACTCACTTGGACTCAGTTTTTTAAAAGCCATTTTAGTTGTTCCCTAGAGTTTTTGAAAGGTTCAGATGCCTTTCTACTCCAATTGTTGTAGAACTGAGCCACTCTTTTGTATTTACCCTATGAAGGTGTGCTTGCCCCTTTGCTACATGCAATTTTAATATCTAAGATTTTATTCAGAATGCCAAGCATGTGGGTTAGGTTGATTCATAGAAATGAGTATGTGAGATAGGGTGAGGTGAAAGGGGCAGAACACAGATTTGCACATCTGTGTCAGTTATGTACAACTGGTAAAAATGGGTGTGTGTATGCATCGGCAAAATCAGAAGAGGAGCTGGAGAATAGTTGAGTTTGAATGTCATTAATTAGGCTACTTTCTCTTTTTCTGTAAACTTTCCTAAACTGGCCACTTTCTAGTCCCTATAAGGTTTGGTATCACGGAGTCTTTCTTTGTTCTTGAACAGCATAAGTGTTTATTATCCATTTCATGAGTGTGTGCACTCAAGGATTTTTTTAAGGCTAACATTCTTTGAATATTCAATAGTTTTTATTTACTAAACAAACTAAAGAAACTTAGCTAAACATTACAAAAAATTAAACTTTAAAAATACAAACTTTGCGAAGAGCTCCTACCATACAAAATGACTTTTCTGACCTTTTTCTTGCTAAAAAATATTTTAGAAACTTCCTTCCCACTGGACTCTGCTCTCTTTGTCCCACTCTTTGTCATGAAGGTCTGGAGCTAGAATTTAATACCTGGTGAGCAGAAAGAAGCACATACTTTTTTTAAAAATAGTATTTTATTTTTTCCAATTACATGTAAAGACAATTTTTAACATTCATTTAAAAATTTTTTTGAGCTCCAAATTTTCTCTCTCCCCCTCTGAAAACAGTAAGCAAAACATGTACAGACATGTAAAACATATTTTCATATTTGTCATGTTGAAATAAATACTTTAAAATTTTACAATTTTAAGTTTTTTGCCCTCCTTACTATACCAGCTGGAGCCTCGGGGCCATGTACTGGGATTTGAACCTTGAAAAGCAAATGGGGATTAAAATGAGATAAGAAGTCCAGTTGATTTTTTTTCCCCCTCAATCCAACTGGATTTATATAATAACAATGTCGTAAACACAAACAACTTTGAAAGTCTTGAGAACTCTTATCAATGCAATAACCAAACATCTTTGGAAAGGACTTGAGATATAACATGTTATCTATCTCCAGTGAGAGAGCTGATGGGCTCAGAGTACAGATTAAAGCATATTCTCTCTCTCTTTCTCTCTCTTTCTCTCTCTCTCTCTCTCTCTCTCTCTCTCTCTCTCTCACTCTCTCACTCATATGGCCAATGTGGGAATTTATTTTGCAAGATTATACATATTTGAAATGAATTTTGTATTTTCCTTCTCAAAGGATGGAGGGAGGGGGTAGGGGAGAGGACAAGAATTCAGAACTGAAAATAAAATTGAATTTAAAAAACGAAACTAACTCAATCAGAGGCCCCCCCTAGCAAGAGAAAGGGTGTCATGGAGGTGGGAATGAGGAGGGCACTTAGTTTACCTGACCCTAACAGGAGCTGGGCTCTACCAAACAGAAGTCCTCACCGGAACAGCTGAGACAAGATTGTAGAGAGATTGGGGAAGAAGAGAGTCACAGAGGGTGACCTGGACTGCAGAGAGACAAAGAAGCACCTACTTCATCCTGAATGGAGGGCTGGGCCTGAGCCTGAGTGGGAAGGGAGGAAGGAGGCAGAATGTGTGGCAATTGCAGTGACTGGGAATCCCTAGAGACTAGGGAAGGCCAGCCCTAGAGGGCTTCCCCATTGCTTTGAGGGCTGCTGGCTGTGTGTCCAGGCATAGCCTGTCTGTCTCTGCGTCATGGTATGATATGTGTGAAGTTGTCTCATCAAGAGCTTTCCTTCCAACTGATGATGATGTTGTCCACAGATGACCTATTCCCTTACCCGATTTGCCATCTATGAGTCATTCCGAGACCACCTGACTGCAGGGAACCAGGGGCCCATCCCTTTCTATAAGAAGGTGTTGTTGGGATCTTTTGGAGGTAAGAGCATTATCAAAAGACATTTGTGGGGGCAGAGGGAGGGGAGCTCGGATTCAGCAAAAGGGTCTGAAATGCAGTTCAGTTGAGTGTCCAACGACAATTTGTGGTTGTGAGGTTTCATGCTCTCTTTTCCTCTTTCAGGTTTTGCTGGTGGTTTTGTGGGGACTCCTGCAGATATGGTGAATGTCAGGTAAATGTGTAGCCTCTCAGTCATGATGCAGCTTTAGTCTGCTTTTTCCCTTAAGACCACTGTTATCTCAGTTTTCTTGTTGTAGATCTGTGGGTCACAAGGCAAGGTCAGAGTTAAGGAAAAAAACAAACAAAAGATGTCACTAGATCGGTGCCTGTTTGTCTGGTTTAATCTAAAAAATGGTCAAATGGCTGTTTTATTTCCTCTTCTCTGAATAAGAACTAAGTAGCCTAGATGGCAAGAAAGTCAAGCTAGAGAGCAATCTTTTTTTTGTTTGTTTTGTTTAACATACAGAATTTTTTTGTATTAAATCAAACTATTTTTCTGACATTTAGCTCAAGTTTGTTCTTTCGGTCCCTTTGTGAGTTTTAATCTCCAGTAGTCCTCTTTTGAGTACTTTGACTACTGTCCAATGCCCTGCCCCCACCCCCAAAAAAAACCCTTCATTCTTCTCTCATATAGCTATAACTTAACTATAGATGGTGATAATACAGAGTCAAACATTTTCTGAGTAACCCATCTCCAAACTCACTTTTCTTTCATTGCCCTATTTTAACTGAAGTTTCGCATGCAGAGATAACTTGATTCCATAAGAGAGGGATTTCCTAATGAATCTTAGGTCAGCTCCAGTCTCAAAGCGATTTTGTCTGAAAATTCTTAACTTCCAGAGACTTGGGATAGAAATCAGTGCCTCACTATTGGAAGCAGGCAGACTCATGTCTTGGCCCCCTCTGCCACCCACCCTCTCTGGTCTTGCTTTTCTTGATTGCTGTGTGTGGTTTTGGGTTTCAGGATGCAGAACGACATGAAGTTACCTGTGCACCAAAGGCGGAAGTGAGTAGCCGAGGAGGGACCCAGGTGCCTGAGCAGGGTTTGTGTTTCATGGCCTCTCATTGTGTAAAATCAGAAGGAACTTGGGAGATTGCCATTCTTGGATCTAGGAGCATCTGTAGCTGCTTGTGTACAACAGTCAAGGACCATCACAGGAATTCCACTTGAAGGAATTGAGGACTGTTTAGCCTGAAGAGAAGACCTAGGGCTATTAATGTGTTCATATAGGTCAAGAATTGTCATAGGGAAAATGGAGGACACTTTGTTCAGCTTGGTCCACAAGGGTAGCCCTGGGACCAGTGGTTGAAAGAGTTACAGAGAAATATGTTTCGTCTTTGTTAAAAACAGCAGCAACACCAAACTGTAACATTCAGAGCTATCCCACAGTGGAATGAATTGCCTTGATAGATGTTGAGGCCCTCTCCCTGTCGCTGGAGGTTGGGTGATGACTTGTATGTTATAGAGGAGCTCGGTAGCTGGTATGGCTTGGACTAAAGACCTCTGAAACCCCTTCTGACTCTGACTCAATCTCTGACTCAAGGTGTTGGGCTGGAAGATATATTGGGACAGAAGGAAGGGGAGTGAGGGTTGAACAAAAGAGCCGTGAAGACTCTTACCCAAGCTGCTGTGGGGAGGTCTGGATACCCAAGGACAGGAGCCAAGGATTGTCCAAGATTTGGGCAAGGAGATGAGCCGATGTCAGAAGGAATGTCATTGGGGGTGGGGTGGGAGGTATGTTTGGGATTTCCCTTTGAGTGGGAGCTTAACTTGGGCTTGTCTTATGTCCCATAGCTACTCCCACGCTTTAGATGGCATCATACGTGTAGCCCGTGAAGGTAAGATCCATTCCAGAATGGTGGCATGGTTCCAGGTCAGCGGTTAGCAGCCCTCCTCCAGGGTCTTTTCAGCACTGAACATCTTACGTCCCTGGGCCTGAGTTGAGGGGAGTTGTCAAATCTATTCCCTTAGGGTGGTTTCCATAGGTTAAACCCTAGCCTGGCATTCAAGGCCCTCCATAATTTGGCTCCAACATACCTTTCTCACAGGTTCATAGGATCAAGGATCTAAAGAGGCCGTTGTCTCCAACCCCTTTATTTTTAAGAAAAGGAACCTGAGACTCAGCAGTGTTAAATGATTTGCCCAAGGTCCCCTAGGTTGTAAGTGTCAGGTCCTTTGACTCCAGAGCCACTTATTTCATAGGGTTCTCTAGTTTCCTGTGCAGTTCCTGGTATCGTCCTGTACTCCCTTATACCCACAAATTCATACAGCCTTCTCCCTCTCTTCCTCCTTCCCTCCCTCTTCTCTTACCCTTCTTTCTTCTTCCTTTCCCCCCTCCTCCTTTCCCCCCCTCCTCCTTTCCCCCCCCTTTCCCCTCCTCCTCCTTTCCCCTCTTCCTTCCTCCCTCCCTCCTCTTCCTCCCTCCCACTCTCTCTCTTTTCTCTAGTTGAAGGCAATCTCCTTCATGATTTTTAAACCACTTGGCCTAGATCACTCCTTTTTTCTGTCATACTGTACTTTCAATCATGTTTATTTGTATCCATGTATTATTCCCTATCCCTATTAGATTAATAATAATAATAGCTGCATTCATACAATGCTTTAACATTTGCAGAGCATATTACAAATGTTGTCTCATTCAGTCCTCACCACGTTTGAGGTGGGGGCCAATATCATTACTGTTTTATAGACAAGGAAGCTGGGGCAGAGAGAAGTTAGGTGACTTTTGCCCAGGGTCACACGGCTAGTAAGCGTCTGAGGCAGGATTTGAACTTGGGTCTCCTAACTCCAGGTCCAGCATTCTGTGTATCGGGCCACCTAGCTGCCTTTTAATTATAAGATTTTAAGGTCCTAGAAAGACACCTTCATTTTTGTTTGTATCCAGTTTACCTAGCAAAATACCTACTGTGCACATGGTAGGCACATAGTCAGTGTTTAAGTGGAATCGAATTGTTAATGGTGAAATTAATGTACACCAGGTAGGTTCCAGTAGTAGTGGGCTTAAAGGAAACCCCCAGCATGTATGCTGAATGAATGGATTCAGTTCTTGTAGGGGATGGCAGAGTCAGAGGTCAGGCAGGCAGGATGATGGACTGCCAGGGAACAGGGGCTGAGGTGAAAACTGAAATTGTTCCCTTGCCACCAGGAAAGAGAGCTAAAGGGAAACCATTAACCTGGTCTTTTCCCCCTTTCGCAGAAGGCATAACAAAACTGTTTTCTGGAGCTACGATGGCAGCATCCCGAGGGGCTCTTGTCACAGTGGGGCAGGTAGGTGGCCTCTCAGCCGCACACCTCCTATGTGGAGCCACTGGCTGATAGCACAAAGCAGGGCGAGCTAGGGGTGCTCGCTTTTTTGCTCTTCTTTGGCTAGGAAAACAGAATGCAAAATTCAGCTGTGACAAGTGGCCAGCAGCCCCGAGCTGCTACTTGTTTTCCTTCCCCACACTCTCTGTTCCACCCCTGCCGTTCTCTGACCTCAACCTCTGCTTTTGTTCATGCAGCCCTCCCACTCCCACCTGGAATGCCTTCTTTCCTCCCTTCACCCCAGTCCCAGCCTTGGCTTTCTGAATCCTTGTCAGACTTTAAGAATCAATTCAGTTACTTGAATAGAGGAAGAAACCAAAGCCTAGAGAAAAAGAGAAGTGTCTGGTCCAAGACCACACAGTCAAGTAAATGAGAGGGCTGGGATTCTGATATTCAAGCTAATGAAGAGAGACCCTGGGCTTTCATAATATGTTGTATCTTTTCTTCCCCCTCCCCTTTTTATTCCCCCTAATTTAGCTAGATCTGTGACTTCATCTATTTGTAAACGCCCTTCTCTGATAAAGATTGCAACTTGTCGATCCTTAAGGTTATTTGCCTCGGGGTACTGAGAGGTTAAGTGAATTACTTATGGTCACACAGCCAATATATGTCAGAGACAAAACTGAACCCATGTTTTCTCGACTCTTAAGGCTGGTGCTATGCTCCCATTCACGAGATATTTATGACCTTGCCATATTCCTCCCTCTCCCTTCCCTCCCCTCACACACCCGTGAGAGCTTCGGGCTGTCATTCCAGTTTGTACCTGAGGCCCCTAAAGCCCTGTCCCTCTCCTGGATTATAAGCTCCTCAAAGGCAAGGACTGTCCCTCTTTATTTTTGTACCCCCCCATAATGCCTTTCACAGATACTTAATCAGCGTTGCTTTGCATTAATTTAACACAGACTGTCTCGTGCAGGAAGAATGGGTTATGGGCTAGAGAGAAGCCTCACCAGAATACTTCCTACTTCCCACAAGGCTTGTCTGGAGGCAGCACATACCCTTTTAATTCTGGCCCTGAGGGAGTGCTTCCTCTGGCCATGTTTAGAGCCACTAACAGTCCTTCTCCCTCACTCCTCACAGCTATCTTGCTATGACCAAGTCAAGCAGCTGGTCCTCAGCACAGAAATGATCTCAGACAACATCTTTGCCCACTTCCTGTCCAGTTTCATTGCCGTAAGTTCCCCATGTCCCTTAAGTTATCGTTCCAGTTTGCACTTGGGCCCCCTGAAGTTCAAGGATGCAATTCTGCTGTGGAATAACCCCAGAAGTGGGGCATCCTGTTATCCAATAAAAACATGCCTTGGTTTTTAAAAACACTTGGGAGTGGCTGAGGCGCTGTGAAGGGGCCAATAGAACAGCCTGCAGATGGGAAGAGGAATGAGGAAGAGAGGGGACGGGAGGCAGCTTTGTTGGGTGGGGTCTGGTTAATTTCTTCTGTGGCCTAAAACAGCAGAAGGGCGAGAAGCTTTAGTGACTCTTCAGTTGGTTAATCACAGGGCAGTCAGGTAATATTTTTTCTGATACCAGACTGTCTATTAGAGCTGTCTACCAGGCAAGACCCCTGAAGAAAAGACCTATGAAAGAGAGACTCTCTTGCAACCCATAACCTTGCTTCTCCATAGGGCGGGTGTGCCACCTTTCTGTGCCAACCCCTGGATGTACTTAAGACTCGTCTGATGAACTCCAAGGGGGAATATCGGGTAACTATGTCAACATCTGTTATTTCCATCCCGGTATATGGGCTGTCCTGCTACCCATCTTTTCTCTGTCCTTGAGGCCTACAACTTTCAGGATTGTTCCCAACTATTCCCTCACTTACCTTCTCAGAAACCCAGTTGACCTGCTGCTGAAAACTAAGTTCCTAGTGTGTCTTGAGCCATCCTCACTGAACATCAGAACTGAAAGGGACCTAAAAGATCATTTAATCTAACCCACCTCCTTTGACAGAGGAGGTAATTGAATCTGAAAGTATCTGGCCCAAAATCACCCAGTCAAGTAAACCTAATTCTTGTGTTCTTGGGGTGGTCAGCTCGGAGATTGGGGGACGTGCTTTATAATAGAAGGTACGATGGAGCCATTGTTCCTCCAGAGTCATTGACTTGTTTTTCTGTTTCAGGGTGTCATTCACTGTGCTTTGGAGACAGCGAAACTTGGACCACTGGCCTTCTACAAGGTACCAATGAGCTATGGGGCAGGAAGATTTGGGGAGGGTGGGTTGTAGCTCTGATTGTGCGCTTTGTATTTGGATGTTCGGGCCCTGACTCTGGAATTTTCTGCAGAGTTCAGCATCCTTCCCTCTCCCCTGCTCCTCCTTTTCCCTCCCAGCACACCTCACCCTCTAATTTCATCTTGTCTTATCTCATTTCAGGGCTTTTTACCTGCTGGAATCCGTCTAGTCCCCCACACTGTCCTCACCTTCATCTTTTTGGAACAGCTCCGATTATACTTTGGAGTGGATGCTTGAGCTGGGCCTGTTTTGGTGGGAGCCATACAAATGCTGCAAGGCTCCCAGTCTACCCAGGATTCTTCCAAAGAGACCCAGGGAGGGAGCACTTCAGCACCCTCTCAGGGGCCAGTACTTTCCACATTCCTTTCTTGTTTTCCCCTTTTGTGTCGCCTGTGTCCACTTCGGCTCATGAGTGTGGTTGTCCCAAAGGTGTCATATCCTCACCTCCTACCCCCCCAAACTTAGGGATCAAAATGGTTTTTCATCCTGTCCTGACAGAAGCCTCTTAATCCTACCAGTCCCTTTCACCCCATCTATGTAGCCTAATTTGCCTTAACTGTCCCCTTGGTCCCTCATCTGGGCCCTCAGAATGCTTTCTGTACTTTACCCTCTGCCTCACAGAAGGGGAGGTTCCAAAATGTTTTGTAGCCAATCTGAAAAAACCTTGAAATGTGACTCCTTTCCCCCACTGCTTATCCCTCCCTCCCTATCCTACCCTGGACTTCTCTTTGCTTTTATAAGAGTGGGGAAAATAAATGTTTACAGGAACTCTCCCCTCCTCCAATCCCCACTTCCTTTCCTTGGGAATGTGAAGTACGTTCTGGTGGTGGTAGCCCTCCAGCCTAAAGATCGGGTGGAGATGTCTTTCTAAAGCCTTCCTTACCCTGAGCAGTTATAAAGTGCAAAAGATTTTGTAGAGGAAAATTAACTACTGTAATTAACACTGAATGGATGGTAACCTTCCATACCATTTCAGTAGTCAGAGAGACTGAGGGGTAAGGTACATCTTCAGTCTGTCAATCATAATAGAATATGGAGCATCTAGATTTGGCTTGGTACCCTGGGTCAACATATGTTTAGTTTCTTTCTTAGATTATTCTCATTTTGAGTTGTATTAATTGGAGAATTAAGCACTGTGAGCCTTATTTTTTCCTCTTTTGACTGTGAAAGAGGAAAATTGATATCCAACAGGTATGGTTCTCCATGGGTCTTGGTGAGAAAAAGATGATAGTTTCTTTTCCTCCCTCTCTCATCTTCCCGGTGACACGTTCTCCCCCTCTCATTGTTTCTACCATTAAGTCCATCATGTCTTCCGAGTCACTGTCCCTTTGCCATCCAGATCAAAGGGGCTAAAACATCACCCAGTCTGTAACATTCCCTTACACCACCACAACTTACTGTCCCTTCCCCCCAAGTCAGATCTCCAGTGGCCTCCATTGCCAACTGCTCAGTGATTGCTTTAAAGATCAAATTTTAGCCAAAACTCAAGGCACCAAATAGCCGCTGCTGTCTTCAGGGATTTCTCCTCTCTGCCTTCTGCCTTCTCTTCTCTTCTCCCAAGCCCCCCATCTCCTTACTTTATGGTACCACATTTCACCACAGCTACTGAGTGACTTGTGTTGGACAAAGGTCAGGAGGCCTGGGGGGTGGAAGGAAACAGATGTATATTTTGACTTTTTATTTTTTCTCAGCCCTCAATTCCCTACCTCCCTCATATTTGATATTACTTGTATAGAAAGAAGTTGGACCAGTCAAGTTGGCTGATTCCCAGCCAAACCATCATGGCACCCATTTGGAGGTGTCTTTATACCCCCACCTTGGGCTCATTACTTTTCTAGCTGACATTAGTGCTCCTTTCTGCCCGTTGTCAACTACCTGCCCTGTGGCCCTTAGGAAGGGTACTATGTCCTCATATGTACTGTGAAAATTTAGAGACAGGCAGAATTGCATAGTGGTTAGAGCCCTGGACTTAAGAGTTGGAAAGACTACCCACACTAGGCAGTTTTGACCCTGGCCACGTCACTCAACTTGTTTGAGCCTCCTCGATTTCCTCGTCATAAGTATATCAGCAGTATCATCGTAAATCATAAAGTAACATGATAAAAACGAGTCTAAGGACAGCATCTACTTCACAGGGGTATGGCGAGGATTATATTAGCTAATCTGTGTTATGCACTATTGAGATATGAGCGGCTGCTGTTACTGCTACTTACCTATGTATGGGAGCGGTTGCAGATCAGTCAGGTAGCTTATCGATGATTCAGAATAGCTTCCATAAACCAGTGGGAAAAGTTTTCCCTTTCTAAGTCAGTTTTTAGTGAGTTCATCTCTTGGCAAACCAGCACCAACCAGGTCTTGAGATTTAGAGAGTATTCAAAGAAGACATCGCTTGCCCTTTGGGTTTACAGTATATGAGGGGGAAGCAACTGGAAAATGATTCTGGAACTACGGAGGAGCGTGTGGCCTGGACCAGAAACATATCTCATAGGAACAGGTCTTTACTGGGGGCTGCCATGTGCCAAACTTGAGCCATGACCAAATGGGATATTGTCACTGTCATCTGGATGTGAGGTACCTGCTCGTATGTAGTAGGGTAGAGTGTCTGTGGAATTGGGGAATCCTTGTAGCAGTCATTTAGAAAATTGGATTAGTTGCATCTCAGAGATCCTGAAGATTTAATGAGATAAACAGCCCCGTTACTGTGAACTCTATTGCCCACCTTTCACCACCACTCCCTGTGCTCGAGGAAAATGGAGCTAGGCTCTTCTAGTTCTTCTCTGAGTTTGTTCTCCACTTCCCGTGTTAGATGGTTTCTATGTGGTGTATAGATGCTTCTATATTAAAGGCTTAGTGCCTCACGTTCTTAATCCTGAGCCCTCAGCTGGTGTTTAAAGGAGTAGCAGAAGGGGTGCAGAGATTTCCCTTACCCCTTCCTTGGTATGGTACAAGAGAGAGTGGGAGGGTCATTCCACTGAGCTGAGTACCCAGTTTGATTTACTTGAACATGGGTAATGATTTGGGTGGCAGAACTAACAGAAAAGTTTGCATTTAAATTTTCATTACCCTGTCTTTGTAATGGCACAGGTCACTGCCGAATTAGCCTTTTCCGGTCCTGGGTTTTGCCCACTTTTCCCCCAGAAAGTAGCTTTGGAAAAAGATTTTATCTATCTAAATTTGGTTTATGGATGAATGTAGGACTGTCCCCCCCCCCCCCCAAAAAAAAAACAAAAAACAAAGGCTAGGGCTAGCCTCTCAGGGGAATTGTTGAAAATAACATTGTAGAATTTCAGAACCAGAAGTAGCTCGTATTCATATGGTGCTGAACGACAATGAAGCGTTTTGCCCCACGGCATCATGGGATAGTGTTGAGAGTAGATAGATCACCATTTTCCAGATGAGGAAACAGGCCAAGTTGTGAAGTGACCTTTCCAAATACAATACATTATAGCAATTGAGGATTAGGATTTGAATTGGATCTCTTGAACCAAGACCCGTCTTACCATAATAGCACAGTACCTCCTGGAAGGGACCTTAAAGATCATCTGGTCCAATTTCTCATTTGTTTCTTGGTTGGCATTTTTAGATTTTTTTTTGGTTGATGAGTCTTATCTCAATTTCCACCAACATGAGCATTCAAATATATGAACAAAAACGGGAGATTAAAAACAAATATAAACTACTGAACAAACGATGCAAAAAAAAGTGATTGCAAGTGATTGCACATGTAACGATGTTCAATGTTATTTACCAGTTGTTAAAAGAAACTATTAATTTTAACAAGGTTGTGTCAATACTGTCTTTTGTATTTAACATGAATTTTGTTGCAATTGTCATCTTCAATTACATAGTTGTAATCAGTGCATTCTTTTAGTCCTACTTTCTCTACCGCATGACTTCGCGTGTCTTCATGCATTATTTGGGTTCTTCATATTTAGCATTGCTTAGAGCATCACATTCCATCTATCTAGCATAACTTATTCAGCCATTCTTCAATTGTCGTTTTCAGTTTATTTTCAGTTTGCTATGAATATTTTTGTATAGAAAGATGTTGTTTTCCTGTCACAAATTTCTTTTGGCTATAAGCCTCTTTTCTGGGTCACAATGCATGAATGTCTTTGTAACTTCTAGTGGATAATTCCATATTGCTTTCCCAAAATGGTTCAACCAGTTCATAGCCCTAACAGCAGTGAAGTTGTATGCGTGTTTTCCTGGGCCCCATTAGCTCATCCCCCTGATTGGGAAATGCCACTGAATTTTGAATTTTTCCCATTTTATATTCTTTTTCTCTCTTTGCTAATTTGATGGGTATAGGTGACCAGCCTCTTTATTTTGCAAGTGAGGAAACTTTGGGGCTCTGGAAGGATATGTATCTTTCCTGAAGTTGTCCAGGGAGTTAGTGACTAAGTTGAGACTAGAACCTGTCATGGTAAAAAGAATCACATCTTGTTCAAATGCAGTCTACTAGAACTCGAAGGAAACACATTTAACCACAGGAACACTCCTTCCTGGATCTTGAAGAAATCTAATATGCCCCTCAGGAGCACTGATTGGCTTCTGTTTTATTAACTTTGGAGATGGACTAATTTGCATTTCAGTTTCCGTGTATAACTTGTCATTATTGACCAGTACTAGGACTTAACTGTTTGTTTAGTCAGTCTAGAAGTATGGTGGGCTTAAGGGAATTAAAACAAAGGTACGGATCCCATCTTAAGGCGGAGGAAATACATGCCCAGGCCATGGTCATCAATGCTAAAACTGTAATCACCTGCAAGGCTTCAAAGATAAACTTCTCAATGCATCCCAAACTACCAAGACCTTAATCTATGATATCCAAAGGAACTAGTCCCTTATCTACAAGGGCCACTGCATGGAAGGTAGCTATATTTTCCTATATTTTATCCATCCTCTCAGTTTTTCTACTTTGGTTAATATAGAGTCAACATATTTCACTGATAAAGTGCAAACCTCACTTTGAGAAGCTAGCATTCATTCCATGCAATACCTACTGGTTCTGGGCATAAATCTGGGCTGCAGTGGTAGTCTCAGCCTGGAGGCTACCACCCACTGCTCTGGTTGTAAGATTCACAATTAACTCAATAGTGTTAGATAACTTAATGTGTTTGATGTTTTTGTCCCCAACTCAGTCACCCTTACCTGTCTGAATAATGCTCGAAGCACTTGCCAGAATTTAGTGTTCTTCCAGATCCCAAAGCTATTGGTTAGAAGGAGGGGTTGGGTTGATAATCATGCCTTTTACATCTGGGGTCCCCCCATTTCAGGGGGAATAGAGAGCATGTGCTACGAACCTATGCCCAAGGTCTTTCTCATTACCCTCTTGGGTGCAGTTGTTCCTACGTCCATGTCCCCCTCCAGTCCAGAGGTTTGTATAAAACGCCTTGCTGCATGGCAGAAACCAGAATTCCAGGGGAGCATCTCAAAGCTTCAATGGTCTGTCAACAAGTCAACCAACAGTAACTGCTATTGTGTTAAGTGATGGGAATACAAATAGACACACTCTATCTCCAAAGAGCTTACCACTGGGGGAAGACAACATGCAAGAGGGAAGCTCATGGGGAAAGGGAAGAACGAAAGTCTGGAGTGCACCTCGGAGAGGAATGAAATATGGCTCTCCTGGGCACCCTCCTAAAATGGAAGTTCTGAAAGGAGCCATGCAATTGAAAAGAGAAGCTACAGAAGAGGTGGGCACTTCCAGTGTTTGAGTTCTGGGGCTGGACTAAGCTTCAGGAACATAGTAGAAGAAAGGCCAAATTGCAGCTTGGAGACGAATGTATCAAGAGCTGGTCAGTGCTCAGATGGCAACTCGTTACACCCCACTTGTCCAATTCTGATGCTACCAGATCCATGGGGTCCAACACTCTCTCCTCACTCCCCCACTTTGAAGCCATAGTAATATGGATTCATTAGCCATAGCAAAGGGAACCTGCCAGGTTATATTGCATTTCCTTGGGAACCACCCAGAGATTGTCTTCTTTATCCCTCCCATTGGAAGAATGGTGATGCCTTCTGAGTGGGAGTAGATGACCACTGGGTAAAGTTCCTGTTTGTACTACGGGGTCATGTCATTTACGATCAGGCTATACGCTAGTGTGTTATGGTTTGGAAGAATGAGTGTTCCATTCATGCCAGCATTCTGGCTGCCTAGGTTGTGCCACAGCTGTTCACGCCATTGTTAGGAAACTTCTTTTTCAGGGGGATGCCTGCCCATTGTCCACCATAGCTGCTACTCGTTGTCTAAATGAGTCTATAATTGGACAGGTGTCCTAACGCTAGTGATGAAGATAAAAACTTGTATTTACTAAGGGCTCATATGCTCTCTTGTTGAAGTTTGTCTCAGACACAGGCTATAGCCTTGTCTTTCCATTTCTTCCATCTATTCTGTATTACCTGGACCTCTGTGATTACCTTTTTCTTGCTGATGGAGCCCTCTTCAGAAGTGGAAATGATGTGGTTTAATGGGTTTCAAGGAACCCCCAGAGACTGGAGCACTGGATAGGGTCACCCGGAATGAATTCATGGACCCAAGCATTCTTTAAAAGGTTTATTGCAATGCCAATATGGTGGGCAGAGCTCCCTAAGAAGCTTGCCACTTAACAGGAATGATGCTAAAGCTTATATAGGAAAAGTAGTGGATTATCTCTCAGCTATGCTAATTAGGTGATAACTCACAATATTGGTCACAGGCATCATTCACTACTGGAAACCAGGGGAAGGGGTTTCTTAGGGGTATCATTATGGTCTATTATGTCTGTAGCAAAATAGCTTTGAGAGTTGATGTCTATAGCTTGACCTCTGGATTGAATACAATAATTTTGGGAATCAATACATGATAATTCTGTGGCTACAAGATAGTCCTGTTTTTACAAGAGGATTTTGTCATAGGTCAGCTTGTTGTTGTGATGGGGAAAGATAGTTTGTTTTACTGGGGCCCACTCATGAGTAATTGTGGGGAAAGGTAGTTTGTCTTACTGGGGCCCACTCATGAGTTATTGCTAGGCATAGCGTCCTTGGGCTGGGAAGATAGGGATAGTGTTTTGGAGCTAGGGAGAAATGTGATCTTGAAACTGGGCTCCAAGCACCCCAGCACCCCATCAAAACCAAATTCCATCCAGAGCTTGCTAAACCTGTCCCTTGCCCCGCCAAGTTATTGCTTTGGGGACAACCTACCCTTAACTCTTACTCAAAAAGACAGTGGAAAGATTACTGGGCCTGAAATTAGAGAAACTGGGTTTAAATCCTAGTTCTGTGACTTGATATTTTGTCTGATCTTGCCAAGTCACAACCTCACTGGGCCTCTGTTTCCTCATCTGTAAAATGAAGGGCTTAAACTAGACAGCCTCTGGGGTCCCTCAAAGGGGACCCCATCAATGATCCTTTGAATTGGCAGAAGAATCTGCTGGACCAGTATATCCCCTTTTTCCTATTTAATCCCTCAAATTGTTGGTTATGTAACAATATTTTCACTTACCATTGTAATCCAGGTCTACTATACCACTCCTTGGTGTGCCAGCCCTGGCCGGGCCTGGATTTATCTAAACTTTCCTGGTGGAATTGAGATTTTTAATTTGAGTGGTATTACTTGTGGGGAAATGCTTCCACCCTAGGGGATCACCAAGTCCACTGCCCCCAAAGTGACAATTATTGGAATGAAGAAAGGGATTAGTCTTTATTGATATTATGTCTATGAGGAGAGCCTCTATATCCAAGCTCTTTATTTCTGGGGCCACTACTCCAAATTGCCTGCACAGGTATGACACTACCTTTGGAGAGGTGGCAATGGTTTGGGGAGGCCGCTGCTGAGGCAAGATGGTCAATGTATTTCTAAAGTATGGGGCTGAGGAATCAAAACTATTCTTTAAGAAATGCATTTCACCTTTGGCCTCACAGCCTGTGGATGATATGGGAGATGGTAGTTTTAAGTCATGTGGTGAGACCTTGTCCAACCTTGCACCCTTTTACTGTTGTCCACGGATATTGGGTTTGGTTGTCCATAAAGGAAGGGAACGTGTTTGAGAAAGATCGAAGTGGTGGTGGTTGGAATTCCAGTTCCATACTTTGAATGATTGTCTGCCACAATTAGGTCATGTTTTTCCCAATCTACCTCCCAAGATGGGTGTCTTGAAATCCACTTTTTTTTTTGAAGGGGGGAAGGCAGGGCAATTGGGGTTAAGTGACTTCCCCAAGGTCACACAGCTAGTAACTGTGTCAAGTGTGTGAAGGCAGATTTGAACTCAGGTCCTCCTGACTCCAGGGCCAGTGCTCTACTCACTGTGCCACCTAGCTGCCCCCAATCCACTTGTTTTTTAAGGAATGGTTGCACTGCTTGGCCTTCAGGGTCATGGTCAGCCCAGCTATGGCGACATTGTCTTTAGTCAGAGGGACTGTGTGATCACTTGCCTAGTGAGTCGCCATGGCCTGAATAAATTGAACTGATACCAACCTAACAAGGGTATCCAAGTCCCACTACTACCTTTTCTGAGCAGCAAGTCCTAACCTAGGCCCACTCTGATAGGAATCCTTGTGGCTGCTGCTTTCAAGTTTCTGCCATTAATCTGGCCCCAAGCAATGCCCACTTAGTAGTCTATCCCTTCCATGTCCTGGACCATTATAGGGAGCACTAGTTCTGTTTTCACATAGCACACTGATTTCAGTAGGGCCCAGCTTGGCCCCTCTTCCCCTTTACTATGGAGGACTCTTGGCCATGTTCCACCTCATTGGAATTGCTGTCTACGTAACCCACCCCAAGACAGAGATTTCAGTGTGGGAGGAAGAGTGATGAGTTGTAACTAAATACGCCTTTCCATGGAGACCAGGCCTCAGTAATGTGCCCAGGAGCTGTCTCTGAAAGGCAATATATGGAGTGTTTGCCTCAGTTCATTACCAGCTACAAAATCCTAAGGGCCATTTCATGTCTTCCCCATGAAAGTTTGCTGTTCTGCTTGGCTTGGGGAGGCAGACAGCTCCAGGATCATTGGTCCTTGTGGGTCAAAAGGCCAAAAAGTTAAGTTTCCACACTGATGCTTTGATGTTTTCTCAGGCAGCAACAAACCAAGCAGCTTTTCCTAGTTGCTCAGGAGATGGGGCTAGCAGAGGGCACCGATGAGGGATACGGCACTTGCCAAACCCCAAATCCTTATTATTGGTGGTAACAATATAGCCACTAATATGTTCTGCAAGAGTCCCACTTATAGTCCCGTAATTTCCATGAAGTTACAGGCCCCTGAATTTTCTTGGGGTTTACTTCCCACCCACAGGTACAGACACATTTAATTGCTGCCTCCATGGCTTATGCCATAAGTCAGGTGGTGGTGAGTCAAAGAGTACAAAGAATTAGTCTTACTACCCAGGCAAATTTTATGTCGGTTATGAGTATGGTAATTTGCTTAACTCATCCTAAGATGATGCACTGTTTTCTATGCAGGCTGGTCTGGGTAAATCAAGGGGTCAGTCCTGTCAGTATTGAGCACCATTCTAACCCAGCAGCCCTAACAGGTAGCCCCTTAAGCACCCCACCTTTCACCCCCTCTAACAGGTCTTCACACACTATGCGTTCAGTTTGATTTTGCTAACAAAAACTCATGGGGTAAAGATGAAAGGTCTGCCCCTAATTTCTACCTGGGCCTGCACCTGGTACCTGGCAATGACTCCCCCTCCTTGAAGAATGCTTTTATCTTTCAGAATGCTGGATGGCACTTTATCCTGGGATCCTGCTCAGGCAATTTACATAAATATATATCTTGAGGCTCTGTGGCTCCAGACTTTTCCTCTCCTCTATTTTACATGTTTTCCACAGAGCTGAATTTCTGCAGCCTTAGGAGAACTTCATACCCATGCTCCTTCAAGTCTGTGTCCTAGGCTTGGTGAGTAATGAAGCTGGGCTTGGCCAAAGCCCCCTAGAGTAGGCTTCAGCAATGTTGATTAATGCCAAAGAAAGCTTTTAGTTTCACTGCATAGATGTACTTACTCACAAATAACAAGTTTGTTTCTTGAGGGGTTTTCTTATTTTTTGGTAGCAGATTGCAAGTCATATTTTGATAGCCCAATTGTATGCTAATTAAAACTTATTTTCCACATTATATATAGTTCAATCCATTAATTTAAATTATTAAGGCAGTAAATATCTATTTTACAAATACTGTTGTTATATAAATACTATATTTGTGTAATATATAAATACATTTTATGTCAAGTATTTCTGAAAAATCAGATCTGTCATAGTCATAAAAAACTCCTAACCATGTAGTTATATAAGCTAAAGTGAGGGTCATAACTTGGGGTCCATGAACTTGAGTTTTAAAAAATATATATATATATATATATGTTTTGATAACTGTTTTTGCTGTTTAGTCATTTTCAGTTGTGTCCAACTCTTCATGACCCTTTTTGGGGTTTTCTTGGCAAAGATACAGGAGTGGCTTGCCATTTCTTTCTCCAGCTCATTTTACAGATGAGGAAACTGAGGCAAACAGGATGAAATGACTTGCTCAGGGTCACACAGCTAGTAAAAGTGTCTGAGACCAAATCTGAACTTGGGTCTTCCTAACTCCATGCCCAGAGCTTTATCCATTTTGCCACCTAGTTGCTTGCATTTCAGTGTAATTGGTTCCCTTTGTAATTCTGTATATATATTTTTTGCATTGAAAAACATTCTTCTGAGAAGGAGTCTGTGGATTTCAGCAGACAATGCCAAAGAGAAACATCACCAAAAAAAGATTCCGAACTCCTGGCTAGAGTAAGAATTTAATAAGCGCTCTTTTCCCCATGTACCTTGGCAAGTCACATGAAATGAGATAGCTTTCCACAATTGTCCATAATTATTCACAACTCTCAAAATAAGTAGTAGTGATAGATTTACCAGAGGCTAAAATATTGACATTCTGAAGAGGAAAGATAATTAATTGACTTTAGCCTACACAGAGTGACTTACCACCAAATTCATCATTTATATACTACATAAGCAATGTCTTCACAATTAACTTCCAAATGTTCCCTGTTCTTGTGAGCTGCACTGTTTTCAAAGGATGCTCACTAGTTCCTTATCTTTTCTGCCTCTCCCCTTTAATCCTAGTGAGAAGGGAAGGGAACAATTATTTTAGTGTCTGTATGTTGAAGGGAATTGTCCAAACAAGCACATATTTAAACATATGTTTCTAAAAATCCATGTAGCCTTTTAGAATAAAGTCTACTAATCTGACACTAAAGTTAAAATCCAAAGATGCTTTCTTATTTTCACACACATTCCTACTGAAGCTGGCATTTTTTTTTCCCTCACAGAAAACTGATTACCATACATTTCCTTAAACATTCAGGTTTGTTAATGTGTCCAAGTCTCAAGTTGTTCTTTTCCCTACCTTGGCACATGAAGGATCCAAATATTTAAACATTTTTAGAGAAAGTGCCATGTTCTAAATTCATTTTCTCCCTATCTGGGATGCAAAGACTCAAGCATTGTTTTGTTTTTCCTGAAGGCTACTTTCTTTTCCATTTAAAATTATAACCCTGGCATTACAAGTCACAGCATTCAAGACTTTTTCAAACAAAATGTGCAGTTTACATACTTGGAGGTATTAAAAAACACAAAAAATTTTAAGCCATAAAGCACAATCTTTTCCAAACACCAAACATACTTTGGTCAGAAAGAAGGGGTTAGCTTAATATCTTCCAGTTTAAATAATAAATCATCTTAGACACATTTTTGCCTCATAAAACAATACACGGCAAATTAGCAAAACACAGTCCCCTTTCTGGGATTTGGCTTATTCCAGGACTGATTATAAACACCCAAATTCTTAATTCTCAGTCTAACAATCCATAGTAAGATCCTTATGAAATTAAATCAAATATTGTTGCCATTCTTTTGAAACAAAATCACACAACTGTTCAAAGGTGAGCTTAAGTACTTCTTCCATCTTTCCGAAGCCGCCTGCAGCTAAACTAAAGGCTTCATTTAGCGTTCTCACTGAACTGTTTACCGCACACTGACAGACACCCAGAAAAGCCAAGGCAGACTTTTGTTGACAATTCATTCCCCCAGAAAGCATTCTCTTAGAGACCTACACCAAATTTTGAGACTTTTCCCCTTTGCACCTGCATTCCTGGAGCCATTTTAAGTTCATTGGAAAGATGTCTTTTTTTTTTTTGGCCATTTCAAAGCAGCTATTTGCTTTAACTAACTTTAACTGGGGAGGAGTACTAGAAAGAGAAGTTTGCATATTAATTTAGGGGAGCAGCCAATTTTTCCTTTGCATCTCAAACTGTAATTTCAGGGTTTTGTTAATTTCAGGAAGGTGTTATTGGACTGGGGTAAAATTCTGATCCAGTTTCAGAAATGGCAGGCAGCTAGGGGCGCTTACCTTCACAGCCACACAGGGAAAACAAAGAGAGGCTTTTCAAGGTTCTGTTGTTCCATTCCTTTAGCCAGGAATGGGCAACCTTCGGCCTTGAGGCCCCTGTGGCCCTCTGAGTCCTCAGGTGCTGCATTGTGACTGAATTCAACTGATTGTAAATGGCTTTTTCATGAAGTTCAGACATGAAGGGGTGAAGGGGAACAGAGGTATAGGACAATAGCTACTAGAACTGGATCAAGTGAGGGTTTTTTAAGGATAGGAGAGACACGGGTGTGTTTGTAAGCAGCAGGAAAGTAGCCAGGGAGTGATTGAATGTTAATTAGTGAGAGAGTAGTAGAGATGATCAGAAAAGGCAATCTGGTAGAGCAGATGGGATGGAGGGGGATGAAAGCAACATGTAAAGGGGTTAACCTTGGCAAGGAGCAAGGTCACCTCTTTGTGTGAGACAAGGATGAAGGAGGAGATGGTGGGATAAGGCATCTGAGTAATGTGAAGTGAGGAGGAGGGGGGATCTCAGAGAATGGCCTCAAATTTTCGGTGAGGTATGAGACAAGATCCTCAGATGAAATGATGGGGGTGAGAGGGTGCTATTGAGAGGCTTGAGGAAAGATCAAAAAATGTTTGGAATAGCTGTTGTGGTGAGTGGGACAGGGAGTTGCAAAAGGATTCCCTTCCTGAAGGAAAGGCCCAGATAAGATTATAACGCATATGTGCAAATTGGAGGAAGGGATTCCGTACATGGTTGTGTATATTCAGGGCTGCTAATGGACTTCTCAGGTCACAGGCTTCCATTATCAATGAAATGTCCATTGTCTCTTTGTGACATGCCCTCTATCCCACATGTGCCAACCTGGGCTTTCATATGAAGCAGCTAGGTTGCACAGTGGGTAGAACACTGGGCCTGGAGTCAGGAAGACCTGAGTTTAGGTAGACTTCAGACGTTTACTAGTTATGGCACACCCTGGGAAAGTTACCCAACTTCTGCCTGCCTCAGCTTCCTCAATTGAAAAATAAGAGTAATGACAGCACCCACCTCCCAGAGTCGTTGTGAGGGGCAAGTGAGAGAATATTTGTAAAGTGCTTAGCACGGTGACTGGCACATGGTAGGTGCTTAATGCGTGCTTCCCCCTTCCTTCCCTTCTATCCTTCCCCCTTCCCTTTCTTCTTCCTTCCCTCCCTCTCTTCCTTCTTCCCCTTCCTCCCTCCCTCCCCTCCTCCCTCTCTCTTGTCTCTCCTTTCCCCTTTTCTTCTC